>JARFIW010000948.1:643333-1286666 GCA_036346225.1 Platerodrilus igneus | reverse complement strand
AAATATTTATTTTCTTGAAAAATATTTAAAACAAGTTTCATTGCATTTTAGTGCATGTTAAAAAGACCGTACAACGAACCTGACGCAAAAAGGTTCATGCACTTGGGAATACTAAATAACTTCAATGTCAAGTTATTTTTTTTAAAGATATCATTAAAAACAAGTTTTAGCCAGCGAAAATATAAAAATCAAAATTTTTCTAAAATGTAAATTAAATAATGCATCGATCTCTTTAGTAATATCATTTGAGAAGAAATATACACTGCATTTATGTACATGCTTTGAAAGACAAATAAGTCCACTCTTCGAAAATCCAGTATCTCTACGTTAACAAGCCATATGAATGAGCGGCCTAAGTAAAGAGTTCGTAGAATGCGATGACATCGGGAAAGACTATAAATTATAAACCACAAGTTTTAGTGGCCATAAATTATTACAGAAGCTTGTAAAATTGCAACAGGGGGAGATACGCAAATATTAGTTTTATTCATTAATAAAAGATAAGAAATGTATGTTTGTCATAAATTTTTAACTGATAGGTTACTGAAGATAAGGACATACGAAATTGCGGTTAATTTTTACATCATGGGGGATGACTTGCGCCTATTAGAATATAATCGAAATTCTAGAACGATGACGTATTAAAATTGTGTTATATAAAGGCTGAAAATGAGTGAGAGCGGGCATTCAAAATTTGAACATAAGTCATTTGACTACTGAATAGATTTTTATGGAACGCTACAACGACATATCTATTCCTCCAATATAAACTGTAATTGAACTTGGTGCAAGCACACGTGCTTTTAAAATAAAAGCACTTTCAAAGACTGATGAAGTATACTTTGACGTATGAAAATTAATTAAAACAGAAATTTAAAAATAAAATATAAATAGAGAAAATCTTTAGATTACAATTATAATCAAAGACAGATGGTAATGGAGATATAAATATCAGCAAAAATTTGACGCAAGTATAACTTTGTTTTAAACAATAAGCGAGACGATTAGTGTATTAAGTAGATTAAACTATTGTAAGATATTCGCGTTACTTGCAAACGGGTAATTTTTGTAATTTTGAGCTCAACTTTCGAGATAGTTTGAACTATCCGAAAAGTCTGCTCAAGGTTGCTGATCAGCCACTCTAAGGTGGGGTAATAGAAGAATATTTTAATTATTTACCCTCGCTTTACTACAAAATATGATAACATGCTTTATAACCATAATTTAGATAAACAATGACGTGCAAAGGCAATGAATCACAAATGGCAAGTAACTATTTCGGTCGATAAAAAGCAACGTTAATAAATAGCCTAATCAGTAGAGCGCGATAAGGCTTTTTAGTAGTCCATAAATTATAACAAAAGCGATAACAAATGAGTATTTTACATTCAAGTCTGAAAAGCACATCGTTTAAAGAGGATAGTAAAATTTTTGCAATCTCATAAATCATAATGACAGCTACAAAATGGTATTTCAAAGAAGTTGTATCATGCGATGAGTCAGACCTACTGGAATATCGTGGAAGCTTTCTAGAACCTGGGACGTATAGAAGATTTTATTATATAAAACCGTGAAAGAAAGCAAATGACAAATTCAAGATCAACCATTCATAATATTTGACCTATTTATAATGTACTTCTGCTAGTAACTACGAATTGTAAGAGTTGTAATCTAAATTGCACGCAAGGTTATGCTCGACGTTTATTTATAGATTGAAACAATTTTTTACATGTACGAAATAAAATTCAACATACAAAAAATAAATTCTATTGAGATATGAATGATATAAATGGTAAGAAGAATTATGGAGTTAATTAACGTAATAATGCAAACATAAACAAAGGAATTAATGAATGATTTACCCTGCAATTACTATGGTACAAACTAGAGAGGAAAATTTAATCAACGACATGATTTGAAGAACTATAAACTAAACTCTGCATAATTTAATAGTAAAAAAGCAAGTATATCTTTGTTTATTTCGTAGAACGTCATTTGTGTGATATAGTTTTCTTTTAACCTTGGTTAAATTTGTATAAGATTTTAGTGTATAAATGATATCTGTGAATGTTTTTGAGGTCAAATCTTGCGTTCATTTGATCTTTACAAAAGTTTTCTTGAAGGGCATTGATCAGTTACGCTTAAATGGATTAATTGAAGAGTATACAAATTATCCGTACCCTTATAGAAAAGAAAAATTTGTAGCTTATATAAGATTAGTTACGAAACTACTGAGTATATACCAGGACTGGGCAAATTTTATATTAATATCTAGTAGTTATCAAATGCTGTGTTTAGACTTGCGTTACAAATCGCATTTGTAGGTTTAATGTTTGTATGTAAGTAATTTTTGTGGTTAACGTGTGTTGAACAAAGATGTTAATCAATGTAGTAATTATTATAACTTAAAGGATTGTTTATGAATATTTTGTCATTAGATATCTTACGGTGAAATTTTATTGTTTCATTCCATCTAAGCTAGCAATATAACAGGCATCTTTAGGCAATAATTCACACCAAATCAATTTTGTTTTCATAATCTCTTTTACTGAAGACCAGCAGAAAGGGACACATTTTCTATAGCTACACAGCGGTTGACAACACTTTTTAGTGGCTACCAACGTTTGGGTAGTTTTAAGCTAGTGATTCATAGTTATATATATATATATATATATATATAATACATATGTAGGATATATTACAATGAAACTTGTTTTTAATTTTTTAATTTTTTTACTGCGCACCCCAAATTTTGTTCCTCTATGAAAGAAACAGATATCATCAACATTTAAAATCAATCGAATAATAATACATGCCACATCGAGCTAAAAATTTCGATAATTTATTAAAATTCGCTATTTTTCGAAATGTGTCTCTACTGCACGTACTCTCTCAAAGCTGTTTTTGACCTATATTTAATGCTACAGTTTTTATGTGTTTGCTTCTTAGAATCTTTTACACCTGCTTATTGCAGTATAGTCCTAGGGCTTAATGCGTGTTGACGTGCACAACCAGTAGGTAAAGTGTATAAATACGATACTCTTAACAAAATGTCACCACAAAAAGTATTTCTTGTTGGTACAACAAACAACCAAATTAGGGGTAGTAATATATCAGCAAGAGGAGACGTTTTAAATGTATTGTATTACGATTTGCAAATTGTGAGTTGACATTGCCAGGACGCATCTCTCTTGTTTTTGACAAATGTTTGATCTTTTGGAATCAAGCATGAATTCCAACTCGAGATCGCAGCCATTGTGTAAAGTAACTGAAAAAGATGTAGGTTGAACTACGAAATCTAGAAAAGGGTAAAACTAGAAGTAGTGATTCATCAGGAAGCGGCAGCAAGAGTTCAAACATAGCTTAGGTGATTTGTTCGACATCGCACACAAATACCATGGATATCATGAAGATTGTTGCAGATAAACATGTTTTGAAATTGCAAAGACAAAAAGTTCGTCCAGGATGTATGATTGGCAAAGATATTGTCTGGAATTGTATGCCGGCTACGCAATGTAAGTAAAATGTGCCTTGAATAGGTTATTATACAGTGAACCATTAAAATGAAAAATATATCCTATAGCTAATTCTGCATAAGCTTTACGTAATCAATAGATGAGACTACAGCGTTTTGCACAATGTTAGTTATTTGCAGGAGCTAATATTGAAAATTTTTGTTATTACGGCTCAACTGAATACATAAATACATAATTGGAAGTCCTCAATCGAAATTGTATATATATTTTAGTATTTGACATTATCAAAGGGTTTAAAAAGGTAGTTGTTAGTACTAAAGATAAAAACATTAATTTACCACAAGTGTATGTTTGCACATCTATATAGAAAATTAGTTTACATACATGAATATATATCTTTAAAAATGTATTTATGTGTAAGAGTATACATATATGTATATTAATTCATATACATTTACATGATATTCAGATATACATGTGCATATATAACACCGCTTATTTACACAAGTACGTTTCTTTTTTTATTCTAATTCTTTAGCAAAATCAACTTTTCCAACTATTCATTAACATTCTGTCAAAAATTTTATTTATGTCAAGCCAATATTTTATTTATACTTAAAAAAATTTTTATTCAATTCAATTTTATAAGATTATATAAAGGAACTTAGTTTAAATTTATTTATGGAAGCAATTTTTATTAATCTCAATGTAAGTAACGCTTATTATTTCCAGTGTCTTTATTATAGTTGTATTACTTTTTAGTTATCGCCTTTGACAAAGCATTAAATATATGCGAAAATTTAGGCCATAAAAAAGAGTTTTCTTTTACCCCAGCAGACCTAATACCCACAAACATAATTATAATCAATTATCGAAAAGGAGGTCGTTAATCCAAAAAAAGATTAGAAGATACAAGTTATATATATATATATATATATATATATATATATATATATATATTGCCTGTAACTTCGCTCTGCTTGGTACTTTCTCAAAAAACATTCGAGCATTTATTAATTTACCAAAAATCGTCATAAATTTCATAAAAAGGAAAATTTTCATAAAAAAATTCTTACCCAGATTCCTGCTCCATCACTTTAATTGATTTCTTCAACAGCTCCCCGGCTAGCTCAGTTGGGCCTCCTCTTGGATACCTAGATTTACTATCATACTCTTTACCGTTCACGCACACTTTCAATAAAACCACAAATTAATAGAACAATCATACAATATTTATTTACCACTATTTACAAATAATAATTTAAGATTATTTTCATTTCGGTGCTCAAGTTACACCTCAATAAATTCTATCTTTGTAAAGTCCAAGATTTTAACTTGAAATATCAATCACATTGAATGTAACAGGAGTAAATGGGCCCTGAATAATACCTTTATTATAATATCTGCAGGGTTGTTGAATGTGTCAACGTGATACCATGATTCCGATTTTGATATATTTTGAATTTCTGTTATTCGATTCGCTACGAAAGATTTCCAACAACTAGGACATGATTTAATCCAACACAGAGCAATTGTTGAATCTGTATAATAATTAATCACGGAAAATTTCATATTGGACGAACTTAGCACCTTTTCGACTAATTCAGCCAATAATGAAGCAGCACATAATTCCAATCGTGGTAAACTTATTGTTTTAAGAGGGGCTACTCTTGATTTTGCGCATAAAATTCCGCAATTAATACTATTGTCGGACATAATTTCTCTACCAAAAACACAGACTCCGTATGCTCGCTCACTAGCATCGGCGAAACCGTGTAATTCAATACGTGAATTGTTCCCAAAAACAAGTTCGCGAGGAATGTTAATATTTGAAATGTCGTTCAATTGAGAACTAAATTCTTTCCAACGACTGTGAAGCTCATTTGGGACGGTTTCATCCCAACCGGTTTTAATTTTCCACAAATCTTGCATAATTAATTTGGAAATTGTAATAATGGGACCGAGCAATCCAAGTGGATCAAATAATTTTGAGATGTGACTTAAAATCATACGCTTTGTGACACGCGATTCCTTGCAATCTAATCCTGTTTTATATAGTATCGCATCTTTTGTAGGGCACCATAAAACACCCAAAGTTTTCAAACTGTCACCCTCATTACACGGAATAATTAGATTTTGTTGATCAGATTTTATATTTTTCAATAGATTACCGTTATTGGAATTCCACTTTCGTAGTGGAAACCCTCCCGAGTCTAAAACGTTTATTATTTTGTTGCGCAATTGCAACAATTCAGCTTCATTATTACCGCCAGTAATTAAATCATCCATGTAAAAGTCATTGGTTATCGTCCTATATAAATTTGGATCAGAACTTGCATACGGTGATGCAAGCTCAAACAAACATTTTGTTGCAATAAACGATGCGGGTCGTGTACCATACGTGAGCGTTTTTAATTCGAATATATTAATTTCCTCATCTGAAGAGAAGCGAAATAATATTCTTTGATACGGCGTGTCTTCAGGATTAATCAGAATTTGCCTATACATTTTTGTTATATCCGAGCACAAAACAAATTTATAAAATCGAAATCGAGTAAGAATGCTGAAAAGATCGTTTTGTAATACCGGACCTAGCATTAGAATATCGTTTAGTGAAACGTTTGTTGAGGATTTGCAGGATGCTTAAAAAACAATACGAATTTTAGATGTAAGGCTTTCGTCCTTGAAGCCCGCATGGCGAGGCATATAATAACACTCGCCCAAGCAGGTACTTAAGCTCCCTATTTCGGTCATGTGCCCGAGCTTTAAATATTCTGACATAAACCTATCGTAATCCGTTTTAATATCGAGATTTTTTAATAACCTTTTTTCGAGATTTAAATATCGCCGCTTAACAATTTCTAACGAATTTCCTATTAATTTAGGGTTGGACTTCCATGGTAAAGAAGCAATAAATCGACCTGTGTCATCGCGCTTTATAGTGTTTTGATAATGCAACTCGCAATCCTTCTGTTCTTGAGAATTTTGCGTAGTTTCAGTTACGTGGTCAATTTCCCAAAACTTAGCAATGTTTTTAGAAATTTGTTGCAATGTATTTAAATTGCATGTCGCAGGGGTGAAAGATTCGGTTGGAATGTTACCTGGAACTAGTCCTGAAAATAGCCACCCAAACACAGATTTTTGAAGAATAATATTTTCATCTACGAGTCGTATTTGTCCCATGCACAATAATTTGAAAAATACTTGAGCCCCAATTAAAATATCAATTTTTCGCGAAATATAATATTGTGAGTCCGCAAGCTGCACGTGATTTGGTATATTTATGAAATACGGGTCAAACGATTTTATTGGAAGATCCCCTGAGATTTTATTTAAAACATAACAATCTAAATCGATTGAAAAACTGTTGTGTTTTGATTTGATTCTTGTTTTCGCGAGTACGTTACTGCTGGTTGTTTTATCACTTATGCCGCTAATGGCCAGGTTAGTTTGCACCGTTTTCAGATTAAGCTTTCCTGTTACATCTTCGCGAATTATATTAATTTGAGAAGCCGAGTCGAGTAAGGCCCTTGCATTGCTGTAGGAACCCTTACCGTCCTCGATTTCTACATCACAGGTAGCTAATACAATACTACAAGGATTCTGCACAGCGTGAAGTGAATGTATTTGTTCGCTTGAAGTTTGAGGTTCATTATTACGGGATTGTGCTGAGTTGACTTTAGGCTGGTTAGGGTTAATGTTTTCATTTATAGGCAGATTGCGACCACTGTCATTTTTTGAAGACGTTAAATGCAAAATTGTATTGTGCAATTTTGAACATTTCTTACAGCAAGACAATTTACAATTTACCCCAAAATGACCAGGTCTTAAGCAATTAAGACACAAACGTTTATTTCGAGCTATTTCTATGCGCGAATCAACCGGAAATTTTAAGAATGCTGGACAATTGCTAGTGAAATGATTATTTTCAGAGCAATAATTACAATTACCTGACTTGTTTAACGTTAAACCACAGGACGCGGACTTGTAATTACCTTGATTACCTTGATACGTGGATTTATTCACTGCAAAATTGTTGTTTTCGCGTGAGCTAATTGCGTTTAATGCATAGCACCTTTGATTTAGAAAATCGCACAGCATTTTGTACGACGGCAAGTTTGTGACTTCTAATTTATTCTCCCATTCGTTTCGTGTTGGCAGAGGAAGTTTCGATGTGATTAAATAAACCAAGATATCGCTCCACTCTTCCACTGGTCTACCCATGGCAGTTAGAGAACGTAGATGTTGTGAAGTTGTATCCATAATGTTACACAAACCTTGGTACGACTCTTTGTAAAGTACAGGCAATTCAAACATTGATCGAATGTGAGTAGTAACAATGACGCGTTCGTTTTCGTAGCGATCTTTCAATATTTGTTTAGCGTTTTCATAATTTTGAGGTGTTATTTCAAGGCACTTAATTGTATCCCAAGCTTCATTCTTTAAACTCGTTTCCAAGTACTGTAGTTTTTCGATTGGCGATAAAGAGTCATCAGAATCGATGAGCGAGTTAAATGTCTCTCTGAACGAAATCCATTCGTCAAATTTTCCACTGAACGTTAGTATTTGTATATTCGGTAATTTAGCTACACGACTAGCTGATTGCCCAAGTTTTTGTGGCTTTGTTTCAGCAAAAAAATTAAATTTTAGTTGCAATTTTGAAAAGGTTGCGTCAATGCATTCCTTTTCCGCGAAAATGTCCTGAAATTCGGAATCAAAATTACTATCGTAAATTTCTTCCAATAATTCCTCAAGCGCATTAATCAATTTAGTACATGTCTGAAATTGTCTTGTAGCTTTACTACAAGTTTCATCGTTTACCTTACTCTCATTTAGATACTGATCTAGCATTGTTAAGCTGCGTTTCAGGTAAGTGCGTTTATTTTTGTATTTCTTAACTTCAGCTTGAAATGTAACTATTTTCTGCTCTTCCATTGTAGAAGTTTAGTTTACCGAGAAATATGTATACAGAAGACCCTTTCTTTGCTGACCAGTTCTGGAGAACAATAGAGTAACCTAACGGAACACTCTACTGTTTGCCCAAGTTGGTTGTATTTCGTAAAGATTCTTGCAAGCAATCGCCCTTATTGCCACTTATGAGAAGAGGAATTCCTCTTATTATATTCTTGAAACTTGTTTAAAATTGAAAGACGATTGTAAGGGTTGCTTGTCCAGTTTGTAGCAGGTAGCTTGTCTACCAAACTTACGATAAAGATGGCACTACTTGAACTTCTGTTACCCGACCGAGATATAAAACTTCGTCTACACGCGCGTGATATCTTTAATGTTTAATTAATAACGGTCACTGTAATTAGCGATCTGGCTCTACGAAGGACCAAATGTAAGGTGACGGCGTACTGCAGTTCACCTTATGCAACGAGAACACAACGGTGTTTTACCCATATTTCCTTTTATATTAAAATAAACAGGAGACGAGATTTGAGCATCTTTACTGTGGTACGAACGCAAGAATACTGGTTACAGACATTTACAGTTACCGCATGGTGGGATGAAAGAGCAAAGCTGGCACGCAGGCCGCCTCATTTCCTAGCTATAACGGTACATTAAAAGAATGTACTAACATACTACCAAACTACAATTTATTGTCATGATGGGACGCAACAATTACATTCGTTTACATTTTTAAGTGTTCTTCGTTCTTGTATTTTTAAACGAATAACATCATTTTGTTTTTATGCAATAACAATGTTCAAAGAGTTTTTATTATTGTGACAAATGTTTAAATGTTTTACATTAGCTTAAATACACAATCTACATTAAGTTTAAGGTATGTAATTATTAAAAATATTATTCGTATTTTATAGGTAATGTTTTGTAGATCATAATTGATAATGATTCTGATGACCAAAACGCACCTTAAAAATAATAAATGCAATTACAAATTGTTGTAGTTATCCTACTTACTCTCTAAAATAATTATTGGTATACACTGTCCAAGGTCCAAGAAATTTTAATATTATATATATGTAAATATATAATTTCCATCGACGCCTTCCATTTAGGGAATTAGCGTTTTCGTAAACGTGTGGTTAATAAAGGAAGTATTGATGTATTTAGTTGAGACGTAATCACAAAAAATTTCAATATTAGGTTCTGCAAATAATTAACATTGTGCAAAACATTGTAGCCTCTCTGTTGCTTACGTAAAGCTTATGCAGAATTAGCTACAGGTTATATTTTTCATTTTAATGGTTTACTGTATAATAACCTATTCAAGGTACATTTTACTTACATTGCGTAGCAGTTATCCGTTCCCGTCAAGAGCGTAGAATAACATGCTCTCAAGTTCCTGGGGGTTTTTTCCTTTAAAACGAAACCACTAAATAATGTATTCAGAACGAATGCGAGATTTTCAGTTTGCTATACTGCCAAGTTAACTTATTAGCTATTTACTCATCTAGTAACAAAAATTCTAACCAAAAAGCTTTGACAAAAAAACTACTGCTTAGATTTGCATTTTCTTGCTTCTAGCAAATACACCACAAGCACGACGCAAAAAATAAACAATCGCAGAAAATGGTCTGATTATTTAGGTTTATAGGTAAATAGATTTCATTGCTGTATACAAAACTCATTTAAATTATCTAATGCCAATTTAGCTTTTTCAGTTGTACGTCCGGCTTAATTTAGAATCACCGGTATTCAATGCAGTTCTAGATATCTTGAATTCACAAATAAATGTAAGATTTGAGAGTATGAGAAAAGTAGTTATCAAAAACTAGAACGTAGTAAAACTAACTCATGACGGAGGTTTAAAATAATTTTTTTAAAATTCAACGAAGGCATAGAGTAAAAGAAAACCTAGATCAGTTAAACGTCGTTTAAAGTAAATGCAAAGCAAGTGACCCTTAATCAACTAATACAGTAATATTGAATAAGTTTTAGATTATTGGGGGAAATAATTTACCTTTCAGTAAAACTGAAAAAATTGACTTTTATATACATATATATATATATATATATATATATATATATATATATATATATATATATATATATATAGGTAGGTAATTGCGTTTACATTGAAAGCAGTTTGTATTTTATTTTGATAACAGAGTATATTACACGAGTCATGCATCGTCAGGAATTTTTTCATTGTCAAGGTGCTGCAATATAGCTTACAGTAAATTAAATTACACGACGTTAATTCTAGGATAACTGATTGCATGAATGTTTTAAAACTGGTTTTAAAAATTAGGTTTTATTTTACCTTACGATTAAAGCGTGATTGATTTTTAAGGTACTAGATTTATCTCTAGTTAACTAAACGAAGTTTAAAACACCAGCAACATTTACCTGAAAAAAAATTTATTAAATGCTCCAACTTCAAAACTATCGAAGAATGCAGGCAAAACATCCAAGGTCGTTTCTGTTAACGCTTCATTCCCACAGAACGGTGTAAAACAATTTTTGACTTTTAATCTGAGTGCATATTTCGAATAGTTGCTCTCATTTTTTTGCGATTGAAATTAGAAATGCATCTGATCTAAAATTGCATAGAGTTGGCTTCAGTACGTAACTATGGAAATGCGAATGCTGAAGTCAATAGTTTAGACTTTTGTTGACAAAAAAAACACGGTCGTATGTAATTTTTTTGTAATTAAGTACTACAAATTAAACAATAGAAAAATTCTATGATATCGGGTATTCTTTAATATATTTAATTAAAATGTATAAAAGTCAATTTCTTTCAGTTTTACAGAAAAAGTAAATATTTCAAATGATTTCTCGGTAAATTTAATTTTGTGGTTTTGCAATTGACAACTTTAATTTTAAATATGGTATAATAATGTGTTTAAAATCTATGGGAAACTAGTAACCAGCTAGTCTTAGATTGTGTTGATCAATTATAATTGCTTTCAGGGTTGTGAGTCCCATTCATTTATTTATTATTCTGCTGATGTCAGATTAAATTTCACGCTGAATACATTTATTTTATTTTTCTGCGGACGTCAACAATAAATTTATACATGACTGGGTTTATTATATTATATCTAGACAATACCTTAGCATTAAATTCTTGCTGACATGGGTTGAATTTTCTGCTGTTCATGTTGTTTAATATCTTTATATACTCAAGATATGTGTGTGATAATCGCTCAATCTTTATTGTCAAGTTGTAGTTGTGTTCTGTAGAACAAATAAAAAATGAAAGCTTTTTAAGAATTGCCCTTGTCAGGAAAGAACAATGATAGTACTTGGGTTAAAATTATTGAGTAGTTTATAGTCAATCCAAATGAAATGCTGGAAAAATCGTTGGCTCCGTGAGCAGATCCACCAATTGCAACGTACGACCTGATGACACCAATACACAGTATGTATTCGTTGGCTTAATATAGATTTAATTTTCTTCATCTAAATTTTTTTTTAGTGAACAAGAAGAAGAACAACCAGAAACGATCGCGCGTCAAAGATGAATAAAATACCCTCATAGATCCGATAAGGTAAGATTTTACCGTTCAGAGTTGGAGTGAGTTAGAACTGTTCTTTATATTTGGGATGCTTGCTCATGTAGAAAATACAATGTATTTTTCTTTATTGTAATTTATAAAATACATTGTGTTTTTCATTTCACACTACTCCCGATTTAGTAACTACGACTTGTTATTCTTTAAAAGCGAGAATGAAAAATTGATGCAATCAGTCTGTCTGTCTTTGACAAATTTTGATATATCTGTAGATTGGGAAATCAGTAACCACTAAATAACTCATAACATATATTTCAATAAATTTATTTCTGGTTTTTGAAGTTGGAGCATTTCATAAACTTCCCCGTTTATATTTCTTGCAGATAACTGAGTTTGCGATTTAGTAACTACGACTTGTTATTCTTTAAAGCGAGAGTGAAAAATTGATGCAGTCAGTCTGTCTATCTTTGACAAATCAGTATATATTTCTTGCAGATAACCGTGTTCGCGATTTAATAACTACACTTGTTATTTTTTAAAAACGAGAATGAGAAATTGATGCAATCAGTCTGTCGGTCTTTGGCAAATTTCGAGATATCTAAACAATTTGTTAAATGTTGTAAAACCAGTAAAGAGCTATTGCATTGATCAATTATAATTGCTTTCTGGGTCGAAAGTCCCATTCGTGCTGACCGAGTTTAATCGTTTTCTCTGCAGACATCAGCATTAAATTTCTTACTGACTACAATAATACAGACACAATCTTTCTATGGTTTTTTATTATTATTAAACCATTCATTTAACAATAAGGTATTTTGTTTTGCACATTCCAGACTGTGTTTATAACAATGGATGTTACACAGTAAACGATTGTTGATTTTTAACTCCGATAGCTTAAGACAACCTAGTGCAAGCATATCAGTTACAAGGTTTTGCATTGGATAGGTTTCAATCCATTTCTTCTTTTTTAGACCATTCACACATACTTCTTCACCGGGTCTGATAATTTGCTTCAAATAAAGCGCTATATATGATGACATCATTCGAGCCGTTGAAGATTCATCTCAAGAAAAATCATGAATGTTCCATGTCACCCAGTCGTTATGTTTTATATGATCTTAGCTCAAACAACTAGACTGCATTGGCAGATTAAAAATTTGATGCCAAACAACACCTTCCAACAAGTCTCAAATCGCAATTTCTTTGCACACATATTCGTTTTTCTTGTATTTAAATCCCTGAATATTAATTATATACATGTTTGTATATGTAGGTATGTAAATATGCAGTAAACTTCGACTAATTAAATTAATATTAGGAGCAATCTCAATATATAGCAGATTACCACCATCTGCATACTTTGCTAACTTACTTTTCAACCTATCACAAGAGTGAACACATTTTGAATTGAAACCGGCCTATGTGTATTTGCAGGGTGGTCGCACTTTAAATTTAAACCGGCCTTAGCATATTTTGCATCTGACCTACTTTATAACTTTTCGCTAGAATTCAAAACAGCTCCATATTTTTTGCACGCACCTACATTTTTTCAATGTAGCATACGTGTGGACACATTTTGAAGTCAAACCGGCCTATGTGTATTTGCAGCCTCTAAACGCAAGTAAAAACATAAATCAGAATCCACTTTAAATAATACAATTGACCTAGATGCGATATTTTGCATCTGACCTACTTTATAACTTCTCGCTAGAGAACCGAATTCAAAACAGCTCCACATTTTTTGCATGCACCTACATTTTTCAACGTAGCATACGCGTGGACACGTTTTGAAGTCAAACCGGCCTATGTGTATTTGCAACCTCTAAACAAAAGTAAAAACATAAATCAGAATCCACTTTAATTAAATACAGCATTCTTTATACAAATGACTTAGGTGTGATATTTTGAATCTGACCTACTTTATAACTTCTCGCTAGAAAACATCTAATGCGAATTCAAAACAACTCCACATTTTTTCTGCACGCACTTACATTTTCCAACGTAGCATACGTGTGGAGACGTTTTGAAGTCAAACCGGTCTATGTGTATTTGCAGAGTGACCCATCTGACCTACTTTATAACTTCTCGCAAGTGAACTGAATTCAAAACAGCTCCACATTTTTTCTGCACGCTCCTACATTTTTTCTTCAATGTAGCATACGTGTATGATATTTTGAATCTGACCTACTTTATAACTTCTCGCTAGAGAACATCTAATGCGAATTCAAAACAGCTCCACATTTTTTACATGCATCTAGATTTTTTCAACGTAGCATATGTGTGGACACGTTTTGAAGTCAAACCGGCCTATGTGTATTTGCAGTCTCTAAACAAAAGTAAAAACATAAATCAGAATCCACTTTAATTAAATACAATTGACTTAGATGTGATATATTGAATCTGACCTATTTTATAACTTCTAGCAAAAGAACCGAATTCAAAACAGCTCCACATTTTTTACATGCACCTACATTCGTTCAACGTAGCATATGTGTGGACACGTTTTGAAGTCAAACCGGCCTATGTGTATTTGCAGCCTCTAAACACTAGTAAAAACATAAATCAGAATCCACTTTAATTAAATGCAGCATTTTTTATTCAATTGACTTAGATGTGATATTTTGAATCTGACATACTTTATAGCATCTCGCTAGAGAACATCTAATGCGAATTCAAAACAGCTCCACATTTTTTCTGCACGCTCTTACATTTTTCAACGTAGCATATGTGTGGATACGTTTTGAAGTCAAACCGGTCTATGTGTATTTGCAAAGTGACCCATCTGACCTACTTTATAACTTCTTGCAAGAGAACTGAATTCAAAACAGCTCTACATTTTTTCTGCACGCGCTTACATTTTTTTCTTCAATGTAGCATGCGTGTATGATATTTTGAATCTGACCTACTTTATAACTTCTCGCTAGAGAACATCTAATGCGAATTCAAAACAGCTGTACATTTTTTACATGCACCTACATTTTTTCAACGTAGCATATGTGTGGACACGTTTTGAAGTCAAACCGACCTATGTGTATTTCCAGCCTCTAAACAAAAGTAAAAACATAAATCAGAATCAACTTTAATTAAATGCAGCATTCTTTATACAATTGTGTTAGATGTAATATTTTGAATCTGACTTACTTTATAACTTCTCGCTAGAGAACATCTAATGCGGATTCAAAACAGCTCCACATTTTCTCTGCACCACTTACATTTTTTCAACGTAGCATACATGTGTTTTGAAGTCAGACACGTATGTTCCATTGAAAGTATTATACGGCCGGTCTGACTTCAAAACGTATCTACACGTATGTTACATTGAAAGTAATATAAGGCCGGTCTGACTTCAAAACGGTGCACGCGTATGTTACATTGAAACTTTCAATGAAAAAACATACGCGTGCACGGTTTTGAAGTCAGACCGGCCTTACATCACTACTATGGTTAAATTGTTCTTGCCGCAAAATTCTACCAGCTTATTACCCCTGTCATTTCTCGTGCCTAAACCAAATAAATCTACTACAGCTCCTTTCCTACCCTAACCTGCCACTGCTATTTTAAATTTTCAGGTCATTTGATGTATATTAGTATGTCTTCGTAGATCGCTTCTACCTCTTCTTCACTGTAGCTAGAGGTATGTATTGTTGTATTATTACTGTATTTATCGGTTTAGGTTCTAATATAATCAAGTGTACTCTTTCGTTGTTTTGTAAATAGTTTTCTACACGCTGTCCTATATTTTTTCGCATAACTATCCTTGCGCCCGAATTTCCTTCTTCTAATCCTGTATGAATTACCCTAAAGTGTCCGCTCCAAAAATCCTCCGCCTCTGGCCACCGAACTTCGCCGATTCCTACTATGTCTAATGCTAACCAATCTATTTCAATTTTCAAGTTCTCTAGTTTACATACTTGCTTCATACTTCTGACATTCCACGCTCCGACTCGCAGAATGTTCAAGATTCTTTTTTTATACTTTCCGATCACATCACCTGAAGTAGTCCTTTTCTCGAGATCCGTATTTAAGACTATTTTAATTCTGAAATTTTTGACCCTAGGGGATGCCATCATCTTTAATAACAATTTAAGTATGCTGTGTACTTGGGAGGTAATGTGGTGCTTTCCGTTGCCTTCCACATCGCAGTAGTGTGTCTTAGACTGCCATACCGACCCCTATGGTCTCTGCCACTCTAAGTCCGAAAAAGCTGCTGCCCTCTTTCGGGGACTTGTCTTAGTCTGGTTTCCTACTAAAGACCTTACTACATTAGTTGAACCTGTAGTTTGACTCTTGATATCACCAGAGCCGCAAGCCATTCCACCATTATAGTATTCTAGATTTTCTTCAAGGTGCAGTTCCATTCGGAATGGAGCCTTATACTAAGACATATATGTTTCAAAGCACCCTTTCTAATTCTTTTTATGCGGCCTTTTTTTAAATTACTAAACAGCAGTGCATTTTTACCATTAGCATTTAATTCATAAAAAGATTTCAGAATGGTGTTCCGAGCCTCTTTTTGAAAATTATTTGTATACTTCCAATGACATTTATTGTGGCCCAAAACTCCCGTTTTTATAAATTTCCCTGGATTAACTTTCCCATTAAAAGACATATAGCTAGCTTCCAATTCTCTATTAATTGCTGCTTTGTTCTTTTTACAATCTCTTGGATGCTTTTCTATTTTCTGGAAGTTTCATTGCAATTTGTTTTTTCTTTACTGTGCCTTTATATGACCGTATAGGATTTACTGATACCTCTTTTATAGAACTGTCACCTGGATCATTTCTGGAAAGAGTTAAGCGAATAGCGATATTTATATCTAAAGTAGACACATTTGATTGGATCATATTGGATCCACTGTTGCTTAAGCCCTCTTCAAAGTCACTTGCACCAAAGTCGTTATAGTCTTGTTCGTAGAAACTGCTTGAGTCATTTCCAGCATCATACACGCTACTGAGTGCCCCTTCCAATTCCTTTTTTGAAGAAGAAAGAAAACGTGTTAAAAGCATAACAAACCCAACCAAGAAAGAATATAAAACCAAAAATATTAACGAGCCTTACTTTCTGAAACACCGTCTATGTACTGTATTAAATATCTATTCCGATTACGATGTTTATGTGCTACGTTAGTTAATTAAGTCAATATTTCAAAAGCCTATAGAAAGCAACAGTAATTTTACTGATAAAGGAGGTAAGGGCTCACGGCCCCTTCAGCATCAATAGCTATAAACAGGAATTGTTAAATAACCCCCTCTTCTTCTTTAAATATCTGTTTCTCGTTCTGTTTGAAGAATTCCAATCATATCACATGGCACCTTATGCACATACCATCTTCATCCACTGAAAATCTTAAACTATCAAACAATGTAACATAACCCCTTCATCTTCCAAGCCCTTCAATTCTAGTATAGTAGAGCTGGTCGTTAGTATAATACGTTATCTATATTTAAACCAACTTTCAAATTGGATGACCTAAAGGATATAAACAACCTCAGACAAAGCAAACTCAATTTTAACTGCCTTTGAACTCATATCCTAAAACCTTCGGCTTAAGGAAATTCGGATACTATGAAAAAGGTTGATTTAATTCTTATGTAAATATCGTTATTAATATATAGCTATCCTTAACCTTAACGTAAGTAGCCAAGAAAATTTTGTGTAAATTTCACTTCTCGTATTTCTTAATATATGCAATAAGTTGAGCGAGCAACATGTATCCATAAGATACATATATTCCGCAATTAATGAACAGAAGTGTCAAGGGAAATGTTTATTTTGTACAATACTTTATCGGTTCTTCAACAGAGGTTTATTGTGAAATTTACAACTTAACACGATGAGCTTGGGTCGACGAGCGATAGCTATGACTATAGAAGCTTAATAAAGGAGTGAACGCAATTTTGATTACGATTAGATCAACATAGCTCAAAGAAAAATAAATCTTACGTAATTTAAAGCGAAAACACTGCTGTGCTACCAGCATAAGTATGCAGTTCAATATTAACAGAAATACTAAAGGAAATCCATAATTCAGAGTTTTCTGATGATAACTGCTCCTACACAAACATATTTCAGACATGATTAGTATTTGTTAAGCGAATGATAAATGTGCTGCTGGAATATCGTCTTTAAAACCGTCTAAGGTAAGCTGATGCAGCGCCAGCTCAAAGACAAATCCTAAGAGACGAATTCTCGCAGCACTGCTTCTGTTACTCACGTCCCTTAAATAATAACCATGCAAATACGATACTAGCATTTGCTTAAAGTACGATATTTAACCCAAATGAAGACAACCAGCATATCTCTATGTAACGCAGATATACAGGATTTATATTATTGCTCTTGGAACGTGTGTTATTTTATGCAAGAGTATGTACAATCGATTCTAACCTGCAGAAAGAGTAAAGAGTGATCAACGCATAATGACTCTCGTGCAAGGCTTTTATTAAAAAACCGCCGATCGATATAGTTAAGAAAAATTTTTTTTTATGTGAATAGGGTTACATTCAGACTTTTGGTATTGTCTGTGTTGATAATATCATTATTGCATTTTATTTTAAGGTATCTATAGTAGTTTGTAGTACACATAAAATGTGTTTAATTGAGTTGTGTTCTAATATACAAATAATATTTATTCATAATATTAAATTAAACTTTAAAACGCGGAGCACTGTTTCACCGAAACACAAAAATAACAAGGTTATTGTTCCACTATAACCGACCACATCATTAAGAAGTGGTTGTTAAGATACTGACGACAGTAAGGTAAGTAGGGAAGTTCTAATTCATCTCTATCTCCGCTTTAATGCGGCCGCGAGATAGGTTTTGGGCCTTTGGGAGCTTCTTTTAAAAAAAGTCTTTATTTCCAAAAACACTTCTATCAACTTTATTTTTAAACAGTAAATACAAAAATGGTTTAATAACTCCTACGTTATGTGCATTAACGTTTTAATTGAGAAATAATCAAAGTTATGTTTTATAATTTCCAGTGAGTAGCTTGAACTACCAACAATGTTAAAGTTATGAAGTTCGAGATTGATTGACGATCATAACCTCCTCAGGGTTCTTATGTAATCCTTGCTCTCATATCATCTTGTGGGAAATGCAGATCTCACGTCTGCTACTTCGTGATAACATACAATGTCTTATTCTTAGTAATCTTAATTATAAAACTGCTTTCTTATAGTTTATTGTGTCCTGCACCAGCAGTATCACGTTGTGTCTGGAATACAAAGTAGTTGCTTCCGTTTTCATGTCTGATATGAACTTTAAATAACCTTTTATATCTTAACCTTTAATTATACTATGTAACATTCTATTTCTTAAGACATAATAATTGCATTTAATTTGTGCATATTAATTTGGAGGGAAAACTAAGCGTTGTACTTAATTTTTAAAACTCATTGTCCCTAAGGTTTTATTGTGATTTCTTTGCTCTTATATCTAATATACATTTTGTAACATAGGTATACAGTTAATAAAATTATTACAAGAATTAATAAAATTGTCCAAACACTGATATTGTCGTAATGTAACTTTGGCACTTTTAACCCACTTAAATGTTCTTTATAATTGTCTTATTAGCCTCACTGCGTGACTGAGGTCATCGAGTTCTAGATGTTTTACTTGGATAGGTTTTTTATAATTTTGTTGTCTTCGGTTTGAGAAATCTTGAACTGTAGTTTGTGTAGATCTGCAAATTTCTTCGTCACTGCTAGATTTTGATATACTCAAATAATTTCACTTTTTAATTTTAGGTAGCAATCTTCCTTTATGGTGATCACTTTGCTTTTAATTAAGGGTAAACTGTTTTCGTCTTGGTTGGTTGCAAGTAGCGGTTGCTATTACTTCTTGAGGAAATACAGCAATCCATTTGTTGACCGTAACTTTTTGAATTTTCATGTCTGTAACTTGCACAAGTTTCGGCACACAATTCTCGTATTGATTAGAGTCGTAATAATTGTACTTTACATGGGCTATCTGTTTGAATAGCTGTTGTCGTTAGTGATTGACATAAGTATTGACTGGGTGCCACTTCCTTGCACTTTTCATTTGTGAATCCATATCTAAGTTTATTTAGGGAAAGGAACTTGGTTTTTTGGATAATAACTTGATAGTGGCTAGTAACTTTCATAGGAAAAGCAAATAAATGACAATAATTGTAATTATTATTTTCTACAATGGGAATTTCTATTAAAAACGTAATTTCATAATTTTTTACATAACCCTTCACTATGGCTATTTTTTCAACTACAGGTGTGTTAGATTCTGTAACTTCAAGGGGTAGTTTACTATGAGTTATAAGTGATATAATTCCTAATAATTCGATTAGTAAATCAAGTGGTTCTATTATACTAGCATATAATGTATTTAATTTAGCAAATGTTACATAATTTTCTAGTGCAGCTAAAATTTGATAAATTACAGTAAGGGTTGATATCATTTGATTGAATATCGTGTTAAATCTTATTAAGTCTCACATTCCTAACACTGTGATTTGCATGTTACTTTCAGTCTGTTGTAATTGTCTCTAAAAATATAAAATTCTTGTTTTAGTTTGGTTAAATCAAATTTCTGTGCGAAGGTCCAATAGTGTATTATGTTTTGTATACTTCCCAATTTTACTGGTAGTATACCGGGGTTGTTTTTTATATCTTCTATTATTATTTCGTTGTCGTCCGTTCTACCTAGGTGAAGGTTGACCGCAAGGGTGATGGTTGTCCTTCTGAAATTACAGGGTGTCTTATATTCTTCAAATGTATGTATCTTGTGGTTTTTCGGTTCTCTACTTCAGGTACATTTTTATCTAAGAGGTTTTTGATTTTAAACGGACCTAAATTTCTGGTGGCCGTTCTGTGTCGTTTACTTTTAAAATTTCTCTCGTACACTGTCTGTTCTACTGAGAATCTGTTTATATTACAACTTCTCATTGCGGGTTTTTGTAATACGTCTTTATCGTTATCTAATTTACTTTTGACGTTATTATAAGTGAATTTTAATTTTTGCTTGTGGTTTTTGGCGTTATGTTCATATGCTTCTTTATTTTAGTGTATATCATAAGGATTGCGGGAATCTTAGTGTCCCAATGTTAATTCGAGAGGTGTAAAGTTAGTTGAAGGATGAATTGTGTTGTTATATGCAACTAGAGCGTATGACATTAAATTAGTGATATGTTCTTTCTTATATGTTAATCTTAAAAGTCTAATTTGTTCTAATAACGTTAAATGTAATCGTTCAATTAATCTATTTGATTCTGGGTGATTTTCCGTTATAAAATGAATATTTATTTTATGAATTCTTAGGGTACTTTGTATGGTTTTGTTTCTGATTTCGCTTCCATTATCTAAAGTTATTGATTCGGGTGTACCATAAAATGTGAAGTATTGTATAAATTTTTGGGTTACATCAATACTGTTTTTGAAGTAATGGGAATTGCTTGGCCTACTTTGTGAATGCGTCTACCATCGATAAAACATTTTAGGCTTCTACTACTAAAGTGTCTGCATGTAATTTTTGAAAGGGGTTTTTGGGTGTTTTAGTTAGCATTAAGGGTACTTTTGGTGGTGATCAGTCATATTTTACTTTGTCACATAATTCACATTTATTAATAAAATCCGTGGTTAATTCCTTCGTCTTTGAAATAATATCTCCTTATGAGTTGTTTTAAGATTTTGTTGATTTCACGATGATTGGTTTTACCTTCGTGTTGGTTTCGAATTACGTCGCTTATTTTGTCTGGGTTATCTATAGTTATTAATTTTCGTGTGCATCTGATAATCTCGGGTCTTGAATTATTAATTAATCGAATAAATAATTTGGAAAACCTTTTGTACAAATATTCCGTTGTGAAATAAAAGTAAAAATGGTTTTTCGCCGGAGGTTTACTCTTTTAGAATTTTAATTACTTGTTCCTCGTTGTCATCCTTCGTTATTTGGATTTGATATACTTTGCGGTTATCTGTTTTTGTATATTTTACGGGGTCGGTGTTGGTTAAAACTTCGGTAACTATAAATTGATTTGGTTTTGTATCTATTGCTTCATTTAAAATTTTAATCGCAGTTTTTGGTTCGTAATTTTGCGTTGAATGTATAGTTTCTGAGTCTTCTCCTATCTCTGTTTCGCCTACCTTACCTACAACTGACTCTGTCTCTATTGCGTTGAGTTGTATTCTGCTCATTGCCTCCGCATTATTAGTATACATGCCCTTCTTGTATATGATTTCGTAGTCGTACCCTTCTAGTCTAATCCTCCATTTCTGTAATTTTGAGTTTGGTTCTTTGAGTTTGCATAATCATACTAATGGTCTATGGTCTGTGTATATGTAAAATTTCTTCCCAAAAACATATGACTTAAAATATATTGTTGCCAAAATTATGGCTAATAGTTCTTTTTCAATAGTGCTATAATTTTGTTCCGTTTCGTTTAGTGTTCGTAATGCGTAGCTGATTGGTTTATCGCTACATACTTTTCCTTAGCTTAGTACTGCGCCTAAAGCAACGTTGGATGCATTTGTTGTAAATATAAATGGTTTTAAGAAGTCAGGGTACTCTAATAAGGGTGATTCGTAAGGATGCACTTAATTTTCTCTACTGCTTTAATAAGCTCTGGTGTGTGTTCGATTTTATTTACTTTCTTTAAACAATTGGTTAACGGTTTGGTTATTTGTGCGTAACCTCTAATGAATTTTCTGTAATATCCGTCGAGTCCTATAAATTCTTTTATTTCTTTATTTGTGTTTGGTAAGAAGTAATTTAATACGATATTTGTTTTGTCTGGATTTGGCATAACACTTTGTGGCGTTGTAATGTGTCCTAAAAATACTACTTCCTTCTGCAAGAATTCGCTTTTGACTAATTGAACTTTAAAGTGAGCTTTTCGTAAACGTTCAAATACTTCTCTTAGTCTTTCGATGTGTTCATCGAGTGCTGTTGAATATACGATTAAGTCGTCCAGATACTCAAGACATTTGTTGTTGTGTATTCCTCCTAGAATATTGTAAATAACCCTCTGAAAAGTGGCGGGTTCGTTCTTTAAGCCAAACGGCATGCGTTTGTATTCATAGTGTTTTCTAGGTGTACTGAAAACTGTTTCGGTTGTGTCTTTCTCGTCCATTTCTACATGGTGGTAACCTGAGGCGAGATCTAATGCCCAAAAGTATTGACATTTTCCTAGCTTGTCCAATATTTCTGTAATATTCGGTAATGGGTACTTATCGTCTACAGTCTTCTCGTTGAGTTTTCTGTAATCGGCAACCATTCGATATTTGCGTTTGCCTGAGGCATTTAATTTCTTCGATGCAATTAATACGGGGCTGCTCCATGGTGAATTCGAATGTTGAATGATGTCCTGATTTAATAAGTTTGCTACCTGTCTATCTACTTCTTCTTGACTTGCTTAAGGTAGTCTGTATGCTTTGGTGAAAATCGGTTTATCATCTGTTAGTTCAATGTTATGTTTGACTGTGTTGGTGAAGGTTAAAGGTATTCTTTCACAATAGAATATATCTCGGTATTCGAAACATAATTTGTTAATCGCTCTCTTTGCTTCGGTGTTAATATTGTCGTTGAAGCGAATGTTAGTTAGGTTTTCTTTTAACATTTTATTGTGATCTGTGGGGTTGGAATTACTTTCAGAATCTTCGGCGATTTCCATTTCGCTAAAATTCACTTCCTTTCACTTCTATCGGTGTGGTTAAAGATACTTCTTCAAAATTGTCGTAGTGGCATAATTGTCTTTTATTTGTACTAACGCGATGGGTGTTTCCACTCCTTGTTGGAATGAATCGTGATTTATAATTCCTATGTCGTTTTTTGAGTTTACGAAGATTTTTATTTGCTTTTCTGTCCTGGGTTCGATTGTGTATTTTTGATTGGTTTGAATGTTGTTGTTTTGGAATTTAATTGGAATCTGTCAGTGTTTCGTTTTTAATAATCGGTTTTTTTATATCAATATTTGCTCCAAATTTTCTTAAAAGATCCATGCCTATTAATCCGTCGAATTTGTCGTTAAATTCAAAAATGCAAAATTTATGTTTCATTTTTACGTTAAAAGTTTTGATAAAGATATATTTGCAATAAATTGGCGTAGTGTAGTTTTGTGTGTTGTTTTGATTTTAAAGCTTCACTTTCAACAATATTTAAATAATGTTTCTGCACGCTTTTGGGATTAATTAAAATTTTTGAAGATCCTGTATTGATTAGTAATTTAATTTCTGCATGAGGTATCTCTATAGGGTAAAATGTGTTGATTAATGTTGTTTAAAATTATTATGTCTGTTCGTATTTTATTCGATACAACTAAAAATTTGAGCACGCGTTTTTCTTCATCGTCCTCTTCGTAATTTTCGTATGGGTTGTTACGTTCATATTTTCTGAATAGTTTGCTTCATCGTTTCTACTAGGATTCGCATAATTATCGGTGTCTTGATTGTTAAAATCTTCTACTTCTTGGTGAAATAGTTTCTCGGAAGTGACGTTTTGTTTTTGTGTATAGTCGGGTCTAATTTGAGATTTGTGTTCTGTCTGGTGTTACCAGATAAAGTATCCATAGTTGTAAAATTATTTGGGTTGTTGTTAGTACTCGTCATGGGTGCGTTTCTGTTCGAATCTACGCCGAATGTTTGCCCTGTTCTATTTACGTTTTGATTAAACCTTGGTGTAAATGCGGGTTCTATAAAGGTCGAATTAAATGTTGGTCTTGGAAATTGTCAAAATTGATTATCGAAATTAAAGTTTGGGTTGTGACTTCTTGATTGGTTTGTTGGTGCGTTAAATGTGCAAATTTGGTTTTGTTAACATCTGTCTCGCGGCTTGTATCGTTTTAATTGGTAAATAATTTTGATTTGCATTTGGATTGTAAATTCTGTTTCTGAAGTACATCACGTTTTCTTCTTCTACAATCAAATTCATTGGTTCCTCTAAATTTTGGTGGTTTTGAAATCTTATCTTATCCGATAATCGTTCGGGTAACGATTTTATGTAAGTGTCTAACACTATTTCGTCGTACATCTTTGTCTTTATTAAACGTATGTTTTGATCGGGTTCCTCGAGTTTTAATTTAGTTAACATTAAACTTCGCACGTCTTGACATTGCATACCAAATTGGTATGGTGATTGATTAGTTTCCGTTCGTAAGTTTATTAAGTCTCTGATAGGGCATTTTATATTATGTTGGTTTTCGAAATACGCAATTAATATTTGTTTATAATCGCTCCATTCCGTGAGGTCGTTTCTACTAGCTATCAATGTTAATGATCTGCTCTTTAGCTTACTTAGAATTAAGTGTAAAAGCCATACGTTGCGGTCAGCGTCGCCCTGTTTATAAAAAGGCCTTAAAAATGTTTCATAAGCAGTTATGAAGATACTTAATAGTGCTGATTTTTGTCAACATTGGTATTGAGTCCAAATATAGTCTCAGGTTTTCAGTATTCATCTTTATAAATTTAATTTATTCTCAGTTACCTTAGTAAAGCTTGCATAAAGTTATTTAAGGAATCACTTATTGTTACGTATATTGTATGTAATTATACACGTCTGATATAATTACATCGCTTTCAGACTTTGCTAAATAATTGTTTCATAAAATTAATTGTTGCAATAATTGTACATAAATTAGTATATTTATAAACTTTGATTATAATTTCATTACGCTTCAGATTTTTCTGAATGAATTATTTCAATAATAATTGCTGCAATAAATTGTAAAAAGAACTGTGTATAATTATAAAGTTTAAACTTTTGTTGAGGAAATGATTTCAGTAATGATAAATTGTGATAATAATTGTACATAAAAATGCGTATATAAAACTCTTTCTTTCTTACTTGCTAATATCAGTATGCAATTGAAAAATGGTTAGGAAATGAACTATGGTGCTTACAGTAATTTAATTGTCAGTACCATTTTTTTATTGGATTTGGTCGATTCCGTACTTCGTCCAATTGTTTGGCTTTTAGTTTCCATTAAAAAATTGAATTTCAGGGCCACCAGTGCCCCTATTTTGGATTTGCTGTGCCCTTCTGGAATCCGTCCCGCTGCGCCAGATAGGTTTTGGGTGTGGGAGCTTCTTTCTAAAAAAATCTTTATTTACAAAAACACTTCTATCAATTTTATTTTTGAACAATAATCACAAAAATGGTTTAACAACGTGTACACTATGTGCATTAACGTTATAATTGACAAATAATCAAAGTTATGTTTTATTCATTGTGCCCTGCAACTGCAGTATCAGGTTGCGTCTGGAATACAAAGTAGTTGCTTCCGTTCTTAAGTCTGATATAAACTATCATTAACCTTTTATATCTTAACCTTCAATTAAACAATGTAACATTCTATTTCTTAATACATAACAGTTGCATTAAAATTTGTACATATTAATTTGCGGGATATGTAGTTCGCGTTATAAATTGTAAAGTGGTAAGAACGTTTACTAGTGACGCGTTATTTGAAAAAGGAGCAGACTAACTTCAATAATCAAATAAACCTTTTTTTAGATGATATCTCTTCCCTTGGCACACACCATTTCTTTACCTATTTTTAAAAATAAATAATACAATCCGCATACAAACTATGTGAACAATTGTCTTTAGAAACTAATGCACTGCATGCGTGTATATGTGCGCGCACGCGTGCGTATATGAAGTAGAGAAACTGTTAAGATACGACCACGTTAGTTCACTTTGATCATAAAAAAAGTTTTAGAAGGGTTTCATATTGTTCTAGTTAGTACATATAGTATATAGTATATAGTTAATGAGATAAAATAATTACTTAGACTTCTATGCAAAGCCCAAATAATCATTTCAAATCGAGCTAGTAATTGAAAGATGGAAAATATCAGGTCTTGGACAGGACTTAAACCTCTATCTTAGTCTTTCTAGGACTATATATATATTGCTGCAAACTGTAGCTAACGCGGCTCGAAGTTGTTAGACAATAATCATTGCTCTGGACCGTGAAGATAATTTTAGTAAAAGTGTTGCCCTATTTATTGTAATAATTCGGTTTAAATGAAAACACTAGAATCATATATCAAACTTGTACTGACGTGCAATATTCTTTAACAAACTATCTTTCCGATAACAATTGCTACATCCACAACAGCTTATCATTAACAAACCATATCTGACATATATACTCAAAAAAATACTTACTACGTTCCATTTTACATTTCAAAATATTTTCGTTTGATTTGCGATGTTCTCAGGTATTACCAAACTTCCACTTCGGTGTTTTGTATAACTACCTGTTATAGGAGACGTCCCTGATCACGAATTAAAATTTAATAACTCGATTTGTTCCTATTAAACTCATTTTAATACAACTGCAACAAGTGCTTGTTCAAAACCCTGTAGAATGTTATTAGTGTATTGAGTTTAAGTCAGAATACCTCAATCTATTTCCATTGTTTAATATAGCACCGCAAAAGCATTCGGTTATCAAAAATCTTTGCTTTTTGAAAGTATATGCTCACATATCAGTTTAGATAGAAGGCGATTGGATTCAAATTTGCCGGTTTTCTTTATCTATTTATGCATTACAAAAACTCTAGAAGTGTTAATTGACATGTAATATCCTAATATTTCAATCTATTATTATATCGTTTCCTAAACTGGGTTCACTTTGATCCTGCTTTTTATCCGACCATCTATTTTCTGCGTGACTGATTCTATTATTTCAATAGCGGTGAACGCTTTCTGCGAAAGCTTCTATCGTCGGTGCATTGATTGAATTCTTACGTGGTGGTTAATTATTAGAAGGAATTTTCTTTTACCTCTTTTGCGTAGGCACGCTGTTCGAGTTATGGTCGCAGCGTTATTGACCTTAACTACCGTGGTGACTCTCCCTTAATGAGCGAGATCAGGATGTTTTGCTGATTTACCTAGCTAAGGTAGATGCAAGATAAGTATCTCGGCATGAGGAGGTATGCTACATTGTTAGTGCGTAAACAAGGAACCTCAAATAAACTCAAGTTTACAAAACCCGTTTAAAAACTAGCTTTACTGGTGTTTCTAAATGTACTATGTTTAACTTAAAATAAGCATTACATTTTTGTTCAATACCAGTTCTTTTTTTTACATGTTACAATAAAAAATGCGCATTTCATATCTCAGTTATTAAAAATTGTCCGTAGAATATAACTATGTTTTTTAAATAGAATGTTTTTTGTTTTTATTGTCAATAAAAATTTGATGGCGATGTCCTTCTTTTGTCTCTGTGAACCACCTCACTCTCCGCATTTGTAGTTAGCACGACTTTTTTAAATTCCTTTTATCTTGTTATGGGTTCTTGTGACTCGTCCGGGTTCTTACTTTTCTGTACTTTCTGTTTCTGCCTGTCCAGTGCGTTCGACGGTTACATACTTATATATAAATATTAAAATCTAAAAATAGGGTCAATAGTATCACTGCGTTTTTTATTTTGCATAATGTCAAAAATTTATAACTACTGAATAGTCCCTCGCTTACACTAAATAGAGTCCAACATCTCTGCTCTTCTAATTAGGATTTTCATTCACCAATCGTTCCCTGCTTAGATTTTGTCATGCACAATTACTAATTTTTATTATACTATCGCCAAACCTACCGAAGTCAGCCGCCCTCAATTCAAATTATCCACTCGCACACAAAGATTTAAACACAAAATTTTACGTAAATTAACGTAATTAGCTAATAAAAGAAAAACTTAAAAATTTCAAAACAATTTGATTCATGTTTTACCGTTATGCTTGTCGTTATTTTTCATATTGTTGAAATGTCTCCATTAAATATCATTAAACGTCCAAGTTGCATTTCTACTCTATATACCAAAAATGTCCAAATTGTTTAAAATTTATCATTAAATGTCAATAAAATTTCATATATGATTTCAAAAGCAATTTAATAATATTGTCGAAATCGTTTAAACATCTGATTATCGTCTTATCATTAAATCCATTCCAGCTTCAAATACGTGCTATATATCTCAAACATTTTTTTGCCACTATAAATTTCTACTATTAAACTTAACGTACATAATATCCTAGTTCAACAGGGTTATGACGTTTAAAACAAGTTTTTAATAACTAACCATTGACCGCCTCTTTTAGTTGGATATATATGACCGAGTCCTTCTACTTCACGGATCTAAAAAAATTTCTTCAAGTCTGGTTGTGATTTCTACGTTTTGGTTGGTTTATAATAGAGATTCGTCCTCTACGTCAGAATTGTGCATCGTCTGACTGATGTAATGTTTAGAAGTGTCGCATGGAATAGTCTGGAGCTACCAATCAGTTTCATTTATCTACGCTTGTCTTATCTAAATTACTGTCATTTGCCTCATTTTTACTACTTTTATCGTTTAATTTATTACTGTAGTTTATCTTAATAGAATGAACATTTAAACTCTATATATCAAAATGTGGACTATGTCATTTTTCTATGAAATTTTATCGAAGTTCAATGCCCCCTTTTCAATTTAAAATACAAGCATGTTTGTTATTATAAGTCAAATGCAATTGAATACTATATTTGCAGTGTATGTCAAAAATGCTACCATATGTTTAGTATTAAGAGTAACGTATTAAGAGAACTTTAAAAGTATTTATTCCTGTTACTCTGTAAGGAAATAAAGTGACTTAAAAATAACCGTAATATTGCAAGGGAAGTATTGCAAATGTTATAAGGATGTGTTGCAATTAGTTGATTTTAGCCTACTCTGAGAAATTGTAGATATGCATGTACATTTTAAATTAGCTTAAGCAATTGGAGTGTCTTTGGGCTTCCTGTTCAATTTCTGTTAAAATACTGTTCGAGTTTTCAGCTACTTCGATTAAATTCTATTTTTTTAAGTCATTGCAAGTTAGCCTTTGGTCTTGTGCTGGGAGAGTTGTGTGTAATTATATTCAACAAGCTATCATGTCGTAAACAAGTTTGTGTGAAGTTCAATGTTTTGAAACTTTACTAGTTATGACCTATTTTAAGACACTGGAGATCAAAGATCAGACTAATTTTTGAGATTTCTTGGATTTTTGTGTAAAATACTTTATGAAAGTATTTAAATTGGTATTTAGTATTTAATAGTTTTATTGTAAGAAATAGTAATTTTAAAGTTAAATTAATTTAAATTTCACTTAGGAAAATATTTATGTAATAAAAGGCAGTTAACAGGTATTCTTGGTGAAAAGCTTTTTTTAAAGGATTAAGTGGGGTTGTGAGTGTATACTCATACGTTCATTTTGGGTGTAAGTTAAACTTTGGTATGACGTAATACGTGGTCACGAAAAGACATTGAAACTCAAATTCTACAAATATATCCCACCAAGATATAAAAGAATCCGGAAAAAATAGAAATTTCCGTAAATTCATGGTTTTGCCCTGTTAAATACAAGCGTACTTTTATTTATTAAAGTGCCATGCAAAAACGCAAATCGCACGTGTATAAATAATCACCTTGTATTATATAAGTGTATTGTAAATTTCATAGAATAGTACTAGCTCAACAAACTACAATTAACATGTATTTAAAACCCCAAAGTTAATGTTACTTTTGTGTACTGAAGCACGAAAACAAATATTTTCTATATGATCAAAAAGCCATTAAAGTTTAAATTAATTGCCCTGTGGATTACGGAAATTTATTTTAAATAAAGAATACGTTTTACATTAATTAAATGAATGATACAATGCGCAAATTGCGGCCGAAGGACAGTTTAAGACGTTCTTCTCACGAACATATTTACATATGGTGTGTGATGGAAACGATACAGTTTTACAACACAGTGCTTTTATGAAACAAGCTACTAGGAAAAGAATGGGTACAATTAATAAGAGAAAACTCTACAAAAAATGTTTGACACATTCAGAGGCGACAAGCTGCGATAACAACGATAAGTATAGCATATGGGGAAGCAGCTTACATCATATCATGTTACGCATGCCACTGTAATCAAATCAAGAAGCAACTACGGTACCAAGGTAGTCAGCAGTCAACAATCACTACTTAAACATAGACTAGGGCTATTGCCAACAGCGATGGAATAATTATTGGATAGACATGGGAATAAACAATCATGGCGATCATTGATCGATACAGGAGACCAGGTATCATTCATCTTTGAAGAAGTGGCGCAACGATTGGCATTACGAAGGAAAAGAATACACGCTACGATCAACGGGTTAAGAAAGACAACAACTGGTACATGCAATGAAAAATCAGTACACTCCTTTTCACCAAATAGGGTATTGCGTTTGAAGCAGTAGAAACATTCCTAATAATACCTCATTTAACGGGATTATTACGGCGAAAAGGCATAGTAATCCTCTTTTAGTATATGGGACTAAGTAGACTTGGCGAACCAGGATTTACAACTCCAGGTCCAATAAATATAATTTTAGGTATGGGTATGTACAAAAATATCATAAATCAAGGGATATGTAAGAGGAATGGGGAAATAATTCAAGATTTAGAGTTAGACTAGGTAATTACTGGCAATTAAGCTAACTCCAGTGCCCAGGAACTAGGTCTAAACGTTCACTAGGTAAGCCGAAAACTGAATATGTATGGATAAAATTCCCTAGTTTTTTTGGGTATAAATGTAAGGAATAGAAATGGAAAAACAGTACTTATTTGAAACTGTTCTATCATCCACAGCAAGAACTGTGAATAGTACTCACAGATGTGGAATTATAATAATTTATCATAATTTATTTTAGACTTTATCAGTTACTTTAACGAATAACGAAGTTAACATCAGAATTTAGCATCTGGACATAGCGTCAAAACTATAGTATCGACGCTCAGTTCATCATGTCGATTGTTGACAATAGTTTTCTCTTAAATAGGAAATATTCATAAGATCCGCCGTCCGAAAATGTTGTAAGTACTCTCGTGAATAATAAATTTACTCTAAGACCAATTTGTTAAACTTCTAAAGCAGTAAATGTATCCGATACGCAATAAGCTACAAAACACAAACAACTTTGTAAAGTCGTCAAGTAAGCAAGTTGTGTTAACCAGTTTACATACGTCTCATATTTGCCAAACCATAAAGTACGCACATTCGGAATTTTCAGAGAAGCATAGATAGTTTTTCAAGTCACTTATAAAGGGTACCTACATTAATTTTGTAAAAGAATCAAAAACATGAATTGGGTGTTAAATAAAGCGTTCAGTGATGTGAAACGCTACGAAGTTAAGTGTTTAAGCATAAGTATATCGTTTCTATGCAAGCCAATTGGAAATTATAGAGCTATCAGGAAGCACGTCGCAAACATTGCACATCATGGCCCTGCATTGAATTTGGTTCAGGCAATTTCATTAAATTGCGTTTATACCTTCTTTAAGAAAGTTTCCTTAAATGTAGTTCCTATCGTGCTATCCTCCGTCTTTTGAACAGGAAGATGCTTTTCCTATTGAAGTTTGTGAATGAAATGCTTTACAGATAGTGTCAGTTTTTGCTGAATTACTCTCAGTAGAGAGTAGATGCATATGAAATAGATTAAATTCATATAACAGACCATATTGTAGTATTGGATGTGTTACATTTGTGGGTCAAGGAGTCAGAATTGTGCGGTATTCTTGCATTATAGCACTGAAACCCAGCATCCTCTTATGCCGTCTTTTGGAATGTCTCTAAACCTGAACATACATTCCTAGTTAGTTATCCATTTAAGTACATCATATATACCAAATCTGACCTGTATTCAACATTATGGTTGTGTAAATTTATCTTTAAAATATGTTTTTAATTTTAGCTTTTTGCAGAAAAAATATTCAAAGTACAATGAATTACTTGTGTATATTAGAAGGTATCGATTCACGTCTAGCGCATAGAAAAACCATCCTTTTAAGATTCCTTGCGGCTCTATTTTTTAATGAAAGCACTGCAAAACGTATACGTAACTGTGCTAGTTTTCATTTATTCTTCCACTAACTCCGGTGAACCGTTATTGAATTATCTAGAAAAGCAAAAATTAATACGAGCAGGTTGAGCTTTTGTCCTGCAATGGTTTATCTCAGTTTTAAGATGACACTTAAACTTTTCGATTTATGTTCACTTGCCTCGTATAAATCCACATCAGTGCAATATCTATCAAGAAGGCGGCGATTTCATTTAAAAGTGGTCGAGATATTTAGGTTTAAAGGTAAATGAACCGTTGTTTACTAACCTCCATTTAAATAGCCCAAACTCAAATACGTCATCTTGGTTAACGATTCGATTTAATTTCACCATTATAGCTCATACATTGGAAAATATAATACATTGTAGCAGTCCGCTTAGGGCACGTGAACAAAAAGTGGTAGCTGCCCAAAAATACTGTATAGGATAAGAAAACTATCCACATTTCTCTTTCAATGTAGTTTTTTCAACCAAACTTACGAAGTAAGTTAGGTTAATAGGATCGCTACGTCGCCGTCGTCCGTTGCACGTTTTTTTCGTTTTACAAACATTTGATATATGGATCTTGTTCAGTTTTTTACGATGATTAAGAATATGCTAGCCATTTTTCGATATCTCATTTAGTTTTCGAGTTAATCGACTTTAAAGTCGAAATTTTGACAATGATAAACTTCACTCCAGCAAAAAATAAATAAAGTTTTAGGTTAATATCGACCTCTTGAGCATATTTTCTCATAGCTCTCATAGCTCCATACCTCCTCAACATATTTTCTCAAAGCACCAATGCTCTAAGTCGAAAGGTTTTCGAGTTATTCGACATCTTGTTTTTAATGTATATGTAATATTTATATTTTTGATAACAACATATCTGGAAGTTTGGTTAGAAGTTCTGCACATGAGAACTTAGATTTTTTTGATATAAATATTATGAGTTAAGGAAAAATGGGTATTAACATCTAGTTCATTATATTATAAACTACAATTAATCATTTACATCACATATATGATAATAGCAAATCTTAAATACTTTAAAACCATCTTGTCTATGCATCTTTCATCATCATTTTGTTTTCGACCTTACTTATGGTCGGTTTGACGCAGCTCTAACTTCTTTTCTATTCCGTGCTAATCTGAAAAGTTGTATATGCCCTTCACAACTTAAATTTCTAATAATTTGACTAATATAGCTTAGTCCAGGTCTTCCTATACCCTTCTACCTTTTTCTTATCTTTCTGGCTCTACGCAGATATTAGCAACCTGATGGTTGTTAAAGAACTCCAACATGTTTACATAATTCTCATTTATAAGGAAACGAAATATTACCTGGTTATCCCATCCAAAGGAAAAGTGTTAAATTATGTGTTACGGTAAGGCCTAAGTAACGAATCGCTGCCAACATGCCAGGCCGCTAACTAATTGTGAGTTATTTAATGGTGACATTTAGTTAACAAATTTTTATTTTTTTTTTGTTTTGTTTTCGAACTTACTTAAGGTCAGTTTGCAACAGCTCTAAATTCTTTTCTATTCTGAGCTAGTCTAAAAAGGTCTTCATGCCCTTCACAACCTAAACCTCTAATAATTTGACTAATATAGCTTTGTCTAGGTCTTCTTACTTTATTTTTATTTGGTAGTCTATAATCTAAGACCTTATTAAGTCCCTCATGTATTAACTGGTGCCCTATCATTCTATCTCACCTGACCATTAATTGTTTCCACATACAGGAATCCTCACCTATCCTTCTATAAACTTTCTCGTTTGTTACTCTATCTGTCCAACTAATCTTTAACATTCTCCTATAACACCAAGTTTCAAAAGCTTCTATCTTTTTCTTATCTACCTCTTTAATTGTCCAAGTCTCACTACCGTATAATAGAATGCTCCATACGTATGACTTTAAGAAACTTTTTTATTATCTAAACCATAGGTTCCCAACCTTTTCTGAACCACCGCCCCTCTACTGGAAAAAACTTCCAACGCCCCTCCTCATCATAGTGCATTATAACGAATATTAAAATATTGTTGCATAGTATCTATCTATCTATATATATATATATATATATATATATATATATATATATATATACATAGATACTCATATACGAACGTTGCACTTTTGACTGCTATTACAAGCGTTCACTAAAGCGTTGGACAAGGTATATATATTAAAAATCGCAAAAGTAAACCTTAATTAAAACGACTATCAAATGTAGTACAAACTTGTTTATTAAAACTTAAATATGAATACATAATGAACAGAAAAAGATTAAGAAGAAAAATTAATGAGATAGTTGAGGCTGGTGAAGTTTTAACAATTTGCTAATGTCGGGTTCCAATTTCGTTAACATCAGCCGCAAATCGCCACGTTCAGTAATGTGCAGTCTGTTCCTTTTCTTAGACAATAAATTAGCTACTGCACTGAACCCACGCTCAGCCAAATAAGATGAAGGAAATGCAATTAAAAATATCTGTACTCTTGACCACAATCCAGGGTAAAGAACTGGTATTGGTTTTTGAAGCCAGAACTCTTGATATCCATTTCTGAATTTTACTTTTAGTTCTTCGTTAGTTGTGAGTTCTACGAGTTCCTCTTCTAAATTTGATGATTCTGCTGTATCTGCATTTGCGAAAGGATCTAAAACCCAACCCGGTATATTTATGTTTAAAATATCCTGGAATCGCTCCACGCAATCAACATGAAGAACGTCCAAGTGTTGGCAGTAAGTAAGTAAATCTTCATGTTTTGCAGAGACTGCTGATAATGTGGGAAAGTGGCTGTATTCACCTTTCCCTAGATTTCGTTTGAATAGAAGAAGTTTTCCCACAAAAGCTGCTATGACGTTTTTTGTTTTAATTAAATTCAATTCGTCACCTTGCAATTGTAAATTGACTTCATTAAATATTTTAAACAAGTCTGTCAAATAAGCGGTGTCATTTTATGTATAATCAGGTTTTCGCGCAATTTTTCGTTTCTGTTTTCAAGAAAGTCCAGTACTGAATCAAATAGTTGAAAAACGGTTCAAACAAGTACCTTTTGAGAGCCAACGAACTTCTGTGTGCAGCAGCAAGCGATTGTATTCTTCATCATTTTCACTACAAAGTTGGCTAAATAATCTGTCATGCAATGAATTGCTTCTAATCGTATTTACTGCTCTAATAACGTAATGAAGCGACGAATGCAAACGTTCGTTCAGATTTTTTGCAACCAAGTGCTGACGATGAATAATACAATGTATAGCGAGTACATTTGGTACTGCTTGTTTCAAATGAGCTATGAAACCCTTATGACGTCCCGTCATTGCTTGAGCACCATCAGTAGCTGCCGACAAAATATTATGCATAGGTATTTCTTTCTCTTGAAAAACGTACTCATGGTATTAAATATCGTTTCTCCCTTTGTATCAGTTTCCAAATTTTTGCAAATAATAACTCTTGATAAATTTTTTCGTCTTTTATGAACCGAACGTATGATAACAGCAGTACTTCGTTATTTGGTAGAGTGGATTCATCAAGTTGAATGGAAAAATTGCAAGTTTTAAGTAATCGCATAATGATATTTCAACGTCTTGAGCCATTTCGTCTATTCTCCTTTGCACTGAGTTATTACTCAGAGGAATTTTTCTGATGACATCTGCCGATGTCTTATGATGAAGAACAGTTTTATTACCTCTCTGACTGCCGGCAAGATAAGTTCCTCGCCAATGGTATGTGGTTTTCCCGTTTTGCGATTAACAATGAAATGTTATATGATGCTCGTAGTCCATCATCTTCTTGTTTAGAAGACAACGCAAATAGGTTTGATATAGTTGGCTGTTTCAAATATTTCTTCTGCAGTTCTTGAAAATAGGACAAATCTTTGTCCTTTTATCAGTATGCATTTTATTTAAATGTTCTTGTAGCCTAGAAGGCTTTATGGCTTCATTTGAGAAAACTTTTGGCAAAGTAAACACATGGGTAATGATGGGTTTACAGGAGAGTGTAAATCCTATTTCAAATACAAAAGACTGTACTGCCGGCATTTCTTCTTAGATTCAGACATTTTGAAATCCAAAACTTGCCACGGTTTAAAATAAATTAACTTTTCAACGAATTTATAGATAATTATAAAATTAACGGTTATAATGACTTATATAACTTATCACTCACGAACATGGATTATTTGCAAAGCACACAAAATAATAACACATTCCTAGAGCTATCCCTGCCTTTTATACGTTTGATTTCATACAAGCATCAACTTGTATGTTTTATCTTGTTTGCGATGCCGGTGCACTTTGTAAGCAAGTCATATCGCGTCTTTGCTTATCAACTTGCAAAGACTTGTTGCGGACAATATTAAACGGAATTAGGTATTCATAGACCTAATGCTGAATTAAATGTTTTAAAGTATATTTTCTCGATAACAATAACATAGACATTTTAGATAGCTAAATAAACTGTCTATTCATGCCAACTAGGTATTTTCAAAGTATTTTAATATATTTATTTTCTAAAAAGGTAAGTACGTCACGAACGCCCCCCTTGATCCTCCTAACGCCCCCCTTTTGCCCCTGTACTCGCTACCGCCCCCTTTGAAAGCTACAGCGCCCACTGGGGGGCGGTACCGCCCCCGTTGGGAACCTATGATCTAAACTAATACTATTAGCTATTAGTCAGTCTTTCTTTTTAAAAACTTTTTTTTTAGCTTGAGCTAATCTAGCTACTATATCCCTTCTGCTACGTCCGTCCTTTGTAATTATACTACCTAAATAGCAAAATTCATCTACCTCCTCTAACTCGGTATTACCTATTTTTAATTTTAGTTTAGAACTAGGCTGTAACTCACTTGTCATTATCTTTGTCTTTCCTGAGTTAATTCTCATACTATGGTTACTCTGTAGTATCTCATCTAAAATATTTAAAAACTCTCCTAACTCTTTTCTAACTCTGTTATAATGACTATATCATCTGCAAAACGAAACATGTCTATTTTCTCCCCTGTATACTAATACCTATCTCATTTCTCTCTCTAGCTAAGTTTAAAGCTTCCTCAATATAAACATTAAAAATCAAGGGAGATAGTATACAGCCCTGTCTAACACCATTTCTAATCTTAGCTTCTTTTTCTATTTAATAAAATCTAAGTACTACGCTTTGGTTTTTATATAGACTGTAAATAATTTTTCTATCTTTATGAGAGATTCCCATTTTTCGCAAAACCCTGAACGTAACAATCCAATTAACCCTATCAAATGCTTTTTCTAAATCTACAAACGCGAAATGAGTATTTTTACTTTTTTGTAACCTTTTTTCGATAATTACCCTAATCATTAGTATCGGTTCTCTAGTCCCTCTGTCTTTACGAAAACCATATTAGTCTTCGCCTAAATAATTCCGAGTCAAAGCTTCTACTCTATTTTTAATTATTATTGTAAGTATTTTGGAAACGTGGGAAGTTAAACTAACCGTTCTAAAATTCTAACACCTATCAGCTCCTAACTTTTTTGGGATTAGAATAATAATATTTTTATCGAAATCTATTGGGACCTCACCTGTGTCATATATTACTTTTACTAGTTCATATAATCTATCTAAAGTTTTCTGACTTGCATATTTTATTAATTCTGCGGGTATATCGTCTATCCCAGGCACTTTGTTTAGTTTAAGATCCCGAACAGTTCTAGCAAATTCCACGCTTAATATTGAGAACCCTATTTCTACCTCCTCTTTTTGGTAGTTCTCTAACTCATTCATATCGTTTCCCTTATATAAATCTTCTAAATATCTTTTCCATCTATTTGCTACCTCAACTTTGTGTATCAGAAGCTTATTATTCTCATCTTTAATACCATTATATTTTTTCCTATCTTCCCCAAAAAACTTTTTAACTGCCATGTAAGTCCTGCCTATCTTACCTATTTTCAAATCATTTTGTATTCCCTTACAATTCTCCTACATCTATTTATTTCTAGCTTTTCTACACTTATGCACTTATTTTTATCTCTAATATATTTTTGCTTACTTTCACTATCTAATTCTCTGAAAGGTTTAAGCTGTCTTCCTTTCTCAATTAAATCTAGTATCTTCTCTGTTACCCAGGGTTTTCTCGCTTTTATTTTGTTCTTACCTATAGTCTGTGTTGCCGCATCATGTACGGCTTTTTTTATTTCTTTCCATCTATTTTCTATGCTCCCTCTTATAGATATCTTTTTGATCTTATTATCTCATACTTGTTTATATTCCTTTTTCTACCTCACTATCATTAAGCTTACCTAGACCCATCGCTCTCTTTTAACCTTTCTCAATTTTTTGAATTTTAGCTTACACTTTATTCTAAATTATGATCGCTATCTATGTTAGGCCTAGGATAACTACGACAGTTTTTAACTTGGTTTCTAAATCTTTGTTTAACTAAAATATAATCTATTTAATATCTAGCCCTATTACCTGGCGCTTTCCAGATATATTTTCTTCTAACATGTTGTTCGAATAGGGTGTTTACAGGTACTAATCTATGTTCCTGACAATACTCAACTAATTTTTCTCCTCTATCATTTCATCTCATCATCAATAGGTCTTCAGTCCTAGAGCTGGTTAGACGCGTACCATCATTGTTCCCTATTCTGAACTAACCTACAGATTTCCCTGAAATATGCACAGTTTGCATCTATAACTGTCTGATCTAGGTTTACATCTACCTCTTTTTTCCTATCTCTGTATATAACATACTATTCCCCAAAAATTCCTTAGAACGTATTCCGCCCTACTATTTCTCTTTTTCCTCAAATATCCTTGTTTCCCTACTATTTCTGTAACTTATTTGTTATTATCTTTGTCTGTCCATGCTATCGTCCTCATACATCTGAAGCACATCATTTCAAAAGGCTGCTACCGTTTTTCTGTCTGCGTTGCAGACTTCCCGTATTTCATAGGCATACTGTGCTGTGCTCCACACATATGTTTTCAACAATTTTCTTCTTATTCTGTTTGTTGTCTTTCCTTATAGGCGCTGTTCTTTCTTGTTAGATGCAGTTCGATCACTTTCTATTGTTTTACAGTTATATGCCCTATTTCTCCGACCTTCAATGGTTGTGAAGTGAGGTAAGCAGTCTGTGGCTGCCAAGTTCTCCCAACACTTAACCATTTGGCGATTTAATATATTTTCCAATTTATCTTTTCGCACAGTCAACATTAGTTGCAGCTATTTCGCAGCCATTAGGTTTTCCGTCTCAAAACTGGTTGGACACGTACCTGCACTTATATATATTCTGAGCTAGCCTACATAGTTCCCTGAAATTCTCACACAGCATGTGTATTCAGGTTAATCTTCTTTGGGAATTAAACCACTCATAGTTTTTAAAATCAACTTTATTTACGTTTCAATCCATGACCTAGGATCGTTGTCAAAATAATAATAAACAAGTTGAAAATGCAAGGCATTGTCGCAACGAACTTCCAAATGTAGACTTACTTTAAAACAATTTAAAGAAATTAAAATTATTATGTTGTAATAATTATAAGTATTCAGATAAAATAAAAACAAGTGTCATTTTGACATTTGAATTTATAGATAGACAAGTGTCATTTTGACATTTGAATTTATAGATAGAAAATTTATCCTGATCGCTTTTAGTTAGAACATTTTGCCATGATTAATTCCCCGGGGGGGTCGGGTATCCGTGGTCAGATTTTGTGGGGGGTACCATATTTCGACTCAGCTATGTTAGGGGAGTCCAAATATGTATCGCACATTAATTTTGGACCTATTTAAAATTTTAATTTTCTCGACGGAATATCGCGGGGGCACGGCGTCCCCGTGGCCCGATTTCAACTGACATCAAAACTTAAGCTCAGGACACCGAGCTGAATCGATTGATGTATCACACATTGATGTCCGACTATTAGAAAGGCCTCGGACGGACAGACAGACGGACGACAAATCGATTTCATAAACGAACGAAGTTCGTTGAAACTTCAAGTTTGACATTTATGACATAAATTGAAGGTGATTTTGATTTATTGATGTTTGAAATATTTGGTTTGAGTATACTAAGCAAAAATTTTTAAAGTTTAACAGAATGATTGCCTTCAATTTGTGTCGCGACCAGGGATCGACTTTCTTTAGGTAGCCAATACGCTTAACGTAAAATCAGCTGATTTATTTTTATTGGTGAATTTTATATAAATTCAATAACTTGGAATTGGAAAACATTTTTTAACATGTTTCTATTTATACAATTGAGAGGATGGTTATTAAAGAAGTGTGCGATTGCATTATTCAAAGGCTTAAGTAAGCAGTCGTTTTTTTATATTTATTTTGAGGGGAAAAATTCATTATGATTTAAGTTACCTCTTTGGTAGATTTTAACATGGTTCTGAGGCGACTCAATGGCGGGTTTACACTTGTCAGATACCAATGTTGTTCTATGAAGATTGTATATGGATCTGAGGCGACCCTATGGCGGGTTTACACTTGTCAGATACCAATACTGTTCAACGGAGATTGTATATGGTTTTGAGGTAACCTTATTGTGGATTTATACTTGTCAGATACCAGTGCTGTTTTACAAGCATTGTTAATATGCTTATTTTTATGTAATTAGTTATTTTATGTATAAATAGAAATCATGTATGTAGGCTGTATTTCATGTTAATATTGCAAGGAAAACCCAGGAAAAACTTGCAATGCTACCTAGATATTGTGGACATTTGATTTTCATTTGTTATTTCTTTTGTTATTTCTTTTAGTAATGGAATCCATTGTTTACTGAAAGTCACCTATTTGTTTGCAACTCAGTTATTTTTATGTAGGGTTATATAAGCAGCTACTTTGATTTTGCGTTTTTGGTGGTTCTCTTCTTTTTCTTCTTTTCAGGGAGTATGTGTATTCAGCTCGTTCCCCTTCTATTATTTTCTAATTTTATGCCCTATTTCACCGAGATTCAGCGAAGGAGGTTAAGCAACCTGTGGTTACCAAGATCCCCCAACACTTAGACATTTGCCAAAATAATGATTTTCCAGTAAATCCTTTCACACACTTAACATTATTCGAGAATATTGCCCAACCAATTCTTGTAGTTACTTATAATAATCATAATTTTTAAGCACAGTTATCTTTACGTCATTAGTTTATCCATCTTGGGATTGGTTGGATGCGTACTTCCATTGATTTCTATTCTGGGCTAGCCTACACATCTCCCTGAAACCCCTACAGCCTACATCTTCTATTATCTGTGTGCAGTAGTCTAACCTAGGTCTGCCTCTTCTTCTCTTTTTTCCTATATCTGCTTCTAATATATTCCGCACTATTCCCTCATGCCGTAGTATGTGACCTATCATCCTATCTCTCCTATTTTTTACCGTTTTCCACATATTTCTTTCTTCCCCATTTTTAGTACATCTTCATTCTTAACTTTGTCTGTCCATGATATCTTCATCATTCGTCTGTAGCACCACATTTCAAAGGCTTCCACCTTTTTCTTCTCCGCTTCTCCTACTGTCCAGGCTTCACAGCCGTACAGTGCTGTGCTCCACACATATGTTTTAAGCAATCTTTTCCTTGTTTCTATGTTTGTGGTCTTTGAGCACAGTAGTTGCTTTTTCTTGTTAAATGTAGCACGACCTTGTGCTAATCTTTGTTTTATATCTTTTGTGCCTTTCCCATCTTGCGTTATTTGGCTTCCTATGTAGCAGAAATCTTTAACCTCTTGTAAGTTCGTGTTAAATACTTGTATTCTTGTTTTTGATTTATTTTCCCACCTTTGCAAACTAGAACTTAAGTTTTAGTTTTATTAATTTTCATACCGTATCTCTCTGTTAGAACCGTTTCCATTTCATTAAAAGCAGCTTCTAACTCTTTCTTGCTAGATGCTAATACCGCTATATCATCTGCAAATCTAAGCATATCAATTTTTTGTCCCTGCATAGTAATTCCAAATGTCTTCTTGCATTTGACAGTATTCATTGCCTCTTCTATGTACAAGTTAAAAATCAATGAGGATAGGACACATCCCTGTCTCACCCCTTTCCTAATGGTTACTTCTCTACGTTCCTGCTCTAATTCTATTACTGCTGTTTGCTCTTTATATAAGCTATGTACTATTCGTCAATCCCTATAACTCATTCCAATCTTTTTAAGTATTTCAAACATTTTTTTCCAATTTACATTGTCGAATGCTTTTTCCAGATCTACAAACCCTATATACATGCTTTCCCCTTTTTCTATTGTTTTCTCCATTATCATTCTCAGAGCTAAAATAGCCTTCCGTGTTCCTCTGTTTCGCCTAAACCCAAATTGGTCTTCTCCTAGTATTTCTTCAGCCGGTTTCTCCATTCGTCTTTGTACAATTCTAGTTAATATTTTTGACACGTGTGCTGTTAAACTTATTGTTCGAAAATTTTCACATCTATCCGCGCCTTTCTTTTTTGGTATAGTTACTATGATGCTACGTTTGAAATCTTTGGGTATCTCGCCTGTCTCATACATATAGCTTACAAGTTGGAAGAGACTTTCTGTTACTGCTTGTCCAGCGGCTTTTAGAGTTTCCGCCTGCACCTTATCTGTACCCGGCGCCTTACCATTTTTCAGACTCTTTAATGCTAATTCAAACTCATCTCTAAGCATAGGATATCCCAAGTCATCATTTTCAATGTCTGATTCCTGTTCTAATGCAGTTAGTTTCTCTCCTGCATATAAATTCCCTATATATTCTTGCCATTTACCCACTTTCTCTACGTTAACTATGATGACGTTTCCTTGTGCTCCCTTATATTTTTGCTATACCGTTTTATATCCCTAAAATTCATTCTAATTAATTTGTATGCTTTGTCCGTCTTTCCTATTTCCATCTTCGTTTGTACCTCTTTGCACTTTTCATCAATCCATTGTTCTTTAGCTTTCTTGCATTTTCGAATAATTTCCCATTTTATGGATTTGTATCTCTGTTTTCCTGTTTCGTCTGATTTATTTTTGTATTTTCGTCTTTCTTCTATTAAATTCACAATATCCTTTGTTATCCATGGTTTCTTATTTTCTTTTCGTGTATACCCCAGAATATCTCTGGCCGCCATGTCTAGGTTGGATTTAATGTTATTCCATTCTGTTTCTACTTCCTTAGTTTCAGATATTTTCCCGATATCATTCAGCAATTCGTTTGACTTTTTTTCGAATCTCACTTGAATATCTTTATCTTTTAGTTTCTCTAAGTCCAAGTGCCTTTTTCCGTTCCGTTTTTTCAGATTTTTAAATTTAAGTGCGGCCTTCATAATTACGATGTTGTGGTCAGTATCTATATCTACTTCTGGGTAGCTTCTACAGTCTTTTACTTGATTCCTAAACCGTTGTCTAACAAGAATGTAATCTATTTGAAATCGTCCTATATCTCCTGGCATCTTCTACGTATATCGTCTTCTAGCATGATGTTGAAATAATGTGTTTGTGATGATTAGATTGTTCTTGTCGCAAAATTCTACCAGCCTTTTTCCCCTGTCGTTTCTCGTGCCTAAACCAAATAAACCTACTACCGCTCCTTCCCTACCCTCACCTACCACAGCATTAACATCCCCCGTAATTATTAAATTTTCATGTCCTTTTACGTATCTTAATATGTCTTCGATATCTTTGTAGATGGCTTCTACCTCTTCGTCACTGTAGCTAGAGGTGGGCATGTATACTTGTATTATTACTGTGTTTACCGGTTTAGATTCTAATCTAACCATGGGTATTCTTTCGGTCTTTTGTAAGTAGTTTTCTACACAGTATCCTATCTTTTTCCGCATAACTATCCCCACACCCAAATTTCCGTCCTCAGCTCCTGTATGAATTACCCTGAAGTCTCCACTCCAAAAATCCCCCGCCTCTGGCCACCGAACTTCGCTGATCCCTACTATGTCTAGTGATAACCTATTCATTTCGATTTTTAGGTTCTCTAGCTTACCTACTTGCTTCATACTTCTAACATTCCACGCTCCGACTCGCAGAATGTTCCCGACTCTTATTTTTAACTTTCCGATCGCATCCTCCGAAGTAGTCCCCTCCCGGAGATCCGAATGGGGGACTATTTTAACTCCGGAATTTTTTACTCCATTTCATCTACCATACCCAAATTTTCTTACGATTTTTCCCTCACCACCTTCTCCAACTGACGCATTAAAATCGCCCATACTATTAAATTCTCATCTCCCTTTACTGTTCTCACTATACTATTTATATCCTCGTATACCTTTTCTACTTCCTCTTCCTCGTACTGAGTTGTTGGCATCTAAACCTGTACTAAAACAGTGTCTGTGGGTTTCGTACTCAATCTAACCATAATTATTCTATCACTATAGTACTCTTTAACTTTACGTCCTAATCTTTTACCTAACACTATTCCTACCCCTGCCTGTCCATTAGTTGAAGAAGTTGTAATTATTCTATAATTATCTTTCCAAAAATCATTACTATATGGCCATCTCACCTCACTAATACCTAAATTGTCCAGCTTTTCTTTTCTCATTTCGACTAATAAATTTTTTTAAATTCTTACGATCGCGAGCCGCAAGTACCCACTTCCAGAGATCCGGTTGGGGAGGGGGGGATATTTTACTTCCGGACAAGAATTTGTTTGTGAGCTCTTCATCATACATATTTTGTCTTTTAGGCCACGCTTACCTGGGAAATATTGTGGTAGGTTTCCATATGTTTTCACAACGCAGTTTTTAAAATTTTTTACAGAAAGCCGTATCTGTCACGGCCAACCCCCAACAACCTTGTAAATTACTGGGGATCGCCCGAGACCAACCGACTCTCCTCCAATATCTTTTAGCCAGCAAGGCTGCTGCCCCTTGCTGCGCTTTATAATCGCCTTTTACGATAAGCAGGCTTACTATAGTAGCATTCTTTGACCCCTACTATAGGGACATGCATCATTAGTACAGAAAAAAGATTGAAAGACAGACATAAGTTTTTGGTTGTGTATCTCACATCACGTGATCAATATCTCATGTTCGTTATTAACATTGCATAAAACGTGTTGTAACTAAGGGAATACGGGTTGGTATTACACCACTAAATATTTATATTGTGGAAAATCATAACAGAAATTTAATTGCAACGGTTTCCATGCAAAAATCGACAGTAAAATGCTACAATCAGAAAATATGAAAACACTGTTATCAAACCAAATGAAAATATTTTCATAGACATTAATGGTTGTTATTTATTAGAAGAAGATTACTAGACGTATGTTGCGAAGTGTTGGTCATTTTGTCGTGATTAATATTTTCGAATTTGACGCTATTGAATTACGTACTTTCGCCAAATTATGTAAAGGAGAGACTTTTGATGTGGATGAAATAAGTTTTCGCTTAACTAATATTAATGTGTAAAAATTGTACCAGTCCTAGGGTGTGGGTAGGAAATAAGCACATTGTAAAAATATTGGAAGTTGTACAGGGTGCGTCAAAAACGATGATTTTTAAATGGAACGTTTGTATTTGACTATATTTTTGAATTCCATGCGTTTATCCACACATTTCTTGTCATATGAAGGATTGGTTGAAATTTGACAGTGTTTGCGATATTCGTAAGTAAAGATTGTAATTGGCAGAAGGAAGACATTATTATATTAATGTTTAGTCGAAAAATATTCCTAATCTTTTAAACAGGATTTTATTAAAACCAGTTCTGGCAAAAATCGGAAAAAACTATATCAGTTAACCGGTTTACTAAAAGCCTGATTGGGTAAAACTGGTTTACTGAAACCGATTTTCAAAACATGTTTTTACCCAAACTGGTTTTACCAAACCCGGTTTTATCAGGCAACCGATTTTATAGATACCGGTGTAGCGACATTAATGAAAATAAGTATTGTTTATATGTACGGAACCACGTTACATCAAGCTGTTACGAAAAAAAAAGATTCGCTTGTTGCCTGTATCATATTTAGTACTAGAGAACAGTGTCTAAAATCAAAATCTTTACAAAAAAGTATCAAACTATTTATTACGTCTGGTAAACGCTACAGCCGGACGGATAGCTTTCAGTTGTGGTAGCAAACATTAATAAGCATTTTTTATAGGTAGATAATCGTTTTTTCAAAACAAAAAGCGACTTATTACAAGTTAAATCAGTTCCATTCGAATAATTGGTACTGCGACGCTGTATTATTTTATAAATGTAATAAACTTATGCTTGTCAGTAATTACTATTTTTAGATGTATGCACTTTCTTTATATATTAGTCCCCCAAATAAGTTGGAATCGGCATAAAGTATAAAAAAGATTAAACTTATAGATCATCTACTTGTAACAAATACGATTTCGTTCCCAGTTAATTTACGTATTTTTATAATTATTAATTTACAAATATCCCCTATGGTATCGAAAGCGTTAATTTCTATTCTATTAATATAATATTTATTCGTTATCATGTAGACCTCCATCTGTGTTGATAAATTTAATGAAGCATTTTGGTATCCCTGATACTTGCGAATGTGTTGATGCAAGAATTCGGTTCGCTGCGCTTGCTCGCGTAGTAAAACACTTGAGTCTACTTTAATTTGAGGATGTAATCGATAGACAAGTTTTTGACACGTGGTCGAGTAGAGTTTTTTAAGTCATGGAGTCCAACAGGCACTTGGCTTGGAGAAGGAAAATTCGTTTAGATTTTGAAGTAGAAACCATCACTAGGGTAGATGCTAGAAAGTCGAGAAGAAATTATTGTTCAGTATTCTTCTTTGATTAGCCGACCTTCGAAATGATTCATATGATGTGGATGTAACGTCATGACGTGCAAGTTCTTGTTATTAAGTATTTCAAGTTGAAATGTTAAGGTGCCCCTGCTATAAACAAACAAAAATTTAAACGTTTATTTTCGATTGAAAATCAAGTTTGTAGTTCTTGGAATATAGGAAGGACTCGCATCTGTTGTTGGAGTTGTACACGAAAATTGATGGGCAATAGTACACAGTTCATTCTCAAATAAATTGGTAAATAGTTGCTACCTGAGTTACATAGCAGTTATGCAAACTACAGTGGTGAGTGATTTCTTTATTCCGTACTTGTTAAATTAAGAAACTACACAAAGCGTAGCGGTTGTTTTTTGTAAATTCATACAGCCGTTTAAATTGGTGTAAATATTTTTTTGTTCAATATTTAACAGTTTGATCTGTATAAATGTTCATAAGAGCGTTGAAGATTTAAAGATAGACTTTAGAGAATCTAAAAGGTTAAACGAGAATTTGTTTGTAACTGAGCAGGTGACATTTTATCGCTTGTTTGTCACAGTTTTTTTACTCGAAAGTATTGTAGCGGGCTACTACTACTGCGTTTCACTAATTCAAAACAAGTAATAACAAAGTCTTTATTACTCACTGTTCACAAGTCTAACTAACAGTATATGCCTTATTTACAGATGTTTTCAGTCCAATTAACAATAAAATACTATCACTCGAATGAATTTACAAGCACTAATATTTTCTTAAACTAGTTCCTTAACTATAAGTCTTCTTAGCAACACTAAATACAACTATAATTTATTTATTACACTTTTGTCTATTTATGTATTGTACAAGCTGCATGTACATTAGACACATTCACATCATATAGCATTTATGTTTGTTCTTGGACTTCCAAAAGCTCAACTATTTAACTTTACACGATATAATTTATATTCGACATTCTGATATAGACTACCTCTGTACTTCCTTATCGGTCTTATTTATACCCTGGATTAAAAAGGATGATTCATCCTCCAGTAATTGCTAGAAGATTCTCGGTCCCTGTAGAATATGCAATGCTTACGGCGCTTGTGTGTGTTTGACGGGTTGCCTAATAGTAGCTCGCAACAGCATAATAATGCACAGGTAATTATGTTGTACCGTAACGCTATTTAACTTTTTGTTCCAAGTGCAAATGTTATAAATATCCAAATTCAGTTTTACATAAAATAAGTTCACATCATATTCACACTTGTTTGTAAACCAAAACAGGATCCTTTTTTGGTGACATTTAAAATCTCCCTTAAAGGACTTTAATAAATAATTAAGATCTGTGAAATGCACTTAAGTAATAAAAAATAACGTATAAAAACTTTGATAGTTTGATTACAAAAAAACAATAGTGTATATAAAGTTGCATAAAATATGTATACATATATATATTATGCTGTGATAAGGGGTTGTTTAATGGTGTACTTTATAGTAAAGGTCATTTAAAAATGAGAAATTACCATAGGCAGCAGAAAACTGCATTTATTTAGTGAAGAATTGAGAAATAGACATAGTTTGTAAATAGTAAGCAGTCAACACCCTGTATATAAAGTATAAATAGTTTTAAGCGACGCAGATAAACACAGAAAGACGAATAGTTAGCGTAGAAACCAGGAACACATTCATTAGGTAAATAGAAAATATTAAATACCCTGTAGATAAAGGTTTAGTTAATTTAGATAAGGCGAATAATGATATTTTTCAGTGGAAGCACGCGTATATTTATAAGTAAACGATAAAGTGTAATTAGACACGCATTCAAAAGAGTTCCAAACAATTAGATTAATACGGAGATAGAAATAGAGCTTCAGGTAGCTAACATAAATGCATACAAATAGCTAACCATTTTTGATAAGAAAGGAGATTAAAAATTGCGTGAACAACATGTAAATATGAAAGTTAAAAGCCGAATTGCATCAGTTGTTTATGGAAAAGCAATTAGATCTATCAAAACACAGCATGTTGATAACGAAAGACAGCTGCAAGCAGGTTACAATTATTGGGAATCGTGGAGAGTTACATCAGAAACTGCTTTGAATGTAATTATTTGATTGGTCAGAAATAAGCGACGAGTTCTAGACCATACCCACTGACGGAGTGGGAAATGAAGAATATATTAGCAAGCACCGTGATAACGAAGTTAGTTTTGAACTCAACAAAGGCCGAAGTGCGTCGTTATGAAATAAAGCAATACGTAAATTTTAAAAGTGAAAGAGAAAATAAGTGCCAAGATGAAAACTATAATTGCCGATTAAACATAAGTACATTTTTGGTGAATTCATTTTAAACTAAAACATAAAAATAATAGGGCTCTGAAGTCTGGGGGAACAGTAATACAATTTTGAAGTACGGGGAAAAATAGAGTAATACAATTTCTATGTCTGGGGGAAGAATAATACAATTCGAAGTTTGAGAAAATTGAATGATAATAAGAAGAAGTCTGATATGAAACGACAATAAATTGGGGTGTATAAATTAATAATGGTAGTCCATAGGGTAATGGCAATAATTTAAACGTAATCCTGAATTGGGGGAAGATAAATTTTATTCAAATAGAAGCGTCGATGTGAAGAAAATAAACCAGGTCAGATATTTTTAGTTATAAGACATTTTGTTTTTCTATATTTTTTTTTATTTTGAATATTGAATTTGCTTAATATAATATGCTTGTGAAAAAGTCAACAAAAGAAGTTGCATACGTATAAAATGAGTAATATGATAAGAGGTTTAGAATATTCTACACTTCGTTGATAAGGATAATAGGTTTTTTTTGGTGATTTTGGGTTTTGAGTAAATAATATATGATGTTTAATAAATGAAATTTACAACATTAACTAATTGAAAAGTGTATTTCAAATAATTTACAAAAGCTGTACATAATATATTAGTTTCATTATATAAAATCGAAATTAAGTGAATTTTATAATTCCAAATAAATGCTAGCCGAGGTCATATTTAAATAGTTCAAAGAGGAGCTACAAGTTGAATAGGAAATTGATAACACGCAAGGCGGTAACGTATCGAATTTTGCTATTGGCAGACAAGGTTGCTTCAAGATAAAATCTAGTTAAGTTGATAGCAATATTGATAAGACAACCGGAGGAGGAGATAATTACAATCTTGTTTATTCATAGTAAATATTAAAATGGTCGTCCAAATGATGGAACGCGAATAATTTAGAGTACATAGCAAAATTAATAAGGCGCACAACATAGGGGTTTGATAATTTAGAGAGTAGCATAGCAAATAAATATAACAGCCCAACGTAGGGGCACGAGAATTCTAGATTTATAGCAATATATATATATATATATATATATATTATATATATATATATATATATATATATATATATTTCTTTAACCAAATAAAAAATGGATTATGTTATTCTAATTCTTATTTTTATTTGAAGTTGATAATAGTTTCTTACAGTTGGCACAAACAAATTCATGAGTATAGAAAGAAAGGTCATCAACATTTTATTGGTAAGACATTTTAGAGTTATATTTTTGTATTGATAACCTTTAAAATTTTTTTGGATAAATTGGCTAGGCTCTAATGAATCCCTAGTTCTATCAATTTCTTGAGGTGGTTATATTTTCAGGCAGTACGTGATCATCGTTCCAAATTCTAGCTTGCAGTGTTAAAGGTAAGTAAGTATTATGTTTATACGTTTTGGTTGTTCAAAAGAGGTTTTTTTCTTTTCGAAGATTTCCGTATCTTATCTTCGGATTGCTAGACATTACAGTTATTAGTAAGATACGGTGGCGTCCATAATTAATTTTTTTATCGTATACCAACCTACGACCCCTGCTCATAGCTATTCCCTAAGTTATAGAAACTTAGCTGACTGGAAGATCTTATTCGAGGGTCCTCCTATACAAAAAGCCGCTTTCCATTCATTTTACCTTGGGCTTAAACTTTAAACAGGAACCCCTCCTCTGTTGTGTGATGAGTCTGCCGCCTACAAGGTGGAGTAGTTACATACAAAAATTAGGTGTAACATACTTTCGCAGCGTTTAGAAAAGGTGAATTAATTTTTTTGTATTTTAATTTTATTAAGACTGATAAAATCGGTTATCCCGAACAGATTTTCAAGACCAGTTTTTACTGAAACCAGTTTCATCAAAACCAGTTTACTAAAACCGGTTTTCAGTTTTGACAAAAACCTCGGTTTCACTGAAGCTAGTTCATTGTCCTAATTATAACCGCCTTAAGTAGAAAATCTTTAAATTACAAAATTTCTAATTTATTAAATGGCACATCTTGTATATGTGTTTTGTTTTATTTAGGATTAAAATCTCTCATTTTTGTTATACCTATCCCAAATGGTTTCCAAGAAAATTCGATATTTCCAACCTTTTTATAATTCTACTATAAAAATCAAAATCTATTTCACGATAAAAAAGAAACTTTTCAAAATAATTAGATTATGCTTGACTACGTAGTGGAACAATCGAAAGAAGACAAACGTAATTATGTTGATGTGAGTACATTAGGGGTTTGAATTTTTAGCACTTTTAGACTAAGCAGTAACCAAAGTCGTTTTGGGAAATAACGCTTGGGACATATTGTCAAAGTTAGGGTTCAAGTTGACAAGAAAACATCAACAACAATGTCAGGTAGCAAATGGACAGATTTTACACGTTCTAGGAACTGCTTCTTGTCAATTAAATTAAAGGAAAATTAGTGGTATTAGATATGCTACTTTGCTACTCACACCGGATATTGAATATTCAGTTGTACTAGAAATATTCTTTTGGAAACATGCTAGGTTTGTTACAAAAATTTTAGAAAAATTTACATTTTTAAAATTAGGCAGTATAGAAAAAGAAAATCTAGTTTTACACTATACATTTAATTTTTCACTAGGACATTTGTTCTTGAGTTTATAGTAGTAAAATTAGTAGGGAAAAGTGGATGGAATTCTCATGCAAAATCGAATTGCTTATTCTTGAAATCATAGGAAAGTTCATTTCATGGAAAAAATAGTGAAATTGATTCTCCTAGTTAGTGAGAGAAAGTGAGAACTGTCAGGAGAGAGATAATAATTTGACATATGTGTAAGTGTCTATAATCAAAATCGACTCGAATTGCCTTTATTCCATTAAAACCTTTGTACCAAAAGGGAGCAAGTGGTTGTAAGGTATTGGAATAAAATTAATAGCACCTGATCTTTATTTATAAAGGTAGAAGCTTCATATATTGTAAGAGGATAACATAACCCTACATGTAGATATTTCCTAATAAATATTGCTGCTTCTTTATAAATTCAATTGTGTAGTTGTAAACTGTTTAGATTGAATAAGGATTCAAAAAAAGCAATTGGATTACTAACTACACGCGAAAATGAGGATCTATAACTTCTACTAGCATCTTCTTTTGTTCACAATTTACAAATGCATACATTTAGAATTTTATAGCCATTTACCGTGATATGCAGAAGCACGTGTAGTTCTTCGATTTCCACATTAGCATATATTAAATAAACGACTACATAACCATACAACAATCACTAACTTTTTAGATTGTAATCTGTGCCAAAACTTTTCCTTTTTTATTACTACACTATTGTCTATCTTTAAGAAATACCAAATAGCGCGCAAGCAATAGAATAAATACAGGGAGCTACATTGTATGTCGCTTTCATATGCATATTCCTCTTTCTGCGATGTCAAGAATAAGGAAATATACATGGGAAAAGATAAAGAGAAGTTAGTGTGAAAATATTTTCACGGGAATATGTTTCCTACGAACTCAAGAATAAGGGTCCAGAATAGAGTACTAAATTAGATAAAGCGTCACAAATTATTTTTATAATTTACTGGAGTTAGGACGAACTAATTTTGAGGAACATAAAAATAAAGTCAATAGTGATCCAATTTAGTAAAGATATTTTCCTGCATAGTCCATTATGCAGAAAGATATTGATAATTAAATTAAATTTTAAAGTGGGCGTAGTTCAAAAAAAGACTGCATGGAGTAATCCCATAATTTTAGTTAAAAATAAGGAGCATACTTATGTTTTTGTTGTAGATTTTTGAAAATTAAATAATGTGGCAGAAAATGACGCATATCATATTCCACGCGTGTTTTCCATTTTGAATAAGTTACGTATTGCTGAATGTAAGAAATTCAAATAACTGATGGACGATAACCTATGTGGAATGCGGTATGGTTCTAAAATCTTATCGTCTATAATTCCACACCAAACGTTTACAGAATATCTAGCCTGCGGTTTTCTTTCTTTAATTAAGTAAGGATTTTTTGAGCGTAGTAGTGCACATTTTTTCTATTAAAAATGCCACAGTTAGATAAAGTTGTTTCGTCACACTACAATATCTTTCTGTTAAAATTTCGGTCAAAACTCTATTTCGTTTGGATCTATTGAGAAAAAGAAACTCGTCGTTCATCATTTCCAGAATGCAATTTTTGTACTGGAATAAATGTATAATCGTGGTACTTGTGACGTTTTATTATAGCACGAACACATTCACGAGAGACATCCCGAGTAGATGTTTGTGGAATCAGATGTAACTGTGTTAAGACATTAATATCATTAATATCTGCATGTTTAGTATATTTTCGTCGTTGCTTAGTAAAGGATTCGCAAGCCTTTAGGGTGTTGTATATTCCTAAAAAGCCATTCTGAAAGGTTGTTGTCGCTTTGGGTATACTTCTAAGTATCGATGCTCAGATGTTACAGAATTTTTATGGTATTCCAAGTAAACATTGTACATACCAAATTTCTGTTCCACAGAATATCTTACCATTCTAGATTGTACTATGAATATTAACTAAAGTTAAATTAACTTTTATACTACTATCTACTTTATTTTCAACAAAATATTTAAAATAGTAAATGTATTAAAGCTGCAGTACATTTCAATATGACAAAATAACTATTTAGCTACGATTCACTAATGACAGAACTTTATTCTTCAATTGCTTTTTTAATCCAAAGACTATTCTCATAAAAACTGAACAATTTACAACTTTTCGGCAATATTTAAAGAAAAGTATACAGTGTGGTACATCAACGAATTTATAATTTCCCTCTTTATTTGACATTGCAAGAATACAATATGGCGTCCATAATAAATAAAAAAGTTGACAGTCGCAGCTCTGAATATTGATCCAGAAAAATTCTGATCACTTCGCCGTATTCCTCCAAACGATTTTTGTAAATAACCCGAGCTTCACATTTGCCGCTATAATGGTATACAGGTTATTAAGAATTTTTGAATTTGGTAAGTTTTGAAATTTATGCCATATTTTAAGAACGGGTAGAGATATATTTAAATTCTCCATACTGCATATTGAAATCTTTCCCACCCTATATATATATATATATATATTACTCATATTTAGACCAGGGTAGAAAATTAAATAATCACATCAAATAATTTTAATCACCGTGTAGAAGCTTTGGGAAAAGGTACGCGGTATTAAAAAACCGTGAAGCATAAAAATTCATTTGTTTTATTAAAAATTAGAGATTTAAATTATTTATAAGACGCTTTATATAAAAGGAAGCAGTATTAGAAAACTCTACATGTAATTTAATTATTCCTAGTAAAGGAAACAAAGAGAAATTATGTGCAAAATTTATATTAATTAACTCTATTTTAAGTAACCGGTATTAAACAAAATGTACAGATAATAATTAATATTTGATTAGGAGTCACTAAAAATTAAAGGGTATTAATTTTAATTGAAGTTAATTGAACCATTAGTAACATATAATATCTATAAAAACTTGAAAAAAACCAATAAAATGCAAATCGTAGAAGTGTTATTATGTTTGAACACCTGCGTATTTTTAAGAGGCTCATTCTGCGTAAATGTTGCAGATAATTAATGGTTACAAAGAATCTTGGAGAAACCGTGGCTTAGTATTCACGGGAAGGCGCGATACGGGGTTATTTAACCCAGATAGTCCACATGGACTGAAATAATCGATAATAAGGAATATCAATTTGCACTAATAAGAACAGGGTAGATAGAGACAGATAATATGCGCAAGACCGAGGCACATATAGTAAAAGGCGTGAGTAGAGCAACGTCATAGGGTTGCGATTGGTTGAAAGTAAAAGGCAAAATTTGAGAAGTAAAAATAACATTTCTGTATAAAATTCAATTAGTTATTTCCAGACGTTGCGTGCCGTGTTGAAATTTCTGAGATTTAACTGGGGCGAGTGCAAAATTCGTAAAATCGCATGCCGGGCTGCGGATTGGGAACATAGCAGGCGAAATTCTTTAGAATTGTCCGTTTTGGAGACTCGACCGACAGACAGGCTAACCTCTATATATACCCAGGGGAATATGAACAAGCTCTCTTAGATCTTCGACTTGATTCAACGCGTTAAACAGTGCTTTTAGTTTTCCGGTTTTGATTAAATAATTTTAAACAGTTTGCTCGAATATTTTTGTGATGTAAAACAGCCTGTTCTTTACGTGCTACAATAAATGTACTTTAGTGCACTTAGAAAAGAAGATACAAGGTAATAAAGTTAGTATCACTGTACCAATTAGTAAAATTTACAACGACAAATGAATACACAAAAGTAGGCAGTTTTGGCGTATATTGGTGAAAGAAGTATGAATTTCTTTGCTATTTTTCGGGGTATTAATAATTAAATGGTGCATAAACGTGTCTGGATCCACAAAACAAGGTTCAGATATACACAGATGAGTTCCGGAAAAGCCCTGAAACAACTTTAAATAAATGGTGATGGAGAAAATTTTAAAAGCGTTGAGAATCAGAGGCCGTAAATATAACCCAGTTGGAATGGTGTAATTAACAAAGGGACGATGTACATTGAAGCTACGAGTGCAGTAACCTTCAGGTAAATTATACTATTTTGTTCGAACTTTGATATTTTGGTGTGTGTTGAATAACTTTATAATTTGTTTATTTAAAATGGACAGTAGTGAAATTGTACTAACAATAATATTTTAATTTTAAGGTGAAATTTGCTTGTTTAAGTAGAAAGGGTATTTAGTATTGATGTTCTGGATTATGATGAAAATATGGGTATGTCTTTGAGCTCAATTAGACGAACCTGGTTAATTAACGTAAAGGGTGGTAGATGCTCCTTTGTACTCAGACTCCGGTCTGCATATATTGTTATAGTAATTAGTAGGCATCTTACAAGGACTTTAATTCTGGATGCACATTAAAATGATAATAAATTTAATTTTGAAATTTTCTGATATTAAAATTTATGCTGAATATTAATTTTGAAATTTTAATGTATTGTGAATATTGATGTAAATAGAGTTGACGTTGATGTTTGTGGTAGGAATGTGTTTGTTTTTTTTACGTATGAGGATGAAAGCTATCTAGAGGAGCAGCCGAGGCGATTAACGGAAGAAAGTCAATGGACCAACACAGTTAAGGTAATGAATAGCTTTTTGTAGGTTTCACAGCATTCTTTGGCGACCCAAAAGTGAGGCTCGAGTTCCAAATAAAATTTTTGTGATTTTATTCCAGGAAACTGGCGATCTGAGAGAGAGAGTTTCTGTGTGTGTATAAATTTAGGAGTATTTTAGAGTGTGTGAGAGTGATTAGAACGTATGCAGAGAAAAGAGTGGTTAAGGAGTCAAGGAGTGGAAATTGGAAGTGACGATAGTGCATTGTGTGAGAAAAATTCTAAAATGGAAGAAGCTGGAGGCAGTAGAGATCAGTCGAGGACGGAATCAGGGGATCAAGGAAACGAGATGATAATGAGAATGCTAGAGAGAATGAACGATGAATCTAATAGAGCTAGGGAAGAAGCCAATAGAAAATTAGAACAGCTAAGCGATGAAGCTAATAGAGCTAGGGATGAATCGAATAGAGCGAGAGAGGACTCAAATCGAAAATTTGAGCAAATGAGTGAAGAATCGAACAGGAAGTTAGAGAAGATTAGTCAGAAAATAGATAAGACGAATCAAGAAGTTTCAGAATTTAAAAATAGTCTTACCGTAAAGATGGGGGAAGTTGAAAATAGGGTAGATAAAAATGAGCGTGATATTACAGGTCTTCGACAGGAAATGGGACATTTAAGGTCCGAAGTACGCATTTTTTGTGAAGAAGAAATAAATGTAAAAATGACTGAAGTAACGGACTCATGTAGGGATCAGTTAGGCAGGGTAGAACGCGAAGTTAGTAGTATTAAATACAACATGTCAAATTAACGGGAGATGGTCCCAGATTTTATACAGGTAGCGTATCATTGGACCAACACATGAAGTTTTATGGCGATAACAGGGTAAATCCACAAATTTTTATTAATAGTGTAAGAAATCTAGTGGGAAATTTATTTGACGAACAGACTAAACTGAATACGATAAAGGCTTTATTGAAAGACAACGCGGAAGCATGGTACAACTTAGTAGGACAGGACATAGACACCTACACGGACTTTGAATACAGATTTTTAAAGCACTACTGGAGTGACCACAGACAAGACCAGGTACGAGACGACTTAATCACAGGAAATTTAAGGGAGAATTTTCAGGAAGTAGGAGCAATATGCTATACGCAAGTATAGCATAGCAAGCAACTGAACCCACCACTGACGGACCGACAAATTATTAAGTATTTATCACGACACTTCGAGGTAGAAGTAAGACAACACGTAGCACTACAGAACATAGTGGACAGAGAAATGTTTTTAGAATACCTGCAGAGGTACGACGACGTAAGTAGTGGACGACCTCGGGATAATAGGGAAAGACAGATCAACACAGTTAGGTTTGACAATAGACGGGACAACTATGCTAGAAGGGGGAATAGTTACGGATACCAGCGACAGAATTGGGAACAGCGACGACCGTACGTTAGAAGTAATAGTTTAGAAAGGGGACCTGCACCGAGACCGGAACCTACCAGAGGGAATAGTTCACCGGACATGAGGGGGACTGCTAATACAGACACGGAACGAGTGGAAACGCCTAGGACATACGCTGAAGTGACGGCTAGACCAGGATCAAGTAGGGAAAACAGACCTGGACAGGATTTTTAGAACGCGACAGACCACTAGATTTCAGTGTAAATGTATATGAACATCCACGTGAATTTTTCAAAATTGAGGAGGAAGTAGAGCCAGAAACTAAGGAAAAATTATGTTTGCCAATTATTAATATAGAAATTTTTGAGAATAGTGTAGAAGTATTACTTGATACAGGGGCAGAGGCGAGTTTAATATCGAAGGAATTCGTCAGCAAAATTAGGGATAAGGTTTGTGATAGAATTATACCTATAAAGCGTAGCCATTTAGTAGCTCCAAATAAAAAGAAGTTTGCTGTAGTAAATAGTGTTGTGGTGCTTAGGATAGATATAGGAGGTTTAAGCTGTGAACAGGAGTTTGTAATTGTACCTGGACTGAAGTTTCAGAGCATTTTAGGTGTTGACTGTATGATGAAGTTAGGGGTTTTGATAGATATGGAACGGAAGGTAATAAGGATTAATGATAGGGTAGTGCCATGGAAGGGCAGTTATGAAGTCACAGAGGATGACACGGGGTTGAGTATTAATGTAGTAGAGGTAGAGGATGATAGGGTTAAACAGATCAACACAATAAGATGTCCAGAGGATAGGATAGTAGAGGTTCAAGCTTTAGTACAAAAACATGCAGAATTAGTGGGGGTAGAAGCAACAGCAGCATATCGGGAGCAGGTGAAGGCAGAATTAATTAAAGATGCACGAAAAATTAAGCAACGGACCAAACCGCAATTCCATTGTCCACCATCCATGGACACACTTTTAACGAGATTAAGTGGCAAGTTTATTTTTAATAAAGTAGATTTAAGGAATGTATTCTGGCTGATTCCATTACACAAGAATTCTAGAAAGTACATAGGATTTTCCATAGAGGGAAAAATCAATAATTTTAAAGTAGTATCGTTTGGTTTGTCGGCAGAAAAGAGAATAAGAATAAATAAGAAACAGACAAGTGTAGGGACTGAAGAAGAAGCAATATTTAAGAGTCAGGATAATAGGGATGATAAGTTTATTGTATGTGAGATAATAGGGATGATAAGTATAGATATAGAAGGGGGAGAAATAGGGATGAAGAGTATTAGGATGGTGAGAAGAAAGACTTGGAGGGTCAAGAAGAGAGTTAGATTTAAATAACTTGATAGAGATAGGTGAATTTTAATATAGATATAGAATAGACAGGAGAAATAGGTGTATAATAGAGTAAAATTTAAATAGAATAGAGAGTAGATATAGGTGTATATAGAAGAGTAGAAGTAGATGTTTATAGAAAATAAAGCTAGGTATAGGATAAATATGGGAGATAATTAGAAATAGGTTTAGGATGAGAATAAAGAGTAAATGTAGGAAGAAAATAAGATAGATTAAGTGTAGATATTTCTTATAAGATTAGTGGGGAGTTAGGAATAGAGTAAGAGTAGAATAGGCATATAGGATTAGGTAGGGAGAAGTAAAGTGTAGTGAAGATTAGTTTAAAAGTTAGGAATAGGATAGGTATATAGGATATATATATATATATATAGGATTAGATGGATAAGTAGGATGAAGTTAGGGATAATTTCAGTTTAGAGAATTAGGTGAGAGTTAGGAATAAGATAGGGATATAGGACAGGTGTAAATAATTTTTTTTGATTGGATAAGGTAGGTAAGTTAGATAGATAAGGGTAGAGAGATATAGGCATTTTTTGTGTAAATTTCGTTTGCGATTTAAATATTTTATATTTGAATTCAAATAAGTGGGATTATTTGTATTCAAATTCTAAAAAGATGCTACGATATATTGAATGTCCACGTTTGGGATGGATGGTAGGAACAATAATTAAAACCAGAGAATTTGAGAATTACCAAGGTATTACAGAGATAGGCGGAAATTATCAATAAATACGCGACGAGCACCAACTAAAGCATTGATAGGAAGGCTTATAAATACAATGGGGAATGAATAAACATTGAGTTCATCTATAACAAGGCACGAATCACGTCAGTATGCAGTAGAAATTTACGTGACAGTATTAATTAGTGAGAAGTTTATAATTTAGTATAAGTAAAAATTTGAAAGTGCCAAATTTGTGCAACGAATAATAACCGATCTACACATAGACGGCTCTAAATCGATATCTTAATACTGATCTAAATCAATAACTTGATATAGATCTAAGTTAATATCTTGATATTGGTTGAAGTCAATATCGTACCACATCTAAATTAAATATCTGAAAATATTTCTAAAATTACCCCTAAAAGGAAAATATAAAAATACGTCTGAAGGTACGACCAATTAAACAAAAGTAAGAACATTCATGAAATCCAAGGAAAACTACAAGCAATAAGTAGAACGAGTGTAGCAAGGGATGCTGAACACAGATACTCTGAGGCAATTCTAGTGACAAGGAAAAAAACGCAAGTTAGCGATCTTAAATATTTATTAGTTAAAGACTTTCAATTTTAATATTTGCTATATATTGTATGTCTGCAAGAGTCAACAGAAAGGTCAGTTGAGAATTTGAAAACAGGGAAAGCATCTTAGAACGTTCGAAGGTACTAAAAAGCAATTAAAAACATATTCTTGCTGGCTTTCAGGAAATCATAAATTTGGTAAATGTTAATGTTCTATTCAGGGCTAAGTTTTGAATGTATATAAAATTGTACATATTATTATCAATTATTATATTGTATAATCTTTGGATTGCTTTTATACATTTATTTAAACAGTTGAAAGAGTAAGAGTTAAACAATCTTTATCGTCGTATAATAAGGAATTTCATATCAATATTAATGACGCCCAATCGTAAGGGCGATATCATAGCAAAAAAAATTGGGCACTAATCGTGGGCGTAGTAAGGGGCATATCACAGCAAAAAGAATGACACCCATCGTTGGGGCTTAAAATCCAGAAAAGCTATTTCATAGCATGGCAAAAAGTATAACGCACAACGTAGGGCATTTCATAGCAATATATATTGACGTGATAAGGAGTCATTAGAGGTCGTTGAAACCGTAATTCTACAAATAAATCTCACCAAAATATAAAGGAATCCGCAAAAATAAAAATTTCCGTAAATTCATGGTTATGCCCTTAAAATGCAAGCGTACTTTTATTCATTGATGTATAAACAAAAAATGCAAATTGTGCCTGTATAAATAATCACGCTGTATGATATAGACATATTGTAAATAAATAGCAAGTTACGTAAGTTGTATATGTAAAAATAATTAATTGTGAGATACCATAAGTCGCATTCAGTACGAACGCAAATCGATCGTTTTATAATAAATACAAAGCCATTTATTTTCACTTAATAAATACCAATACATTTTCGATGCATATAAAAATACTTTTCATTTGCTGTAAATAGCATAGAATAGCACTAGCTTTACGCATTTAGCTTAAGAAATTACAATAAATGTGTATTTTAAACCCCAATTATAATTAATTTTGTGTACTGAAACACGAAAGCAATTTTTTCTATAAAATGCAACCCTTTTTGCATTAAAAAGCAATTAAAGTTTAAATTAATCACCCCGTGGATTACAGAAATTTATTTTAATAAAGATTTTTTTAGAATATTAAGAATATAAAAGGATGAGCCATCGGTATTTAGAATTACGTAAATATCTAATTAGTAAATAAAACATTTTATTTCAAGAAGCGGCCGGGAACACTATAACACCCAGAAAATGTAATACAAATTTATTCTCTTTAGTATTAGTATGCGACGCCCCAATAATAGTATATTTATTGGAGCGGGACGAACAGCGCGCGTTGGGAATAATAACTGGAACGAAACAACGAGGTGATAAAGCTCAACAATTTTGAATGCTAGTGAGGATTTCCAAAAAAATTACGTAAGATAGGCGTCTATCATTGAAACATATAAATTTTTCTGCAAATTTATTCGTCGAATTTACCGCGGTGCATCTATTATTTTGGTCTTTATACAACAACGTTTATATTATTAATTCATTCAATATTGCATATTTAATAACCGATAAACTTTAAGACACACTTCAATTTTAATTACAATTACAATCTACTACATACCACATCGTCCTTACTGATAACATGTGTACAAACTTATTAACGTGCTCCTACGTCTTGTAGTATCTAAGATTTTCAAGTCGTTCCGACGATTCGTGACCGATTGTCACTTATCGTTTCTTTGTTGAACTGAAAGGTCGTTTGGTGTGTTCAAAAAAAAACACTCAAGATGGTCAGGGAAATCAAGTTTTCATGGCAGAGACGCCGTAATAAAAGCACACTATTTTAAAAGTTGTCCGGGACAACTTGTGTAAAGTGTAGTGTAGGAAATCTTTTTGGCGACGGTTTGTTTAAATTTGTAATCATATTAAAATTAATTATGCAATTTATTACAGTGCAACTCTGAAAACGTAAATAACTCCGTTATCACTTTGATGTAATTCCACGTAATTTCGATGTAAGCTTAGATCATCTGGAACATATTTTATTTGGTTTAGTTCAATTAAATTTTATGGAACTCGTTTAAAATATAAATGAGTAGGCAATTTTGTTCGACACATGGCCGACTTCGCTATGCAGCTGCACCTGGCGTGTTTAGTTGATGTACATGTCATTTGAAGGTTATAGGTAATTGCTGCTATGGGTAAGAATGTATTAGTTTCTAAGGCTGCCGTAGCAAAGTTTATTACGTAATTTTTGCATGTAATGAATTCCTTTTTGAAGCTTGTAACGACCTCAGGTTGCTGTATACAGTTCATTGTGGCTCGTACGAATAATTTTGTTAATTAATTTACTAAAAGCTCATTCTGTTAAAGTGTAAAGTACAATTACAACAATTTTTTGTAGTTAATAGTCTGTTCAACCTTAGAAATTATACCTCACCGGTTGTACATATGCAGACATACAATCATGATAGTTATCTTGTTTACCATAATTTGAAATACCAACATGCTAATTTATAGGGCCTAAGTCCTGTATAATGAAAATTGAACTTATATTAATTAATCAACTGATAATATTTGCCAAAAGTTAAGTAAATTCTGTAAAAAATTGTAAAGTCGAAGTAGTGCTACCCCAGACTATTTATTATGAAAATAATGTCCAAAGTTATATATCTGATTCAAGAAACTACATTTATAAAAATTTAATTTTTTATTAAGTACACTTTTAATTTATAATGTTCATTACTTGTATTAAAAGAGAATATAGCGTTATTTTTGACTTCAGTTCATTACTCAGTAATCATTAAATTTCTCCAAATTTTGTTCGGTATTTAAAAGGTTAAACTTACCCGAATGTGTACTATGATATAGTGGAAACTAATTGAAACTAAATCAAAGATTACATACTCATACTGGTGCGTAAGATATTTAGGGTATCTATGTTGGTAGTAATTATGTTTCAGATTCGCCCTACTGATCGTTAGGTCGTTGAAGAAGACGACCAGATGTAAGTATCATATTTGTGACAATCAAACTTTGTATTTAAAGTGGTTAGCGATAACATAGGTTTCTAAATTTTTCCTTTCAGCAAATTGATTTAGTCAGTTGCTTTATAAAAAATTTAGGTGGCGACCATTATCCTATTTTCTTTCAACTTTAATATACCCACTGACCCAATCTCATGCGGTCAAAAACTCAGTTAGCTAAAAGTCTTAACGGTTTTCTTTTACTAAAAGCCAATTTCCATCTTAACCTTACCCTGGGCTTGTTACAGTTACATAAGAATTCTCGATAGGTAATATAAAATCTACCACGATTTATTCTATTGAGGATTAGATTTAATAAAATATATAACATTATTTAGAATAGAGTTGCGCACATTCTAATAGGTTTTGGAAACAGACAAATTTATGTATATAAGGAAGCGTTTATTAAAAACGGGGATTCATTCAGTGGATTCATTCATTAGATGAATTCGATTTATAAATTCTATCGCGAAATGTTATTTTGAGAAAAGTCGCGAGCTGTTGCTTTGAAAATAATATTTGAAGTATGCAGTAAGCATACCTTAATTTGTTAATTGAATTGTTGCAATGAATATAGATGCGATGTTTTATATGCAAATTACATAAGGAAAAAATGAAACTATTATTTACAATAAAGAGGGCAAATTCTTCAAGATAACACTATTTTAAAGTTTTTATGAAATAATCGAAAGAAGATTTTTCCAAAAATGTAATTTGGTAACTGCTGTTTGAAACGAGGGCTTTAAATGTGGAAAATCTTGTAAGCTGATTTGGACATCAATTTAAAATAAGAGGATATTTAATTACGAGGAGCGTTTTGTGGATTCTGCAAGTATTACTTTTAGATTTATTTTTAACTGATATTGGAGTATTTATATGTACTCTGTCTTAATAATTTTTTTTGCAAAGATTTTTTCCAGGTAAGTTTGTGATCGGAGTTTGGAACACTTTGATCTTTTAATAGATTATCTGTCAAGGATTTGTTGGCCAAACAAATCTTACAAACTGGACAATAAACATAACCAGGTAAACCATCCATAAAAAGGAATTTTAGTTCTGTAAATTTGAAATAAGGTATGGAACAATCTTTTTCTTAGAAATGATTTTGTTTGAAAAATACGATGTTGTAAATGTTTAAGTGTGAAAGAAAATATTTCATACTGTAAAATGCTTTGTGACGTTACAGTGTTTTATTTCATTTTGAAAATCCGTCAATTCCGTTGAGCTAGTCAGGCAAAGTTAGAAAGAAAGGTAAGTGAACAATTTCAAGTTTTGCGAATTTCGGTATCTGTATCACAGCACTCTTTTAGTGACGCTCACAAAGCGGGTCTTTTCACAGCAGACTAGAAGGCAAGGAACAAGAACAAACCGTGATCGAGATAGTAGGTGTGTGGGGCTTTCCGTCTCGGATTTTTAAACGGTACGGTTGTGTTAAGTGGAGTGTCTTGACTGAAACGTGTGCGCAGAGTAGTTGCATCTCCTGCCATTTTCTTCAATGGTTACCTATTACGTTACAGACTCTAGTGTTTTATCTGAACAAAGACACCAAATTCGTTCAGAAGCAATGCGACACACCGGGATTTCCCTCCGGCGTATCGAGTAAATGATTGTTTTATTAACCTAAAATTTGTTTACCTGAGGTGTAACAGAAAAGTGGGAAGTGAGAATTTATTTCAGTGTGATGTCTCAGTTTTAACTCGGAGTATAAACGGAAATAAAAGGGTCGTTTATAATAATTCTAGATCTCTCACGCCGAACGAAAGAAAATTTACTACAACAGAGAACAAATGCTTAACCCCTTTCCTTAGGATTGAAAACTAAGACCTTATATTGAAGGAACGCTTTTTACTATGGTCACTGGTCACTATTTATTAGTTGGTAGAATTATATCGTTGGGTTATAAAACCCCCACGGTGTGATTTTAACATTATGCATTGTAAAGGAAAGGACAATATTGTGGTTGACGGATTATTTCGAGCCGTTCTGGCATTAGACAACACAAAAATTGTTAGTAATGACGAGGTTTTTTCGGGCGTAACTTCAAGAAATACTGCAAGTGATAACGACAATGTTTTCGGTACGAAGGACCAACCTAAGGAAATGAAAATATAATAGCAAATTTAAATTATGACAGTGCGTATAAAAATATGATCGAAAATATTCTTAAATACCTTATGGGGTGCCCATGTTGCTCGGTACGTAGATCATTGTAAACCCTATATTAATCATAAACCCGAACACAAACTTACAGCAAGAAAAATGTCACGATATCCAATTGCATCAAAACTACGGCAGATGATTTTAGTAGATTTAGTAGGTTCTGTACCTAGGACTACTGAACAATATACTTGTAGTTTAATTTCCTATAATAGAAACCCCTCTCACGACCCTGCAGCTACGGCGTTCCGGCGCCTTCAGGGTAAATTAGTTTTAAAATTAAAATCGTAGCGCAACTCCATTTCTACCCGTAACAAATAGCACTAGTTTGCATTTCATTTATTCAGTTTTTTTAATTGGAAGTGACAAGAAGTAAATTTATATAATAAAGCAAAATAAATGTGGGCTCTATTTTCTGAAATACTATGTTCTTTGCTCAAATTTTATCTTATAGCCACTGTGCAACTGATATTTCAGCGCTACATTCATTCCTTGCAGAAGACTATAACTTTCTGGAAATTTACTTTTACATTTCACAGATAATCTCGAATTCAAGTTTTGCTTTTGGAATTAGACTTAATAACGAACATAAAGTAAGGGTTTTCTATAACTATTTCCATTATGCGACTTTTCAACAATAAACATATCTGATCAAGAATACAACCCCGAAGTTTGCTTCAAAGTTATACGTAAAATCGGATGCAATTGATCGCCAATAAAGTGAATTTATGAAAATACCTTATCGCGCTTGGTATTATTCATAGCGCATTGCAAAGGACAGCGACATCTAAGGGGTGTGCTCTAGCCTGTATGAGAAACCCTAGAGGGTTTGTGAGGGTTTGGTGAGTCTATATCGAAACGAGTTGAAGGAAAAAATTGCCATAAAGTATTTCAAGCGCTCGCGATTAGCATGAGATTAAAGTCTAATATTTTTCAAATGCAATAGTTCTTGATCTCTTTCCAAAAATATTAGACTACGAAATTTGCAGCACCGTGTTTGTATAATAGACAGTTTTTCCCTATATTAATGGAATAAATTTCTTGCTCGTATACAGAAATTGGGGTGTTGTACAGTTTAATCATGGTCTATGCACTACTTGATTGTTTATCGCTTAAAGATTAATTTTGCACATGAATCTTTAAGATTGTCAACTCAGTAAATTAATACTAGCAGTCACTTTGTATAGACGTACAATTTTTCCTAAATATGTATCTAAATGATTTTATTTTTACTAGAGTTCTTTAATTAAGGACCGTTTAATTGTGTAACCTTATTGCTGTTGCAAAATTTGTTATATTACTATATAGTACATTAGAATATTATTATCAGCACGCTAAATAAAATTGCGTGTGGCTCAACATTTGCAATAACGTTTTCGTGTATTGGCTGCAAGAAAACTTAATTCAAAGCCATGTAGCACTCTTGTGTTAATTAAGAAAAGAATTTATTAATTTCAACTGATTTAGGCTAGCAAAACTATTTCATCATGATATTTAAATTAGGACAAGCAAATGCACCAAAAAACACTTAATATATTTACAGATATACAGCATTAACCATAAAGATTACCACATTTCGTAGTTAATTGGAAAAAAAACACCTATAATAGCCGTGGACGTTATTGTCCATAATAATGTATGTTTCAATTCACATGGAGTTAAAGAAACCGCAAACCACAAACTCATAAAGTGCCATAAAATTAATAAACATTCACATAAACCGCACACATTGGACTTTATTCTAAGAAAGTTTTAGATGTATAATGCGTAAGAACAATGCGAAAGGATAACACAGGGTGATAGATTAAAAAAACTAAATTCGAATGAAATCAGTACAGAAAAGTAGACAAGAACGAAAAGGTGGTTCAAAGGTAGTGGGTGTGTATAGAGACCAAGACCCTGAGACAGCTGGTCGGTCGTGAACTGTTTTGAACTTCGCTGGATAAATTGGCCAGGAAGTTTTAAACACGTGTTTTGCATGAATTTAGATCGCGACTTGGTTGTGAAGTGAAGGGTGAAGAGTGAATCTTCAGTCATCAACTTGGATAAATTACGGGCCGAGAAAATAATTAGCCCATCAGTGGAGTTAATATGAAAACCCTTAAATTACAAAGTCATGAGTACTGTTTTGAGATTTTATTATTGTATTTTGTTTAGCACTTGAAAAATAGGTATACATGAACTGGTAAATATAATTATAATTGTTTCCTAAAACGACGGAATTGGTTATTTACATTTAAGGATAAAGTTTTTGAAAAAAGAGGTTTAAAAATGTTGAGATGTTAAGGACGTGCGTATTAAGTGAAACGCAAATTTTAATTGTGAAATGTCTTGTTAGTATATTTTTGTCCAAATATTTCTTATTTTTATTGGACGTCGGAATGGTGGAAACAGAAGTTAGGCTTGTGCTGCGTATTTCTAAGTCAGCTGTTAAGCGTATTTCCAAGTAATTGGAATTTACAAAATGTCGTATAAGACAATTTAAGGTTCTGGTACAATGGAATGTTAGTATTTCAGAATAACATTTTTTTGAGAGTTCTGTGAATAATACGCCAATGCATGTAAGTTTTGGTTTTGTTTGCTTTCAACATATTTTGGGAGATAGATAAAAGGAAACTATTGCATTTGAAAAATATTGGGTTTTAATTTCATGCTAATCGCGAGCGCTTCAATTACTTTATGGGAATTCTTTCCTTCAATTCGATTCGGTATAATCTCAATAAACCCTCACAATCGCTAGGGTTTCTATTAAAGGCTGGAGCGCTCCCCTTAGATGTCGCTGTCCTTTGCAATGATCTATGAATAATACCAACCGCGATAAGGTATTTTCATAAATTCACTTTATTGGAAATCAATTCAGGGACCCCTCTTCAACTACTGTGATCTTCCTTCCACTGAGTTAGTCAGCAATCATTCTTGTTAGTACAGTCGAGGTTTTCGTTACTTTATCGAAATACAGAATTTTATCGAGTTACTTCACTGAGTCTCTGTGGATTACCGGTTGGATTTGCTGGGGCCAAAACTGCACGTACAAGGTCTGCCAGGTATTCAGCATTAGTATTGTACACTCTTTGGGACAGAAATAACTTTCAAACTATTTGCGATGGCATCAACTATATACAAGTTAATTTCAACCCGGAATGTGATGTAATAAAATTAGTCTTGTATCACGAGTAAGCTATAGAACATGCATGCAAATTTTTATCTCGGGTATTACAATGCATTCCGCACTAACTAAATATTGTATATGCGCTGCTAATCCTATTTGGGGAACTCGTTATTTTCAAATATACAAGTTTACAGCTTTGTAAAATTGTACAGTTTGTTGAGAGAAACAATTGAAATATTTGAGTTTAATCTAGTTATGAGTTTGTCATATTTTCTAGATCAATTGTTTAACACAAACAATAGCTATGCATTTTGCAGAGGTTATAATTAAGCTCGAATTATTTAAACTAATTTATCTAGTTCTAAAGGTGCCAATGCAATGTCTATTTTGAAGCGAATTTTAAGAAATTTGTATAGCAGTTGTATAAGCTAAAAGTATTGAACTTAAAGTCGAAACGTATAAATTAAATTAAACGCATTTTCAAACGATAGATCTTATGAAATGTAAGAAATCTTACGAAAGTCGCATCAAAAATATTTATACCCTTGACAAATATATGTAGTATGGAAATTTTAGCATTTTTAGTTCTATACGCGAATTATAGGTTGGGTATTGCTAATTGGGTTTTAAAAGACGATTTATCGTTTAATTTCTAAAATAAAAGTAGAGGAAAATCAGTGAACCCACCGCCACATTTCCTCCAGAATCCCACATTTCCTCACACATCTGGACCAAAAAGTTTTCTTCGACTAACCATTTTTCATCTTTCGAGATAAATATCTTAAATTTTTCATCTTTCGAGATAAATGAGCATCCACATTTCCTCCCACGTGATAAACCTATTTTTAAGATTTTTTACCGCTAACATTCTGGACCAAATAGTTTTCTTCGACTAGCCATTGCATCTTTCGAGATAAACCTACCTTGTTTGGTATCAATTAACAATAGATTTTCTCAGGTACCCGAATCTTTAAGAATTTTTAGATTGCATCATCCCCAAGGAGCTACCCCATTTTAAGATTTCTTACCAAGACCGATTTCTAACCGTCCGCATAAATTTTCTTAGTCATGCGATACATCTTGTTAGCTTAGAATTTTATGTAGAATTCGAATCTGCAAACAGATTTGAAATCGGACCACGCCCTGCAAAGTTATACTTTAAGCTCTCAAACCTCTAAATTTCGCCTTTGCTCGTATATATTTAACTCCATTTTTAAAACCTTTTCGCTACCCAAGGTATATGCTTTAACCAACACAAAATTAAGGACACAAAAGTTTAATAATTTATTTATCCAATTTACAGTTTAATAAACTATTACAATTTTACAAAGTATAGCATTATTTCCTGTGTAGCCGAAAGTTTAATCTGTAACAAAAAAAAAAGATTAATGGGTTGTTTAAAATAGACGTGTAACAAAAGAGATTAATGTAAAAAGAGGAGACGTGTTTTCAGTCAATAAGACATATTGTCGTTAACAATATGTTTTACCGTCCAGCGACACCACGTGGAGGTAAACACATACCGCCGGGAACAAAGGAAATTTTAAGGATAGGGAGGGTAGATATGCTTATAACTAACTTACATACTATATATACACAATAAAATATAAACAACTTAACCTATATCCTTATGCCCCATGCGTAGGTTGATATGCTTCCGGGATGACGTAACGCTTGTCATCTGCGCCCGATAAACTGATTTTATTAATAAGCTGTGTATAAAGTTGGTGTTTCTTACTCCGGATTGATACCATCGTATTCATGAGGGCATCTCTATTATTAATAACAACATCCTAAAACTATCTACACTAATCCCCGCCACCACATTACGACTAACACCCTTAATCTTTTAACAATGTCTTTCTCACTAATAATGCAGTAGGACTTAGCCCTACTACCTACAAATTCCAACACCAAATCCCCACAAAACTCGTCCTTAAACTTACCCAACACCTTTTTGTTTATAAGTGGTATATTGTATTTATTGTTTGGAGGGTAATCACTTGTATCAAAATGCTCAATGTTCGCACTAATGTCACTGTATAAGTCTGGCGTCTCAACACTATAAACTAAAGAGTCTGTATCCGTATAAAGCAGGGACAATCTGGGACCATACAGAGGAACCATGGTACTGTAGTGAAACTCATACATAAGAGTTTTGGACAAATCTAAAATTGACAATCCTGCATAGATTGGTTTATTATAATTAATTTTAACACGATCCATCTGTATAATCGCCAGATTTTCCCCCAACACGGTACAACTGTTAAAGTTAGGTTTAGCTATTAGTCCACTCGCGCACAACTTTTGTCCCTCGTGCTCCCACCGCGACACAATCTTGACATCGACCCTTTTGTCCACGTTCTCCATTGTTTTACCAAAACCGCATTGTTCATAAGTTTGAAAAATCTTTTCAAACGCGTTAGCGGCAGAGGTACGGAGATTCGTGTTGAGATCAATGTAGGGTTTGAGCCACGGTGATTGCTCGAACTCCAACACACGGTGAACTGTAGTTAATTGTAAGCCATTGCGCAGAGCCTGTTGAAGTGCTCGGTAATGGATTACATATTTCTTCTTATCAAAAAGTGTGGTGAGTAGCTTTGGAGTCCTAGAAGACAGTGTTGGTGGAACCATGGTCTCGGGGCAGAAAGGCAAGTCGTTATGCAAATCCTGAAGCTGTTGTGGGTAGTGCAGATCAACCTCTAGGATGTACCCCATATTGTGTGTAATGGGGATATTCAAAATGTTATCTTTCAGATGGTTAACCTGATCGATGTTTAACCACCTGAAAACCCATGTGGTAGTGGTTGACTCATAGCCCATCCATATAGGTTGTTGGCATCGAGGTATGTCAAGTACATGGAGGGTTCACTGGGGTTGTACTCCTCCATATACTTGTTGTTGGCACGAGCATACCGATGACTACACTGAGTGAGACCACCTCTAATGCCTTTCTTAATAAAGTGGTGCATATCAACATCGGTTAATAACTCCAACTTCACCTCAGTGTGTTTCAGCATTGCATCAAAGGCGAGAGAAGGAGCTGTCACGTACTGAGCCGGGTCGAGATTGTACGTACTTAGACAAACGTTTCTGAAATTTTCAAAAACGTCTGCCAACAGTAGAACATCGCTCTTTAAATACAGATCGCTGTATTCACCCAAGTTTCGTACGTGAAACTCCTCCCACACCTTCTGCGCATGTTTATAATCCGCATCGCTAATAGTCGTAGAAGATAAGTCGTTGAAGAAAGCATGTTTTGCGGGCAAAGAGGTTTCATTCAATACACTTACATCAGAAATGTATGAATACGGGAAAACACCTTTCCTCGTCAGCAAACTACGCGATCTGTCGTCTGAGAAAATTTTGGACCTCAACAAACTGTTGAGGTTCTAAATTCTTCGTCAACTTATCCAACGATGATGCCATAAAACGAAGCGAATCTATGAAACGCAGCTGGATCGTTGAATTGTGATCATCTTCAGTATCTGCATCTCCTGCTAATCGAACATACTTCGTAAATGAAATATATCGTTCCTTATTGTTGGGGATCACCTCTACACGTTCTTTATCACATCCTAGCTCCCTTACGATAAAATGTCCATCGTAACCACTCAAATTGTGAAGAATCACTGGGATAAATTTAGGTACCGTGTATTTAATGTTGCATTGGGAGTGTGCGGCAAAGCGAAATCTCCCTGAGAGGTGGCAGTGATCCTCACCTCTCATTTCCCAAAGGCTGCTTACAGATGCCACACTCCTCAACCATATGAAATAACAACTCATCTAGGGTTCCATTGGAAGCATGGGGTGTTTGTTTTAAAATTTTCCCAATCGTTGGGCTTCCTCTTTCATCTTTTCCATAAAAACTTTTGCGGCTTCAGGTCCTCTGTACAGTTCAAACTTGTTAAACGAGTCATCGTATGAACATTTGATATAGTATGCAAAACTGAAGGGTTCGTGGTGTTGTGTGCTGTTGGTGAAGGAAGAGGTGGGATCCGGAACTGCAGAGCTAATAGGCTTCAACACACTTTCAAAGTCTGCATAAATCACGAACGGTACCCTCATTTGCTTGTGAACGTTCGTGAACTCGAGGATGTTATTGAAGTGGTTCGGCATGGTTGTCACTACATGGTTGCAGTCGTTTGTTGAGTGTTGATGTAATTTGCCTTCGGATGGAAAAAACACCAAGCATCCATCGCAAATCCATTTGCGGGTGCACTCACGAGAGATCTGCTTACCCATTAGCTTCCCCAAATCTTTGATCCAGCAGTAGTGGGACTTGCACCCATCCTGAATGTACAGTAGGTTCACATGCCGAACCCTTTTATTAGCGGTGAAATGTAGCGGTCCAACGATAAACTTGCCTTCTACCCCAAAAACGTTGATGCTGATGTCGTTCTGCTCCTCGAACCTGGGAATGTCCTTTATGGGCATGGGGAACAGTACTCCTGTTACGTTGAGTACCGTCGAGTAATGCGGGTAGCTACTGACCCTTTGCGGATCGTGAACACTGTGGTGCAGGGCAGCCACAACACACCAGGCAAAACATGCGTCGTCTTGATTCTGGATGTTAATGACGGCTCCTTAACCTGAACCCATTTGGGAAGCTCGATATAAGATGAACCCGCATTGGTTGGTACTTGTTAACATTTACCTCCAAGTACAACGCCTGTTTCAGAGTCCATCCTAAAATTTAATAATTAGAAAAAAAATTAATAATTGTAGAAACTAACCAGAATCTCGTTCTTGGAACTCGTCCGACTTAGCCGACATCCTCTCCACAAAGGTGTTGTAGACCGCTCCCAGGTCACTGGAGGAGGTGACCACAACATTTCGAGTGTTGAAAGATTTAATATCTTCAACACCCTCTGCCGCAGCCATCTTGGTGTAGTCACCAAACAACTCGCAATTAACCTTGAGGGAGGTGTGTATAGCCAGCTGTTCCCTGACTAAGGCTATGAACCTCTCCTTCTGCTCGCATAGAAAATCCAATAGACCTAAAAATACGAACTAAGCAAACACAAAATACTTATAAAAAATACATACCACTAGTATTAGCATTTTTAATTCTATATGTAGCGATTCGAGTTTTGAACGCGGTTGCTACTACTTCTACACCTCCATCCAGGACGCGGTTAGCATTAGCTTTGTGTGCGTTTGTGCGTTGGTGGGCTACCAAGTTGACAACGTCCATTGCATTCCACACATCTCCGCGACTTCTTGGGGGCAGGTCCCTCAACTGTTGGTGCAGCAGGTCGCTTGACCCCGGATGGACCTGCAACGGGGACAGCCACACCATGTTTGGCGTCCTTGTGCCGTTTTAGGCTATCCTTCCGCGAGAAGGATGCAGGGCATGCATCGCAAACAAAAAGACCGGTGGATTTCGATCCCACGTCATGCTGCTGGAACAGATGTCGTTTTAAATTATCACCCCTCGAGAAGACAGCCCCGCAGACGTTGCACACGAATGATGCCATTTTCTATAAAGAAATTAGAACTGGTCAAAGACTTTTAACAGTTGTAACTAGCCGAAGACTAAACAAAAACTGAATTTATATCGCATTGCATGGTGCTTTTATACCCTGTTGGTAGTTTACTTTTAAAAACCCAGCGTCGTTTAACCTTGAGTAACATTCCATACCAGTCTAATCACGTCGGTAAAAATTAATTTGCTTCTTGCTTACGCACTACAACTATAATTATAGGATATATCACTTTAACTTTCACTTCTACTCTAATTGTTTACAGACATTTCGAGCTTGGAATTTTTTAAAAGAAAACATTAATGAAGAAGGCAAAGGTCACCTTTCACAATAAACCTTAGAAAGTTTGGGTGATTTCGGTAACAAGGACAGCTCAAATCGTATAAAATACGAACACGATTCCTCTATGTTTAGTACAAAATACAGCATAAAAGTAGATGCAATGATATCCATTAAAGACGGTATAGTAATGTTTCGGCGGAGTTTGAGTGATGCGAGGATTAATATCGAACGTGGTTATATTTATGGTGATGATATCGGATCATGTTATGACGACTCCAGGTGGATAAAGTTGCAACAAGCATGGACTGTTTGTGATCAATTCGACCGAATCAAATAAATTCCCATGAATTATTGGATAAATTTGAAGAATTAAATTTATTGAGAGACTTTATGGAATGCTTTTGAGCTATATAGAAAATTATAATTGTAAAAGTTTTGTATGTGTATTTTATGGTAAATTTATAAATAAAAATGTTAATATAATTCGAATATTTATCATTCTAAGTCACCTGAGTACAATTTACGCATGCGCAACAACAACCTCGAAACATTTAAAAGGAGGAGCGATAGGATTCCTTCTCAGTCATCTCGGTGAAATCAGTGCAAAGCAATGGAGTCTGTAGATGTTAATAATGCACAAGTTTCGTATACCGAAAATCTGATTAATAAGTTTACGTATAGTTTAAGTGAATTGGGTGAACACCCTCATAATGTGGAAATTGGGTTTGTTATAAACCAGAGAATAAAACCCGTATTACGATTGGTGTGTAGCAATAAATATTGTGGCAACCATGTTCTGGAATTGACATACGAAAATTGGTTAGCATTTACAAATTTTCAAGTAGAATTTCAAATCAATGTATTTTCTCGTGACGTACTAAACACTCGATTAAATGGTGCACCGAAATGGAAGATCTACACATACAACTAGGAGGTCCGTTTTTATCACTCTGTCACCAGTGTCTGGATCAACCGAGAGCGAAACGTTCCAGTTAAAAATAATAATGGGTAATAGCTCGATAGTTATAAACGAATTGGAGTGCCGTAAAATATTCCATATGCGAGAGCTGTTTGAGTATCAACTTAAGCAGTTGGAAAGTCGCAACTTCCAGCATTATACAGCGAATTAGTAGGGTTTGTTGCTAATTCTAATTTAAATGATTGCGATGGGTTTAATACTATGACTGAAGGAGAAACGAATTAAAATCTTGATTGAAGGCGAAGTTCGAATTGGCAATATTTTATTCTACAACGAATTGAATCAGAGCGCACTAAATGCATTGGAGCTGGTTATATGTTTTCCGGATATATTTGTGCAAGATGTGATGCGTACAAGAACATTAGTGGAAATGTTTAGACGTTTAAATTTGTCGGAATCTGAAGATTCTGGTTATGGTGATAACTAGAAAGAGTATAAAAGACAGCCCAAGAGACGTGGATGTAAATGTATTGTTATTATAAATATATTGTAAATTTTTGAAAAAGTATAAATAGACTCGTTGTTGTTTATTTATTTAGTATAGTTTGAGATTTTTGAGTAAACACATGATTATCTGTTCTGGAGAGGGTTTAATCAACAGCGCTATAAACAGGTTACCGTTTGAGCTGCATATTCCAGGTTATCAGTACTGCGGTCCTGGTACAAAGTTGGATGAACGCTTAGCAAGAGGTGATCCTGGAATAAACGAATTAGATAAATTGTGTAAAGACCACGACATTGCATACTCCAAGTACCCCGACGATCTTCCAGCCAGACACCGAGCAGATAAAATTTTAGAAGAAGAAGCCTGGGGAGAGTTAAGTCTAAGAACGCAAAGTTTGGGGAAAAAGCCGCAGCTTGGTTTGTGACAAACGCTATGAAAGCGAAGAGAAAATGGGTATGGGTTTAAAGAAGAAAATAAGTTTCAAAGGCGGATTCTTGAAGAAAATACGGTCCGCAATAGACCGAGTTGGTTCCGACAACTTGAAAAAGCTACTAGACGTTGGTATTCTAATTGGTAAAAATCATAAAAGAGCCGGTGGGAGAAACAAAATTAAAGTCCCACGTATTATACCCGTTCCACAGAAAGGAGGTTTTCTACCATTGATTCCGATATTCGCGGGACTAAGTGCCCTAGGGGCACTAACAGGTGGTGCTGCGGGGATAGCTAAAGCAGTAAATGATGTCAAGACAGCCAACGAACAGCTTAAGGAGAGCGAACGACACAACAGATCTATGGAAGCCATTACTGTTGGGAAAAAAGGAAATGGAATGTTTCTAAAACCATACAAAAAAGGCACAGCATTATTCTTGAAACCGTACAAACAGGGGCGTGGCATTTGTAAAAAAGTATCAAAAAACTAAGCAAGTTACCTCGAAGAGCTCTCACCGATGTAGATATAAGGAAACACGCATCTAACATTCCTCATTTTCGCAACGTCTTTTCTAGAGATCAGTTACAGAAGATTAGACCGCATGTCAACGAATCGGGTGTGATTAATTTGGATACCACCAAAGGTTCGGGTACACATTGGGTGGGGTACCGAAAACGCGGAAATAGTGTGTATTACTACGATTCGTTTGGAGACTTGAGACCACCGGAAGAAGTGAAGAGATATTTTCGAGGTTGTAAAATTTACTACAACAGTGTACCGGAGCAGACTTACAACACATACAATTGTGGACATTTAGTGTTAAAGTTTCTTAGTGACAATGGCTAAAACAGTGAGCGTGTTCGGGTATGGTAATGTCATATCGACAGGATCCATTTACCCACCAATTAAATTGAAACAAGACGGTGAATATGCTTTAGGTCTAGTGGGACTGTACACTTGTAACACTGTGCAAAACATACATCCAGGAAACAATAACTTATACTTTAACGATCCAGAGCATCGCAGAATAACCATTGAACCTGGATCATACGAATTAGAAGAAATAAATGCATATATACAGGACGTCTTCAAAAATGGTTCAGTCAGAAGCCGGACATCAACGAGAACATTGAAAATATTTTAAACTGAGTGCCAACAATAATACATTAAAGTGTTCTATACGAAGCAGTATACCGATTGATTTTGGGGCAAACCGTAAAAACAATATTGGAAGCATCTTGGGGTTTACCAACCGCAAATTGACTGCAGATACCGTACATATCGCTAATCAGCAAGTGAACATAATATCGGTCTCAAACATTTTGTGGAAACCAATATCACCAGCGGATCGTTCAGAAACAATTTTCTTACCCACAGCATATTCGAATTCAGTCTATCTGTACCACCCGGGTATAATCTGGAAAAGGAACCTAACCACGTCATATATTATCCGCTGAGCGTGACAGAAATTGATAATATTACAATCAGACTAGTCGATCATTTGGGTGAATTGGTAAACTTTTCCCGGAAACATACACCTGTGTGAGACTGGAAATAAAAAGTAGCTGAAAATGCCTATCGATTTTGTATATAAAGCACGCTACAACACCCCAGACGATTAGAAGTGAATACGGTGTCAAAGCGTCAAGTTGTTGAGAGACTTACAGCAGAAGAAATACGTTTCTTAAAATCTTTGGGATTAAAAGTTATAAATGATGGGAGGCAGAAGTAAACGCAGCTTAGATCTCCACGGTGATGAAAACGTTAAACTTGGAAGGCTTAAGTATGAGGACGTGCCCAAATTGGATGTGTTTGGAGGTTATAAATTAGACGAAACCATAATAAAGAAGATTATTATACATATCTTCCCTTTACATTGAATGCAGAAAACAACGATCGAATTTCAATTGAAATCCAGAGCAGTGATAACATCACATACCCCATGAAAGTTTTATATTTATAAAGGGTACCTATAAGCCTACGGAAACATTAAGGAAGCGTCAACAACTGTAGACCCGATTAGAGCAGCAGAACCAGACCCTAAAGCTTACGAGTTTACTAGAAATGCACCATATTTTCTGTTTGAGGAAATTCAATACAAATTGGGTAATAATCAAATAATAGATGTCTGTCGAATCCCTGGAATTACAAGAACTATTAAAGGTTTAGTATCCATGGAAGAATCAGAAACAAAATCTATTACACATACCGGGTGGAAACCCGATACCATATTCAAGATGGACGGTTTAGTTGTGCTATACCGCTAAAAACCATTTTGGGTTTTTGAAGATTACAAGAAAACTATCGTCAACATGCCTCAAGAGCTGATTTTAATCAGATCCAAGTCGGACGTAAATTGCTACAAGTCGATTGGAAATACAGTAACGTTCAAAATACAACGTATTTCATGGGAGGTCCGCATATAACATTAAGTGACTTCGCCAAGGCGTCGCTGCTTTCGGAAATGCAAAATCAATCATCTATAATGGTTGCATTCAGAAAATGGGAACTACATGAATTACCGTCTCTAACACAATCAAAGTCGCAAGTATGGAGAATTAAAGTATCGAACGAAACAGAGAAGGCTCGGTGGATATTACTGGCGCTGCAAAATGGAAAATATGATAAGAAAGAAGAAAATGCTACAAGCTTTACGAATGCCAATATAACCAATGTCAAAGTGTTTTAAACTCTCAGATGTTCCCTCAAGGTCGATTAAATTTGGATTTCGAGCAGAATGACTACTTGCCAGCGTACCTGTCTTATGCATCTTTTATGGAAAATACTACCCGAACAAATCGTCAAATAAATGTTTAATGGACTACAACAGGTTTAAGGACTCACCGTCTTTGTAATCGACTGTCGTCATCAATTTGAAAGCATCAAGGATGCAACTGTTGATGTAAGAATGGAATTAGAAGCTTCAAGAAATTTTGAACCGTCGATGAAGGCTTATGCTTTAATTATACATGACTCTATGTTTGAATATAATCCGTTTACGGAAATTGTTAATAGATTTATTCACAATTAAATATTTTGTATATATTTTTAATAAAATTGTATAAAATCTATGTTGTTTTAATATTAATAAGATTTTTTGGTGATCCAAGACAGTTTCTCACGTACTCCGGTGTACACCTAAGCACACCTGTGCCCATGCGCACCCCTGCGCGTGCACACCCTGCCCATGCACCCTGCGCGTGCACACCTACCCATGCTGGTATATAAGGGAATATTATTTTCAATTTGAATCAGTTTAAACTTATATTTGAAAGATGTACACCAAGGAATCTTTAGAGACAGCAGTTAGTGAAATACAAAAGGGTATAAGTGTTAACTCTGCAAGTAGGTTATATGGTATACCCAGAAGAACGTTAAGCAGGCATTTAGATCTTCGTAAACCTCAAAGAAGAATGGTGCTCCTAGGTCGGAAAATGTGAGAGACACGGGTGATGCTATACAAGAAGTTAAAATACCTATACAGAATTATGATAACTTTGCTATTGCTAGTGCAAGAGAGGATGGTAAACATGGTTCATTGTTCCCGTCTAACATACGAGCTATCTTCGCGGGACCATCGAGTTGTGGAAAAACTAATGCTCTAATATCTCTGATCTTGCACGAGAATGGACTTAGATTCCAAAATGTCTATGTATTTTCGAAAAGTTTATATCAACCGAAATACGAATTATTAAGAAACGTTTTACACCATTAAAAGAAGAAATTGGGTACCATGAGTTTGAAAATTACGATGATTTGATCGAACCCAGAGATACCAAAGAAGATTCAATTATGGTTTTCGATGATATACCTGTAAACGAGCAAAGCAAAATCACTCAATTTTTCTCGTTCGGCCGACATAAAGCAATAGATTCGTTCTATCTATGTCAAACTTACGCTAGTGCCTTAAAACATAGACTCAGAGATAACGCAATGTAATCGCATTATGGAAACAGGATGATACAAACCTTCGCCATATCTTTTCGGATCATATAAGTGGTGACATGACATATCCGAAATTTAAAGAAATGTGTTTACAGTGTTGGGGTGACTCAAAACATAATTTTATAACTGTTGTGAAAGATTTTGATTTGGATAATGGTCGATATAGGAAGAATTTCGACGAGTATATAAATATTTGACATTATTCAAAAACAGCTAGTTCTCATCCAAAGTTTCATGATGACGGACGTTAACAATTTTATTGCGAATAAACGCAGTCTTCATCTTATGCAGGATGCTGTACGAAAAAGTTTGTAGCGTACAAAAGGGAGACGCTACATCTCAGCAAAATTCAAAGAGATGCACAAACAATTGATTGATCCCTTGAAATAACCGCTTCCCAGTTGCAATCGATCACCGAAAAATTCCCACACCTACAACAAAGGTTAAAGTTGAAAACATGGACGTACCTATAAAGAAAATTAAACAACTCGTTCCAGAAGAACCGTTCCATCTTTACTATGCGGATGTGTTAGCTAGAGACGAGGACGAAAATATTGACAAATCAATTTATGGAGTAAAGTATAATGCGGAAACCGATACATGGAGTTTGTGGAAAAGTGTATTGGTAATTAACCCGGAAACTAGCGATATAACATTAAATAATGTGATATATCCAGGTACGAAGGGTTTATACAACCTGCTGGTTTACAAAGACATCAGCCCCGAAGATGGCGATTTCAATTTGCATGAAGATTTGCCGAATTACTTGGAAATGATCAAATCTGCGTCGATTTTGAGAAGAAAGTTTAACCCATTTGCGGTGCACGATTTAAGCGGGTTCCCAACAAATAACAAAAAGTTTAACAAATATGTGCAAAATATCTCACCGAATTTCGGAGGAATCCTGAAAGAAAACAGCCAAAGAGAAGAAAACAGTCTAAGGGAGCGGGTTTAGGCTTTTCTAATCGGTTTTACAAAAGTTTAAATTCAAAGCCGGTGCAATATGTCTACTGGAATAATGTACATGAACTTGTAGATCGGCTGAGATTGTTGAACGCATCCAACCGAGCTGGAAATACAAGCGAGGAAAACATTAACGAGATGGTGTCCATAATAGAAGAGTTGAGAGAAGAAGGTATAATACAGTGAGCTCAGTAAATAATTACAAGTTTTAAAATGCCTATCGACCGCTTCGGACGTTCAGAGCGTAAAGATGCTGATATTCGGCGCGGTCCTCCAGGTCGAGGATTTGTGCTAACGTTGGATGGTGATGGGTACGATATGCAGCAAAGAAGGTTAGTGAATTCATCAGACCCGAAAGAAGATGGTGATTGTGTTAATCAGAGAAGCACTATAGTATTCAAGTCTGGAGAAGAAACAATTAGTTTTCGTAAAAGAAGGCTAGTGGATGTAATGGATCCTAAAGAAGATAGTGATTGTGTTAATAAGAAATCTGTAATCAAGCTCGTGAATCAAGCCTTTACATACTGTCTAAAAAGTTCTGATGATATACAGCGTAAAGATAAAGCCTTCAATGCAAGAAACCAGCGTATCGCAATGCTTGCTCAACCAGTTGAGCCATCTGATGCAGTTAATAAACAGTATGTAAATGAAAAATTGGATAAGCTTGTATCTGACTTTAAAACGTTTATACAGTTTTTTATTAATTTGACTGCAACTTCCGAGACAAATGAGAAGGAGCTCAGTCTTGCAATAGCATCGATTTACGAGGCGTCACCAGCAGCTATAAAAAACAAATACTACAAACCAAAGCTTCAGTTTATGTCAAAGGTGCAATTGGATAAAGATAACCCTATTAGTTTAGCAACAGTGTTAAGCAAAAATGAGTAAAGAAATCATCGTTAAGGAATTATTTAAACCTGCAAGAAAAAATTTTCAGCGTCGTCATACAAATCTGAAACATGTGAAACGTGATCTTATCCAATCGGACTTGTGCGAAATGCAGCCTTACTCGCGTGTGAACAATGGGTACAGATATATTATAATAGCAGTGGACTGTTTCACAAAATATGCTTTAGCTGAACCTTTAAAAATAAAACTGGATCAGAAGTTACAAATGCTATGAAAAAATATTGGACAAAATGCTGCAAGGAGAAAATAACTTAAAATCAATCTACAAACGGATTTTGGGAAAGAGTACTACAACCGCTGTTTTAAAATCTTATGCAAAAATATAAGATAAACCATTACTCTACGTATTCCGCAATCAAAGCTAGTATGGTCGAGCGGTTGATTAGAACAATCAAAAACAAATTGTACAGAAGATTTTACTTGCAAGGCAGTCATAAATGGGTGAATATTTTGCCTAAGGTTATGGAAGAATACAATAATACACCGCATCGGGCTATTAACATGACACCTATGGAAGCAGAAGAACATCCGGAAAGAATAAAACTTTACACCGCTAACAGCGTTTCTAAAAGTTACAAGTATAAGGTTGGAGACATTGTGCGTATATCAAAATATAAAGCAGTATTCGATCGAGGATTTCACCCAAACTGGAGTACAGAACTATTCAAAATTGTTAAAGTACAAAAACGAGACCGACAACCTATCTGCTACAAGATTTGGAAGGTCGGCCAATTCTAGGTGCTTTTACGGCGATGAAATTCAGCTCACAGCAGCACCCGACACGTACTTAGTGGAAAAAGTTTTACGGAAACGGAAGCACGGACGCGAATTATTAGTGTCGTGGTTGGGGATGGTAAAAGTTGGATTAAGAAAACAGACTTGCTTTAGTATCATCCAGATAATTACCTGGATGAAAAAATCATAAAAGGAGGGAGTAAAGTCCCTTAAACTGGGTATACGGGGAGATTTGCTTAGAACCCCATTCCCATCTGTGATTTGAAGCAGGAAGCATGTGTTTCATAATCGATTTACAAGGATATCAATACAAAACTAGTGATTTCTATTGCAAGGAGATTGCCATTTTGGATGTAGCGAATAATGTAATATGGCATGAGATACTGGACATGGCTGTGGAGTATAACACCCTAAGTGATGATTTCAAAAGCAAGTTCGGTGGTTAAAGCAAAGAATCCATGGGCTTAGCTGGGATGGACAGTCCACAAGTGGATATACAAATGTAGGCGATTTGCTGAAAGAAGTCATACCACCCAATGCTACAATCTATGTTAAAGGCGAACAGAAAAGGCAGTTACTGTCAAAATATTTATCAAACAACATTTTAAACATGGAGAGTGTTTTCTTACTTCCAAAGCTCAAAGAATTAAGAAGATTCGGTAATAGGTACAATCACTGTTTAAACCATTGTTTGAATAATTTAAGCTGTTCTAAAGAAAACGTATTGGTATTGAAGCATTTTTGTTAATGTATTAAAATTTTAATAAAATATTTTGTGAGAATTGTTTTTATTCTAGCAAAAGCATACCTTTAAAATTTGGAAAAATATATCTGTAATACAGCGCATTACTTTGGAAAAATTAATGTTTTAAAATACAAAGAACCAATAACCGAATACATAATAATTGGTGTTTGCAAATAAATTCAGTTCTACTTTAATAAAAAATGTAAACTTACCTTAAATCTTCCTTCAAAACTTTCCACAAAAGAACTACGCGAAACGACGGTTTAAAATTTCGAGGGCTTTACACAAAAGCGTGCGAAACTAATAGAATTTTTCTAATGACATCGCGTTATATACGTTTTGAATCCGTTAATTATACTACTAAATGAGGTTTGTATTTTCCGTAAATACGCACTTTTCAGCACCTCGTGGTATTGGTAATCTACAAACAATTATATCTCGATTTGAAATGCGCGTCATTGAAACATATTCTCAACATAATTAATAGAAAGTCCAAGAAAAGAAATTATAAAACAGTATTCAAATGTTCGTTAAGAAATCTAGAATATTTGTTGGATTACGAGTTACAAATGAAATTAATAACACATTGGAAGTTTCCGGAATTTGCGTTATAATGCTACTACCGCGTCACGTAAGGTAATTTAGGATTTCAATATGTAATAAGACCCATTTACTTTCACTCATTATTATTGAACAGTACTTAATCTGGTTTATTACATTTTTGTTAATTCTGAAATTTAGGTAGTTAATGATGTCATACACAAAATTTCTAATTAACATACATGGCTGGTATCTAGCGAAAGTTGTAGCATGCATTTTCAATTACGAATGCATTCTTCTTTCATTACAGGAGAAATTCCATAGATTTCATACCAGCAAAATGCGCTTTCTTTTAGATATTTAAAACACATTACATTGGACATCAAAAGTCGACCTTGCCATTTCTACATTATTGTTAAGCATGCATTGGAATTTTGGATGCGGTAATTTCTTGTTTAAAGTAACTTAGTTAAATAAAGTATAATTTAAAATTCATAAGTGATTGTATAGTCAGTTATTGCAATTGAAAACACATTCAGGGAATAATTTATTTGCTCTATATATTTTACAGTAGCGTTTCCGAACAAAACTTTCTGCTTTTAATTAAATTTCCTTTGTTCCCGGCGGCATGTGTTTACCTCCACGTGGTGTCGCTGGACGGTAAAACATATTGTTAACAATAATATGTCTTATTGACTGAAAACACGTCTCCTCTTTTTACATTAATCTCTTTTGTTACACGTCTATTTAAACAACACATTAATCTCTTTTTGTTACAGATTAAACTTTCGGCTACACACAGGAAATAATGCTATACTTTGTAAAATTGTAATAGTTTATTAAACTGTAAATTGGATAAATAAATTATTAAACTTTTGTGTCCTTAATTTTGTGTTGGTTAAAGCATATACCTTGGGTAGCGAAAAAGGTTTTAAAAAATGGAGTTAAATATATACGAGCAAAGGCGAAATTTAGAGGTTTGAGAGCTTAAAGTATAACTTTGCAGGGCGTGGTCCGATTTCAAATCTGTTTGCAGATTCGAATTCTACATAAAATTCTAAGCTAACAAGATGTATCGCATGACTAAGAAAATTTATGCGGGCGGTTAGAAATCGGTCTTGGTAAGAAATCTTAAAAATGGGGTAGCTCCCTTGGGGGTGATGCAATCTAAAAAATTCTTAAAGATTCGGGTACCTGAGAAAAATCTATTGTTAATTGATACCAAACAAGGTAGGTTTATCTCGAAAGATGCAATGGCTAGTCGAAGAAAACTATTTGGTCCAGAATGTTAGCGGTAAAAAATCTTAAAAATAGGTTTATCACGTGGGAGGAAATGTGGATGCTCATTTATCTCGAAAGATGAAAAATTTAAGATATTTATCTCGAAAGATGAAAAATGGTTAGTCGAAGAAAACTTTTTGGTCCAGATGTGTGAGGAAATGTGGGATTCTGGAGGAAATGTGGCGGTGGGTTCACTGATTTTCCTCTACTAATAAATAATACAATTAACAAACACTGTACCTTATTTGTTTATTAAATCACAAAAATGAACGTTTGTACTCAACAGAGAAGTAATGATACAACTTCGGCTGCTTGTACATACCTACACATCTGTCATATCTCCCGTCCGTTACTCACAGCTCGGTTTATATAGACCGGGTTCATCATATTTTACTCTCATTAAGTAATTTATAAATTCTCAACAAATACTTAACGCGTCCGCGGCGTCTTCATATATCAATCAATTTAATTTATTTAGGATACATAAATATTTTTAATCTACTCCTGCAGCCGTTACATAGTAAATTTGGGTTGACACGTGACAATTATCTTCCGTCTTATGCCATATGTCACCCTGAGGGGCTGATATCAATCAGTCATTTCTTTATTCCTTTTGCTTATCTTTATATCTAAAAGGTACTTAAGTTTAAATTTGTATTTACCTTTGCTTTAACACCAATCTTCATAAAATAATATATTACTCTGTCTCTAAGGAGTAACTTTCACATTAATCTTATTTATTACAGGCGATAATAAACTAAGGCTTCTTTCTAGTTAACACTCTTCCTTCCACATATCGTATTGAAGGTATCTATGAAGTAAGCTTTCGAGTGTCCTATTTTTCATGCTCCTTATTAAAAGATTGTAACTCTTTCCTTCCTATAGGAATATTTCAAATAAAACAAGAAAAAATTCCTACTTTTCACGCTTCTTATTAAATCTGTTTTTCTAAATATGTTTTGTCAATATGATGTGTTACGTAATTCATAACACAATTGACAGAAACAACAGGTACCGGGCTCAGTGGGAGAGTGGGGATGGGTCGTAGGAAACGAACTACAATCTTCGGTACGCGACTGTAAGAAAAGACGTATTGTTGTAAATATCTGAAATAAAATAAATAGTAAAACCACATAATAATCATGTAGGATATTACTCCTACTACTCAGTAAAGTAATAAAAAACTTTCAACTACAGTTATGTTGTTGTGGATTTAGAGGGTAAATAGGGGTAGACAATAAAATTTTAGCAACCGTGTATATAGAAATAAGAGCGAATTATTTACGCGCCAAATTAATTAATCTATATAGTGAAAACGGACGGGATTAAGGTATTTTTATATTTAAATTGGAATGTTAAAATTACATAAGGAAAGAAAAATTTCAGAGTACATAAACAACTCAAGGATACGCATAATTAATCATAATTTCTTTTAATCAAACGCATGAAAGCAAGAAGGGAGCTTGCAGTCATAAGAAAATCAATAATTTCAAACGCAAATGTATTTAATTTTAAAAACCAACGTTTGTTATACAAATACTCAGAAACCAAGAATCTAGGAATTGTTATTATCAAACGGTCGACAATTTCAAGAAACACCTGTTGATTAAATGTTACGTTCAGAGAATATCAAACGAACGTTAAGATAGAATTCCATAGAAATTGTTTTCAACGGTCGATTTGTATAAGCAGCTACAATAACAAATATCTTAAAGAGTGAGTGGAATAAACGATCCATAATATAAAGCAGACAGAGAAAAGTATAAATAAAGTGTTGGATAAAAGTCACGTAGGACAGCACGTATATTTACGAAGGACGACTACAATATCGATTTTCTGTAACTCAAGTGGGATTTTGAAGAAGACAACAGATATGCGTAGAACAGAGATAAACAGCTGATAGGTGGAGCGGTGCGATGACAGGAAATTATATTATTGAATGATAGCGAGCAGTTTTTGAGAAGTGCTCATACGGGAAGGTAAGGAACGAAATTCTATGTTAACAACACGACGGACGGGAGAAATTTTTTAGAAATTATATTCAAATACGTTCAAAATTTTAAAAAGCCGCTTCAAAAATAAGCTTTTCACATGAAACGGGTTCCACTAAGGGGGTTGTAGAATAATATAAATACACGGGAGCAGATATTAAAGCTCTCTTTCCTTCCGTCGAGATCTGAATGCGGGTTCAGATATACAACATAATTGTTAAAGCTGTCGGTTATAAACTTTTGTGTGTTGAATACAGTTGTGTTAAACATCCTAATTTATAAAAGCGGTAGTAGTGGACCGCTAGTTATAAAAGTGATTGCACGAGTTAGTGCTTATTTAAATTAAAGGTGCCGTTATTAAGCCAAAGCTATTAAATGGATGGATGGTATTTGGGGTAAGCAGAACTGAAAGCAATTTGTATGCGTGAGATATCTGGTATGGAATGTTACTGTTGAGACAAAGCTAGTATCTTGAGAAGTACAGTAGTGGTAACGGAGATACTGTAAGGTGGGATCTATGGATTCTGGCCTCAGGGTAGTAGATGGACACAACGACGAGGGGTTTCTGGTAACCATCTCTAGCGGTGACGAAAAGTGAAGGTGTCTCCAGGTAAGAAACTTAAAATTTCTGTTTTTATATAAACATGTGTGGATATTTTTGTGTTTGTGTGTTCGACCTATTGGTGGCTTATTTATTGTTTTTAAAACTTATTTAAAAAAGTACATGCGCAGGACAATTTAATAATTTTGAGTTTTAAAAAAGGGTTTATTGATGATATAAAGGTTTATTCATGCTATAAATTGTTGTTATAAAAAGTAAACGGCTCCTTAAATTTTGTTTTCAATAAAATGAAAGGTTTAAAAAGCATTTACAAAAACTGGGTTATAATAAGCTCACAATAGACCAGTATGAAGTCAAATTAGGGTTACATGTGGGGCCCATCTACTCATATCTACTCGAATTTGTTTAAAATCATTTGAAAATCAAGGACTTTAAAGCATTTAATAAATTGAGCTGGTAATAATTGTACCAAACCGATTGTACTCATGTGTAAATGTTTTATCTGTCAATATGTGTAAATAAAAGGTTGTATGGTTGTTGTATTGTTTCGGTAATTTTATTTGATAGTGTGTGAGCGTGAGAGAGGTATGTACGTAAAGATAGGTATTCAAGAAGAGGCCGATTGCTGAGCTAGCCAGGGTGAGCAAAGAAATTCGTAGGCGTTCAAATAAAAGGGTAAGAAATTTAAAAAAAAAAATTTTTTTGAAAATTTTATGTTGGCCCAGGAGTGGGCACGAAATTTTACTAAAGTTCCACGGCAATATATATATATATATATATATATATATATATATATGTACATATATTACTGTAAAGATTACCTCGTATGGGTCCTTAACTCTGTGAATTAAGCACTGTTCAAATCCTTATAAAACTTCAACAATAATTACCTAAATAAATTTTACTTCAAATTTATTTGTCATGGTATGTTTTAGTTAGATACCCTTTGAAGATGCTCTCCATAAATAACACCACACGGCTAGCACTTCTCACAGCTTCTTGATTTGTTACGTTCATTTTTAGCAATAATTGGTTATTTTATGTACATAAATTCATTTTCTATTATTAAATTCTCCAACAATACCCGATATATTGCACCTGTTCAGCGAAGCTTGCTTTACCATCATTTTCAACTCAAATCCCTTGTTAATTCATTATCCATTCGTATAAATTTCGTGTCTATTGATAAATCCTTCCGCATAATTCATAGTAAATACTCCTTCTAAAAGTTTCTCAACGTATATCTAGTTGTTTTGAAACGACAAGTTCATGCTACAACTAATTAGTCAAGATCCTGTTTTAGGTAGCTGTGAGCATGTTATACTTTCCGATAACGTATAATTGCGTTCAAGTGGGTTTTCCATCTAAATATTCGGTGGTCCTGCAGAAGGATGCCGGGGCCCGACGGTCCATATCAGGATGCCGAAAGCACGATCCATGCCCCGGGAAGCTAAAAAATGATTAGTTGAAGAAAGCAATTGTGCAAATTTAAGATGACAATGTTATTTAATACTGTTACTAGGTGTGCGAATTTTTGCTAATAAGGTTAGATGACGGCAGCGGTAATGACATATGTGACGTAAGGAAAAATGATAACATTGTTAATAACTTTTCCAATTAAAAGGCGATTAGTGCTAATGGTTTTTAATGAGAAAACCCATTAAAAAAGCGATTAGTGTTAATGGTTTTTTAATGAGAAAACTCATTAAAAAGCGATTACTGCTAATGGGTTTTTAATTAGAAACCCATTAAAGAGCGATTAGTCCTGATGGTTTTTAATGAGAAACCCCATTAATAAGCCATTAGTGCTAATAGGTTTTTATTGAGAAAACCCATTAAAAAGCAATTAGTGCTAATGGGTTTGTAATGAGTGGTGGTAGTGGGTCTAGCTCCGACTTCCTCCCTCTACTCGTACTCAATGCGTAATTTGCTTTGTGATCTACGTTGCCTAAATGTAGTAGTATGTATTATTATGTACAACATTACTTAATGAGATGCAATACGAAAGCGACATTTGAAAATGTTAAAAGCACCGCAAGCTTGGCATTGAAATTAGAAAAGACTAACACCAGGTTTACACAGAAATTACAGAAAAATGCCGTAAACCTTGCAAAAAAACTGATCGGGAAAATTTTACAACATTAATAGACCAGAATAAAAAAGTGATTGCACTGAAATTGATAGAAAATTGCAGCCAATTAAAAGAGGAGCTTATATAGTAAACAACAAATTCTGCAGAAAACCTGAAAGCAAAATTTTCCAGTGGGTTATAGAAATTGGAGACCAAGCTTTCATGTGATTTATTAGAAAGCTTGCAAGAGCTGGAAACGGGATTTTTAAAAAAAAATCAGAAAACTTACGTATGAGAACGGTTTAATTCCCCAACAGTGCAAAAAAACAGGTTTCTCCGCGCCAGTGAAGCAACAGCACGCCACAAAATTTAAGAATATCGGGGACTGCAAATAGACGTCCACGTTCAACCGTCCACATGAATATTCAGTCCGTTCTTCAGATTTATCAGCACTCGATTTTTCGTTGTGGGGCCACTTGAAAAATCGATTATATAAAAATCGACAGATTGATTAACAAGAATTAAAAAAGGTGTAGCTGAAAAATTTAATCGTACAACACAACAAATGATATACAGTTCACCAAGACATTCCATTGATCGATTACATCGTTGTCAAGTGGTGAACGGGGAACAATTTGAACATTTATTGTACCGTCAATAAAATTACAAATAGTTTTCAAAAACATCTTGATTTTGCTTTATCGGTAGTTTTTATTATTTTTTGTAATACGTTCGTAAGAATGAACAAGTGTGTTCATATTTCTGAAGGTAGTTTTTATTCAGCATCCGAAAATGTAAAAATATAGAGTGTTTTGTTTAAAAAAGAGTAACAAGCACTTCCGGTTAAACAGGAAGTGACAAAAATTCAAAATGACATAAATAGATTTATTAATTTTAACCACATATCTTTACTAAATTTCAAACAACAAATGCACTTCAAATAAAAAAGTTATTCGACTCTTCCAGGAATTTATACTAACCCGGTATAAAAATTGTTTTTTGGTCTCTTAACCAGTTTATTATAGTACTTATTCAAAATATAGCGCACACATTTTACATCCAGCACAACAACTTTAAACTTTTTAGATAAGTTTTCTTTAAGGTTTCATAGGTATCTAAAAGTCTAATTCCTTAAATAATTTTATAATTACTCTATATTTTGATTTCCCCCCGTAGGGCCACTATTAGAGATAGCCTTTTCTTTGTTGCACCAACCGTTGGCTATTGCAGCAGCTTCAAATTGTTTCAAATATGTGGGTCAAGGTGTTTTACCATGGAATGTGGGTGGTTTCACTTTAAATTTTGACGCTATTGACCCGCTTCCTTCCATGCTTCTTATTTCAGGAATGTTCTGATTTTCATCTTGGTTTACTAATTCAAGTGGCCGTGTTGTTAGTGAAATCACTTGTTCTTGCAGCCTCATCACATCTTCCATTTTTTTACCAATTTACTGTCCAACTTTTGCTCAACTGTTTTTACCTGTTCAGTGAAATCTTCTTTCAATGCTATGGAGCTTTCCATTAATCTTTGTTCTAACGTGGCTGTCTTTTCATTCAACTTTTTTTACTATTTCGCAGCATTTTTACTTAACTTTTCATTTATTTTCTCAGAATTTTCACAAAATGTCACCTCTAGTTTAGCGACCTCTCTTCCATACCGGCTTTAAAATCGTTAAGGAAATTCATTATAGTTTCTGTGTCTATTTTACTTTGGCCTTTTGTAAAAGTCATATACAAACTACTTAAATGTCTTTTAAATTAATACCTATATATACCCCACACCTGACACTAGTGTAGCGGGCTACTACTAACGTGTTTCAATAATTTAAAACAAGTAGTAATAAAAGTCTTTTTTACCCACTATTCATAAGTCAAATTAACAGTATATGCCTTATTTATAGATGTTTTCAGTTCAATTAACAATGAAGCACCATCAAACTAATGCTATCCACAAGCACTAGTATCTTCTTAAACTAAATTCTTAACCATAGGTCTATTAACAACACTAGCACTACTATAATTTATTTATTACACTTTCGTCTATTTATGTACAGTATACACAATATACACTTTCACATAATACAAATTAATGTTTACTCTTGGACTTCCAAAAGTTTAACTATTTAACTTTATACGATATAATTTATATTCGACATTCTGGTATAGACTAAACTCTTACATTTATCATCGATCTTATATATACCTTACAATTAAATAGGTAACTCATATTCTAGTGTTTGCTAGAACGTTCGGGAGTTCTGTAGGATATACCATCGGTTATGAAGCTGTGTGTTTGACGGGTTGCCTAACAGTAGTTCGTAACACTATGTTGCATTAATTGCTATTACAATCTTTGATGTTCTTATAGGTACCAAAGATGTAATCCGCCAGTAGTGATGAGAAAGAGCTACTATGAGATTTTCGTTCTCATCAATCCTGATTACATTTGAAAACTTATTTAAGTACCAGAAAAAACCCTTAATGATTATTAATCTTTCTGTCGGTCACGCCCAGTTTCCAATTGAAACAATTGGTATCCTCCAGTCTAACTAAGCATTACCATGAAACAACTCTGTTCCATTTTTTGTCTTATGTTAAGGAACCAACATTATTATAATTAACAACAGTGGTGGCCAAACAGTTTTGGTTTTGCTAAGATAAAAAAATTAGCCTTGAATTTTTATGAAAAAAGTGGTAGTTGTTTACGTTTTATATTTTGAAATGTTGTACAAAAGTTGCAAATAAAACTAGTTACATGAAAAGTTTGATGCAGGAAAAATTTCGTTTCTAGAGAACGCAAATTATATATAATAAATTACCATTTCTGGTAGTTTTGGTTACCGTACCAGAACAAATTCTATTGAATTTGTGTACAGAGTAAATTTTCTGAATTGATTTACGAGATAGTTAACAACGTGTAAACTTTATTGTGAATAGAACAAATAAAGAAATCGAAAGCTGTTCCACGCAGCATCTTTACGAAAGCGCACATCTAACAATATAAATGATGGAACACTAAAGTATTCCTGTACCTGAAATGTTGCAACGAAGGAACAATTTACTTCGGAAAATAGACTAGCAAATGTTAAAAGCTGATAACTCTGAAGATGATTTAGTGAAAGAAATTACACCCGCCGATGAATATGTGTCTACATATTATATGAAATTATCAATTCGCTGTCGTACACAGAACAAGACTCGCAGTTGTAGAAACACACCTCAGTCTTCGATAAAACGACGTAGTTTTAAATCCCCAAGAATTGAGCCTTAGAAGTTTGGTAGTGATGTGAGAGACTGGTTACCGTTCTGGAGTCAGTTCAAGAAGATAAATGATATTTCAGATATAGACAAAAAAGACAAATACCAATACTTATTACAAGCTACCATACCTGGTTTCAGAGCAAGAGAACTTATTGGAAGCTTTTCCCTAACAACTGCTAATTATGGAAAGGCTGCAGAATGCTTAAAATCAAGATTTGGAAAATGAGCTAAAAATGGAAGTTTGCGTTCGCTTATTACTGAAACTAGTTCTCAAGAAAGTGTTCTTGCAAACAGGGGTATCTTGATTAGCTTGTATGACAATTAGGGGCCTTAGAGTCTTTGGGTTTAGCAACCAATAAATCTGCGGTTATGCTATATCAACTAACGGAATCTTGCATGCCAGAAGATACTAAGAATTTTGTAACGTACTGCCTATTGTATTTAATACAGAAGTGAGAAAACTAGGACCAAATTGAAAGGGTTAACAGAGTTTTTAAAAAGGAAAGCAAAAGCGAAGAACGCGTAGGATTAGCTACAAAAGGTTTTGGTCAAGGTGTTCACGTGGCGATGATTAGAAAATGAACCCCAAACAAACAAGTGCCTTGGCTCAAACCGCTGCTGGATTGATTAATGCTCAAACCTCACCAAGGTGTTTTTTTGCGATGGCATGCATAACAGTGAAGATTGTTTTAAAGCACAAAAGATAACACTTGTAGAAAAACAGAAGCACTTACAATCTAAAGGATCCTGTTTTTTATGTTGGGAACTTGTACATTTAAGTCATATGAATAAAACACAAATACGTTGTCATTTTAGTGGAAGGAAACATTTAATTTTCCTCTGCCCGTAGCTTGCCAAACATCAAAAGGTCTATCACAACATGGTTATTGATAATCATGGTTTTAAATAAGAGATATGTTGAACTGAGAAGGGTTAGCAAATCAACGTACGTGCATGTGTTTACCAAACACTTAGAATTAAAATAACCAAGGACATCTCTGAACGTGAAGTGTATGCATTGATTGATACGACCTTATATCCTTAAATCTACTGCCGCGGATATTCTATTAAGCGAACAGAAAGTTTATTCATGCTCTTTTGGGGTTCACTTTTGCGAGAAAAATGTCATTCTTGTTAGGACGTTCGTATTTGAAGTTTAGATGACAGTTCTAATTAGTGGAGATGTTGCTGGAAAACTTTTAACTGATTAACGGCATATTTTAAAATATGGCATAGTTCCCGTGGAAACTTACATGGATAAATGTTAAAAGGCAAAGTTCTCAGCGATAACCGGACGAATATCGCTTCTGAGATCACTACGAGCTTGTTAGATAAAGGCATGAATGTTACCGAGTTCTGGAGGTAAGATGTGCTTGGTATCACTGATCCTTTAGAGAAACGGCTACAAAAGGAACTAAAAGTCGCCATAAGCAAGAACTTCTTAGAAACAATTAAACCTGATTGCTTTGGGAAGGACGAAGTTTATCTACTATGGTTAGAAGAACACTCGCTACTATTAGTGAATTGTCTGGTTGCAAAACGGCATCTAGATTCTGTAATACGCTTGTTGACTTTGAAGAGTTACTATGTGAATATGAAGAGATCGTTTATCAGTGGTGGGACGAACATATTATTGAGTTGATACCAAACCATAAACTCCCTAATCGTGCACATTATTTGCCGCACAGGCCTGTAATAAAGCTTTTTTTATGCTTCGGCATATTAAAAACGACAACCATCGTTAAACGTTTATTTAGAAAAACGGACAAATCCTAATGAAATTTAGAATGAGCATGCTTGCAAATCGACTTTTGTAGCAGAAACTTTCCGTGTTTTCTGTAGCCACACATAAACGAAGAACAAACTGTTTATTGTTGCAGAAGAGTGGTCTTTGGCGTGCTGTAGTTCATATCTATTATACGTATGACCATTCAACACCATTTAGATACAATGCTGAAAGAATCTACATTTTTCGTAACTACAGTACGGCGCTTGATGAAATTTTTTATGTTGATAATTGCATTACTAGTGTTTCATGTAAGGAAGAAACTTCAAGTTTTTATAAATGAATCAACGCAAATTATCGCCGAAAGACAATTCGAGTTGTTAAGGTGGGGGTACATCAATATTCCTAGGATTGACCGGTCCAACGGACCGGTTCTTTGTTTAATTTGGGATCCGCATAAAGATAAGTTAACACTCAAGAAGCAACTACTAGAGTTGGATTTAAATGTATTAACGAAGTATGTAACGATGAGACGGGTTCTCTCTATAGCACGGGTATGTTTGATTTGATCGAATTTATGAATCCTGCTTCGCTGTTTCCGAAAGTGCTACTTCGTAAATGTGGAAAATGAAGTTGTGACGGGATGACCTTGCCGATGGAGAAACTAAGTACGCATTTCTTACTTGAGTAACTGAGTTCCATATGTTTAGAATATTTAGATGGGTAAATGCTAATACTGAATATATCGGATCTACTGACTGTAAAACTTTTCATATATTTTGCGATAGCAGTTGTGAAGTTTATGTAGCTGCAATATTTTTGTGGGTGGAAGAAGATTTGGCAAAAAATTACTTTGGTGAACTAAGACAAGGGTACCGCATTTAAAATACTTACCATTCCTAGGTTTAAATTGCTAGCTGCTAACATAGCTGCCCGACTCTCATCTGGAGCCATAAGAACTTTGGGAAGAAGAACGTAATTTCTGGACTGATTTCACAACAGTGCCCTCGTGGATTAGACGACAAAAAAATTGGGGCACGTTTGTTTGGAACAGAGTGTCAGAAAGTAAGAGTTTTATTCGTGTAAAGGATTGGAACCACGTTCTTGGCAAATTAAATCTTTTACCTTCCTTCACGCGGATACTCTCCAAAATATCTCTTAGAATCAAAATGGTGGGAGGGTTCCAAATATTTCTATAAATTTTTAAATGGCGCATTTTAAGAGGGCGTGGAAAATAATGAACTTCATTTACTGTTGAAGCACAGCAATAGTTGCTCCGTGTGTAATTATAGTTTAAATAAAGTTATGGCATACGATTGTAGGTTGCAGGTAAATTCCTTCTGTCGTATATACAGTATAAACTATGGTTTTACAGCAATAAACCTTCAAGTGCTTTTGTGTTGTGTGTGCCGCTCAGTTGTACAGTAAAGTTGTTGTAATGAAGCTGGTGTGATCTTAGCTATGATGCTAAAAACATACTAACACTTGAGTTTTACCAAAAGCTGATTTCCTCTTACCACCGCCGCCGCTTATACTTTAAAGTTATTACTTGAAGTTTGTCTTTTTAAATTTTGCTCATATTTACACGTCCACTTACCCGACCATCTGTGATTATCAAAGTTAATGCGCGCAAAACAATGGTATTGCGATTATTTTTCAAGTTACTTTGAAGTATCAAGGGTAGTCGCTTGGATTTGTAGACTTAAACACAATTGTGAAAATCCACATAACGTTAAAAGGGAGAGTTGTTTTTAACGAGATTGACAAGATAGAATTAAATCTTTTACAAACGGTTCAGATAGAAATCTTTGTAGGTCAAGAAAATCCAAAAATTCATTCACTACAACCATTTTTCAATGAAGATAATGAACTTCTACTACGAAGTCGTATTTGTGTAGGAGAGGTTGTTCCCGATTTTTGTCATTCCGTTATACTACCAAGCAAATACCCGATAGTCACACAATAGTTCAAAAATATTATTCGAAGAACAGTCACGTTGATATACAAGGACAGTCTTAGAAGGTTTACAAAGGATCTGAATATATCTATTTGCAGGTGCAGTTAATAGAGTTGTACATTTGGAATGTGTACTGACCTTGTCTATGGAATAGTTTTGTACAGACTTTGCGAAGGTTTGAAGCCGTCGTGACCGACCTAAAGTTATATATAGTGATCCAGGAACATACTTTATGGGAACAGATAATGAATTATTAAACTTAAATTGGGAGTGTGTACCTAGATACACCAGTTTTCATACAACGGCGTGGAAGTTTAATCCTACTACTGCCGCTTGGTGGAGTGAATGATAACTTTTGATAGGCTTCTTAAAAACAGTATTGAGATGTGTTTTAAAAAGGTCAGTGTCTTCTTTAGAAAAATTTCTTACTATTTTATGTGATGCCGGATCTATTGTGAATGCTTGTCTTTATTACTTATTTATCAAACGGTGCTCCAGAACTGGTAAGTTTAAAGCCAGCCTTGTTTTTTCAGGTTATTCGAGTTTTGCGGTGAGTACTTGGAGGCGGCTCCGTGGCGTAGTTGGTATGCGTGTGACTACTATGCCCAAGGTCCCGGTTTTAAATCCCGACACGGTTCGCTTGAAAAATGTTAAGCGAACATTTTTCACAAAAATTCGCCCTCGTTCGAATGAGAGGTAAAATGGAGGTCCCGTGTGTGGGTATTGTCACGCACGTTAAAGATCCCTTACCTTGCTTGGAACAGCAAGGTTTCGGCAAAATTCAAAAAATTTTCCAGTTAAAAAAACTCGCTTTATGGCCAATGCAGTACCTTCGGGTGGAGCATTAAAAATTCAAATGTAAGGTGAGTACTTGGGATAACCACAATAAGTGTACTATAATAAATCTAGTCGGGAAGTTGCGCTAGGGGAAGGAATCGTGTTCAGAAATGATAATAAGAGTCGGTTAGATTAGCCGTTGAGATTAGTAGTTAAACTATAGCTGGGAAGTGATGGTGCAGTACATTTAACTCGTTTAAAAGCAGCACGAGATTGTATGTTTCGACCTGTTCAGCATTTATTCCGCCTCAAATGTACAGAGGGTTTAGAATGTAAGGAAATAGAACAAACTAAGCCATTACTGGTTATTGTACCAAAGCAAATAGAACTCCGTTAAGAATCTAAAAATCTAGTAAAACGCGCGAGGCTGACATTCCTAAAGTGACGCATGGTAGTAGAACTGTGAAACTACCGTTATGAATTTCTCATTATTTTGGTTCGCTGTTAGGTTGGTGCCTCTTTAGTGGCAGTTCAGAGGATGTTACGTGACCAACACAGTTGGTACCGAACAGTTTTGGTTTTGTTAAAAGTAAAAAAAAACTACTGCCCTGAGGTTTTTTTGAGAAAACCATAGTCGTTTACGTTTCATACCTTAAAAGGCTGTACAAATGTTTCTTATAAAATTACTTAAACAAAAGTTTGATGCAGGAGTAAAATTATTTTCTAGAGAACGCGAATTCTATATAATCAAATACCATTACGGGTAGTTTTGGTTCATTGAGTCGACACCAGTAGATGGATGACAGGTCAATCAGTGCCACATTTCCTCCAGCATTTACATTTCCTTCCTATCAATTAATATTAGATTTTTCTCAGCTACCTGAATTTCTAGGAATTTTTCAGATAACATCATCCCCCAGGGAGCTACTCTCATTTTAAGATTTTTTGCTGGTAGCGACTTTAGGCCGTCCTTATAAATTTTTTAACCATGCGATACATCAAATTAGTCTAGAATTTTACGCAGAATCCGAATCTGCAAACGGATTTAAAATAGGACCACCCCTTACCGTTTTACACATATGCCCTCTGCGAGATAAATCTTTCTCCACATTCCCATCCACGAGATAAATGTACCTTGTTTGGTATCAATTAATATTAGAATTTTCTCAGCTACCTGAATTTCTAGGAATTTTTCAGATAGCATCATTTCCCAAGGACCTACTCTCATTTTAAGATTTTTTGCTGGTAGCAATTTTTGCCCATCTTTATAAATTTTTCAACCATGCGATACATCATGTTAGTCTAGAATTTTACGCAGAATCCGCATCTGCAAACAGATTTAAAATAGGAGCGCCCCTTACCGTTTTACACATACGTCCCCTGCGAGATTAATCTTTCTCCACATTTCCACCCACGAGATAAATGTACCTTGTTTGGTATCAATTATTATTAAATTTTTCTCAGATACCTGAATTTCTAGGAATTTTTCAGATAGCACTATTCTCCAGGGAGCTACTCTCATTTTAAAATTTTCTGCTGGTAGCGATTTGAGGCCGTCTTTTTTTAACCATGCGATACATCAAATTAGTCTAGAATCTTACACAAAATGAATCTTTTATAAGCCATAAGTGTTTAATATTTAAAACCATTTTCAAACAGTAATGTACTGTTTTTAGAATATTCGAAATCACGACTTTTAAAATTTTAAACAGAGTAAAAATTTTATCAATTTTCCAGCTTAACATTTTAATTTCTAAACACGTCATGACATAATTATGTAGTCAATGTAGTCGATGCTAAATAGGTACTTGAAAAATGCAATGCGTATCCAAACTAATTTCTTGACGATTATGGATTACCCAAATTACATGTGTAAGCAGTGTATATTTCCTTTTAAAGCGTATTTCTTCTCCAAACGAATACATTAATTACAGACGCAAAGTACACTGAATGCAAGCCAATTAATAGCTAATTTAATACTGCTTACTGACCTATCTTAATTGTTTGTGCAAGGAAACCTCACCCAGAAATCAAATTATTTATTACCAATGCGTGGTTAGAAATCGATTTATAATTCTTTTTCGATTATTAATTACTCAAGGTACTGGAAAGCACCGTACTTTGAGTAACCATCTTCGACAACGTATTTAGGGAAATACAAGCTTCATTTAGTAATACAGATCAAATTATGTCAACCCGGCCTAATTACTAAAAGTCTATTCGTCCCATGTCGTGAGACGCCTTTAATCTTTTTAATCGCGTTTTTCTCGCTTACAATACAGTGGGACATAGCCCTACTACTAACAAATTTTAATACTAGACCCACATTAAATTTGTCTTTGAATTTCACTACAACTTTTTTTGTTGACAAGCGGTATATTGTATTTATTATCCGCGGGGTTCGCCACTTTAAACCTAAGAATAAAAACAAGATAATTTAATACGTCTATTAATAATTTTAGCTAATGTTGGCGATACAAATATGTAAAACAAACTTTATCAAGAAATATAATGTTTTTAATAAAATATATACATGTATTTATAACATCTATAAACCGCTGTGCTAACCAGAGTCTGGCGAATCTGGGATAGCCAAATCTCTATACATTTGCGCAAGCGATTGCCTTGCAGTCGCATCTTTTAAGTATTGGGTAGGGTAACATTTAATAATTTCCAACACTGTTAAGTAATTTAAATTGCTGCAATCATTAGACAGAGAAATACTGGCACGGCTCTCTTCCTCTAATAACGTTTGAACCCTTTCTTCCTCCGTCGTACTTCCACATACATTTTTTATATCACCTACAAATACCCTACAGATACCCATTTCAGTTATGTGGACATTTGAAAATTTAAACAACACCAATGTATACTTTATATTTTATAATATAAACAAGCTAATATATACAAAAATAATTTCTAAATTCACATCATTCATTTCTTATGATAATAGTGGAGGTGGTTATATTTTTACTTTAAAACTTAAAATTTAGTATCTATTCCATCTGAATATCTGCCAACAGTTTTATAAACCCCATCTCCTCGATTATTTCCATAAAATCATCCAAATCTTCGGGCATTACTGACAGCAGTACAGTGCTAAATTGTTTCCTCGTATGACTGACACATAAGACATTTTTCTCCTTCTATCGAAAAGCGTTGCCCACATTCTGCTTTTTTACAGATGTTCATTCTAAAAAATTAATGATTAACAGTTTTGAATTATACATGTAAATATTAATTTCTTCTACGTTTGCAAAATTCAAACTAAGACTTACTCTTTTTTGTCGATAGTCCTCACATGAAATTTTCAAAGACGGAAAATTCTGTAACACTATTGATTACACTTTGAACGACATTACGTTTTACAGAAATAAACTCAAAATGAACTTTTGCTATATTTCCCCCGTATTTATGTACATAGAGAAAGTATAAGTATAATTTGTCCTTACATTAACCCAATTTAAATCAAATTATAGATGTGTATTCTCGTATATTAACTAGAATTGTGAAGGGTACTTTTATTAAATTAATAGTCAGACGTCATTGACAAAACAATGCAAGGCTGATGATCATACATTATTTCACTAAATTTATTTAAAAAATACGTCTTATTTTGAGCTACATTTAAAATAAATTATAGAACCACTTTCTAGCCCGCTGTGCAGAATTAATATACATTATACCTTTTGGTTTAATTATTTGAATGTGGATGCACTAATTGAAAATTTTATCAATCCTAGATACTGATAAATATTTTTTTGAGTTTTACCCTATTATTGAGCTAAATCTAAATAAAAATGCAGAAGTGTTTTGCTGTTAGGTTTTTGAATATTAAAACAATATGCGTGTCTTTGTTGGAGCTAAATTTAAAAGACATGATAATTAATATTTCGATTCCCCAGGTAAATTTTATGCTAATTTGATAGGTCACACGATGGGTTTATCTCAAAAGACAGAGCAATACTGTTTAGAAATAGATTAAAAATGAATCCCATATGGTTTGCAAAAGGTTGATCTCTAAATAAGTAAGGGGTCGTTCGACTTGAAAAAATTTCGAAGGATTTGAGAAACTGAGGAAAACACAATAATAATTGATATCTTACACAACGGAGTTATATTAAAAATACTGCTAAGAGTAATTTTTTATAATAATTTTAAAAATGATGTTGATGGTTAAATACATACAGGTAAAACCCACTATAAAACAATTATAAGCGTCACTTTTTCAGTCAAAACTTGCATATAACGCCAACTAACATAATAAGCAGCTGCGCACACTCGACCATCGGCATAAAAGGCGAAGGAGCCATGTTCCAGTGCATTAGTCGTCAAAGTATCGTCGAGTTTGATCAAACTTACAAGTTAAAGATGGATTTTTCTTGTGTTGACGTTACAAGTGATGTGCGAGTACCACAATTAAATATCAACCAACTAGTTGGTAAGACAACCTATAGGTTAGGCGAATTTCCACCAAATTCTCACCACCATATAATAGAAATTGGTTTTGATTTATATGGTGGTCTTCAACCTGTCATCCAAGTTATTTGCTGTAGTGGTACGTTTACAGATTTTACGATAACATTCTCATACTTCGATTGGAAGAAATTGTGTACTTTTCAAGTGTAATTTCAAATTCACCAATTTGCTCAAAACAAGTCAGATTAAATGGTTTAACTACTGGAAACGACGTTGTTGACATACAATTAGATCAAGATTTAAAATTGCAGCTGAGCACAGCCTTTAATAGAAGTATATGGCTGTTGAACAATTTTGAAAAAGAGAATTTATATAATATGGAAATTACAAAAGATCGGAATGTTATTGTGCTACCTGCGTACGAGTGCATCAAGCTATTAAATTTGCAAGAATTAATCTGTTTTAAAATGGCTGAGTTGAGGTGTAGAAACTTTCCAGAATTTTACGAAAAATTTGTAGGTGATATAAAAAATGTATGTGGAAATACAACGGAGGAAGAAAGGGTTCAAACGTTATTAGAGGAAAAGAGCCGTGCCAGTATTTCTCTGTCTAATGATTGCAGCAATTTAAATTACTTGAAAATGTTGGAAATTATTAAATGTTACCCTATCCAATACTTAAAAGATGCGACTGCAAGGCAATCGCTTGCGCAAATGTATAGAGATTTGGCTATTCCAGATTCGTCAGACTCTGGTTACCACAGCGGTTTATAGATGTTATCAATACATGCATATATTTTATTAAAAACATTATATTTCTTGATAAAGTTTGTTTTACATATTTGTATCGCCAACATTAGCTAAAATTATTAATAAACGTATTAAACTATCTTGTTTTTATTCTTAGGTTTAAAGTGGTGTACCCCGCGGATAATAAATACAATATACCGCTTGACAACAAAAAAGTTGTAGTGAAATTTAAAGACAAATTTAATGTGGGTCTACTATTAAAATTTGTTGGTAGTAGGGCTAAGTCCTACTGTATTGTAAGCAAGAAAGACACGATTAAAAAGATTAAAGGGGTCTCACGACATGGGACGAATAGACTTTTAGTAATTAGGCCGGGTTATATACAGTTGACATAATTATCCGTTAATTGATCTGTGTTACTAAATGAAGCTGGTATTTCCCTAAATACGTTGTCGAGGATGATTACTCAAAGTGCGGTGTTTTCCAACACCTTGAGTAATTAATAATTGGAAAAAGATTATCATGATTTCTAACCTCGCATTGGTAATAAATAATTTGATTTCTGAGTGAGGTTTCCTTGTACAAATAATTAAGGTAGGTCAGTAAGCAGTATTAAATTAGCTATTAATTGGCTTGCATTCAACGTACTTTGCTTCTGTAATTAATGTACTTGTTTGCAGAAGAAATACGCTTTAAAAGGAAATATACACTGCTTTCACATGTAATTTGGGTAATCCATAATCGTCAAGAAATTAGTTCGCATACGAATTGTATTTTCCAAGTGCCTATTGAGCATCGACTGCATTGACTACATAATTATGTTATGACGTGTTTAGAAATTAAAATGTTAAACTAGAAAATTGATAAAATTTTAATCTGTTTAAAATTTTAAAAGTCGTGGTTTTGAATGTTCTAAAAACAGTACATTACTGTTTGAAAATGGTTTTAAATATTAAACACTTATGGCTTATAAAGGGTTCATTTTTAAAATTCTCACGTTTTGAGATTTTCAGGAAGCATATGTCATAGATGAACAAAATTTAGAGGTGTGGGAGCTATAAAGTGTAACTTTGAAAAAAAGCAGTCCTATTTAAAATCTGCTTGTATATTTGGATTCTGCGTAAAATTCTAGACTAATTTGATGTATCGCGTGGTTAAAAAATTTATAAGGACTGCCTAAAATCGCTCATCATCATTAGGTTTTCAGTCCTAGAACTGGTTAGACGCGTACCATCATTGTTCCCTATTCTGAACTAACCTACAGATTTCCCTGAAATATGCACAGTTTGCATCTATAGCTGTCTGATCTAGGTCTACATCTACCTCTTTTTTCCTATCTCTGCTTGTAATATATCACATACTATTTCCCAAAAATGCCTTAGAACGTATTCCGCCCTACTATTTCTCTTTTTCCCCCGATATCCTTGTTCCCCTACTATTTCTGTAACTTATTTGTTATTATCTTTGTCTGTCCATGCTATCGTCCTACATCTGAAGCACAGCATTTCAAAAGGCTGCTACCATTTTTCTGTCTGCGTTTCAGACTGCCCGTATTTCATAGGCATACTGTGCTGTGCTCCACACATATGCTTTCAACAATTTTCTTCCTATTCTATGTTTGTTGTCTTTCCTCATAGGCGTTGTTCTTTCTTGTTAGATGCAGTTCGATCACTTTCTATTGTTTTACAGTTATATGCCCTATTTCTCACACCTTCAATGGTTGTGAAGGGAGGTAAGCAGCCTGTGGCTGCCAAGTTCCCCCAACACTTAACCATTTGGCGATTTAATATATTTTCCAATTTATCTTTTCGCACAGTCAACATTAGTTGCAGGTATTTCGCAACCAACTAGTTGTTTATACTAATCATCAGATTTATCTGCGCTTATTTTTTCGTCATTAGGTTTTCCGTCTCAAAACTGGTTGGACACGTACCTGCACTTATTTATATTCTGAGCTAGCCTACATAGTTCCCTGAAATTCTCACACAGCATGTGTATTCAGCTCGTCACCTTTCTATTGTTTTCTAATTTTATACTTATTTTACAGAGATTCAGTGAAGGAGGTTAAGCAACCTGTGGCTACCAAGATCCCCCAACACTTAGACATTTGCCGAAATAATGGTTTTCCTTTCACACACTTAACATTATTCGAGAATATTGCCCAACCAATTCTTGTAGTTACTTATAATAATCGTCATGTTTAAGCACAGCTATCTTTTCGTCATTAGTTTATCCATCTTGGGATTGGTTGGATGCGTACCTCCATTGATTTCTATTCTGGGCTAGCCTACACATCTCCCTGAAACCCCTACAGCCTACATCTTTTACTATCTGTGTGCAATAGTCTAATCTAGGTCTGCCTCTTCTTCTCTTTTTTCCTATCTCTGCTTCTAAGATATTCCGCACTATTCCCTCATGCCGTAGTATGTGGCCTATCATCCTATCTCTCCTATTTTTACCGTTTTCCACATATTTCTTTCTTCCCTACCATTTTTAGTACCTCTTCGTTCTTAACTTTGTCTGTCCATGATATCTTCATCATACGCCTGTAGCACCACATTTCAAAGGCTTCTACCTTTTCTTGTCCGCTTCTCCTACTGTCCAGGCTTCACAGCCGTACAGTGCTGTGCTCCACACATATGTTTTAAGCAATCTTTTCCTTGTTTCTATGTTTGTGATCTTTGAGCACAGTAGTTGCTTTTCTTGTTAAATGTAGCTCGACCTTGTGCTAATCTTTGTTTTATATCTTTGTGCTTTTCCCATCTTGCGTTATTTGGCTTCCTAGGTAGCAGAAATCCTTAACCTCTTGTAAGTTCGTGTTAGATACTTGTATTTTTGTTTTTGATTTATTTTCCGCCTTTGCAAACTAGAACTTTAGTTTTAGTTTTGTTAATTTTCATACCGTATCTCTGTCAGAACAGTTTCCATTTCATTAAGAGCAGCTTCTAACTCTTCTTTGCTAGACGCTAATACCGCTATATCATCTGCAAATCTAAGCATATCAATTTTTGTCCCTGCATAGTAATTCCAAATGTCTTCCTGCATTTGACAGTATTCATTGCCTCTTCTATGTACAAGTTAAAGATCAATGGGGATAGGGCACATCCCTGTCTCACCCTTTCCTAATGTTTACTTCTCTACGTTCCTGCTCTAATTCTATTACTGCTGTTTGCTCTTTGTATAAGCTATGTACTATTCGTCTATCCCTATAACTCATTCCAATCTTCTTGAGTATTTCAAACATTTTTTCCAATTTACATTGTCGAATGCTTTTTCCAGATCTACAAACCCTATATACATGCTTTCCCTTTTTCTATTGTTTTCTCCATTATCACTCTCAGAGCTAAAATAGCCTCCCGTGTTCCCCTGTTTCGCCTAAACCCAAATTGGTCTTCTCCTAGTATTTCTTCAGCTCGTTTTTCCATTCGTCTTTGCACAATTCTAGTTAATATTTTTGACACGTGTGCTGTCAAACTTATTGTTCGAAAATTTTCACATCTATCCGCGCCTTTCTTTTTTGGTATAGTTACTATAATGCTACGTTTGAAATCTTTGGGTATCTCGCCTGTCTCATACATATAGCTTACAAGTTGGAAGAGACGTTCTGTTACTGCTTGTCCAGCGGCTTTTAGAGTTTCTGCTTGCACCTTATCTGTACCCGGCGCCTTACCATTTTTCAGACTCTTTAATGCTAATTCAAACTCGTCTCGAAGTATAGGGTATCCCAAGTCATCATTTTCAATGTCTGATTCCTGTTCTAATGCAGTTAGTTCCTCTCCTGCATATAAATTCCCTATATATTCTTGCCATCTACCCACTTTCTCTACGTTTTCTATGATGACGTTTTCTTGTGCGTCCCTTATATTTTTGCTATACGGTTTTATGTCCCTAAAATTCATTCTAATTAATTTGTATGCTTCGTCTGTCTTTCCTATTTCCATCTTCGTTTGTACCTCTTTGCACTTTTTATCAATCCATTGTTCTTTAGCTTTCCTGCATTTTCGAATAATTTCCCATTTTATAGCTTTGTATCTCTGTTTTCCTGTTTCGTCTGATTTATTTTTGTATTTTCGTCTTTCTTCTATTAAATTCACGATATCCTTTGTTATCCACGGTTTCTTATTTTCTTTTTGTGTATACCCCAGAATATCTCTGGCCGCCATGTCTAGGCTGGATTTAATGTTATTCCATTCTGTTTCTACTTCCTTAGTTTCAGATATTTTCCCGATATCATTCAGCAATTCATTTGACTTTTTTTCAAATCTTACTTGAATATCTTTATCTTTTAGTTTCTCTAAGTCCAAGTGCCTTTCTCCGTTCCTTTTTTTCAGATTTTTAAATTTAAGTACGGCCTTCATAATTACGATGTTGTGGTCAGTATCTATATCTGCTTCTGGGTAGCTTCTACAGTCTTTTACTTGATTCCTAAACCGTTGTCTAACAAGAATGTAATCTATTTGATATCTTCCTATATCTCCTGGCATCTTCCACGTATATCGTCTTCTAGCATGATGTTGAAATAATGTGTTTGTGATGATTAAATTGTTCTTGTCGCAAAATTCTACCAGCCTATTTCCCCTGTCGTTTCTCGTGCCTAAACCAAATAAACCTACTACCGCTCCTTCCCTACCCTCACCTACCACGGCATTAAAATCCCCGTAATTATTAAATTTTCATGTCCTTTTACGTATCTTAATATGTCTTCGATATCTTTGTAGATGGCTTCTACCTCTTCGTCACTGTAGCTAGAGGTGGGCATGTATACTTGTATTATTACTGTGTTTACCGGTTTAGATTCTAATCTAACCATGAGTACTCTTTCGTTCTTTTGTAAGTAATTTTCACACAGTATCCTATCTTTTCCGCATAACTATCCCCACACCCAAATTTCCTTCCTCTGCTCCTGTATGAATTACCCTGAAGTCTCCACTCCAAAAATCCCCCGCCTCTGGCCACCGAACTTCGCTGATCCCAACTATGTCTAGCGATAACCTATTCATTTCGATTTTTAGGTTCTCTAGCTTACCTACTTGCTTCATACTTCTAACATTCCACGCTCCAACTCGCAGAATGTTCCCTACTCTTATTTTTAACTTTCCGATCGCATCCTCCGAAGTAGTCCCCTCCCGAAGATCCGAATGGGGGACTATTTTAACTCCGGAATCTTTTACCCCAGAGAATGCCATCATGTTTGTAACAATTTAAGTACGCTGTGTACTTGGGAAATAATGTGGTGGTTTCCCGTTGCCTTCCACATCGCGGTAGTGTGTCTTAGACTGCCATACCGACCCCCATGGTCTCTGCCAATCTAAGTACCGAAAGAGCCGCTGCCCTCTTTCGGGGACCTGTCTTAGTCTGGTTCCTCACTAACGACCCTACTACTTTGGTTGGACCTGTAGTTTGGCTCTTTAGCTCATTAGAACACGCAAGCCATTTCACCTGTTCTAGTAATTTAGAACTTCGGCAAGGTCCAGGTCCATTCGAAATGGCTACCAGCAAAAAATTTTAAAATGAGAGTAGCTCCCTGGGAGATGATGCTATCTGAAAAATTCCTAGAAATTTAGATAGCTGAGAAAAATCTAATATTAATTGATACCAAACAAGGTACATTTATCGCGTGGATGGAAATGTGGAGAAAGATTTATCTCGCAGAGGGCATATGTGTAAAACGATAAGGGGTGGTCCTATTTTAAACATGTTTGTAGATTCGGATTCTGCGTAAAATTCTAGACTAATTTGATGTATCGCATGGGTTAAAAATTTATATGGACGGCCTAAAATCGCTACCAGCAAACAATTTTAAATGAGGGTATCTCCCTGGGGCATGATGCTATCTGAAAAATTCCTAGAAATTCAGGTAGCTGAGAAAAATCTAATATTAATTGATACTAAACAAGATATATTTATCTCAAAAGATTAAATGGCTAGTTGAAGAAAGCTATTTGGTCCAGAATTTGTGAGGAAATGTGGATGCTGGAGGAAATGTGGCGCTGATTGACCTGTCATCCATCTACTGACACCTTATAAACTAACCAATAATTGTTTATAAAGGTTTAATAACAAGCACATTTACTGATATCTAAATCTTAAAAGTAAACTCTAGATTTAGACACTGACTAATAAACCAAAATGTAAATTTATAGATTTGAATACTTTAGGGAGAAAACTTTTTCAGATCTTAAAGCATGCGATTCATCAGATACTGAACAAGAAGTTACGTGTTGAAATATTTCCTGTTTCCGGATTTCCAAGTTTTGATCTAATCCGTCGAACGATGGACGTGCTCTTCGCTAGCGTGATTTCAATTTAGTATTCAAGCAACGTAACTTGTTTCCGGTATCTTAAGTTTTGCGTTTCAATATTCGAAACTTTCTTGAATCAAGCGGGCTACGTTTTATATGTAGTTTTAACTTTACCTAAAATTAATTAATGAACGTTTGACATTACTGAGCTTGCTTATATATTACTAAGGTGAACTTTCGTTAGACTATAACTTTAGTGCGTTATTGCTTTAGCGTCAATAACAAAATTCAAAACGACGCATATCGACTGCTAATAGTACTTATCAACTTCATAGGACTTTGAGGTATGTAAGGTAATAGATAGCTAATATTTAAGAAACCATTATTCTTTTCCTAAAAGACGATCTCTTTATGATAATTAGAAAAATATTTGGAAATTTATTTCAAATTGAAAACGCAACACCTGAAACTATATTAGTTCTAAATTTTTTCAAAACGATGTAGTATTGAAGTGCATTTATGTTCCCTGCATGTAACTGCATCACACTATGCTGTATCGATTTCACTCAATTTTGAAATTTTTGCAATCTGACTATATTATTTTTCATATTCCTATTAATTTCTCAATCGGATAAAATCGGATTTTTTTATGACAGTAAAACTTCAAAGCATCTCTCAGTATGATAAAATATGTTTCCCACGACTATCCAGTAATGCAGTTGTTATGCATTTAAGAATGGATCAATAAGAGTTCTCATTATTCTGTAGGTGCACATTAATTCTTAATCCAACACCTTTAAGCAATCAGGAACATCCAGGTTGTGTAAAGTAAACATACCCACCTCTAGCTACAGTGAGAAAGAAGTAGAGGAAATCCACAAAGGTATCGAAGACACTAAGATACGTAAAAGGATATGAAAGTTCAGTTTTTTAAATTGTGTTTGTGGATCCAGCGTTAGTTTCTTTGATTTAAAAAAATACAATCTTAAAATTTACATTGTTCATACAGGTTACCGTTACCACGCGACGTTTTTGTCATCGACAATATTTTTTCTCCTATCTAGCAAATAGGTATATTGTTTTGTTTTCATTACTCGCGACCTCGCATGTAAAAATAAAAACCTTACCTTTCAATGAGGTAAATGAGTAAAAAAAATGAGGCTGTTTGGTAGTGGGGCGTTAACAAAATCACTTTCTACAAACTTTCAATCTGTTGGGTTTAAGAAATCTACAGGTAACGTATACCGCACAATGATCACAAACCATTTCCCTTATTATCGAGTTCAAGCATTAATTCACAATGCATAACAATATTACAATACATCTTTTTTCACGGAATGAGTGAAAAGGAAATTATTTGTCTTTCATCTCAAAAAAAAAACCACTTAAGAAAGGTACCACAGATAAAATTCTGACTACTTTTTAACTTCAATAGAAATGTAAAGGTATCTATTTTGAACACAAATATTGTTATCCTAGCTTAAGGTAGCTATCCCTTGAAATAACGACGCGAACAGATAGTTTGGCATCTGTTTCAACAAAATGCACAGTTTCTTAAGGAAATAATATAAAAATACAATTATTCCTCAAAAAGTTCCGTTTTTACTCTAAAGAATAATGGTCAGCCTAAACATAAACATAAGTCGTATAAGACACGCCGATACATCCATGTCTTTAAATGTGTAACGACGGCTTAATACACGCCGAAGGGGACGGAAACTTTGTAAATTGTATGTTCATTTATGTTATAGTTCCCATTAATTGATATATATATATATATATATATATATATATATAATAAGATGTATATGTAAATAAACTCTTATGAAAATAATAAGAGTTTATTGACGAATACAAATCAGGCTAGTAGCTATACAGTCAATAAACAAAACAATGGCTTTATTACTTCGCAGGGGAGGAAACATCCACTGACCGACGGTTTCGGCTTCGTTAAACCTCATCAAAACGTATTAGTTTGCACCCTATGAAGTAATCAAAGCTATTATACCGATATAATTTCGAAACAATCTCTGTACTATGGCAAAAGTAAATAGAACCGCCATCAGGTGATAAGACACCAACACTACTAAGCGTGGAAATACAGAATCGAATTGAAACTACATAGTAGATTCTATAGATGGCCATACAAGTACGTCTGGTTTTTGAGATTTGCGGAATGTTACAGCAAAATTTATTTGCGAACGTAACACACCTTCTCGTGGCGACACCCGGGTGCATGCCCCAAAGGCAATTCAAATAATAAAAAACAAGTTATCTGCAGTCCGCAATAATAAATTGTGTAGAACAATATATATAATAAGATGTATCTGTAAATAAACTCTTATAAAAATAAGAAAAGCTCTTTGACAAATACAAATTGGGCTAGTAGTTATATAGCCATTAACAAAACAATAGCTTTATTACTTCACAGGAGAGGAAACATCCACTGACCGACGGTTTTGGCTTTGTTAAACCTCATCAGAACGAATTCGTTTTCACCCTATAAAGTAATCGAAGCTATTATACTATATAATTTTGAAACAATCTCTGACATATGGCAAAAGTAAATAGAACCGACATCAGGTAATAAGACACCAACACTACTAAGCGTGGAAATACAGAATTAAATTGAAACTACATAGTAGATTCTATAGATGGCTATACATGTACGTCTGGTCTTTGAGATTTGCTGAATGTTACAGCAAAATTTATTTGCGAACGTAACCCACCTTCTCGTGGCGACACCAGGGTTCATGCCCCAAAGGAATTCAAATAATAAAAGACAAGTTACCTGCAGTCCGCAATAAGAAATTGCGTAGAACAATATATAAAACAAGATGTATCTGAAAACAAACTCTTATGAAAATAATAAGAATTTATAGACGAATACAAATTGCGCTAGTAGTTATATAGCCATTAAAAGAATCTACTATGTAGTTTCGATTTAATTCTGTACTTCCACGCTTAGTAGTGTTGGTGTTTTATCACCTGATGGCAGTTCTATTTACTTTTGCCATAGTACAGAGATTGTTTCGAAATTATATCAGTATAATAGCTTCGATTACTTCATAGGGTGGAAACTAATTCGCTCTAAAGAGACTTAACAAAGCCGAAACCGTCGGTCAGTAAATGTTTCCTCCCTTGTGAAGTAATAAAGCTATTGTTTTGTTAATGGCTATATAACTACTAGCCCGATTTGTATTTGTCAATAACCTCTTATTATTTTCATAAGAGTTTGTTTACAGATACATCTTATTTTATATATTGTTCTACACAATTTCCTATTGCGGACTGCAGATAACTTGTCTTTAAAATATATATATATATATATATATATATATATATATTTAGAGGTGTGTACAAATTTAATCTATAAGCATAACCTATTTAACAAATGAAAGAGTTAGTTTATTAATTCATAATAGAACTTCATTAATATTAATATGTTATTTTACGTTTAAAATTTTAAAACGATTTATTATCATGGACCCCTAAGATTGAGCGGCCACCCGCTGCGCGTGGTCTGCGGGGGTGTACTTTACGCCACTGAAGTAAAAGACTGTAAAAGATACCCTAAAGCAGATATAGACACTGACCACTGCATCGTAATTATGAAGGCCACTCTTAAATTTAAAAATTTGAAAAAAGGAACGAAAAAGGCACTTTGATTTAGAGAAACTAAAAGATATAGATATACACGAACGATTCGAAAAAAGTCAAAAAAATTGCTGAAAGGCATCAGGAAACTTTCTTATACGAAGAAAGTAGAAAGAGAATGGAATAACATTAAATTCAGCTTGGACATAGCGGCCAGAGATATTATGGGGTATACACAAAAAAAATAAAGAACCATGGAGAACAAAAAGTATCCTGAATCTAATAGAAGAAAGATAAAAATACAAAAGTAGATCAGATGAAACAGACAAACAAAGAAGCAAATACATAAAATGGGAAATTATTTGCAAATGCAGGAAAGTTAAAGAACAATGGATAGATGAAAAGTGCAAAGAGGTACAAACTAAGATAGAAATAGGAATGACAGACGAAGCATACAAACTAATTAGAATGAAAACAGTTGAAAAAAGGGAAAGCGTGTATATTGGGTTTGTAGATCTGAAAAAGCATTCGACAATGTAAACTGAAAAAGACGTCCGAAATACTTAAAAAGATTCAAATAAATTTTAGGGATAGATGGATAGTGCATAACTCATACAAAGAGCAAACAGCGGTAATAAAATTAGAGCAGGAACGTAGAGAAGTAAATATTAGGAACGGGGTGAAACAGGGATGAGCCCTATCCCCATTAATTTTTAGCTTGTACATGGAAGAGGCAATAAATTCTGTCAAATGCAAGAAGACATTTGGAATTATTATGCAGCGACAAAAGATTCATATGCTTATATTTGCAGATGATATATCGATATTAGCATCTGCAAGGAAGTGTTAGAAGCTGCTCTTAATGAAATGGAAACAGTTCTAACAAAGAATTACGGTATGAAAATTAAGAGAAAAAGCTAAACTAGTATGCAAGGGAGGGGAAAATTAATTAAAAACTAGAATACAAATAGGTATCGAGAGCTTACTTGCGGTTAAAGATTTCTGCTACCTAGGAACCAAAATAACGCAAGAAGGAAAGAGCGCAACAGACATAAAACAAAGATTAGCACAAAATCATCCTACATTTAACACGAAAAGCAACTACTGCGTTCAAAGGCAACGAACATATAGAAACGAGGAAAAAATTGCTTAAAATATACGTTTGGAACACAGCACTGTACGGCTGTCAAACCTAGACAGTAGGAGAAGCGGACAGGAAAAAGAAGTCTTCGAAATGTGGTGGTACCGATATATGATGAAGATATCATGAACAGACAAACTTAAGAATGAAGAAGTACTAGAAATGCTATGGAAAGAAAGAAATATGTGGAAAACAGTAAAAAATAGGGGAGAGAGGATGATAGGCCACATACCAAGGCATGACGGGATAGTGCGGAATATATTAGCAGCAGAGATAGGAAAAAAGAGAGGTAGAGGTAAATCTAGGTTAGACTATTGCACACTGGTAGTGAAAGATGTAGGCTGTGGGAATTTTAGGGAAATGTGCGGGCTAGCTCAGAATAGAAATCTATGGAGGTATGCGTGCAACCAATTTCAAGATGAAAAACTTAATGACGAAAAAAATTACTATACTTAAACCTGATAATAACTATAAGCAACTACAGGTATTGGTTTTGTAGTACTCTCAACTAATGGTAATTGTGCGAAAGGATTTACTGGAAAACTATTAACTCGACAAATGTTTGAGTGTTGGGGGATCCTTGATAGCCACAGGCTGCTTACTCTCTTCACATACCACTGACCCTTAGTAAAATAGGGCATATAATTAGGAAACAACAGAAAGGGAACCAAGCCGTATCTAGGCAGTGGGAATTTCAGGGAACGGTGTAGGCTAGCTCAGACTAGAAATAAGTGAAGGTACGCGTCCAACCAGTTTCAGGACGGAAAACCTAATGAAGAAAAAAAATAATTGCACTTAAACTTGATTATTATTATTCACAACTGCAGGTGTTAGTTTTTAAATATTTTCAACTAATGTTGATTGTGCAAAGGATATATTGAAAACTATTAATTCGGTAAATGTTTAAGTGTTGGGGGATCTTGGTAGCAACAGGCAACTTAACCCCCTTCACACTTCGAGAAAATAGTTATATAATTTGTAAACAATAAAAAGGCAACTAAACTGCATCTAGCAAAAAAGAGCAGCGATTCTGTTCAAAGACAACAAAAATAGAAACAAGGAGAGAATTGTTGAAAGCATATGTGTGTGGAGCATAGCACAGAATGTCTATGAAATATTGGCAGTACGAGAACAGACAAAAACGGTAGAAGCCTTTTAGAATGGTGTGCTTCAAATGTATGAGAATGATAGCATGGACAGAGAAAGTTAAGAACAAAAAAGTTATAGAAATAGTAGGGGAATAAATATATCTGTGGAAACAAAACAAAATAGAAGAAAAGAAGGGCGGGATACGTTCTAAGCATATTCAGGGACTACTGCAAAATGTATTACAAGCAGAGATAGGAAAAAGGTAGATGTAGATCTAGATTAGACTGTTGCTCGCAGATAGTAAAAGATCCAGACTGTGTAAATTTCAGGGAAATGTGCAGGTTAGCACAGAATAGGAAGCAATTAAGGTACGCGTCTAATCAGTTCAGGACTGAAAACCTAATGATGATGAGGATGGATTTCCTTATTAATATAAAGCGATTCTGTGATCAAGGTCTTGGACAGGATTTGAACCTGTATCTCGGTGGCGTAATTGGTAAACACATAGTCCCAGAAAGACTAAGATACAGGTTCAAATCCTGTCCAAGACCTTACATTTTCCTTCTTTCAATTACTAGCTCGATTTGAAATGATCATTTGGGTTTAATATAAAAGTCTATGTTATTATTTCATCTTATTAATTGTAATACGTTAGTATTTATCAATAAAAAATTGGCTGTGAATTTGAATCCCCTGCCAAAAATTCCTTTTTACTTTGTATTAATTTAAGACTCATTAAAACTATGTTTTTTTAAATTATAATTTTTGGCTATGGAAAAAGACAGTTGAGGTGGATCTCCGCCGTGCCGCCTTTTGATAAAAACCTGTGATGTTAGGTGAAACGACACGAAGCCTCAAATTGTAATCTAGGTTATGCTGTACTTCCCATAATGTGCCTGTATTAAATATTACAACTTTGCTACTCCTGTCCTGAGGAGCCCCAATTAGGACGAAGAGAGTCAACAGGATGCCCTCGTGGCCGAATTTGACTCACTTGCTAATAATTCATTTTTAATTTATATATATATATTATTATTATTATTACCAGGTCTTTAATCAACCAAAATTTACATGTATAAAAAGTTATTTACAAAAGATAATACATAAATCCCAGGGCGGGGTTCAGTAGCTACTAGAAAGTAGGTCCTGTTCAACCACCCAAACCCTGAACAATTATAATTAAATTGTAAGTAAGTGATAGAAGTAAAAGAAAACAAAGAGAAAGAAATTAAAGAGTATTTACATATATACCTGTATGTATATGTGGTCGGTATGTATGTATGTAAGATCATTACATTCCATATGGTAATGGCTATTTATTTTAGTTTATTCTATTAAACTTAAAGAATCTTGTTTTTTGAATTTTAGAGGATTTAAATGCTTGTAGTTATTATTAATACTATTGTACACGGAGCAAATCTGATGTGAGAAACAATGCGTGAAAGATGCTGTTTTATGAATAAGAGGCGTGAGGGTACCTTTAAAACGAACGTTGATGTTGTGTACATCAGACCTAAATTGAATTTTTCTATATAAGTATAATAGGGTCCGATTAAGTAATATTTTGTGATAAAATACGGCAGCACGTAAAAATCGTCGTTGTTTCATGTCTAGCCAACTGATCTCTTTTAGCTTATGTGAAATTCTTTGAAATTTTTTGATACCAAAAATCAAGCGCAGACAGGAGTTCTAAATTTTTTGTATTTTTACTTGTGTTTTTAAGTCCAAAAAGGGTCCATATACTGAACCACAAAAGGAGAAATGAGATAGGACTAATGATTCACAAAGCATGATCTTTGTTTTTCTGGTTAAAATATGACGATTCTGATACAAATTTTTTAGTGATAAATAAGCTTTTGGATACAATTATTAACATGTAATCTAAATTTTAAATTGCTATCAAGAATTACAACTAAATTTCTTGCATGATCAGCAAATTTAAGATTTTCGTTATTAATCTTGAATTGTAGGTTAAAATTAATAAATTCTGTACTATATTTCTTAGGACCAAATAAAAGTAATTCCATTTTAACCGGGTTTAAGAATAATGCATGGTCTTGTGGTATTGAAGAAATATTTGACAAATCGTTGTTAAAATTGTTACAAACCATTATATAGTCGGTGGGTATGAAGGACATAAATTTGCGTATCGTCAGCATAGAGTGGTGCTTAGAGTATTGCAGAGCTTTATAAAAACAGCTAGTGTAAATGTGTACAATAAGGGACCGACTATGGAACTCTGGGGCACACCAGAGAGCAATGGAAGAGGGTTGGAAATATCGGCACCTATCTTAACCGACTGGGAACGGTCATGTAGATAAGATCGAAAAAAGTTGCAGGATATTTTATCTAGACCAATACATTTCAAAATTTTTAATAAAAGCAAATGGTCAATTTTCTCGAAGGCTTTAGTGAAATCGAGTAAGGCCAAGACACTTAGTTTGCCTTCATCTGTTGTTCTCACTATGTCATCAACAATACAGTTCAATGCGGATTCACAACTAAAGTCCTTTCTGAAACCCGATTGAGTTGGTAGAATAACATCATTATTTAACACATATTCCTGTAACTGATTATTAACAATTTTTTCAAGAATTTTTCATAAAACTGGCAATATACTGATGGGGCGCAGCATCTTATATTCTGTAACATTGCTAGACTTTGGGAGTGGTAATACCAATGCATGTTTCCAATTTTTAGGAAACACACCTTCCAAGAGACAGTTGTTAATTATATTTACTAAATAAGGAAGTATGTGCGGGCAACAAAGTTTAATCATAATAATACTTAGGTTGTCGCTACCCTCGGCTTTGGTCTTTATTGAGTACAAAATTTTTGTAACAACATCCGAAGTTATTAAGCTAAACGAAAAACAGAGTCTGTAAACTTATTTTTATAAAAATCCAGAGCCCGTTTATGGGTTCCAGAATTAATGTGGCTATTTTGTACGTAGTAGCTATTTAGTGCATTAACATCCCTTAAAACTTTTGGAATGGAAGTACATTCCGTATTCGTTATATTAAAGGACTTCAAGGTTCTCCACATTGCAGAAGGAGATTCTTGAGATTTTAATTCTAGGTAAGCTATTCGTTTTCTACGAACAGCGAGTGTGGTTAAATTACATAAATTTTTATAATGAGCCCAATCCATAGGGTTTTGGGAACTCTTAAATTTTCTCAGAACCTTATCCCTTGTGCATTGCATGCTTCTAAGAGCATCTGTTAGCCATGCCGCATATGGTTTAGTTATCCTCCTTGTACAATAAGGAGCGTGAATGTCAAGTATTTCGTTAAACACACTTGTTAGTAGATACACCTTATCGTCAATATGTACCTCTCTATATATATTATGTAATGGGGCACTTAGTAAATCATTTAGAAGGGAGTCCACGTTAATATTCTTTAGTAGGCAATAAGTTTTAAAGTTTTCAATTTTATGTTTAACGAACTTTAAAGAGCAGCTGACTAAATCATGGTCAGAAATATTTACGCCGACAAACTCAGTACTACAAATAACTTCCAAATTAGAAGAGAACATTAAGTCTAGCAAGCTATGCCTGCGTTCTGATATTCTGGTCGGCTTTGAGACCAATTGTACCAAATCAAAGTTCAGAGCTAAGTCCGCCATTTCCACAGTAAATTTATTGCAGAGATCCAAGAAATCAAAATTAAAGTCCCCACAGAGGAAAATTGTATCTGCACATGAGGCCAACAAGGACAATGTGGTTTCCAATTCATTTAAAAAATAAGAAGGATCATAGACCTCAGATATGTAACAAACCCCAAGCACCACTTTGTGCTTGTTTAATTTAAAGGATATCCAGAGTTGTTCAATTGAGTTCAAAGTGACAAGTTCAATAGGTTTGAAAATATTCCTAATATAAACTGCAACACCCCACCCTAACTTGAACAAAATGGGGATGTAAAGACCTTACGTTCAGAAGTGACCATTTCATAAGATATACATTTTATATTACTGTAAAACACTGTCCTTGACAGGTCGTTATACTAAAACTCTTGTTAGAGCATTTAAAGTTTAATGCTATTTGTCAACCTTTACATCATTCCAGAGGTTTTGACGGAATGCTGCCACTTTTTTCAATGCACTGAAACTGAAACACTTGCAACGGAATCTGTTACTGGCGTTTCCTTTATACCATTAAGGAAGCGGCAATATAAACTACACTTTCGCGTTACGATATAATATCATTAGTCAATTCAGAACTAATCATTTGTGAAATATTTCAAACGTACTGTTATGCGAATAAACAAATTTGTTGCTTTGTACGACATAAACAGATTCTTTTATAAAAAGATACCCCTATGGTATTAGTAAAAACGAATATAAATTCTATTTGAAACTCTATACTTCCATACGCTTTAATAAATAAACCACCTCAGCAACTTTTTACGTTAAAAGCTTATTCCCCAGCGTTGCTTCTTTTTTATCCTTTGTGAATAAACATGCGTTGCTATTCAATATACTATCTGAAGCTGTGCTACAATTGATTTCAAAATGCCAAACTTCCTGTTATATAGTAGTCCTCTACCAACAACCAGAAAATTAAAGAAATGGGGCCCCACATGCTCGTCTATTGTACACCGAAGAATTAATTTCCCACGAGAAAGGTTAAACCCAGCCTACGTTTCAAATAAACGGTATGCATCTAAATACATTTCTCTTTTACATATGGAACAGTTTCATATATACTGTTAAAAAAAGTAGTCTTTCACGTATTTAATGAATCAATGAAACAATCAATTGTTTTAAAAAGTAACACTCTAAGAAGAGACAAGAACTTATTTTAAACTAAAAAGAATTATCATAGTAAATTGTAATTTACAAATAAATATTTGACATTTTGCATGAAACGTTAATTTTCAGCTCCCTAGTTACAACTTTGGAAGAGGGGCGGTGCTGTATAGTATACGTGTCATGTTCTCGGTACGTGTATCGTACTTTAATTTACACTTCTTATTCGGTGTTAATACAAGTTTTATTATTCACGAACATTTATGGAGAGTCTTCACTCTACCGAAATGTTGCAACCGATTACTGATGACAGTTACAAACAAAACTATTACACTAAGGTCTACTTTAAGGCGACGGGTATATTGCATTTGTTACTAATCCAACTGTATATTTTGTATTGGATTGATGCGCTATTAATTTTTTTACAAAAGCACTAATCCATTAAACGTTATATCACTGTCTAGATATACGCTAAGCCTATTTATTTTAGCAACAGGATCAAAAATTTATTTTACATAACCAGTGGATTAAGAGACCGACTGAACTACCGCCGGTTCGCGCGGTATGTTTATTGAGCTACTAGAATGTACTGGAACAGTTTTGTCTTTTTTTGTCTGTTTCTTTTTTAATTTCGGTACTTTATATTATCTTTTTCTTAAATCATATCATTATACTTGGGACAAGATAGCACCTTTTGTTTCTAATATTCAGATAGGTCAAACACAACTATACCAAAATTATATTATTATCTACGTACCATGCTGTTAATCAATACGAAATAATAAATATTAATAGCTGTACAACTCCTTTAGACTTTCAAATCCTTATTGAACTTACTTAAAACCCGTAAATAGCTACGATATTTTGAAGTACTGGTACGTGCTGTACCTGTATCTGAATATTTATCAACGATTTCGACCACCTTTTCAGTTTAAACGGTTACTATTTAAATACTTCAAACTATAATTAAAAACACTTTAGTCCATCCTATTTTGTTATGGCATTAAAAATGTGGGGTTTCTGTTATCAACAACGTTGGCTTTCTAAAATACTAAATCGAGTTTGTGTACGTGTTTCAATCATAAATTGGGACCCGTTGAAATGTGTGGTTTGCTTATTTCTACACCATACGTAATATAAATTGTTAATTGGTTTATGCTTCGTTTCTGTAGTTTCAATGCAATGCTGGTTGTATGTGTTCCTTGCCGCGTATTTAGATATGTTGTAGTTTAGAGTTTAGAGTTTTGGTGTACGAGGTTACCGAAGGCATTTCCGCAAACGCGTTTAATTCAACTAGCTTTTTTATTATTTTATAGATAAATGGATGTTTTGAGAAAAATATTATTTATGTGACTGATTATCTACGAATAGGTGTTGTCGTCGCAGATAATAAACCGAAAATAGATATAAAGAATTATACGTGAGTGGTTTCTAATGTGCTGATGCTAAAAGAAGTGTAGCTTGTTCAGCCAGTAGGTCGTGAGCTGAAGGTTTAAGCTAAGGACCGGTATGGCAAAGCCTAAAGGGTAAGAGCGCCAGAGTCTTGCCACAAAGAAAATATAAGACAGCGACTCCAAAGTTTCAACTATAACACAAGTTTCTAAACATGATAGCCAAGCACCACAAAGCGGCACAGTTCTCACACGATAACTAAAAAATCAAGATTCAGCAATCACTTGAAACTCGTTGACTGTTCAAGTAAATAATAGTAGTTATATAGTATTGGTATGAATTGCCAACTCATCGGTAGCCATGAAGAACCAATCAATATTATTTGCTTTTAAAACTATTGATGTTGCATTCAACCTCATCCACTAATAAAACAGGTTTTTGCCAAAAGACTGATTGTAAAAAAAGAATTTTTCTGGATACTTTTTCAAATCTTCAGTCAAGAGTGACATTCTGAACTTGCTATCAGTATGTTATTGGCAATAAATAAGATGTGTATAAACTCATTTTAATCGCACCCGCATTTTTATTTTTATATCCATGCATAAGCTACATTGCAATGAAATACTCTGTATTAAACCTAATAATTATTTAGATATTTGCTTCATTTTGAATTTAGAATATTATGTTGAATCTTTACTCAGTAATAGTGACATATATTGTACTTCAATGCAGCTACAACATCTGCACAATAAACCCAATGCTCTGTCATCTAATTTTTGTTTACTTTCGGGCATTTGTTATAATATGCAATTGTTATACTCGCGATAACTCCACGTCATTTTCATAATTTAACGCATGATTACGTGGCAAATTTACCCGCCATATTGTAACTTATACCGATCACGCTTTAAGAGTGATGCAACCGGTTTTTAAGTCAATTTGCAAGCACAATTTCAATGAAATCAAATTACTTATGTGGTGGCATCTCGAAAATTCATCTCAGGGTCTCACGATGATATGCAGGTGGGGTTGAATCACCCCATGTTGAATCAAATTACCATCCGTCTTTCCTTTTACTGCTGTACTCATAGGGGAGTGACAGGAATTAAGGTACCAGGTACAATAAAAGATAGAGGTAGAAGAAACCTACATACCTAAAAAGAAAAGACACACCACACAGACAGATGTTGCTTCGCCGAGGGCTCATAACTTAATGATGTCTTTTTACACCACGCACGCACTCCGCATCACTTTTGCGCAGACGCGACTGTCAGGGACGACGGAAGTTGGCGTATTTATTTAAAAATACGTGGCAATTTATTTACGAATTAAATCTAACGTGATACATGCCAGTTGGCATATAACAATTTATAACACATAAATTTACACATACATTTACATTCTATCCCTATAGTAGGGGATAAAGAATACTACTATAGTAAGTCTGCTTATCGTAAAAGGCGATTAAAAGGCGCAGCAAGGGGCAGCAGCCTTGCTGGCTAAAAGATATTGGAGGAGGGTCGGTTGGTTTCGGGCGATCCTCAATAATTTACAAGCTTGTTAGGGGTTGGCCGTGACGGATACGGCTTTTTGCTAAAATCTTTAAAAACTGCGTTGTGGAAAGATATGGGAGCCTACCACAATATTTCCCAGGTGTGCGTGGCCTAAAACACGCAATACATATGATGGAGAGCTCACAAGTAAAATTCTTGTCCGGAGGTAAAATACTCCCTCATTCGGATCTCCGGGAGGGGGTACTTGGAGCTCGTCATCGTAAGAATATAAAACAACAGTTCGATTTAGTGATAGGGACTTGGAATGTAAGGTCATTACTCAGAGTAGATAAGTTAACAAATTTATTAGTCGAAATGAGAAAGGAAAAGCTGGACATTTTAGGTATTAGTGAGGTGAGATGGCCAGATAGTAATGACTTTTGGAAAGATAATTATAGAATAATTACAACTTCTTCAACTAATGGACAGGCAGGCGTAGGAATAGTGTTAGGTAAAAGATTAGGGCATAAAGTTAAAGAGTACTTACAATTTAGTGATAGAATAATTATGGTTAGATTGAGTACAAAACCCACAGACACTGTTTTAGTACAGGTTTACATGCCAACAACTCAGTACGAGGATGAGGAAGTAGAAAAGGTATACGAGGATATAAATAGTATAGTGAGAAAAGTAAAAGGAGATGAGAATTTAATAGTTATGGGCGATTTTAATGCGTCAGTGGGAGAAGGTAGTGAGGGAAAAATGGTAGGAAAATTTGGGTATGGCAGACGAAATGATAGAGGAGAAAGATTAGTTGAGTTTTGCCAGGAACATAGATTAGTAACTGTAAACACCCTATTCGAACAACATGTTAGGAGAAGATATACCTGGAAAGCCCCAGGTGATAGGGCTAGATACCAAATAGATTATATTTTAGTTAAACAAAGATTTAGAAACCAAGTTAAAACTGTCGTAGTTATCCAGGGGCTGACATAGATAGTGATCATAACTTAGTTAAAATGAAGTGTAAACTAAAATTCAAAAATTGAGAAAGGTTAAAAGAGAGGATGGGATCTAGGTAAGCTTAATGATAGTAGGGTAAAAGAGGAATATAAACAAGTATTAGATAATAAGAGCAAAGAGATAGCTGTAGGAGGGAACGTAGAAAATAGATGGAAAGAAATAAAACAGACTGTGCATGATACAGCAATACAGACTATAGGTAAGAAAAAAATAGAAGCGAGAAAACCGTGGGTAACATAGGAGATATTAGATTTAATAGAGAATAGAAGAAAGCTTAAACCTTTCAGAGAAGTGGATAGTGAAAGTAAGCAAAAATATAATACAGTTAGAAATAAGATAGTACATGAGTGTAGAAAAGCTAGAAATAAATGGATGGAGGAGAATTGTAAGGGAATACAAGATGATTTGAGAGTAGGTAAGACAGACAGGGCTTACAGGGCAGTTAAAAAGTTTTTTGGGGAAGATAGGAAAAAATATAATGGTATTAGAGACGAGAATAATGAGCTTCTAATAAATAAAGTTGAGGTAGCTGATAGATGGAAAAGATATTTAGAAGATTTATATAAGGGAGACGATATGGATGAGTTAGAGAACGACCAAGACGAGGATGTAGAAATAGGGTTCTCAATATTAAGAGAGGAATTTGATAGAGCTGTTCGGAATCTTAAATTAAATAAAGCGCCAGGGATAGACGATATTCCCGCAGAATTAATAAAATATGCAAGTCAGAAAACTTTAGACAGATTATATGAACTAGTGAATGAATTTTAGAACGGTTAGTTTAACTTCTCATGCTTCCAAAATACTAACAATAATAATTAAAAATAGAGTAGAAGCTTTGACTGAGAATTATTTAGGCGAAGACCAATATGGTTTTCGTAAAGACAGAGGACTAGAGAACCTATACTAATGATTAGGGTAATTATCGAAAAAGGTTACAAAAAATAAAAGACTCATTTCGCGTTTGTAGATTTAGAAAAAGCATTTGATAGGGTTAATTGGATTGTTATGTTCAGGGTTTTGCAAAAAATAGGAATCTCTCATAGGGATAGAAAAATTATTTACAGTCTATATAAAAACCAAAGAGTAGTAATTAGATTTGATGAAATAGATAAGGAAGCTAAGATTAGAAATGGTGTTAGGCAGGGTTGTATACTGTCTCCCTTGATTTTTAATGTTTATATTGAGGAAGCTTTAAACTTAGCCAGAGAGAGAAAAGAGATAGGTATTAGTGTACAGGGACAGAAAATAGACATGTTACGTTTTGCAGATGATATAGCCATTATAGCAGAGTCTAGAAAAGAGTTAGGAGAGTTTTTAAATATTTTAGATGAGATACTACGGAGTAACTATAGTATGAGAATTAACTCAATAAAGACAAAGATAATGACAAGTGAGTTACAGCCTAGTTCTAAACCAAAATTAAAAATAGGTAATACCTAGTTAGAGGAGGTAGATGAATTTTGCTATTTAGGTAGTATAATTACAAAGGATGGACGTAGCAGAAGGGATATAGTAGCTAGAATAGCTCAAGCTAGAAAAATGTTTTTAAAAAAGAAAAACTTACTAATAGCTAATAGTATTAGTTTAGATAATAGAAAAGATTCTTAAAGTCGTACGTATGGAGCGTCCTACTATACGGTAGTGAGACTTGGACAATTAAAAAGTAGATAAGAAAAGATAGAAGCTTTTGAAACTTGGTGTTATAGGAGAATGTTAAAGATTAGTTGGACAGATAGAGTAACAAACGAGGAAGTTTATAGAAGGATAGGTGAAGATCCTGTATGTGGAAACAATTGAAGGTCAGGAGAGATAGAATGATAGGGCACCAGTTAAGACATGAGGGACTATTTAGTAAAGTCTTAGATTATAGACTACCAAATAAAAATCGAGTAGGAAGGCCTAGACAAAGCTATATTAGTCAAATTATTGGAGATTTAGGTTGTGAAGGCTATGTAGACCTTTTAGACTAGCTCAGAATAGAAAAGAATTTAGAGCTGCGTCAAACCGACTTTAAGTAAGTTCGAAAACAAAACAAAAAAAAATCAGTTAACTAAATATCACCAGGACATAACTCACAATTAGTTAGCGGTCTGGCATGTTGGTAGCGTTTCGTTGCTTAAGCCTTACCATAACATATAATTTAACACTTTTCCTTTTGAAGCGGATAACCAGGTTATATTTCTTTTCCTTATAAAGGGTAATCATGTAAACATGTTAGATTTCTTTAACAACCATCAGGTTGCTAATATCTATGTAGAGTCAGCTGGATAGGAAAAAGATAGAAGGATATAGGAAGACCTAGACCAAACTATATTAGTCAAATTATTAGAAATTTAGGTTGTGAAGGGTATGTAGAGCTTTTTAGATTAGCACAGATTAGAAAAGAAGTTAGAGCTGCGTCAAACCGACCTTAAGTAAGGTCGAAAACAAAATGATGATGATGAACTAAAAAATATTAAAAATAATGATACTAATAAAAAATATATACTAGTAGCCCGAATAATATAATGTTTAACTTAGGAAATGTATAGTGCAAGCAAAATATAGATATACAGCATACGGCACTAAACATACACGATGGGCACTAAAATAACAATACATATCCTCATCACCATTAGATCTTCAGTCCTGGAACTGGATAGTCGCGTAGAGTAGTATTATTATCTCATGGCGAGTGACGTCACATGCGCAATAGGTTCAATTTAAACTTAAACCTCAAGATTCACAACGCTACAGTACAACCCACAAACATCTTGCTAGCAATGTGGCTTTAATACGTCGTCACAAATATCCCATTTATAACGTTAAGTAAAATATTGTTTGTAAGGACCCCGTTCATGCTGGCGGTATCTAGAAATTCATAAATATATGAAATAAATCCAGACCCCCATATAATATCGAAGCTTTTACTTGTTTTTACTTATAAACAATTCTAAGTTCGTAGTTTCTTTATCCGTAAATATTTGCTGTGGCAATAGTGCACATACTCAGCGGATTCCAATACTGTATATACCGAATGTGAACCGTAACTGTCATTGTCATTCTCGCTCTTATCAAGGTCTTATTGTTTCCAGTTTTCCGTTTTAATATTTGTATCAAGTAATAGTCATCAAAACAGTTTTTTTTCAAAACTAACTGATAGTTAATTTCTTCAGCAATGTAAGTATTTAAAAAGAATGTTCGTTCAATGATTAATTATGATATTTTTTAGAGTAATATTATGAATAAGAAGGAGGTGATTCATAGTCAAGGACGACAGATTCTTTTTAATGTGTTTCAATATTTGAAACGCATAAAAGATTCGGGCGCCTCCAACCTGAACAATTTGCAAGAGTGCGTGGCTGAAGCAACAGGTGTGTCATTGCGGACGGTGCAAAGAATTGTAAAGGAAGGTACAAACAAACCACCCTGCAGCAAGTTCAGTTCACTAAGGAAAACCGTAAATAAACCAAGCCCTAAGTCAACAGTGAATGGATTTGACGAAGAGATTCTAAGAACCGTTATGTATCGGTTTGCAGCAATACATAAACGTAGACCGACTTTGAAGTTAGTGTCTGACGAATTTAAAAATGATTGCCCTCATTACACGGGAAAATTAGGTTCGTTCAGAAAAATTGTTGTAAGAACAGGGTTTCGTAGGAAGAGAACTGTAGATAACAGGAAAATTCTTGTTGAACAAAGCAATATAAGGGCAAAGCGCACCATATTTTTGAAAAATCTTAGTAAGTATAAAGAAGAGAGCAGAAGCATTGTGTATAACGATGAAACATATCAGCACAGTTCTCACAGTGTATCAAAGTGTTGGGATGACGGCACCACCAAAGGTTTAAAATCTCCAGTTTCAATAGGGAAGCGTTTGATAATTGTTCATGCAGGTGGAAAAAATGGGTTCGTTCCAAATGCAGAATTGATATTTAAGTCTGGTTTGAAAACTGGGGATTACCACGATGATATGAATCATCGCAATTATAAAAAGGGGCTGCAAGAAAAGTTAATACCAAATTTGGAACCAAATTCAGTGTTTGTGATAGACAATGCGTCATATCATAATGTTCTTGTGCATCCTAATCCTACTTCAAGTTGGAAGGAAACAGATATGCAGAAATGGCTGAAGGAACGAAATATCCTCTTTGAATGTAAGGAAACCAAGCCTGAATTATATTCCAAAATTAAGGCACATAAACCTGTTCATCAGCTGTTTGTAATTGACCAGCTACTGGCAGAACATGGTCATGTAGTATTGCGTTTACCTCCATATCACCCAGAACTAAATCCTATCGAGATGATTTGGGCGTTACTTAAAACCGTGTCGCTGCATGTAATGTAACCTTCAAAATAGATGATGTATGGAAGTTGGCAGAAGAACATATAAAAAATATTGGAATCAACGAGTGGACTAAAGTATGTCTGCACGTAGAGAAAATTGAAAAGGATTATATGGAACGAAAAACTTTAATAGACGAGGTTCAAGACCTAATTATACGGGTTGATGATAATAGCGATAATTTAGATGGATACTTATCCTCAGGCGATGAGTCTTATGATGGGGGTGAAAGTTTATGATGTGAACCCATTTAAAATATAAATTATGTAAAATAGTTGAATGATGGTCTTTATTTGGCCTTGTAGAAAATATGTGTCATAAATACATTTGTTGTACATTATTGTTTATTACTGAGGTGTTGAAATAAAACTTGCTTAAAAAGGGAAGCAGTCTTTATATCAAATTATGTTCAGTAGTGTTATGACAATCGATCACTTTTAAAGCTGAAACAATCAATGATTGGCTTTCAAAGTGATTGAATCATTTCACATTTTAATCCAATCATAATCAATTCTGTTAAGCATGTCCATTCTTTGTCTCCAAAAGGGATTCTTATTGACTGTATTTATCTCGGCGCTTCTATCCGATCGTGTTAATCCGCTTCAGTTTGGCGACATAAACCAGTTTTTGATCCGATGCAGCGTCTCCAGTCAATCCATTAAAACAAGTGGATTGTACTACTCGATTGAATCTGAATTCCGCATTCGACGCCATTATGCAGGCCTGACGATTTAAATAATCTATGATTATAATATCAACAGCACCTGATCAGGCCGGTGTAGTATATCTAACTTCAGTCGTATAAGCAATATTGCTTTTGTTTAGTCAGAAAGGTTAAGATTATTAATTATTAACGGAATTATTTTATAGCTAGATTATCGATGAAGTGCGTAAAAAATATATATTAATTTAGCAAATGTTTCTAAACTATAAATGAGGTTATGTAAAAAATATATAACCTGACAAGATGCAAACCTTAATTACCTTTCTTTTCATACTATAACTGTTCCTCTTTCTTCATTTCTACAGCACTGAATTGTTGATTCTATGATCCATTAAAATAAAGCACGAGATATATGCAAATTATAATAATATTAATATAACAAATGATATAGAAACCTTTTGGTATTAATTAAAAATTGTTTATGTTTTGTTTTGTTTAGTTACAACACCATGAGTGTCATTGTGTAAACATATTCTTAAAACGTTTTTGTAAGAAATCTTAGTAATATTTTCGAGGAGGGCATTTGACATTTTTATAGTGTTTATAGTTTATAGTTTGTGTTTAAAACAAAAACGTCTATTGATTTGAAAAAAACGAATATGTAGTACTACCAAATTGTTTTTGTTCTACTAGTGACTATAAGTGATGAAATATCTTGTGTACACTGATCCAATCAATCAATAATCTGGAGTATCACATCTAACAATAAGCTCAGATCATTTTTATAGAAGAGCAAAAATCAACATAAAACTATTTAAAACACATTCCTTGGTTGCTCGACAATTTTTGCTCTGGCAACACTGGACGTGCAAGCAGTCGATGTTTTCTAGTCTCACTTTTTTATTTTGATTATTAATATAGCTCCTCCTCGCGCAGATTTTTTCAAGGTCACCCGCCATGAGATAATAATACTACTATACCATCATTGTTTTCTATTCTGAACTAACCTACACATTTCCCTGAAATTTGCACAGTATGCATCTATCCCTATCTGATCTAGGTCTACATCTACTTTCTTTTTTCTATCTCTGCTTGTAATATATCCCATACTATTCCCCAAAAACGCCTTACAACGTATTCTGCCCTTCTATTTCTCCTATTTTTTCTCCCACCGATGTCCTTGTTCCCCTACTATTTCTATAACCTATTTGTTATTAATTGTCTGTCCATGCTATCATTCTCATACATCTGAAGCACAGCATTCCAAAAAGCTGCGACAGTTTTTCTGTCTGCTTTTCCTATTGCCCGTATTTCACACATATGCTTTCAACAATTTTCTTCTTGTTTTTGTGTTTGTTGTCTTTCATCATAGGCGCTGTGCTTTCTTGTTAGATGCAGTGCGATCCCCTTCTATTGTTTTACAATTATATACCCTATTCTCTGACATTCAGTGACTGTGAAGGGAGTTAAGCAGCCAGTGGCTGCCAAGTTACCCCAGCACTTGAATATTTACCTATTTAAAATTTTTCCACTATATCTTTTTGCACAGTCAACATTAGTTGCGGATATTTCTTAACCAACACCTGTAGTTGTTTATAATAATTATCAGCTTTATCTGCGCTTATTTTTTCGTCATTAGGTTTTCCGTCTCAAAACTGGTTGGACACGTACTACACTTATTTATATTCTGAGCTAGCCTATTAAGCTCCCTGAAATTCTCACACAGCCTGTATACGGCTCAGTTCCCCTTCTATTGTTTTCTAATTTTATGCCATATTTCACCGAGATTCAGTGAAGGTCGTGTGAAGTGAATGAAGCTCCCATCAGTCAATTTCGAGGTTGCGGTCACATATTGAAATATAACAGTAGCTACTACATTAACTTTAGAAGCCGAGTTATACGAAAAGGTTGAGCAATAAATATAGGGTCAACAAGTCCTGCTGAAATAAATCATACATTTTATCCTACAGTTAATAATGCATGTACATTTCTCTGCCTATACCGGTTGGTTATTGACTAGTGAAGTTTGCTGGTAATCCTAAGCAGCTGTGTCAATTTTTAGATAGGATAATGCAACTTGTAGAACCTCGCAAGGCCTATAAAGTGGATTTATATAATGCATTAGTTGAATTATTCGTGAGTAGGGCCTTAGTTGGTTTCGTAGTGTATGCAGTTCTGTAACAGATTTAAATTCCTAAGTATATCATTTAAAAGAAGATTTTCTTCCTGCCTGTTCAGAAGATGAGATCTGGGACTTAATGAAATTTTGTCGTCAGAAAAAAGATACATTATCGTTTTGTTTGATGCTCACATAGAGGGTTTGTTACTAGATTATCTAATATTCCTGCAGAGCGAACTAAGGTAAGTTCAATTGGAAAAAATTTACTGTCCGATTGTATTTCACAATTGTCCATGTACGAGATCGAAAAAATTGCAGCTTTGGTAAATTTGTGTAAGAAATTGAAAGAAGTTAAACAAATAAAATAAAGATCAGTCTCTACTTTGTCAATTTGAAGAAAAACGTCCAATTTCAAGGGATAAAATTTGCGCTTAGAAGTTGAATTTATAATAATAAATCGCATTAAGTCGTCAGTATTGATAATCCTAGTTCATTAATAGCTGAACCATCTCCACGCCCTGCTAAGGTGAATAGGTCAGTATGATAAAATTTTGCACGTGCTCATCCTACGTAGATCTCGAAAAATATTTTGTTTTAAACGTGGTTGTAAAAGATTTACTGTACTCTCATGTCTGTCATGTTCAAAAAATGAAAAAGGTAACAGGTGCTAGGTAGTCGGCAAACTTCTAGCTTCCTAAGGCTTCTATAACATTGTGTAAAGAAAAAAATTTCTTTTGTAGAAATGATTGGTTGAAATGGCTTGAAAAAGTAAAAAGTTTTTATCAGATTTTTTCAGAGCCCAAAACAGATGCGTGGCTTGCACAGAAAAATTCATCTCAATTGGCCATATGTCATGGTGAAATTATTTGATAGAACTATTAGTGGTTTATTAGATTTTGTGTGCACTACCTCAGTAGTTGGGTCTTTGGTTGTTCTATTTCTTTAGAAATTGAAGTTAAAAATTTTTACTTTAAATGAAAAAGGTGTTTCGACACCAGATGGTTCTGTTAAGTCTGTCGGACGTTCATTCGATTTACCCATTTGTGTTGGAAAGGTATATCGCGCTCTTAATGCGATTGATATGCCATCACTATGTCATTCGTTTATTTTTAGAAATGATTTTGATAAATTATTTGGCATATTCAAAGCCATATTGAAAATAATATTTCGTATATTGGTCAATCTTCTATGCCGTTCAAACTAGATAATTGTTTGTTTGTTCAGTTTAGATGACTTTTCTTATGCGCAAAGTTTGGACGCTCAGCTAGGGATCAAGCCTTTTGATAAAATTAATAGTGATGAAAGATCAGGTTGTACAAATAAGGTTCATACTAGTTTAGGTTTTGCTTTTGGTTAAAATTGTGTGTCTACGTTGTATACCTCTTTTCCGTTTCACTTGGTTTTGATAGTTAGGCTGTATTCAAAATTGCCACAGGACTCTTAGTAATTCATGGGCCTGGTGTTGATGATTCCTCTTTACAATAGACAACCTGTCTTGGATACTCCTTACTCGCGCATAGTAGATGTTGTATGTTTAGCCGACGAAAGTTACATCGATCTTATCCGTAAGTTTTAGAGCCCTAACCATAATAAATTGTTGTGTTTGTTCCTAACTGGACAATTCGTACTAGTTATATAAAACAGTGAACCACCAATGTGTATATCCGGGGGGATCAGTATGAAGGTTCGTCCATGTGGTGATGCTCTGTTTTTTGTATAAGCCAATACTATACGAACGATTTGGTACTCGTGTATATTCGGATATGTGTTATTTAATTATATTATGTGTCAGAACAAGATAATGTGCTCTTATAACCAGATATGAAATGGGTCATGGGTCAACTGGGTCACTGGGTCCAAGTGGGTCACTTTTTTGTTTGGGTCACTGGGTCAGTGGGTCCCGTGTACTGACCCGGATTGACCCAGTGACCCACATTGACCCAGTGACCCACATTTACCCAGTAACACAAATTGACCCTGTGACCCAAGCTGGCCCAGTGACCCAAACTGACCCAATTGATTCAGTAACATCTTTTTCCCATACTTTCAGCTCAATTTATTAACTATTTTCACAAATGCATAAGCTTATTGGTGCCGTTAGTTGCTAGCATTCGTTTCATATTTCAAGCAAACGCTAAAATGTTTTGTAATCAATACATTGCTTTTTATATAATATGAAACGCATTTTTACATATTGTTCAAGAAACGTGCTGTGGCGCTGTGCCGCAAGAATGCAGTGTTATGAACGTATACAATTTTGTATGTTCAAATAATAGTATTCTTTCACATAAGAACTGAAATAATTTGTAGCAAAAATCTTAATATTATATACCCGGTTATTTTCAGTGTCCATTATTTTTGTAATTTGTATATCATTATCATTAAGCATGGATAAACATCACCTTAATTGTAATTTAAACCTTATACATAAGTGCTGACTTTTATAAATCTCCGTGAGACCGAGTTTCCTTGATAAGACTAATTAACTAAACGAATGATGAAGATCATATAAAACAATGTTCCTGTATCAACTCGTTGTCAGAAAACGGGATTATTCAATTTATATTTTATTGCGTCTGTCATTGAAAAATATTTTGATCATTTAATGTATTTAATTGTTAAACATTCTCACACTAATTGAAATTGTCTCGGACAGCAGCTACTCCTTCTGCCAGATAGTTCTGAGATTTATTTTGTAACTGTAATTCGTAGAACAGCACATATTTATTAAAAAATAATAATAAAATTTCCAAATTTCATAATCGGTTATTCGATAAAACTCGCCCACTAATTGAAGACATCACAGAGGGCCAATTTGAGACAGTAAGAAAATTTTGCGATTGCATCAATTTGGGTCAATTTAGGTAACTGGGTCAATTTGGGTCACTGGGTCAATGTGGGCCAATTTGGATCACTGGGTCAATGCGGGTCACTGGGCCAATGTGGGTCACTGGGTCAATTTGGAGCAGTGGGTCAATTTGGGTCATGGGTCACTGGGTGGTGGGTCACATTCTCATTTGGGTCACTGGGTCATGGGTCACATTTTAGGTGACCCATTTCATCTATGCTTATAACTCTTGTTTGGTGATTTAGTACGGTTTTTACAAATAGGCCAATTTTATTTAATTACTATTATTAACATGAAATGTCTATAAATTGTTTCATTTTAAACATAATACTAAATGATTGATGGAGGTTTCATGATAAATACAAGAATGTTTAAATATATTGCTAGTGTCCTGCAGGATAAAGATTTGTACTTTAGGTTTCTGTTTTTATTTGTGACAAGTTGAATATTTCTGTAATTGTGTTTGCGGCACAATAATTTACTGTACGGACGCACAAAATTACACATTTTAAATTTATTTGTTCTGTTTAATAAAGAACGCTTTTGTACCATTACTGTGTGTCTTTAATTATGTGTTTTTTATGGTTTCTTATTATTATTGATATTTATTTATCCTATTAGATTGATCTGTAATGTTTTAACAGTCCAACGTGCTGTTCTTATATATTTTGGTTTTTTTATTATTAACTAACTATTAATATCTTCTATTTCAGCGGGGCGAATCGATCTTGGGGTTTCCTTTTATTTTGACCCCTCCACCACTCTACAATTGGCTAGTTGAAACGGTATTTTTTGCTTTTTTTTTGTTGTGGTAACAAGTGCGACTGCCTACGTTACTTTTGTTTCTCTCTTCCTTGTCCGTGCGGAATACTGTAACAAATTGTTTACTGTTGTACGTCATTGGAAAGAAAAACTAATGCCTTTTTACCAGCACAATTATCAATTGTGGCCCCTATTTAAAATAACCCAGACACGCTTATTTACTGGAAATTGAGCGAAGTCATTTAAAAACAAATTAGGTCAAATGATTCTACTTTAAATGTAGTATGAAACTGTTTACTACCTTTTACTCTATCTAGTAAAATAAATGAACCACAAGACAAAACAAAAAAATTAAAAATTTGATTTATTTTGGTATACAACTTTTATTGCACATTACATGCCAATTATCTTTTACTGGTTGAATTCAGCATTAACAACTACACTACTTTCCCCATAAAACTTTTTCTCTAATGTTACAAATAACCAAAAGTAGACCATTATTGACAATCCTGCCGTTTCATTTCCACCAGCATCCTCATTTCCACACTCATCTGGACCAAATAGTTTTCTTCGACTAGCCATTTCCATCTTTTCAGATAAATCTATCTTGTTTGAATCAATTAATATTAGATTTTTTTCAGCTACCCGAATCTCTAGGAATTTTTCAGATAGCATCATCCCCCAGGGAGCTACCCTCACTTTAAGATTTTTTACCGGCAGCGATTTTTTGGCCGCCCGCATAGATTCTTTAACCAAGCGACACATCAAATTAGTTTAAATTTTTACGCAGAATCCAAATGTGCAAATAAATTTTAAATAGGACCGCTCCTTACAAAGTTACACATATGCCCTCTGCGAGATAAATCTTTCTCCACATTTTCATCTTTCGAGATAAATCTATCTTGTTTGGTATCAATTAATATTAGACTTTTCTCAGCTACCCGAATTTCTGGAAATTTTTTAGATAGCATCATCCCCCAAGGAGCTACTCTCATTTTAAAATTTTTTACCGGCAGCGATCTTTTGGCCGTCCGCATAAATTTTTTAACCATGCGATATATCAAATTAGTCTAAAATTTTACGCAGAATCCAAATATGCAAATAAATTTTAAATACAACCGCTCCTTACAAAGTTACACATATGCCCTCTGCAAGATAAATCTTTCTCCATATTTCCACCCACGAGATAAATCTATATTGTTTGCTATCAATTAATATTAGAATTTTCTCAGCTACCCGAATCTCTAGGAATTTTTTAAGATAGCATAATCCCCCAGAAAGCTACCCCATTTTAAGATTTTTTACCAGCAGCAGCGATTTCTGAATGTCATAAATTTTCTTAACCATGCGATACATCATTTTAGTCTAGAATTTTACGCAGAATCTGAATATGCAAACAGATTTGAATTGGATAACCCCTTACAAAGTAACACTTGAAAGCTCCTAAATCTATAAATTGTTTGCTCATCTATGAAATGTGCTTTAACCAACCATCCCTGAAAATCTAAAACCGTGAGAATTTTAGAAATGAACCTTTTATAAGCCATAAGTGTTTAATATTTAAAACCATTTTCAAAGAGTAATGTACTGCTTTTAGAATATTCAAAACCACGACTTTTAAAATTTTAAACACGTCATAACATAATTATGCAGTCAATGATAATTAGGTACTTGGAAAATACAATTCGTTTCAGAACTAATTTCTTGGCGATTGTGAATTACGCAAATTACATGTGAGAGCGCTGTATAATTTCTTTTTAAAAGTGTATATTTTCTCCAAACAAATACATTAATTACAGAAGGAAAGTACACTGAATGCAAGCTAATTAATAGCTAAAAACACAAAGAAATTAATCACACAAAAGTTTAATAATTTATTTTATTGAAGATTGCCGAAGCCACTCGAAGAGTGCACAAACGCGGTCACTAAACCAATTAGCATTAATATCAAGTATTTCGTACTTTCGTAGGTTGCTCATTTCCTAGAACTAAATCTTCCGCAATGTACAATGTCCTTAAAACTATCTACATTAATATTCTTAACTACACTTCGTGCGACCCCTTTAATCTTTTTAATCGTGTCTTTCTCGCTTACAATACAGTAGGACTTAGCCTTACTACCAACAAATTTTAATACTAGACCTACATTAAATTTGTCTTTGAATTTCCCTACAACTGTTTTTTTGTTGACATGCAGTATATTGTGTTCATTATCTGCGCGGTACACCACTTTAAACCTAAAAATAAAAACAAGATAGTTTAGTACGTCAATTAATAATTTTTTGCTAATGTTGGCGATACAAATATGTAAAAACAAACTTTATCAAGAAATATAATGTTTTAATAATAATGTACATGGGTTGATTGAAAGACTGCAGTTGCTAGTTACTGTTGATTATCACAACCATCAAGATATGCATAACCTAAATGAAATTATCTCTATAATATCTAAACTTCGACAAAAAGGAATTATAGAATAGAACGACAACAAAGTTAGATAGGGGTAAATATTTATACATATTTCTCAAAATTTTAAAACTGGAATAGTCTGCATCTGCATTTTGATAAGTAAACATCGTAATAATACTGAACGGAGAAAGAATTATATCTTTAAATGCTATGAAAATTTTAGAACAAGTTGTCAAAGAGATGAAAAAAAGTTTATCAAACAATTCAACTAGCCAACATTTGAATGGTATGTCTAATGAATCTCTGGCAAATACTAAAATGGTGCAAGATAAACCTACACACATGATAGTGTTGATGCGAAAGATCAGAACATAGACTTCAAGTCAGACGTTTCTTACAAAAAAAGAAAGAGACAACTTAAATCGTATACTAAAGCGGATTTAAATAAAGCCCTTGACGAAATAAACAAAGGATGGATTACTGGTTCAGAAGCATCCAAAATCTACAATGTTCCAAACGCTACACACTATACGAAACTCGGATCAAACGAAAATCGTGTACAAAATTTGGATATGCATACTACACATTTGCCAATTAAAAGGAGGAAAAAGTGACTTTTGTGTGTATTAGTTTTAATGAATAAAAATATATTCCTATGTGTGGTAATAATATTGTGTGGTAATAATAATAATATTGCAGCCAGTGAATATAAAACCGATCGAGTTTAACATAATTCGATCTATATCTGTGGTTGAAGTACAACAATTTAGAAACGTATAAGAGAATAAACTGTAATATGCATGATTATAGTGACAGAAATTTCTCTAAAACCTATGGTTTAAAATTTAAACATCGCCCCGGAATTCGACAGACACCTATTATTTAATTATTACCCAATGTGTAGTGAATTTCCTCAATCAAAAAGAGGGTGCATTTCTAGTAATCTAATTACTTGGTTCAAGATCGCATTTAATTACATGCGTCACTTACATTCTTGAAATTCCATGTTGGTGAAACGTATGGCGATGAATATTTTTATTTAAAGTAAATGCGGACTCCTCTCTAATTAAATAGACTCGTCGGCGCAGACGGGTGCATAGAAATAGTAATAACTTTAAATACTGTAAAAATATTTTTTTAAAATTGCTGTATTATCGAGTTAAATCTAAATAAAAATGCGGAGGTTTTTTCCTGTTAGGTTTTTGATTATTAAAACACTATGCGGGTCCTTGTTGGAGCTAATTTTAAAAGACGTGATAATTGATTTCGAATCCCCAGGTAAATTCTATACTAATTTGATAGGTTACACGATAGGATTGTGTCAATAGACAGAGCAATACTGTTTAGAAAAAGAATAAACATGAACTCCATATGGTTTTCAAAAGGTTGATCTGTAAATTAGTAAGAGGTCGTTCGATTTGAAAAAAATTCCAAGGGAATTTGAGAACCTGAGGAAAAACACAATAATAATTGATATTTTACACGACAGAGTTATATTAAAGATACTGCTAAGAGTAATTTTTATAATAATTCTAAAAGTGGTATTGGTGGTTAAATACATACAGGTAAAACCCACTATAAAACAATTATAAGCGTCACTTTTCCAGTCAAGACTTGCATATAACGCCAATTATCATAATAAAGAGCTGCGCACGCTCGACCATCGGCATAAAAGGCGAGGGAGCCATGTTCCAGTGCATTAGTCGTCAAACTATCGTCGAGTTTGATTAAAATTACAAGTTAAAGATGGATTTTGCTTGTGTTGATGATACAAGAGATGTGCGAGTACCACAATTAAATATCAACCAACTAGTTGGTACGACAACCTATAGGTTAGGCGAAATTCCTCCAAATTCTCACTACCATTTAATAAAAGTTGGTTTTGATTTATATGGTGGTCTTCAACCTGTCATCCAAGTTATTTGCTGTAGTGGTGTGTGTGTGCAAATTCTACGATAACATTTTCATACTTCGATTGGAAGAAATTGTGTACTTTTTAAGTGGAAGTTCAAATTCACCAATTTGCTCAAAACTCAAAACAAGTCAGATTAAATGGTTTGATTACTGGATACGACGTTGTTGACATACAATTGGATCAAGATTTCAAATTCCAGCTGAGCACAGCCTTTAATAGAAGTATATGGCTGTTGAATAATTTTGAAAAAGAGAATTTATATAATATGGAAATTACGAAAGATCGGAATGTTATAGTGTTGCCTGCGTACGAGTGCATCAAACTATTAAATTTGCGAGAATTAATCTGTTTTAAAATGGCTGAGTTGAGGTGTAGAAACTTTCCAGAATTTTACGAAAAATTTGTAGGTGATATAAAAAATGTATGTGGAAATACGACGGAGGAAGAAAGGGTTCAAACGTTATTAGAGAAAGAGAGCCGTGTCAGTATTTTTCTGTCTATTGATTGCAGCAATTTAAATTACTTGACAGTGTTGGAAATTATTAAATGTTACCCCAACCAATACTTAAAAGATGCAACTGCAAGGCAATCGCTTTAGCAAATGTTTAGAGATTTGACTATCCCAGATTCGCCAGACTCTGGTTACCACAGCGGTTTATAGATGTTATCAATACATGTATGTATTTTATTAAAAACATTATATTTCTTGATAAAGTTTGTTTTTACATATTTGTATCGCCAACATTAGCAAAAAATTATTAATTGACGTACTAAACTATCTTGTTTATATTTTTAGGTTTAAAGTGGTGTACCGCGCAGATAATGAACACAATATACTGCATGTCAACAAAAAAAAAGTTGTAGGGAAATTCAAAGACAAATTTAATGTAGGTCTAGTATTAAAATTTGTTGGTAGTAAGGCTAAGTCCTACTGTATTGTAAGCGAGAAAGACACGATTAAAAAGATTAAAGGGGTCGCACGAAGTGTAGCTAAGAATATTAATGTAGATAGTTTTAAAGACATTGTACATTGCGGAAGATTTGGTTCTAGGAAATGAGCAACCTACAAAAGTACGGAATACTTGATATTAATGCTAATTGGTTTAGTGACCGCGTTTGTGCACTTTTCGAGTGGCTTTGGCAATCTTCAATAAAATAAATTATTAAACTTTTGTGTGATAAATTTCTTTGTGTTCTTAGCTATTAATTAGCTTGCATACAGCGTACTTTTCTTCTGTAATTAATGTATTTGTTTGGAGAAGATATACACTTTTAAAAAGAAATTATACAGCGCTTTCACATGTAATTTGGGTAATCCATAATCGTAAAGAAATTAGTTCGGAAACGAATTGTATTTTCCAAGTACCTTATTAGCATTTACTACATAATTATGTTATGCTGTGTTTAAAATTTTAAAAGTAGTGGTTTTGAATATTCTAAAAACAGTACATTACTGTTTGAAAATGGGTTTAAATATTAAACGCTTATGGCTTATAAAGGGTTTATTTTTAAAATTACCACGGTTTTAAATTTTCAGGGATGGTTGGTTAAAGCATATCTCATAGATGAGCAAAAAATTTAGAGGTATGGTTGCTTTAAGTTGTAACTTTGTAAGGGGGTGATGCAATTTTAAATGTGTTTGCATATTCAGATTCTGCGTAAAATTCTAGACTAATTTGATGTACCGCATGGTTAAGAAAATTTATAAGGACGGTCAGAAATCACTGTTGCAGGTAAAAATTTTAAAATTAAAGTAGCTCTTTGGTGGATGATGCTATCTAAAAAATTTCCAGAAATTCGGGTAGCTGAGAAAATTCTAATATTAATTGATAGCAAACAATATAGATTTATCTCGTCGGTGGAAATGTGGAGAAAGATTTATCTCGCAGAGGGCATATGTGTAACTTTGAAAGGAGCGCTCCTATTTAAAATTTATTTGCACATTTGGATTCTGCATAAAATTTTAGACTAATTTAATATATCGCATGGTTAAAAAATTTATACGGACGTCCAAAAAATTGCTGCCGGTAAAAAATCTTAAAATGAGAGTAGCTCCCTGGGGGATGATGCAATCTAAAAAATTCACAGACGTTCGGGTAGCTGAGAAAAATCTAATATTAATGGATACCAAACAAGGTAGATTTATCTCAAAAGATAAAAATGTGGAGAAAGATTTATCTCGCAGAGGGCATATGGCTAACCTTGTAAGGAGCGGTCTTATTTAAAATTTATTTGCATATTTGGATTTTGCGTAAAATTCTAGACTGATTTGATGTGTCGCATGGTTAAAAAATTTATGCGGACGGCCAAGAAATCGCTGCCGGAAAAAATCTTAAAGTGAAAGTAGCTCCTGGTTGATAATGCTATCTGAAAAATTCCTAGAAATTTGGGTAGCTGAGAAAAATCTAATATTAATTGATACCAAACAAGGTACATTTATCTCAAAAGATGAAAATGGTAAGTCAAAGAAGACTATTTGGTCCAGAAAGTTAGCGGTAAAAAATCTTAAAATGAGGGTAGCTCACTGGGGGACGATGCTATCTGAAAAATTCTTAGAAATTCGGGTAGCTAAGAAAAATCTAATATTAACTGATACCAAACAAGGCAGATTTATCTAAAAAGATGAAAGTGGCTAGTGCAAGAAAACTATTTGGTCCAGATGAGTGTGGAAATGAGGATGCTGGTGGAAATGAGGCGGCAGGATTGCCAATAATGGTTTACTACCGAATTACCCATACAACGTGGGGGAAATAAGACATCTTGCAACCATCGAGGTTCCTCTTTCCATTGGACACTACTGAAAAATACAGTTTTTGAATTTATTAAAGTTTAAACAAATATTATCGTATGTCATTTATTCGGTACCCGTTATTGAAATGACGCATTAAGCGTAAAAAGTGGATTGAGTTTCTTTTCGTAAGGAGCTATGATAGTTTGAAAATAAATCCACAAACTTATGTACTTTATTTAGCGGGCTGTATACAGATGTAAATCCTAGTATATAGTCACTGATATAATATAAAGTTAAACATTTTAAAGGATTTGGCAGTAAGCTTGAAATAATGATATTAAGACTAACTCCGTGGAGAATATTTAAAGGGCACAAAAATTCCATCCATATAAATTGAATGTTCAAATTGTAGCGCAAGTGCATAACTACAAACACCTTTATAAGCTGGGTAGATAACACTTTCCTAACAGGACTATTTATTTCAGTACACCATTAGAATAAAATACCGAAATATATAGTAAAGTAGGTGGTACATTTTTTTTACAATAAAGCATTAAAAACCGGGACCTCACTATAAACATACCAACTTAAAAAACTCGTATTTTCCATGATAAATCATGCTACGAACTTGAATGTGACAATACTCTCACGTCTTGAAAAGATCCGAAGTTATTGTAAAATATCTAAATAGATAGAAGGATAAACGTTATAAAAGCATTTTGCTTAAAATATCTTTTCAAGTCGTCAAAGGATTAACTGTGGGAAACTATGCATTTCGCCGCCATATGCCCGTACTCAAAACCTGTATATACTTTAATTAGTAGGTGTGCTTAAGCCGTAAAGGTTTTTCCCCGCTTGCTCTGCCATTGCTAGTATCTTTCAATTCGCATTACATCAGTTTTAAATTTCTTGCCAAGATACAGCCCTTATAGTAGTTAGGGTTTAATCTACATAGTTGCATGTAGATGCTGTATCCATTAATGGCAGTTGTATTTTATGTAGTTGGAAGTATTGATGAGAAGCATTGTAAACATTTTTAGTTTTAAGTGTTTTTTTGTAGTTACGATTGTATGGTGGCTCCGTGACGTAGTTGGTATGCGTGTGACTACTACGCCCAAGGTCCCGAGTTCGAATTCCAACACGGTCCGCTTGAAAAATGTTAGGCGAGCATCTTTCGCAAAAATACGCTCTCGTTCGAATGAGAGTTTAAATGGAAGTCCCATGTGTGAGTGTTGTCACGCACGTTATAGATCCCTACCTTGCTTGTAACAGCAAGGGCTCGGCAAAATTCAAAATTTTTCAAGAAAAAAAAACTCGCTTCCTGGCCAATATAGTACCTTCAGGTGGAGCATTGGAAAATCACATGTAAGGTTACGACTGTATAACCCTAAAAATTTCCCAATATGGTTGCGAAAAATTAGACCGAATTTAATTACTACTTTATGTAATTATTGTTATGAATAATGAATCGATGATTATATAAATGGCTGTACGATATCGCAACCGACCTAAACAATTGCAACGCATTAATTTGATTTCTAGCTGGTTACATATTTCTGAAAGCACGCAATTTTATTGTAAATAAAGGATGGTATTTAATTCTAATCATAGTATCATTCCTAGTAACGTTATTATAAAGTTTAGAAAACTTCGCAGAAAATTAGTTTTCACAATTAGAAATTGTTTAATTAATTTCAGCTTTACTTATTCAAACCTAATTTTACCTACCATGTTTTAAGTTCTAACGTCCTCTCAATTTAGTTCGAACAGTTACTTTCAAAAAACATACCACTCAAAACCAAAGTCAAACATTTTTATTATTTAAATGCAAATAACATGAAAGTTTTTGATAAAGTCAAGAGCTCTTTACAATAACTTTTATAGTGACATACAAAAGGATTTTGCTTGTGAATTTACCTCTTGGTTGGGATACCTATAGTTCTTACGATAGAACATTGATTCATAACATATGAAAGGTAGGGTTATATAAAATGCTCAACGTCTTATTATGTCATCAACTTCAAGCGATGTGTTTTTAAAACGTGCATAAAAAGCGAAGCTCAGTAAAAGGCAAAGGATATCATCATTTGGTCAAACATACAGCAGCTTTATGGTTCTCTTTTTAGTATTGCGAGACAAGATAGTTGTCGTAAACTTAGTCTATGACGACATTCATGCGGAACTGAAAAAAAGCTGTGCTTTTGTTGAGTAATTTAAAGCCTTTTGATATTTGAGAGTCCCTTATCTTATGCTGTTCATGTGAAACGTAATCTTAAAGTTGGGATCGAAAAGAAAAGCTAGGTATTTTGATTATTTGGTATTTTTGGCAGTTTCTGTGTTCCTTTTGCCTGGCTGGCAAGTGGTACTAATCAACGGTTTTACAATTGAATATTAACACTCGAGGAGTTCAATAACATTGAATTGTAGATATAAAAACTGTTTAAAGGTTTTCTCGTTAAATTTGAAGAGATTGTTGTTAGGTTTCGCGTCTAATTTTATTCAGTCAGCGAGTTATCTTGATATCAAATTGAACAACATATTATAACTAAATTATGATGGGAAATACACCATCAATTCAGAATTGGAAATCCCCTGCACTTTTCTGGTTCGTTGTTTTTAACCAGTATGTCGCCGCTCTCTTCCTGATATACTGATCAAGAGCGAGGACTCCTAATATCACATAGACGGCGTCGTGTGATACGGTCCGGTATGCTCCAGTAAGTCTTACTAGTGCCCTCCTTTAGGCACTGTTTACTTTTTGTTTGGGTTTTACTAGATGTAATCTGGTTACCCAGGCGCTCGCTGCATGGCTTTTATTGCTGCAAGTACGATAGATAAGTATAATCTTACCAGTTTAGGAGGATATTGTACGTTTTTTGTGCAAGGGTTGCTATGCTTTACATAGCTTTACTGCCACCTGCAGTCACTGTGGCCATATGTTTTTCGTAGTTCAGTTTTCATCAAGGGTTAGCCCTAGGTATTTGGCCTCTTGTGTTCTTCGTATTCTGTCTCTGTGCAGGGTCTCTTTCTAGAGAACCTTTACTATCATATAAGTTGTTTTGTTATATGCTATCGTCATCTTATTTGCGTTGCACCATTCTAGGGCTTTGTTTAATGCGGTGTTTGCATTGTGCTGTAGTTCATTTCTGGAACCTCCTTCCACCACCAACAAGATGTCCGCATAAGCTACTACGGACCTTCTCTCATTTGCGGTTTCCAACTGCTCCAAAAGCTCCTCAGTCCCAAGTTCCAAAAACATGTGACCACAGACTAATCCCTGTGGGCATCCTTTAGTGATTGGCTTTGTGGTGTATTCAGTACCAGACAGTGTTACAAATCTATCTGGACAATAGCTTCTGAAGGTATGATGTAGTTGTTTTGGACATTGAATATCGATTAGTCTATGGAACAGTGTTGGCCACTAAAGGTTGTTGAAGGATCTTTCTATGTCTATCATGATTAGGGCCACGTATTTTTTATTTGAAGTGGTTGCAGAGTTTATGGCTTTGTTTACGGCGTTTTCGGTTGTTCGTCCTTGTCTAAATCCGTTTTTCCGAGCGAGTCTAGAAGGCAGATGGGGTGGTACGAACCCGGATTTTTCGGGTCCTTTTCTCGGTTTTTAGAGAGTATGATTACGTCTGCTTGCTTCCAGCAGTTTGGAAACTTTGTTTGTCTTAGACATTCGTTGTACAGTTAAGTAAGTTTCGGTGTGAGTTTGGTGTCTAGTGCCTTTGTGATTTCTGCCTGGATCCCGTTTGGCCCAGAAGCTCTTTTGTTTTTACTTGATCGAATAGCGTGTCTAATCTCGTCCTCACTGGAAAGTAATACGTCGTCCTGTGTTCTTTTCCATGGTGTATTTCCATTTGCGTTTTGTTCGGTGACTCTTTGTCGTTTACGTATTTGTTCTTGTGTGTCCTCTTCCCAGTCGTCATCAGGGAAGACTGTACCTAGTAGTAATGTCGCGGTTTCAATCCAATCCTTGGTTTCTGTTTTGTCGAATATGTTGTCGGTGGTGCAATTTTTCCTGTTACTGTCTTGTACGGTACCCCCAAGCATCCGTCTGCAAATGTCTTTCGACGGAAGGTACCCAGAATTTTCGTTTCATGTTGTATAGTTCTTGTTCGTATGTCGCCTTGCGTTGTCTGTAGTTGGTCAGCTGGAGGGCCTTTTCTACCGGTGTTAGGGCGGTCTGATAGCGTCTTCCTGCCCTGCGAGCTTTGCTTTTCAGTATCTGGACCTCTGTGGTCCATTTTAGCGGTTTCTGTGGCGCAGTTTGTCTTACTGTTTTTAATGTTTGTTTCATAGTGTCTTTAATTCTTCTTGTTAGGGCTTGGGCATAAGAGTGTACGCTGTCGTTGCGTTGTATATCAGGGGGCGGATTGAAGTTGCCAAGTAGTCTTTGCCAGGTGGCATTTTGTATATTGTATTTTAGTTTTTTTTTGCCCGTTTCCGCATGTAATGGTATGTTATTCTTTGTATATGTCAAAAGTTATAAGGTTGTGATCGCTTATTGTTAAGTTGTCTGTACCTTCCAGTTTTGTATGTGGGGGTGCGCTAATCCGTTTGCTATTGTAAGGTCAATGATGATGATTGCCCGATGATTTCTGTCGGTGGGTAGATTGAAGGGACAGTTCATCACTTCAAGCTGTAGCTCGTTGATCATGTCCTCTACTCTCTCCCCATGCGCATCAGTGTTACTACAGTGCCACATTGGGAATTTTCCGTTTACATCTGCCATAAAAAGTGCGGGTTGGTGTGTGTATGTACGTGCGATGTTTTTAATGTTGGTGATGTATGGATCTAGGAAGCGAAGTGTTACCAGATTTGTCCACGGTTTATATAGCGCAGCCATTTCGGCGTCATCCGGTGGAGTGTTACAACGACCACGTTTACATTTCGATTTCGATGTGCAGTAATCAAGCCCGTCGGCTTAGCCAATAACGCTATATTGTTTAGCAATCGGTATATTTTTGAGGCGTATTTCAGTTTATCCTTCTACGATACTATCGTAGTCACTGGTCAGACGTACTATACACTGCTCTCAATATGTCACTATAATGTTTTAGCACAAACTTTGGATTGAGCAGGTAATAACTGCACTCACCTTCTATAGAGTTGTAGTGGAGCATGCGCTGTGGTAACCGGAATCTTTGAGAAAAACGATTTCCTAAACATTTGTGCTAGCGATAGTGACACGGTCACATCATCGGGGGTATTGATCGGGGTGACATGTAATTATATTCAGCACTGTATGATAATTTGCGTTGGTGCAATCATCAAATAGATAATGGCTTGCTCGCAGTTCACTTCAATTAAAATTGTATCTCGTTCTTCATCCGTCAAATCGATATTTCCTCCACGATTTACTTTTATTGCACTACCGGTAAACGACTCGTAAAATGCCGGAAAGCCTCGACTATTCAACCCTTGCAGCTTGTAGCTTATTACTTTACTCATCTGGAATATCTTAGATACTTAGCTTTGATTCAAAATAATAACCTTTCGTTTTTTGTAATTTCTAAGTTAAAGGTACTCTCTTCTTGAAAATTGGCCCCGATCCACACATGTTTAACACTAGATATGTTTACTACCAATTTCAATTTAAATCAGTGATCTAGTTGTATTACATGTCTTCACCTCCATTAGATAACCCATTGAGTGTAGCAGGATTTGCTTCTCGCGCAACTTCACGACCTTTAAACTCAATTTGAAAGTTGCAGAGATTTGTGCAATCATTGCGACTCATTTTCACTGCAAAATTTCTACACATATCTGTGCAGCAAACAATTTGAAGCGTTGGTTCCGGACCATCATGTAAATTGAGAACAACCTGCATATGGTGATGGTGTGATTGACGTGGGAATCCGCTTAATGGGTAAACAATCTTACCTACTAACTTGTTTAGGTCCAATTGCGACACTGGATATCATCCGCAATGTCAACACCGGCAACGTCCATTATTTTAAACTTTGGTGTCCAGTTAACTCGAAAATTTTTCGGAAACTTAGTTTCTAGATTTTTTTTCTTGTTTTATATAGTGGATAGAAAACATGCACAAGTCAATCTTGATACAATCTGGTGTATGCTCTGTAGGAAAAAAGTTCAATGTCTACATAATTATGTTATCGTGGGTTTTTCCCATAACGAACAGGTTTAAAGGAATAAACAAATTCGAGGTGTTAAATCCGTGACCTTGCCTTTAAAATATTTATCGGTTAAAACTTTTTGGAACATTCTAACAGACATCGGTGATTAGTTTTGGAAATTTTTTATTATTAACAAAGCAAGTCTTGACAGGAAAACAAACGGTCTATTGTAACAAAAACTAGTCAGGCTAATTGGGTTGGTAATTAGAAAACGAGGTTATCTTCGAATTCAATGAGCCCGACATAGTGTGATTCTGATACAAAATTTTCTAAATAAGTTATTGCATTATTTGCTGTTTTTTTAATTATACGGAAGTATATGTCTTAAACAAACTGAGAAGATTAAGTTTTCTGTTTAGTAACGTTTTCAACTTGGCGAACCAAATACAGTACATGTTCAAGTAATATTAAACACCAGTAAACTTAAATATTCTACTTACCTTTTTTCAGATTCAAACCAGGCGACGATATTTACAAACAATCGCGTTTGTCTTGTTGAAAACTCACTGGCACCGTTAAATTAGATTAGTTGCAACATACAAAATACTAAAAATTTTAAAATGCAATTAAGCATCCTGTAACGTATTTTTTTATTCAGTTACACTTTCCTTATTATTCTAATGTAATATCTCAATAAAATAAAAATATAATTTATAAATATCTGATGACTTAAAATAATTCATAAAATATATAATAGCATATGCGCTCCTTCGCTTTAGAGGTCTAAGTTTCTATAATAAGAATCGTCAGTCTGTCATTTCGTGTCACTTTTCTATCAGCGTTTAAACAGGTAAGCTGCAATCTGCAGCGTAGAAAGGTCAAAATGGTATCCAGGCACATGGCCTGCAATTCGGTCCGTAAGAAAGTTTTAACGAATTTAGCCTTCGTGTCGGAATGTGGTTCCTGGCAGCTGTTGAATGATGGTTTTATTTTGTATTCCACCTTTAGCAGCTCAGTTGATTCCTGCTGGCCGAAGAAATAAAAGTCCTCCCATCATTAAAACATGCAATATCATGCATACCACAAATACTGCTGAAACGAAAATTTAGTTTGAGATTTAAAATAAAAGAAAATAATAGGACGTACTTAATGAAGATTTGGTTTGGTTAAATAATATTTTGTTCAGAAGATCTTTTATAATTCCAGCGTTAAATTCATTCGTAATGGAATGTTTCCTGTTGCGTGCATCGTAGTTGTATATGGAATAGTCCACATCTGATGTCATATGATTATAGTTATAGTTATAGTTAATGTTAAAACAAACCAAGAGAATTTAATTGAATAGAGTCCATTTTTGCTTAACTCGTTTATTATTAAAAATTCAAGTAAAATTTATAGGTCCATAATGAGCAAAAATTGTGTCTAATGATAACAAATATCCTGGGTGTATATACTCTTGGAACTTAAATTAAATTATATTATTTTTATGAATATTTTTAAGGACACAAACGGTGTTCATGTTGTGCATTTGTTTGTTCACAGGTTAAGTCGAGACATCTGTAACACATCTGGTAATTGAGATTTTGGTAAGTGCTTTGCAAGGTTTATATACAGGTTTTGTGGCGGAGTAGATTTAAGGTTTCCGCATTCCCTTATTACAAGTACATGTATCTTTGTATGTTATTGTATTGAAAAATACGGTAGCGCTCTATATCTATATTTTTGGTCAACAGACATCCCATGACCCAAGCTCATGATCTACCCAGAGCTAACACTCTACTAGCCGTTTATATCTAAATAGTTTTTCTTTTCCTCAAGCCGTTTTCCATCCAATTTTACTTTAGGCTTCCATCATTAATAAGAAATTCTCGACCTTGTGATATCAAGTAAGGGTTTATGATATATGGTGGTCCAATTTGCTATCTGATAGTCACAAGGGAAGTAAGCACCTTTCAATCCTAATAATAAAACCGTTAGGAAGTAACTAGATGTGCAAATATTTTTGCAAGTGTGGTGGTGGTGGTGGACTTCCTCTAGCTTCTACCGCAAGGAATTGCAGTTTATATTTATTAATTGAGCAACATATATATGTAGAATTACCCGGGGCAATTGACCATTGTATCTTCCAAAAATCGTCTTTTTGGACCTTAGAATTGGTCCATAAGAAATACTATTATCTATATTTTTTGTTGTCAATCTATTCCACAACCAATTGTGGTAGATTAACATTACCTATCGAGAATACTTATGTACTTGTATCAAGCCCAGGGTAAGGTTTGGATGGAAATTGGCTTATAGTAAAAGAACACTCTAAAGACATGGAGCTAACTGGGTTTTCTGGCCCACGGTCGCTTGAGATTGGGTCAGTGGGTATATTTGAATTGAAAGAAACAGAATAAAGGACGCCACCTAAATTTTTTATAAAGCAAGTAACTAAATGAATTTGCTTAAAGGAAAATTTGGAAACCTATATTATCATAAACCACTTTGAATACAAAGTTTGATAGTCACACATATCATACTTACATCTGTTGGTCTTCTTCAAAGATCTAATGATGAGAGGGGTGACTCTGAAACATAGTTTCTATCAACATAGACACCCTATATATATATATATATATATATATATATATAACGGATCAATATGAATATATTATCTTTAAATTAAGTTCAATTGTCTCTACTATCTTGATACTTTTTCGGAAAAGTTTACTTTGTAAACACCGTACAAATTTTGGAGAATTTAATATTATTGAAAAATGAACTGAAGTCCAATAAAATAATTCTGTATTCTCTTTAAAGAAAAGTAAATAACATCATGATAAATAAAATTACTAAAAAATTCAATTCTTATGAAAATGATTTGTAAGTCAGAAATTTAATTATTGACATTTATATTTTTATAAGTTAGTCATTGTAGCGCTACGCGACCTCACAATGTTTAAATATTCCTTATTAAACGTTTGGCAAAAATCAACAATTGTCAGATTACTTTAAATTCCAATTTACATGATATAGGTTTCAAGTGTTATAATTTAACATATTAATATTTCAATTCGTCACAAACAAGATAACTGACAAGATAAATCCACACCTGTACAATCGGTGAGATATGATATTTTAAGTTGAACACACTATTAATTAGAAATAGGTTATGGTACTCATTATACTTTATACTTTATAAAGGGATTTTAAAATTCAATTGACAAAACGTTTATACAAGTGATATTAAATTGCATACAGCAACGTAATGTAAAACAAATTTCATAAGCATATCATTGCATGCAAAATTTACGCAGTGGACTTTGTAGCGTCAGAATTACGTTATAAACTAATACTTTCTTACCGACAGCGGCAATGATCTGCAACCTTGAAACGACCTGTGCATCAGTAGAACACGCTGGTTACAAGCGACGTCAGCCACGTGTGGAACACAGTAGTTTACAGCTTTGCCTGCTAAACGAGTTTCATAAATTGAACTAAATCATACCAAATAGAATATTTTCATTTATCTAGGACTGCATTGAAATTACGTGAAATCTCTTCCAAAATTATTACAAGACCATCCATATTTCCAGAGTTACAGAAATTTTAAATTCAAAGTTTCATTATTTCGTGATTGCAAAGTTGTACGGGATCAAAGTTGCACTATAATAAAATAATTAATTTCACATTCTAATTTATTTATACAAACCGTTCGCCAAGGGATTTGTACACTACATTATTACAACAGTTGTCATGGACAACTTTCGACAGTCTGCTCGTCTTTTACGACGTCGTCGCCAGGAAAACTTGATTTTCCTGCACATGTTGAATGTTTTCAACACGGAGCGACCTTCCAGTTCAACTAAGAAACGAAAAGTGCCTAACGATCGCCAATCGTCGGAACTATTTAAAACCTTAGATACTTTAAGATGTAGGAACACGTTAACAAGTTTGTATATATAAATGTTATCAAAAGGAATATGTAGTATGTATATTTTAATTGTAATTAGGATTAAAATGTGCGTTGTGAGTTTATTGGTTATTAAATATGCAATAATGACTAAATGAATTATATAAATGTTGTTAGATAACAACTAAAATAACAGATACACCGCGCTAAGGTCAATGAATAAATTTACCGAAAATTTATATATTACAATACATTGGAGAAAATCGGTTTCTTATCCAGAACGAATATAGCATATCTATTAGCATTCTTATATTTTTCTACATAAAGGGTTTCTTGCGTCCGAAATCTCTAGGACACTTTAAACACGCTGTCGTTGAAAATTAAATTACTCACTTGTTCTAATAGTAAGTGTAACAAACTATACGCCTTTGAAAATAGAAGAATTGGTCTTTTGCATGGCGTTATCATACATTCCATTTAAAATAATGTAGAGTTTTACGCTGAAAATAATCATATTTTGGAAGCACCCTATATAAAAGATTGCACAAGGGGAATTACACCCCACAAACAATTTACGATCCTTCTGTCTTTTCCCTGTTAAATGTTATTAACGATCAAAATGGGTCAGAAATATGGGACACCCAGTATGTAACACAAAGGTTTGATGGGTTAACATGTTTATTACTTGTGTAAATATGTGCGATTGAAGTATTTAAATTTTTTCTTACTGATTTTCAAAGTTGCATAGAAACGACCATTAATAGCGCCCCATTAATACCGCTTATTCATAGAGAAGTATCCACTCTGTGCTACTTATATAACAGATGCATAGTGATATTTTACAAGCGAGAAAAATTTTTCACTATGCAACATCATACTAAGCATTTGTCTTCGTTAAAGCGAACTTGTTTCAGGAAATTGCAATTTGATTTCAATTAAGCGAAAACAAATCCCACCGTTATTTAAATTTCTTTTATGGATATCTCGGTTCTTAGAATATAAATTTCAATATCGGATTACAATGTCATTAAAATGCAGGAAAGTTTTATCATAATGCGGGGTACAAGGATATAGTCAACGCTATCCTGATTGCATTAGAGGTTCGCTATTTTATTTCAAGAATTCATTAATTTCTCTGTATATTATTTTTACTGGACTGCTTATGAATTTAGGGGATTGCGCTTATGAATTTAGGGGAATACATCATACAGTCATTGAACATATGAACAACTTTTAGGCAATGAAACATACGTAAAGTGTTTAAATACACCGAGAGTATAGTTTTGGACGTCAGAGTATACTTTACTGTCTTGTGTTAGTTAAATTAAATATCCTTAAAGAACTTGTTGTTAAATGACATACTTGATAACAGAACATAATAAATTATTCATAGTTAAATAAATAAGTCAACAATTCACAGTTACTAGATCCCTTTTATAATTATCCAGCATATTCAATTTGATGTTGAATGTTTATAGCTTCAATGATATTTATGTTATAATATTCTTACATAATGTACATTTTTAATTTACGTAATATAGAGCTTCAAAGGCCTATTTTTGTCTCATTTTTCCATAATTTGTCAAGTATATAAAAACTCTCGTCAATGTCTTCAATATTTTCTTCTCTTGATCGAGTTACATTGCTGTATTTTTGTAATTTTTGTTCCTCATGACCTGTGGAATTTTCTTCTATAATAACTTTAGCGCGAGATAGGTTTTGGGCCTTTGGGAGCTTCTTTTTAAAAAGACTTTTCTTTCAAAACACTCTTCTATCAAATTTATTTATACAGAAGTTACAATTGATTTCAACAAATTGGTACGTTATGTTCATTAACGTTGTTAAATCAAAAATAATCAAAATTACTATTCACTGATTAATTTAATTAAAACTAGGGTGAACAGCTTGAACAACTAACAACGTTAAAGTTGTGAAGCTTGAGACTGACTGGCCATCTTGAGCCCCTGAGGATATTTATGCTATACCTGCTCTTACATCACTTTGTGGGAAATGCAAATCTCATGTCTGCTATTTCTTGATACAATACAAGGTATTACATTTTAATAATCTTAATTCCAATAATTTCTGTCTTATTCTCTACTGTGACCTGCATCTGCAGTATCATATTACGTCTGGAATACAAAGTAACTGTTTCCGTTCTCATGTCTGGTTTGTGAACATTCATTAACCTTTTATTATGTTCTTCAATTATACAATGTAACAATATTTCTTAAGACTTAATAGTTGCGTTTAAATATACATATACATTGATTTGGGAGATATGTAACTGGCGTCGTTAGTTATATAATCACTATACTATTATATGGGTAATTTCAAATTTTTTTGCAGATAAGTGGGCCACCAAATTTTAAAAATTAATCTAATGAAGAATGTGTTCACGATTGTAATAACTTCTAAATATTGAGTTATTGTAGTTGTTCTGCTGGTAGATTAGGTTTTTTCGAGTTTACTGTCTCGTTACCACTCTGTTATAAGTAATTTATATTTTATTTAAAAAGAAGACACATGAAACCGGAACATTTTGGCATTTTTGTTAATAAAAGTCCTTTATTTCATAGTAACACCAAACATAAAACCTTCTTTCTCATAACATTTTAACTAAACTTTGGTCAAATAACACACTCTTACTTTTTGTACTTCCTATATTTTACTAAAATTCTCGAAAAGTCGAGATATTAATTTCAAACAACCCTATACTGAAAGTAAATTGTCACATACAAACTTATATTGTTAATATAAAGATTAAATATGACAATTTTTTGAGAAATTCAAAATGTACTCTCAATACTTTTGAGACCGAAAGTAACTAAGTTGTTGCATAACAACAGAGTTGCTCTGCGCTATAATCAACTTGTTAATCTATATCGACGCTTTCCTTAAAATAAAAATAAACATTAATGCATATAAAAAAAATTAATTCTCTATCTACATATTAGAAGATCATATTTCAGCACTAATTTGTCAAATATGTCTAACGGAGTATCAAATTCGTAATGTAAAACTCTTACCCTTTGTCACTTTATTAGGTTCTGGAATAATGACCAGTAAATTGTAAGCAAATCAGCTTCAACTAATTTGAATTTTTTGTTGAATCGTCAATTGACCTGAATGACTCAATTTTCACTTCACCGTCGTCTCCTACTTTCCCTATCGCAATACCCAGATAAACGCAGTCTGGTTTTTAACTGGAACTACGAAGACGCAGAAGGGCCACAAAAAAATCGCTCTACTTATTTTAGTTAAATTTCGCCTTCGATGTCGAAATTTAGTTAAATTTCGATTTCGATCTCGAAATTTATTAAATTTTTACTTAGATGTCGAAATTTACTTAAATTTCAACATCGATCTCGAAATGCAGTTAAATTTCGACTTCGATGTCGAAATTTAGTTAAAATTCGACTCCAATCTCAAAATTGATTAAATTTCGACTTCGAGCTCTAAATTTAGGTAAATTTCGACTTCAATCTCCAAATTTAGTTAAATTTTGACTTCGATATCAAAATTTACTTAAATTTCGATCTCGAAATTCAGTTAAATTTCGACTTCGATTTCGAAATTCATTTAAATTTCGACTTCGATGTCGAAATTTATTAAATTTCGACTTCGATGTCGAAATATAGTTAAATTTCGACTTCGATCTTGAAATTCAGTTAAATTTCGACATCGATTTCGAAATTTAGTTATATTTCGACTTTGATGTCGAAATTTATTATAATTCAACTTTTAACTCGAAATTTAGTTAAATTTCGACTTCGATCTCGAAATTTAGTTAAATTTCGACTTTGACCTCGAAATTTATTAAATTTCTGCTTCGATGTCGAAATTTTGTTAAATTTTCGAGCATTTTTCTTCAACAGTCTTAGATAAAAATATTATAAATCAAAACTGTACCCCAACACACGGCCGACACCGTATTGACTCCGCTCGATTATTTTCTATTGAGTTATTTACTCAACCGATAAATTTGGACGAGCTTAGAGAAGATTATGCAAGAAGTACGACGTGTACCTGTGAACGTTATTGATGAAGTTCAAAAAAAGTTTATACACCGCCTTGGTCATTGTTAGGCCGTCAACGGTTTCCAATTTGAACATTTTCTGTAATTATTTGATATTTGTTTTCAAATTTTGATAGATGTTTGTGTATAGTATAAATTCAATTTTTTGGAAATTTTCCTTATGTAGCCCATATTTACATTTACTTCAATGTAAGTACCAGAAATAGTCTTCTCAAATCCATAATAAGAATGGGGGTTGCTATTTAAGAAAAATATAGATGACGTCACAACTCTCTCAAATATGACCGAAACAATGAAATAATATCAATAAATGACAATCTCAATAAATCGCTTGACATGTCTTTGTAATTTTTTAATAATTTTTAGGGTTCGGTACCTTATAAGGTATAACGGACCTTTAAAAGATCACTCTCGTGTCCGTCCGTCCGTCTGTCACAGAGGCATTTCTCGAAAACTATAAAACGTAGGAATTTGAAATTTTGCACAATCTTAGGTTTTTATGGCGCACATATATATCGACAGTCAAAAAATAGAAAAAAATATTTTTAGATTAAAATGGCGGGGATTAATTCGGCCAAAAGGAAAAAGTTTTAAGAAAGATATCGTGTGAGGTATCATGTGAAAGAGGATTCTAAAAGACTTCTAAAAATTATTTTTTTATAATTTTCAGTCCAGTAGTCTTCATGATATAGCTCAAAATGTGCCAAAAATAACCGTTCCCTCACCTGTTCTTCTATATTTCCAAAGCTAAAATTTTGATTTTAATAGAGATAATAGCTATTAGGTCATAGATTGTCGGAAAAACTGCAGTTTTTTGAAATTGTAATAGTAGCTGGGAAATTTTTTTTTAAACACAGTAATAGACAACGTATTTACTAATGTACTAGTACAATGTGGGACAATATATTCATTTTTCAGTTATCACAATCAAATTTGGATAAGATTTAAATATACATAAAAAATAAAAACAGCTTAATTTGGTTTATTGATTGCTCACTGTAGTATTGGTACGAAACCCTAATAGCGCGAGATCGACTCGCTTTTGGCTAACTTTTTTTTTTAATTTATGGAATTTATCCGTTACTTTCGCAAAGCGCTACGGTATTATCACATATTAATATTTGACGTATTAAAGTTGCAATGGTTGCATTGGAATGCAGCCAGCAACCTAAACCGGGGAGGGGGGCAAGAACATAAATCCTTGGACCACCCTAAAACAACGCTCATGTAATATGAAATAAACACAAGAGTTCTAAAAAATGGGATAGACCAGAAATCTTGATATTCATGTCTAAAAAACTTGTCGTTTTAAAATATTGATTTTTTAAATTAATCCGTTTAAAATCACGTTAACTTGAAATTGAGTAAGTGCTATACAGGGTGAGTTTTTTTTTTCATTTTTACTATGGGCATCTTGGAAGCTGTTGTTACAATTTTATTTTCGATAATAAAACGCTCCATATAATTTTAAGAATAATGTAACAATTTTATTAATAACAATAATAATTTGCATTCAACTTCAAAAGTAATACGTTAAGCCTGCATCGTCCTTTAATAATCTACTTATATTTAAATATCTGTGTCGTATACACCTATTTACAAGCACATCTCTGTTTGATTGTTCCCCTTCTGACGGCGCGACCGCCCGAGCTAGTTAGAAGATAGTCGGCCACAAGTGATAGAAGTATCAACATGTACCCTAGATTGCAGGCCGGCAATCTGCAAATCCACTTCAATTAGTGAACACATCTTCGAATAACGGTCGCGCGACAAGAAGGATGCAACTTATAAGACACACAAGGACAACAAGGAAGCAACTTTTAAGACACACAAGGACACAGTAAAGTATACACATGTAAGATGCTACCTTTGGAAGGCGGCGTAATTCAACTTCGAGAATACAACTGCTGCAGAATGTATTGTAACAGGATTCGATTCGACACGTGGAACGAAGTCATTATAGAAGTTGGTTTAGATGAATTTGTTTCAAATTACAAACGCTGTTATCGTTGCTTGAAATAACGGGATCCCGTCTTTCTTTGTTACAATGCGACAAATGTAGTTTTGGTTCGTAGATAGCTATAAGTTCTTTTTATGTGTTTCAAAACTAGGAACACGTTAACTTGTTTTGATGCGTAATACAAGTACGTTATAAAAGTTTCAACGAATTGCTGAGCTGGATTTACCAGTAGTAAAACTAAAGTTCACTGATTTAATGTTTTAAAAAACAACACGCTTTGCTCAATATGTATCGTCGGTAACGTCAACAGGTGTTACTGACGTCATATATTTTTCTGCTTTGTACTGCTGACAGATGTTATTTTAAAAGCAAATGCTTTGAACAGCTTTAGTACAATATATGTAAACATGTCTATTTTTGTGGTCAGCTTTATCTGAATTTAAACTTGTATATGTAATTTAGAAAACTCAAATGCTAACATTGTTAGAAACTATTAATTTGTTATCTGCCTGAACAGATCTGCACAGGTTAGAACTCTATTTGTACAACAAGTTCATGTCTTAAAGTAAAGTATTTGATTGAAAATAATTAAGACAAACATGAAAGTTGAAAGTTTTAGATTGATATAGTTAATGATTAAATTTTTGTTACAAGTCACATTATTTTAAAAGAGATTTTTTTTAGTAAACAATTGGTTCAAGATTAAAGTTTTTTTATTTTTTTGATCAAGTATGATCAAATCTAATAACATAAAGCTAAAACCCTTATGAGTAAGAAATTGATGCCAATTTTATATTGGAAATACCTTTTTACTACTTCCTTATGTATTTTTGCTGGACACAAATGGTGTTCCACCTTTTTATTTATTTAACTATTACAATTTCTTACAGGAGCTGCGTCTTATTTTATTAAGACAGGTTTTTGTCAGCGAAGGCGATCCTTTTTCTTTGAGTCTCCACGTCCGCCCTTAGAAATATGCTATGCAATTATCATAATTACATCAGGACTTGGTGGCGCCTATTTGGTTTAGATTAAGTTTGATCTGCAAACAGATTTCGACTTACCCCCCACTTCTCATAGCTCTACCCAAGGAATAGACCCCTAGTTATGTCGGAAGACTTTGTTCTCTGGCGCCCATTTAGAAAATTTGTAACACTGGCACCGGCAACGGTTAGGGCCCAGTTAAATTCGTTTCACTGCCACCCAACGTGGGGCGTGCAGTAGATAAAAAGAAAAAAACGTTTCACTGGCGCCCAACGTGGGGCTAGCCAGCAATAGAAGAAATAATAAAAAAATTCGTTACACTAGCACCCAACGTGTAGGGCCTCAAAATTTGTTTGCTCAAAATTTATTTTGCCTCGAAATTTGTTTGCTCAAAATTTATTTTGCCTCGAAATTTGTTTGCTCAAAATTTATTTTGCATTAAGATTTGTCTGTTTAATTTGCTATTAGTTTCAAAATTTGTTTGTTTAAATTTGCTTTTGCTCTTGACATAAGTTTGGTTGAGACGTTGACCCCTCTCCAGTCAATTAATTACCTTAGTCAAATTTATTTTTAACTTTCATTCTGTTTTGACCCAAAAAAAAATTTTTTGATATTGATTTGGCAAAATTTATTTTTACCAAATACACTTTTTGACTTTTACCTTTAGTTGCCCGAATTTGTTTTGACAATTTTCGTAAGGCTCAAATCATTTAGATTTATCAGTTTGATTTTATTAAAATATTATGCTATTGCAATCATGTCGGAAAAATTCAAAATTGTTTATCTACTTAAAGAGGAGCTGGAGTATGAACTGAAAATCAGAGGAATAGTGAGTGAGAGGCCAGTTTTGGAGTAAAGAAAAATTTTAGGAAGACTGTTAGCTGAAGAAGCTGATAAGCCTGGAGTTTAATTCGCTTGAGTCAATAAAGAACATTTTTGTCCGAATTTGATGAAAAGGCTACGGATTCTATTTTTAAGGGTACATCGGTTTGAGCTGTCGTCGTATCATTTGAGAATTGCTCTTGTGCATAAGCACGTTTTTGATTTTGTTAGCAGATTTTTATTTAGATCGGCATTGCAACGCAATTTAGTCTAGGCGGAACTTTTCGTCGTGGTTGGTCGCTCAGCATTATATTTTTTTTTGAGTTGATGTAATTTTTGATTGTTTGTCTAGGTGAGAATCGTAGAGGGTTTGTCACTCTAGCTAATTTAGGCGTTGTGAATCATTGTAGTTGTTTCGACAGTTCGGTTGGTAGTAGGGTGAGAGTGTACCTGAACACTGATTTTTTTTGTTAGCTATCGTCGTGATTAGTTTTTTATTGATGATTCAAAAGCAGGAAAATGGCTTTTAATTGTTGGTGACTGGTTCTCGAAGTATTCGATTTTACAACCGTTGCGCACTGCCAAGGCACATTTGATTGAAAAATTTTTGGAAGAAAAAGTGTTTCTTGTCTACGGCGTACCACAATTTGTTATTTGTGATAATGGTCCACAATTGATTGGACGTGTTTTTAAAGCTTTGTGTGCAAGGTACGAAATCCAAAAGATTTGGTACAATGCTGTTTATGCTCCTCAATGCAATTTTGTGGAAAGAATTAATAAGACAGTTGGTACTGCCATCCGTTCTTAATTAGAAGAACATGATACATGGGATAATGAGATATCAAAAATTTAGTACGCAGTTAATTCAGCAAAACACGAATCCACCAACTATTCTCCAAATTTTTTAGTCTTTGGTCGTCAGGTACCCATAAGTGGAAAAGCTTATAGTAACAATTTTGAACCCGGTAAAGATGTAGATGTTGTTTCTAGTAGTAGACCTTCCTATGTTTTGGATCGTCAACCTTTGTTCGATATTTTTGGGAATGTCCGTGAAAATTTGCATGTAGCTTATCAACGTTCGAGTAAACGCTACAATCTTAGAAGAAGAGACATTTCATTCCAAGTCGGAGAAAGCGTTTGGAGGACTAATAAGGTACTTGCGAGTGCTAGTGATAAATTCTCCGCTAAGTTAGATCCAAAGTTCATTTTGTGTAAAGTTCGTAAAAAACATTCCAATTTAGTGTATGAATTAGAGAATGAGGATGGAACAAAAGCCGGAAAATGGCATGTTAAGGACTTGAAACCCGTTGAAGCATCATATCCAGATGAGAATGATGATCCTGACGATTAGTTCCAGTCTAGTCATTTCTTTGATCGTAAATAAAACAATCGTTGTTTGCTTCGTTTTGTTCGGATTTTTGATTTAGTATAGTTTAACTAATGCTAAATGGAGACTGTCCTTTTGTAACTTATTTTGTTTGAAAATTTTGTTTGATGATTGAAACATGTGGTCAAGGTTTTGTGTAGTGGTTTTGTGGTGTGCAATGGTGAGCATGCTGGTTGATTTCGTCGCGCGTTATTAGAAGATGTTATTAGAAGATGTTATTAGAAGATATGATGAGAAGATGTCTTTAGAAGATATGATTAGAAGATATCATTAGAAGATATCATTAGAAGATATCACTAGAAGATATCATTAGAAAGTAGAAATAAGTTGACTATTTAAGTTGCTAGTCCTAATTTCTACATATTTAGGTAGAGAGAATATTGACTTATTCTTTCCCTTATTTCGGACCTTTCAGAAATTTTTGTTTGATAAGGTCAGAGGTTTGCACGGTGAACCTCACCATTTGATCCATCACTAATAAGAGGTGATGTTTGAAAATTAGTGATAGGATAATCAGTAGGGTGTAAGAGATTACAGCCCTAACTGTTTCGATTTTGAATTCGAATTTTGTAAGTAACCTGTTAGTTAGGTTACCTTAGTTTTGATTATAACCTTTTGATGATAATATCTTGTATTCGATTTTTGTAAGTAACCTGTTAGTTAGGTTACCTTAGTTTTGATTATCACCTTGAAATGATAATGTTTTGAATTGTGATGCTATTTTGATGTTGTAGCGTTCCTTTTTTTGGTTGATAGAGTTGCTTGAGCTCCAGGAAGTGGAGTTGTTATTTTTGGAAATTAAGATAATTTGTATTGTGTTTAGTTATAGTCAGTAGATGCTAGCCTTGGTAGGAGTAAGAAAACTCTAGTTAAAGGGTTACTTTAAGTTTAGACTTTGATTAATTTTTTTGTCCCGTGGAGTGTTTGACTTTTTAATTTGACCTCTCTCAATTTTGACATACACCGATTGTGACTCCCCGATTTTGTCTCCCTATGGACGCTTAGTACACGTAGTTAGCAACACACTCAAACTTGTAGATATTTGTCCCCCTCGTTTTCATAGGTTCATAAATATTTGTAATGTTAGTTAAGAATGTAGAAAAGGCTAGTATATATAAAAAAAATCTTTTGTATTTGTTTCACTTAAATTTTTCTTTGTTAAAAAAGATTTTTTTTCTTTTAGGAAAGGGGTAGTGTAACAATTTTATTTTCGATAATAAATCCCTCCATATTATTTTAAGAATAATGTAACAATTTTATTAATAACAATAATAATTTGCATTCAACTTCAAAAGTAATACGTTAAGCCTGCATCGTCCTTTAATAATCTACTTATATTTAAATATCTGTGTCGTATACAGCTATTTACAAGCACATCTCTGTTTGATTCTTCCCCTCCTGACGGCGCGACCGCCCGAGCTAGTTAGAAGATAGTCGGCCACAAGTGATAGAAGTATCAACATGTACCCTAGATTGCAGGCCGGCAATCTGCGAATCCACTTCAGTTAGTGAACACATCTTCGAATAACGGTCGCGCGACAAGAAGGATGCAACTTTTAAGACACACAAGGACAACAAAGATGCAACTTTCAAGACACACAAGGACACAGTAAAGTATACACATGCAAGATGCTACCTTTGGAAGGCGGCGTAATTCAACTTAGAGATTACAACTGCTGCAGAATGTATTGCAACAGGATTCGATTCGACACGTGGAACGAAGTCATTATAGAAGTTGGTTTGGATGAATTTGTTTCAAATTACAAACACTGTTATCGTTGCTTGAAATAACGGAGATCCCGTCTTTCTTTGTTACAATGCGACAAATGCAGTTTTGGTTCGTAGATAGCTATAAGTTCTTTTTATGTGTTTCAAAACTAGGAACACGTTAACTTGTTTTGATGCGTAATACAAGTACGTTATAAAAGTTTCAACGAATTGCTGAGCTGGATTTACCAGTAGTAAAACTAAAGTTCACTGATTTAATGTTTTAAAAAACAACACGCTTTGCTCAATATGAATCGTCGGTAACGTCAACAGGTGTTACTGACGTCATATATTTTTCTGCTTTGTACTGCTGACAGATGTTATTTTAAAAGCAAATGCTTTGAACAGCTTTAGTACAATATATGTAAACAAGTCCATTTTTGTGATCAACTTTATCTGAATTAAAATTTGTATATGTAATTTAGAAAACTCAAATGCTAACATTGTTAGAAACTATTAATTTGTTATCTGCCTGAACAGATCTGCACAGGTTAGAACCCTATTTGTACAACAAGTTCATGTCTTAAAGTAAAGTATTTGATCGAAAATAATTAAGACAAACATGAAAGTTGAAAGTTTTAGATTGATACAGTTAATGATTAAATTTTTGTTGCAAGTCACATTATTTTAAAAGAGATTTTTTTTAGTAAACAATTGGTTCAAGATTAAAGTTTTTTTATTTTTTTGATCAAGTATGATCAAATCTAATAACATAAAGCTGAAACCCTTATGAGTAAGAAATTGATGCCAATTTTATATTGGAAATACCTTTTTACTACTTCTTTATGTATTTTTGCTGGACACAAATGGTGTTCCACCTTTTTATTTATTTAACTATTACAATTTCTTACAGGAGCTGCGTCTTATTTTATTAAGACAGGTTTTTGTCAGCGAAGGCGATCCTTTTTCTTTGGGTCTCCACGTCCGCTCTTAGAAATATGCTACGCAATTATCATAATTACATCAGGACTTGGTGGCGCCTATTTGGTTTAGATTAAGTTTGATCTGCAAACAGATTTCGACTTACCCCCCCACTTCTCATAGCTTATAGTTATGTCGGAAGACTTTGTTCTCTGGCGCCCATTTAGAAAATTTGTAACACTGACACCGGCAACGGTTAGGGCCCAGTTAAATTCGTTTCACTGCCACCCAACGTGGGGCGTGCAGTAGATAAAAAGAAAAAAACGTTTCACTGTGAAAGATAGAGAGACACTCAAATGGGAAAAGTAAAGCGGTTTTGTCTGTTGATCTCGCATGTGCTTTTCTAATTTGGAAAAATTCCACGGATATCTAGATATTTTTAAAAAACTATTTATTGCAATTTGTTTTCACATCCATCTGTAGACTTTATTATTGACATTAGAGAAATAATGTAGATACAAAACTTGTAAATATTTTTATGCTGAATAAGAACGAGTAGTTAGAAAAATTATTTTTTTTTAGCTTCATAGATATGTACATAACCTCAAAATTTTTAAATGGAAAACATAGTTGCCCATGGGCCTGTTTGATAGCTTTTGTTTTGCCGATTTTTGGTATAGCACATTATGGAGTTATTCTTGCAAATGACCAAAATATTGAGGTTTCTTTTATTTTACATAATGAACTAGCTACATTTGAATAAACAATCTCAAAAGAATACTTAGCAGCTGTATTTCTTTATCATAACAAAAAGCTGGTAACGGGAAATATTAACCGACAAATAGATCATCCACATAACAACAACAACATACAATTTTAAATTATACTGATTAAAATCACAAAAACCTTTAAAGTATAATAATTGAAAACAAAACTAAAATACCAATTCTACAGTGAGCAATCAATAAACCAAATTAAGCTGTTTTTATTTTTTATGTACATTTAAATCTTATCCAAATTTGATTGTGATAACTGAAAAATGAATATATTGTCCCACATTGTATTGGTACATTAGTAAATACGTTGCCTATTACTGCGTTTAAAATTTTTTTTCCCAGCAACTATTACACTGACAAAAAAACTGCAGTTTTCCGATAATTTATGACACAATAGCTACTACCCCTATTAAAATAAAAATTTTAGCTTTGGAAATGTAGGAGAATGGGGGGGGGGGTCAAAACGGTCATTTTTGGCACATTTTGAGCTATATCATAAAAACTACTGGACCGAAAATTATAAAAAAATTTTTTAGAAGTTTTTCAAATAATACCTCACACGAAATATTTATTAAATCTTTTTTGTTTGACCGAATTATTCCCCGCCATTTTATTCTAAGAATATTTTTTTCTATTTTCTGACTGTCGATATATGTACGCGGCATAAACTCCTAGCATTGTGCCAATATTCAAATTCCTACGTTACATTGTTTTCAAGAAAAGCTTCTGTGACAGACGGACGGACAGACACGAGCGTGATCTTATAAAGGTTCCATTATACCTTATAAGGTACGGAACCCTAAAAATTATTAAAAAATTTACAAAGACATGTCAAGCGATTTATAGAGATTGTCATTTATTGATGTTATTTCATTGTTTCGGTTATATTTGAGAGAGTTATGATGTCATCTATATTTTTCTTAAATAGCAAACCCCCATTCTTATTATGGATTTGAGAAGACTATTTTTTTCTACCTACAGTGAAGTAAATATAAATATAGGCTACATAAGAAAAATTATCAAAAAATAGAATTTATACTATACAGAAACATGTACTAAAAATTGAAAACAAATATCAAATAGTTACAGAAAATGTTCGAATTGGGAACCGTTTACGGCCTAACAATGACCAACGTGGTCTATGAACTCTTTATGAACGTAATCAAAAACGTCTACAGGTACACGTCGTACTTCTTGCATAGTGTTCTCTTAACTCGTCCAAACTTATCGGTTGAGTAAATAACCCAATAAAAAATAATCGAGCGGAGTCAATACGGTGTCGGCCGTGTGTTGGGGTACAGTTTCGATTTATAATATTATTATCTAAGACTGTTGAGGAAAAATGCTCGAAACCTTAACAAAATTTCGACATCGAAGCAGAAATTTAATAAATTTCGAGATCAAAGTCGAAATTTAACTAAATTTCGAGATCGAAGTCGAAATTTAACTAAATTTCCAGTTTAAAGTTGAACTATAATAAATTTTGACATCAAAGTCGAAATTTAACTAAATTTCGAAATCGATGTCGAAATTTAACTGAATTTCAAGATCGAAGTCGAAATTTAACTAATCGAGATCGAAGTAGAAATTTAACTAAATTTCGAGATCGAAGTCGAAATTTAACTAAATTTCGAGATGGAAATCAAAATTTAACTAAATTTCGACATCGAAGTCGAAATTTAATAAATTTCGACATCGAAGTCGAAATTTAAATGAATTTCGAAATCGAAGTCGAAATTTAACCGAATTTCGAGATCGAAGTCAAAATTTAACTAATCGAGATCGAAGTAGAAATTTAACTAAATTTCGAGATCGAAGTCGAAATTTAACTAAATTTCGAGATGGAAATCAAAATTTAACTAAATTTCGAGATCGAAGTCGAAATTTAACTAAAATAAGTAAAGCGATTTTTTGTGGCTCTTCTACGTCTTCGTAGGAAACCTGTACTAACGCGTTCTTTATTTTACTAACATGCATCTTTTCTTTCTGGATTAAAGCATTGTTATGCTTGTAGACATTATCATTCAATATTTGTAAAGGGATATCGTCATCTGAATCTAAACTCGAAGTGTATACTGTGTTGTAAAATGATTTTTTGTGTCAGAAAATTAGAAACGTTGTCGACATCTCTTGATTGTAAAGTCCCGGGTTTTAATTGCCAGTAGTCTTTCAAACACATGCAGGTTCAAAGATCGTAGCGACAGGAACAACTCAACTCACATACTTCAAAGCTCCTCCCTCTTCATTGAACACTTGGTGTACCCACATAATGAAACAATATTTTCTGGAACTTTTTCGAAACTCGTTCAATGTTTTCGTTAGTCACTTTACTAATGTCTTTCAGAACAAGATAGAACTTCGTGGCATCAAAGATATCTGTTTCATGTGCCACCAGTTTGTCTGCAGCTCATTTTAAAAATCATCAACGCCGTCTGCTGCATCTTTGGCATGTCCTGCTTAAAAATGCTCGATGTATCTTTTGCGAAGTAACATTGCGAGAATAATTTCGTGCACATTCTATTTTTGCCGATAGTAAGTAGCAGAGCCATCTGAAAATACACGTAATGTTTTTATTTCAGAAAAATTTTCTTAAACTGAAGAAAGAATAGGTTGAAGGCGAATCCAGATTGCAGCGGGATCGTGTGTAATATTTCCTGACACAGAACCGAAAGATGTTATCTCAACTATATCTGTCAAATTGCGAATATACATCACACCAGTGAGTAAAGATACCTGCTTTCGCTAACCCCCAAAATGATGAGATTGTATCTCTTAAGAATACTTATAATTATAATACTCGCTGAAATCAACATACAGTGCCACTTCTTGGTTTAATAATCAATCTATGCATGCCCTGTAAATCCTGTATTGTGTCTTTATATTGTAAACATATCAATTGAACTCTATAATGTTTTTCAAATATGTTGATCAAGGTCTTTACTGTACTCTCTGTCTTGTTTTATACCCTTTGTAACTGCAACTGTTTTTTAAAACTTTTAAAAAGATTTCGATTTTCTTTCCCACTCAGAATATTTTACAATAAAATCGTTTTTTTTTGTAGTATTTTATTTGATTTTTTTAGCGAGTTTCAGAGCAAGTTTCTGACATACAAGTCAATAAATTCTGGTACCAAACATTTTCTATAATAATCTTGTTTAGAGTAGAATTTGGAATTATCTTGTTTTTACAACGGCCGAGTATTGTATGTTCGTGTGGATTCGACATAAACATATTTCTCTTGCAGTAACAATAGAAAGCATTGCGTAGATTAGTTTATATCGCGTAAAAGTGGTGTAACAGCATTTCAAGCCGGGGTATTATCGTTTAAATAAACGGAAAGATTCATCGTGTAGTCTAGTAAGTAGCGCTTCTGCATTTTCACTCTACAAAGTTCTACTTTCATTTTTGCCAGCAGTCACTATGCATGCATCGCAACGATCGATGAAATCTCTCATTTTAGTACATAAATTGGTTTTTCTTAGTTTTAGTTGCTGCTTCATCATATGCATTATTCAATATTACGATACTCTTTAATACTCTGCGCTTTTTTAAAGCTTTTATGGAATTCTCTTCAAACGTTTGTTGAATAGCAAACTTTCCTTTTTAGACTTTATCTGTAGAACTCGGATTTATATCTCTTTATTTGCTTTTTGCCGCGCTTTGATGTTAGTGACATAACATTAGCACTATTTTATCGGCTACTAAACAGTGGAGGCGTTAACAAACGGTGGATTGCAATTAACAAAACTGCAGAAATATTTTGATTTTAGCCGTCATCTATATGAGAAGTTGAACGAGGCGTTTTAATGCCAGGTATCGAGTCTGCAGTATTTTTGACGACTGGAAGAGCTCCTTGTCGATCTTTCCATTTTCCGTTTGCAATTCGCCACCTCTTATTTAATGTACGATGTTTTCGTGGTGTTAAGTTTTTGACTAACGGTTTTTTGTATGATACCTCTCGAGATCTTTTCTTGTAGATACAATTTCTTTAAAAGCATCATTTTTTCGCCCTTCTCTATAACGCCACTGCTTTTCAGCAGCGGTAAAAAACATTTCGAAACCGAATCGGTTACGATATTCTTAAACAATTAATTTATCTAATGCTATGCATTATATTGATGTTACTCAAATACCTATCTACTTTCAAAAGATTTAAACAAACTGAAGGCTACAAAAACGTAAATTGATACCAAAACCAACTCTATTACTCACTCTACTACTATGATACCACGAACTTGTAACAGAGGTAAGTGGTAACGTAGTAGTAAATTTGACGATTCATAACGTATTTTTCACTAAAATACAGTGTATATCTAGAATTTTGTTAAGTATTCAAGAATTATTCCCTTTATACGACTTAAATTTAATAAAAGCAGATTCAAAACATTGATTACTTACAAAAATGTGCCGATAACAGTGTGCACATACAACAAGCATACGCAGCCAGTTCGACGCTTTGTAGTCAACTGGCCAGCTCTTATCTACCCTCGCCCCGCTGTGAATGGCAGTACGATTAACAAGACATCGTTGTGAAGTTATTGTGCGCTTACCAATACTGCCATCGGCTTTTTAGATCCTAAAATACTTTAAATTCATAGTCGAGCTACAATTCCATACAGAGCATGGAACACCCCTTCAGAAAATCATCAACAAGTACCTGTTAACACTTGTAGATTCAAAGTTTGTTACTTTGATTTTCAACATAATTAATAATAAACACGCTCTCGAATAAATTCCTTAACTCAAATCCCTTCTTCTTTTACAACGAAAGTTTATTCTATAAATTAAATAGTCTATGTCTTGTGTTAGGTATCCGGCAATCTCTTAAATTCTTCAATAACATCCTGTTTACAATAATCAATACGCTTTCTACAAATTTTCATTTTGAACTTATTTATTTCGAAACGACAAGTTTATGCTGAAATTAAATAGTTATATCCTGTTTTTAGGTACCCGCTATCTAGGTATGCCTTACAACCGCCGTATAATGGTTTTCTCTATTGTTCCAATGTATCGACTTGTTGAAATTAGGTCGCGCACTATCCGATATAAGCCGGGTTTTCCAGTTTTACCGCGCTTCGATAAGCTAGGATTTGCAGTTCGAATTCCTGTTGTTTGAACCATTGTTGAATTTCATTCTACAGCTTGTACGTCAAGGTGTTTTCTACATTTATTCGTCACCGTATTTCAAGGGCGATGCACGTGTTTTTGTTTGACAAGTAGGAGGTGTCTTGCGTGTATTTGGTGAGTTTCCCCGCGCGTACCCTTTCTAATCAGATTCTCTTTTTAGCTTTTTTTTAGCTGGAGGCCAAATGGATTCTCTCTTTGTGACGACCCACCTGTTCGTTGCCGTGGACCAGTTGCCTTTTGTCTTTGGATTACTTCTGTAGTTACGATAGCAGAGTGAATGGACCCTGACGACCATCGCATTGCTGTGGTGACTCACCTTCGAGTGCTTGCAAGATACGCATCCCGACGCATAGAGACATGTGACTCGTTTTCTTCTACGTACATCGAGGATCTTTATTTATCAGCGCTTGATGTTGTAAAACCAGTTTACCACCCATGTTTAGAAGCTAGTTTCGCTAGTGCTTCTGGTTATCTTTCTTTAATTCTTATTACACCTTTGTCTACATTTAATATTTTAATTTAATCCATTTGCTATTGGAGAAAACCTACCTTTAATACTTTAATTTAATCCACTTGCTATGGAGAAAACCTACCTTTAATACTTTAATTTAACACACGTGCTATTGAGAAAATTTACATTGAATACTTTAATTAAACACACTTGCTATTGAGAAAATCTAAGCATTACTTTTTTTAATGATTTTTATTACCTGTTAGCTACGAAATGCGCACTTCCTGGATCCTTTATAAAATTTGCTTTTTTAAAATATAACTAAAATTTATTACTTTTCTTTTTACCTGTGAATCGAGAAATTTTAATTTATTTTCAGTGTTAATAGATAGTCGTGGGCGATGTGTTTTTTGTTTCTGTTCTGTATGGAGGGTATCTCCTCACTCTCCGCGTTTGATAGCCTGGTATTTACTTTTCTTCCAGCTACGTCTAGGTACGTAAAAGTTGCATTTCAAATCCTTATAAAATATATAATGTCACCTTTTCAAATAATAAATGAATTGAATGTAAAAAACAATGTGTGAAGTGCAAAAATACTATACATGAATATGGAACAAAATGTGTTTATATGAAAAACAACTTTTTCACCGTTATTGACCTCTATGCCACATTAAAAGAGGAAGAAAGAACTAAATGCAATTATTTTCTCTTTACTAAAGGTGTTATACAATAAAAGGCATTGTTTATTGATTCAAATATATATTCATAATTTGAAAATAACTAACAACAGTAAATGATTTTTCTTCAAGGACCAGCTTATCTGCAACTAATTTTGAAACGACTCATATATATTAAAACTATATATCACAGTCATTTCAGGTATAGCGTTATACCTCGTATTGGTTAAATATACGTAGATGTTATTATCGATATGGTCAATTAAACAGCGATAAATAGAAAAAGTATAGTCACGTAAGATACACACGCGCGCGAGCGCACGCACGCAAGCGCGCATGCACGCAAGGACGCACGCACGCACGCACGCACACATCGACGCACGCACGCAAGCACAAGCGCAAGCACGCGCGCAAACACGCGTGCACACACGCACACGCGCGCGCACATACACACACCCATAATAATCACATTGATAATGTACTATAAACACAACTAGACGTGTTTGCTTTGCTGCTGCAATATTTAAAGTTTTATGGGTTTGTGATCAAGTAATAACTTTGAGATTATGCCTATAGAAATTAATTCCGAATGGACGTGCACCTTGAAGAAGTTTTAGAATACTGGAACAGGTGGAGTCGCTCCCGCGCTCCAGTGATCTAAAGAGTCAAACTACAGATCCAACCAAAGTAGTATGGTATTTAGTGAGGAACCAGACTAAGACAGGTTCCCGAAAGAGGGCAGCAGATTTTTCGGTACTTAGAGTGGCAGATACCATAGGGGTCGGTATGGCATTCTAAGACACACTACTGCGATGTATGAAGCAACAAACCACCACATTATCTCCCAAATACACAGCGTACTTAAATGGTTAATAAATACGATGGCATCCTTACGGAGTAAAATAGTCCTCCATTCTGATCTTTGGGAGGGGACTAGTTCGAGGGATGCGATCGGAAAGTATAAAAAAAGAGTTGCGAACATTCTGCGAGTCGTAGCGTGGAATGTCAGAAGTATAAAGTAATTAAGTAAGCTAGAAAATTTAGAAATTAAAATGGATAGGTTAGCACTAGACATAGTAGGGATTAGCGAAGTTCGCTGGCAGAGGCGGGGGATTTTTGTAGTAGAGACTTTAGGGTAATTCATACAGGATCAGAGAAAGGTAATTTGGGTGTGGGGATAGTTATGAGAAAAAAGATAGGGCAACGTGTAGAAAATTACCTACAAAAGAACGAAAGAGTGCTCATGGTTAGATTAGAATCTAAATCTGTAAATACGGTAATAATCAAAGTATACATACCCACCTCCAGCTACAGTGAGGATGAGGTAAAGGCAATTTACAAAAACATCGGAAACATACTAAGATACGTAAAAGGACTTGAAAATTTAATACATTCGGGGGATTTTAATGCAGTGGTGAGGGTAGAAAAGGAGCGGTAGTAGACTTCATTGGTTTAGGCACATGAAATGACAGGGAAAATACTCTGGTACTTTTGCGACAAGAACAATTTAATCATCACAATCACATTATTTCAACAACATGCTAGAATACGATACACGTGGAAAATGCCAGGAGATATAGGAAAATAGCAAATAGATTACATTCTAATTACACCACGGTTTAGGAATCAAGTAAAAGACTGTAGAAGCTACCCAGAAACAGATATAGACACTGACCACAAAATCGTAATTATGAAGGCCGCTCTGAAGTTTAATAATTTGAAAAAAGAAACGGTAAAAGGCACTTTGACTTAGAGTAACTAAAAGATAAAGATATCCATGAAAGATTTAAAAAAAGTCAAACGAATTGCTGAAAGCTATCGCAAAAATTTCCTATTCTAAGGAAAAAGAAACAGAGTGGATTGACATTAAATCTAGCTTAGACAAGGCGACCGGAAATATTCTGGGATAAACACAAAAACAAAATAGGGAACAATAGGTAACAAAGGGTATCATGAATCTAATAGAAGAAAGACGAAAATGCAAAAATAGATCAGATGAAACATGAAAACATATACAACACCACAAAATGGGAAATTATTCGCAAATATAGGAAAGCTATAGAACAATGGATTGATGAAGAGTACAAAGAGGTACAAACTAATATGGAAATAGGAAAGGCAGACAAAGCATACAAACTAATTAGAATATATTTTAGGGATATAAAACCGTCTAGCAAAAATATAAGGGACGCGGGACAAAACGTCAATATAGAAAATGTAGAGAAAGTGGATAGAAATAACAGTATTAGAACAGGCATCAGACATTGAAAAGGACGACTTGGTATATCTTATATTTAGACATTAGTTTCAATTAGTATTAAAGGGCCTGAAAAATGGTAGGGCACTGGGTACACATAAGGTGCAAGCAGAAACTCTAAAACCCGCTGGACATGCAGTAACTAAACGTCTGCTGCAGTTACGGTGGCAGGGCGAATGGTTCCTGACTACCGTGGCGTTGCTGTGCTGACTCACTCCCGACGACTTATAAGGTAAGCATCCCAACGCATAGAGGTATGTGACTAGTTTTCTTTTATGCACATCGAGGATTATTATTATCAGCGGTTGACCTTGTGAAACCAGTTCACCATACATGTTTAAAAGCTAGCTCCGCTAGTACTTCTGGTTATATTTCTAATTCTTACCACAACTTGATCTACATTTGATACTTTAATTCAACACACCTCCCATGGAGAAAACCTACGTTTAGTACTTTATTTTAACACACGTGCTATTGAGAAAATCTACATTTAATACCTTAATTTAGCACACTTGCTATTGAGAAAATCTAAGCGTTACTTTTTTTCCAATGAGTTTTATTACGTGATAGCTACGAAATTCGCACTTTGCGGATCCATTATAAAATTTGTTCTTTACAATATAACTTAAATCTACTACTTTTCTTTGTCCATGTGAATCAAGAAATTTTAATTAATTTTTAATGTAAAAATTGTGGGCGATGTGGTTTTTTTTTGCTTTTTTTGGTATGTAGGTGAATCCTCCCACTCTCCGCGTCAAGTAGTTCGCCTGGTATTTACGTTTCTACCGGCTACGTTTAGGTACGCAGCACATGGAATATGAAGCAGTTTGTATGAAAAGGTTTACTTTGTAAAACGATATGAACAATGTTTGAGCACATATTGATAATTACGGTCTGGAAAAAGGCAATGATAATCAGATCTGTAACGGTGAAATACCTACATTTTGTCTGAATTTTCTAAAGTACATATCGATTGATTAATTAAACTGTATGATTAGATTATTCTGTGTGCAGGTCTTTTGAATTTAAAGTAGAGTATGTGTAAAAGTTGAAAGTTTGATGAGGAGGGTTGGCAAGTCTACGGTACAGGTTTTCGCCAGTATACTAGGAAATAACAAAACCTAACTGGTATCAGATATGTTTAAGTACGGTTTTCTTTAACTAGAAGTATATTCAATTATACGACTTACTTTTATAAATTTTGTACATATTAAGAAATATTTATTTACGGTTTGGTTCATGAATAATAATTACGAGATTAGGATTTGTAAAATAAGTGAGTGATCATGTGATTTTACTCGTTTTAAAGAGAGAGTATATAGGATTTGTGTTGAGAAAAAGCTGTTTCTCATAGATGTTATATTTAAGATATTGTTTGTAGGTGAAAACTGTTGTAGATGTCGTAAGTAGTATTTGAAAGATTGTTTGTAAAATACTATTTGGTATTATTATAAATCTGGTGTACGATCCTAGTGGTTTCATTTGAAAAGAACCAGCAAAAATAATTAAACGACGGACACCATGTTTAATCAAACACTTCATAGCACTTATACTGTCGCCCACACGTCAAACCTCTTCAGTCTACCGCACTTTCATCGACGTCTAACCTGGGGCCCTACTTAAAATCACTTCAATCCACAGCAATTAATATATATATATATATATATATATATATATATAACATATATATATATATATTTATATATATATATATATATATATATATATTGCTATATGGTGGCTGACTCATAAACAACTGCATGTATTGACAAAGAACTTTATCAACAAGCTACTATTGCAAAATTTCTGTTTTATAAAATAGTCAAAGTAAAGGTTTTACTTTTTATAAGATAAAATTTGTTGAAAGTTGTATTAGGAAGAATATAAGCGTTGTAAAATTTCCAAACCATAAATAGGAGATAAGAATTCGACAGGAATGTTATTTCAAATTGAACAACTTGTTTATTAACGTAGACGTTCTAAGAGGTAGAAAATAAACACTTAATTGTGGGGGTTATTGTTTTTTTTCTAGATTAGATCTTGATAAGTATTTTAAAATACAAAATAATTTATATGGATAATTTAAAGACGCAAATGGTTTGAAAAATATCACAAACATCTTTATTTGTATGAAATGTAGGTCAGCACTTGCTATGAAAGAATGTAAAAACCTGATAAAGTTTAGTAGGTTATCATGCAAGATTTTTATAATAAATTAGAACAATTTGCATTTGCTTGATTGGCTGTAGAGCAACCGCTTTTACATGAAAGATAAATTTTGAATGTGAATAAAATAATGAAATAATGTAACACAACATGAAACCTAAGTTGTAATATTTTGTAAGCCTCTATGAATTTTAAAAGTTTTATTTACGTACAAATTACAATCGGAATATGAACAAATCAAACAACTTAAGTAAAAAAATCACAAACTTCAATATTTAAAAACAGTATTACACCTTAACGCTTTTAGCTCATCTTTAGAAATTGGTGATAGCATAGCAACTACTGGAAATTTAGTTTACCAATGTAGTTTAAATGTATGCAGAGTTCGACACTGTAGTTTTTACGTCAGCACAGATCCATTTGCATGTGTGGTAAATGTGATGAGAGCTTACGATCTTTGACTACATAAATTAAAGTAGGCATAATGTTTTATGACCTCCTATTGCGTAGTGATACTGTAATACTGTAATCCAAATAGCTTCGTTGATTATGATATTTAGTTGTTTAGTCACGTTGTAAAAGCCTTAGTAGGAGTCGCAAGTGTTCTTAATGTCTTTAAACGATTACCTTTTTTGTGCTTTGGTAAATCAACTATAGTATGCTATTAATAAAGGTGCATGGGAATGCACAAATTCTATAACGTGTTATACTTTAGGTTCAAAGGAAAACCTATTCCTCACAAATATTTCTTTTAAACCCACTTTGCCGGAAGTGCACAGTAGTTGGTATAATGGGCGCCACTATACCTTGTAGTAAGATGGAGATTTAGATAATACGCTTAAACATGCATCACCTATAAATTTGAAAAATATTTTTAAAGCAAAATAAGATGTAACCTTCAAGACGATTTTCCTTTTGATTTTGACATAACGATGAAAGCTTTTCATAATTACACTCACAAATCTACCGCTGCCATAATATCTCTTAATATAATCAATAGTTGAATCTTAATTAAAATTTCAAATATTTGGTAGAGCATCTTGACTTCATTAGCGCTTTCGCTGGAATGAAAGAAATAATTTTCGATTAATTTAAGATGAGTTTCACTTGCCACTAATGGTACATATATCGTAAGCTGTCTACCTGGAACCGAAATCGGGTAATCCATACCAAAGACTGTTACGTGCCAAATTGGCACTTAAACATTGTTTTTAGGTTAATTTTGATGTGCGGAAGTTTCGCGCCACAAATTTAAAAGACTAGGCGTGTATTTCCGTCACGTCACAGTGCGTTTGCGCCAGATCGCGCGACGCGAGTGGAGTAGGGACAAAGTGGGGTTTTTCCTGTGCTCTCTTTAACGTCGCTTTTTTGCCTAAACCTTCGAGTGGAGTGGACGTTTTTAGGTATCGTATCGTGCCTTTAGCTTTACCTATGTAGATTCCCTTGCCTAATTATCTTTTGTTTGTCGCCCCTTATACCTGGTTTTCCTTATCCATTCCCTACATAGGTAGGAGTAATAAATTTGTAGCCTTGGCTTAACCGCTTCCACGCCGGAGCAGCCCACGACCCTAGACGAACCGGATGTCCATGTTCCGCCAACAGCATCGGAGCAGTCCCATCTTTAATCCCTCCGGGATGGAGCCCTGATGGACTATAATAGAGGCCAACTTTAGCTCAACCCCGCAGGACGTTCGGATTTCTGATGTAAGTACTCCATTGCTTAATTTGTTCGCTGATATAACCTATTGTCTTAACTTTATATATTTTTCCGATGTTGCGTAATATAATTTGTGCATTGGTGACGTCATTGTCAGATGGGAGCGCCAAATCTGTACAAAGGTTAGCGTTACCAACCGCCCGTGACGTCGCTTATTTCGCGCTTGCGCGATGTATTTATAAACTTTTAACTGTAAGAATTCGCGGCTTAAAACGTAAGAAGACCAGTCTAAATAGTTGTGGCTATATGCCAGTTGAATCTTAATTAAATCTTAATTAAAACTTCAAATATTTGGTAGAGCATCTTGACTTCATTAGCGCTTTCGCTGGAATGAAAGAAATAATTTTCGATTAATTTAAGATGAGTTTCACTTGCCACTAATGGTACATATATCGTAAGCTGTCTACCTGGAACCGAAATCGGGTAATCCATACCAAAGACTGTTACGTGCCAAATTGGCACTTAAACATTGTTTTTAGGTTAATTTTGATGTGCGGAAGTTTCGCGCCACAAATTTAAAAGACTAGGCGTGTATTTCCGTCACGTCACAGTGCGTTTGCGCCAGATCTCGCGACGCGAGTGGAGTAGGGACAAAGTGGGGTTTTTCCTGTGCTCTCTTTAACGTCGCTTTTTTGCCTGAACCTTCGACTGGAGTGGACGTTTTTAGGTATCGTATCGTGCCTTTAGCTTTACCTATGTAGATTCCCTTGCCTAATTATCTTTTGTTTGTCACCCCTTATACCTGGTTTTCCTTATCCATTCACTACATAGGTAGGAGTAATAAATTTGTAGCCTTGGATTAACCGCTTCCACGCCGGAGCAGCCCACGACCCTAGACGAACCGGATGTCCATGTTCCGCCAACAGCACCGGAGCAGTCCCATCTTTAATCCCTCCGGGATGGAGCCCTGATGGACTTTAATAGAGGCCAACTTTAGCTCAACCCCGCAGGACGTTCGGATTTCTGATGTAAGTACTCCATTGCTTAATTTGTTCGCTGATATAACCTATTGTCTTAACTTTATATATTTTTCCGATATTGCGTAATATAATTTGTGCATTGGTGACGTCATTGTCAGATGGGAGCGCCAAATCTGTACAAAGGTTAGCGTTACCAACCGCCCGTGACGTCGCTTATTTCGCGCTTGCGCGATGTATTTATAAACTTTTTAACTGTAAGAATTCGCGGTTTAAAACGTAAGAAGACCAGTCTAAATAGTTGTGGCTATATGCCAGTCGCCTGCAGAAAGCAATGTTTAAGATGTTTCCCTACGATAAAACAATACCAACTGTTCTAAATATTGCACTATAGGTTGATGGATGCGAACCAACGTGGACACTCCCCTATTGGAGCATTTAAATCGTACGATGTGAAAATAAGTTTGCAACAACTTCGTTTTGTACATAATTCTACTTTTAGGATGTTCTGTTAGACACCGCGAAGCTAAAATTGGTATCTGAAAGTCCCATTTGTAATTATTTCAGACAAACATCGGTCAATTAATTCAAAATATTTTGCTTGAAGGGTATATTTTACATTTGACACACATCAAATTAATTATTTTTAAAACAGTAGAGTTACCGAGGATATTTTATATAGGAATGGATTTCAAAGACGCTACAAATAATATTGGACGTTCTTAAATTGCTTTTAGGAATTATAGAACGTTACACAGTCCTCCCTCAAGAAAAAAGTTCCAACTGCTAGAGGAATAACCTTTTAAAATCTTTTGTAGATGTTCAGCACAATGTAATACAAGAGATATACAAGATTTCTTTTAATATGAGAAAAATGATCATCACATATGTACAAGTTGTAAATTCTTTAACACTATGTTGTAACATTTAGAAATGCTGACAATTTATTCGGCCGTATTTTAAGGAAGAGCTTGGCTAATTAGTTGCGTTACGACACCAAGATTTAACTATTTTAATTAAATTATCAAATAGATTCAAGTCTTATTGGTATGCTTTCTTGACAACTGTACGTTCTGGCAAATAATTGCATATATTTATTCTCCATGCTGTTCTAGTTATTATTTGTGTTCCTCATAGCTGCGCATAGATAAACGATCGGATGGTCGAACGAAGCATTGCGAATTCATTCTCCAAGCCGTTAGCATAGGTCGTGAATTTTGAACAGAGCTCGCAATTTGCTAATAGCCTGGTGCTAAAATTGATCTTCATATAGCTCACTAACTTTACTTCACAATGATATACTTTTAGATTTAACTTCGCTTTATTTAATTACATATTTTCAGCGCTAATTAATGGAGTTTGGGATCAAGTTTGGTTTGTGTAGAACAACACAAAGGTGTTGCTGGCATGGCGTTTCTAGTTGGCCAGAACTTCAAGATTGTATCTGGATAAAATGCTCGCTTGGATTCTTCGATGATGATTAACATTCAAGTTGTAGCTTCGCTTTCATTTAAAGGTACCCATGGTAATGAAGTTTGAAATAAGTTTCCAAAAAGTAAGAACACCTTATTTAATTTTGTTGGTAACCTTAGGAGTTGCCCCGTTTAAAAAAGCGTGTGCTATTTTTAACACCTTGTTAATATGAAAAACTAATCAAGTTGCATAAATTAATTATAGTAATGTTTAAACTTTTCTGCCTTTGAGGAATTATTTCTGTAGTTTGAAGTACCCTTTTGGCGTTGTAAAATTGTTTACTCGGTTCAATGCCATTTAATCCTGATGTTCTTGTGTGAAATTGTTACGTTAATCTGCGGACGCCACGTTGGGCGCCAAAGTTATGCTACGTAACACAAAGAAAGTCAAAGAAATGACCCGGCTCAATCGGAGAGTAGGGGGGGTTGCAGAAAGCAGACTGACCTATGATGGATGCGGCGGTAAGGAGCTAGTAACAGTACCTGCAATAGAAAAATTAGAATAGTAGACCTGAAAAGAAAACAAATTAGTCCTGCAAGCCTGAAACAAAGAAAAAAAAACATAACATACGGATCAAGTATAAATTGTTCAATACTTTGTAGAATAAAAAAACTGTTTGAATAATCTATATAATTTAACAACGTTAAAAGCAATATAACAAATCTTTAGTACAAAGTGAGGTAATATTGGGGAGTAGCAGAAACGTTTCCTCACACACCAATTAAACATAAATCAGACAAAAAGTTAAAAAAAAATAAATAGGTAAGACACAATTGATATGAGTAATTCAGTAAATAAATGGGTAAGACACAATTGATATGAGTAATTCAGTAGCATTGATTCTTTTCCTTTCTTTCTTTATTTTTTTTCTTCTATGTTTTAAAATAGCATGCAAGTCTATTGTAAAAGGTATCAGAACGACGAAGATATGGCAAAACAACTGATAGATATTTAAAGTACTAATAAGTAGGAAATAGTTCAACTTACAAAAGTCCTTCAGCGACGCTCCCTTGCCATGGAAGTGTGAGATTCACGATGTCCTACACTAAAGAAGCACTTCACCCTTGATTGTGAGGGTGTTGATGGAACTTCTCAAACGTTACACTAATCACACCTACGTATTTCACTGGTGTTAACAGCAGACGCTATCACACGTCGGGACTAGGTAGCCTTGATAAATTTCTTGGTAATTCTATTTTTCAAGACAATAATTTCGAAATATTCGGAAGCACTAATTTAATTTCAACGGGGACCAAAGGTATATTAGTTTCATACACATCCTCAAAAGCAGTGAGAAACTTCAACCAATACCTTTGTCAGCCGGTAATCTGTTATGTTTCGCAAATCACGAAATTTGCTCAAGCAATGATCTATTTTAGGTTCTTTGTTGTAAAAAAAAATTCAGAAATTACAGTAGCACTGTAGTTAAATAATTCAAAGTATGCGCCACTCCGAAAAGAAAGAAAAAAAAGGACCGCGAAACTAGATCGCACACCCACAGTTTTAATATCAAAAGACAAAACAACTAAAAAAAAGAACCATAACGGGTACAGCACGTGTATCACTTAAGTACGTCCGTCAAAAAAATATGTTCCGTAGAACACTTTTGTCCGGTCAATATACAATTTTTATTTCACCAGAAAACAACAAAAAATATCGTGCCGTGCTCGTACATGAACAATACGAAAATTAAAATTCCGCATTAATTCTCACTAGTCAAAGCAAAAAGGAAAACAGAATTTTTAACGTACTTAGTATATCGGTATAAAGAACAAAACACGACTCGACTCCTCGCCTGTTTATTCAACTCGTTCCATTACACTTCTTATCGGCTCTTATCTAGACTTGCTAATAACCACATAAGGAACAGAATTTATCTTTAAGGCAAGACGAGAACGATGCACTCTATAATTTAATTAACTTTTACCTTACAAAATATCAAATATTTGATACACATATTCTGTGCTGAGTTTGTTATCTACTCTTTATAATACGATGCACTCGCCTAAGGAGTTAATAAGTATCAAATATAAAAATAGTAATTTGTAGAAATGTATTTATAAATTGGGAAACAGCGTAAAACTGTTACGGTACAAAAATATGCACGTTACAAAATAATGTCAGCACATGTTTGAACTTTGTCTTTATGATGTTTAAAAGTTAATTGAAAAGTAAAAATACCTATTTTATCCTGAGCTTAGATTAAAGTACTTATTCCTTTTAAAATTATGTCTTGCTTGTAATGCTAGCAGATCTGGTAACCGTGAGATCAAAATGTGATTTGTTAACTCAACTTACTTAAGAAAAAGCTTTATGAAATGAAATCATTTTTTGTTATCTTTGGTTATTTTACGGTTATGAAATTAGAAAAGAATCTTTAGATATAGCCTTATGAGCGATGAAGGTAGAACACACTGCTTATAAATAAGAATATTTTTATGTTTATTGCATTAGTTTTGGGTGACAAACAGTGATAACAATGTATGATCATTTGAAGTAGCATCTCCGTTCATTAATATTCCTTTAGATTTAGTCATCAATATTATCAAAGAAAATTGAATAAAGGTTAAACCATATTGCAAGATGTCTGAAGATTTATTTTTGGCTTCCGTTAACCTGGTTTTCAACAACACTTATTTTGTTTTCAAGATAAATTCCATCTACAACTATTTGGAACTTGAATGGGGGTCACCTTTGTCGCCCATAATCGCTCAAATCATTATGGATAACTTACTTTCTATCGTTTTACTTAGACTAGATTATGAGATGTCATTTTTGGTCAAGTATGTAGATGACATCATTTGCTCGTTACAAGCTCAATATGTGGATCAAACTGTTCCAAAATTTAATGACTTTAATGAACACCTTACGTTCACTTATGAAATAGAAGTTGATAGTAAATTACCTTGTCTGGATGTTCTGGTTATCAGAGACTCAGACAATTGTCTAATTTTTGATTGGTACACTAAACCAACTAATTCTGACAGACATTTGAATTTTCACTCCAATCATTCTATACAACATAAGGTCAACACTTTAAAGGCCCTACGTTACCGGATAGAACATGCATCTGATTCTCAGTTCATTAAGAAAAATAATAAAAGTATCGATAGACACTTTATTGAATAACGGTTACCCAAAAGGAATGTTTCAGAAGCTGATGTATAGTAATTTCCTATGTCTTGACATTACTATAACAGACATTACATATAACAAGCTTCCTACAAAAGTTATTTCTTTTGTTAGTAAGATTACCAAAACAGCCTAAGGTAGCTATCGTCTACGAATACAACCATTCCACCCAAAGTTTATTTACTAAATTAGAGGATCGTACTCCAAAACTATTAAACAGTAACATCGTCTACAAGATTATTTGCAGTTGCAATAATAGTTACATTGGGCAGACGAGTCAATGACTAAAAAGTCCTTTAACCCGGCACAGGAGTGATTGTAGAAAAAACTTTTCGAAATGTGCAATGCCTTCACATGTTTCTTCAACTAAACATACACCTCTATTCCATGATACCATCATTTTGGATAATGAACCCAATTATAGAACTAGATTGTTCATTGAGTCTTTTTATATTAACAAAGAAATCAATCCAATTAATAACAAAATGGCGTATTTACCAACTCCGTTATAGAAACTACTTTGCTGTTGGAGTTTCTTTATTTGATACACCTTCGTTCTTAATCTCTGTTCGTCTGTGTTAACACGCTACTTTTAGCCTTAAGCTTATTTTTGTATTAAAAGTTATCACTACCTGTTTAGTCTCCTCCTTCATGTTAAAGTATCAAATTGTGTGTAAGTCTCTTTATTTTATTTAAGGTAATGACTCGTTTTCCCTTTTAATTTTTAGATCTTAATAAAGACTTTATATAAGTCGAAACATAGATCTCATAATAATTTTTTTGGTTACGAACGACAATCCCATGAATTGACTCCATCAACTTTTCTAATTGCACACCCCATTCGTTTTATATATATATATATATACATATATATATATACATATATATATATATATATATATATATATATATATATATATAATATATATATATATATATATTACTATGTGATTTAAAGGTTAGAAATATATAGATAGGTCATACGTCAAGCTACCGTGTGTAGATACCACTTATTCAAAAGCTGTTTTAAAATTTTAAGGTAATGAATATTCAATTTAATGTTGGAATTTTAAAGTTAGTTTCAAGCTACAGCTTTACATTTTATTTGTAAGGAAATACCATAATATTTAGAAGGTAAATATTATACATTTATCAAGAAAGGTCGATTACTAAGTGTACAGGATGAAAACGCAGCTATAATTATAATATAAATAGTGTACAATGGTTAAAAAGCTTTTTTCAGTGTCTTTGGCGTAGGATCGATAATTTAAGGGCATTTTTTAGTAAAGTGAAAACATTTCAATACCGTTTAGCGTAAGATAGCAGTTAAGAACACGTGCTTGTATTGAATAAGAAAGAAAAATCAATATTTTCTACGAATACAAATAAACGTTAAGGCAAACACGGATCAATATCACAAACAAAGACGGAGTTTACTACAGCATATGAAAGACGAAGATGCATATGTCAAATATCAGTTAGCATAAGTAGGATAGAAGATGTTTGTATCGATTTAAAATAGGGAGAGAAATTAAGAGATCTAATTGGAAGTTACAGTAGACGCGTGACAGTTTAAAAGTTAAAGAGGGCACATATCCGAGTGGGATTCGTAATAACGAAGCATGAGAAAGAAAATTGCTGTAGATGAGAGAAAGAGGGAAAGGACTAGGTTCGTTTTAATTGTGAGGCGTGCATCTAACAGGAATCGATTTCCGTTGAGTCTAATCTTTTGGCGAAGGTACCGACCGTTGGAAGGGTAGGACCGATTTTCTAGTTATTTTTATTTGTTCGTACGTTAAAATTCATGCAGGGTGAAAAACCGTTGGTGTTGGTGACAAAATTAGGTGGAATTTTGTGGCGGTTGTAATTGGAATTTCAAGAAGCGAGCCGACGGTTGGTAGGATACCGAAAATGTTTGTTTATCCGTACTGGAATTTTGCGAAACTTGGAAACAGTGGGGAACTTTTGGCTTTATATAAACACCTTAGAGGTAAGGTGAGGCTCTCTGACTTCTTCGTTCGCCATCGAAGTTAACTCACGTAGTAGTGAATATTATTCAGTTATTTTATGACAAATATTGTTAGTTTACATTACACACGAGTTGGTGTGTTGTAGTAATTAATGGGCGTTTTGAAAAGTTTTAAAGTAAATTCTGAATTAAAAGCGAAGCTGTTATAAAGCGTGTAAGTACAAACTAAAGCTATTTTGGTGGTTGAAGTTACAAAGCGTTTTAAAAGGAAATTGTAACGATGAATGCATCGAATATTGATTTGTTGATCGTAAATGGAATGGTAATGAAAAATTTTGGAGGTTTAGATGAACTTTCAATGTAAAATTAAGAAAGATTTGGATAGCGGCGTGTGGAGAGGAATGGTGTGACTCAACTTCGAGAGCTGTTCCATAGCCTAGAATCATTCTAGACGGCAACATTTTATTGAACATTATATGTAAATGAAAACATGTTTAGGTAGAGAGGGATAACATGGCTGCTTTGTACAAAGTAATGGGGACATTTGTTATTGCACTGCTATAATTCTGCACACAGACTTAAAGAGTTTTACTGTGAGCTCATATTAAGACAAGGATTAAAGTCAGGCATGAGATTAAACTACTTTCTTTAATAGGGTATATGAATGATGAAAATAATTAATCTAAACACATTTTTGAGAAATGAACTGTTTCTAATCAAAGATATATTATTGTATGTCAGTGAACAGTTGTAATGAAAAGAATTTTGAAAGATGTAAATTTTATTTCGTGTAAATAGAGTGTGATGTATTTTGGTAGTTGTGTTATTTTGAATTGGATTGTAGGGAAGTATTTGTCCTTTAGATTACGGCATCGTGGCAATTAGGAGGAGTTTGAGATTTAGGAGGCCAGGTAAGCTTCTTTGTTAGTTTCATAAGCAGTGCAGGAGGTGAGCGGAGCAGCCAAGATAGACCTCAAGAAATATATGACGGCCCAACGCTGGCGTTATTTTCAAAAGAGGACTACGAAATTTATGGCATCTAAATTGTGGGATTATTTCCAAAGGAGACTTTAGGAAATTTAAGACGGCCCAACGCTGGGGCTATTTCCACAGGAAAACTCAACATATATATATATATATATATATATATATATATATATATATATATATATATGTATCGTTGTGCCGTCCAATAAGAACTTGATATGATAACGCCGTACTCGGTGTCAATGGCGTATTCTACTTATAACTCCACCTCTCTGTTTAAATTATCAAATTTCACTCCCACCAAATTTTTTATTCTGCCACGGCTAGCTTTTATTTGAATTGTAAAATGAAGTTAATTAATTCCATATAATGAAAGCAAATATTATGTACAGGTTTTGAAAATTATTAAAATACACTTTTCAATCAATCAATATTGTAAGTTTTATTTATCTCAAAAATCATATGCTTTGCAATCAATCTAAAGTCACCAAAAACTATTCTTTTTATCAAAGAAGCCTTGAACGTTCAAAACCCCTTTATTATATTACGTATTTTCAACGTATGCAAAGTTCGTTGCCGACTCCGTTATACAAGTTTATCTTAATTAAGTAGATTCAATATTCAAATTGAAAAAACTGTCTTAAAACTAATAAGATATAACCTGGTCTGTTTACTTCGTGCTTCTTTATTTCTTTCTCGCAACTCAAAATTGTACCAAAATTATCGACGCATCCATTATTAACCAACATCAATTAGAATTTTCCATGCATTATTATACCATCCATTTGGATCATTAACATCGTATTCGAAATTATTCTCCACCAATTCGGAATTATTATATACCCATTTGAAATATTATCTACTGAATTATGCACCCCTATGGAATTTCGAAATTATCATCAGCCTAGAATTATTTTCGTCAAACTTAAATTTATTATCGTCACCCTCCAAATTATTATCGTCAAACTCAGATTTATTGTGGTCCGCCTCAGAATTATTATCGTCAAACTTAGAGCCCTATTATTATTATATTTTAGTTTAAATAAATTCCCCAAATTCTACTTACGTTAATCGGTAATAGAAATTTTCATATTCGTAGCACTATCTGTCACTAAACAATTTTACTATTAAAATATTATTATTACGCGTTACTCTTAGATTTAGAGTAACGCAGCTTGGCCTTTTTGAGTTGAAACTGAGCTCCGTTATCATTGCTCGCTGTTAATATATGGGTTGATCCCCCTTTCTATGTGGGCTTGGTTTACTAATCTTAACCAATTGGGTCTTTGTATTTCCTACACTTAAAGTGGTTTTCTGATGTAACATTTTTGGCATTTCAAGTAATGGTTGTTTGCTACAGATGCTTTGTTATCAGACCATGCGGTGTTTTAAGTAAATAATCGCTTTTCCATATTATACTAAAATACCTGATGCAATTTGAATTTCGATTTTCATGTTTATTTACGCATCTTTGATTTATCTTTACTTACAAAAAATGTTAATTGTTTCTACGCACTAACCGAAATCTTTGTTAAGTGCTATCTCTTATCTCCGTATTATCATAACTGATTAGAATTCTTTTGAATGCGTGTTTAATTACTATTCCTCTTAATACGCGTGCTTTTTTACTGAAAATTATCGTTGTTTGCATTACTTTAAATTACTAAAGCTCTATATACCTGGTGTTAAATATTTGTTATTTACCTAATGCATAAATTACCTATTTTTATGCTAACTATGCGTCCTATTGTTATAAGATGAGTTTATTTGCGTCGCTTAAAACTAATTATACTCTATATACAGGGTGTTAAATGCTTACTATTTACAAACTATCCCAATTACTCAATTTTCTACTAAATAAATGCAGTTTTCTGCTTCCTATTGTGATTTCTGATTACTACATGACCATTGCTGTTAAATACACTCTTAAACAACTCCTTATCACAGCATTATATATATATATGTATATTGCTGTGATATACTCCTTTGAATGCGGGAACTGGGTCCTTTCAACAAAAAAAATTCTAGTCCCACCGATTGGGCGTCATAAACTGCTGTGATCCTGGTTTCGCTTCAGCTGCTCACCTAATTTTATAAACCTCCTCATTCATAAAATTAAACAACACATTCATACCACAAACATCAACGTTAACTCTATTTACATCAATATTCAGAATACATTAAATTTTCAAATTAAATTTCAGCATAAAATTCAGTTTTAAAAAGAATTTCAAGATTAATTTTATTATCACTTTAACGTGCATCCAGAATTAAAGTCCTTGTTGGATGCCTACTAATTAATATAACAATACAAGCAGACCGGAGTCTGAGTATAAAGGAGCATCTACCACCCTTTACGTTAATTAACCAGGTTCGTCTAATTGAGCTCAAAGACATACCCAAAGTTTCATCATAATTCAGAACATCAATACTAAATACCCTTTCTACTTAAACAAGCAAATTTCATCTTAAAATTAAAATTTTATGGTTAGTACAATTTCACTAATGTCCATTTAAAGTAAATCAATTATAAAGTTATTCAACACACACAAAATGTCAAACAAAATAGTATAATTTACCTGAAGGTTACTGTCCTCGTAGCTTCAATGTACATCGTCCCTTTAGTTAATCACACCATTTCAACAGGATTATATTTACGGCTTCTAATTCTCAACGCTTTTAAAATTTTCTCCATCACCATTTATTTAAAGTTGTTTCTGGGCTTTTCCGGAACTCATCTGTGTATATCTGACCCTTGTTTCGTGGATCCAGACACGTATTTGAACCATTTAATTATTAACACCCCGAAAAATAGCAAAGAAATTCATGCGTCTTTCACCAATATACGCCAAAACTGCCTACTTTTGTGTATACATTTGTCGTTGTAAATTTTGCTAATTGGTACAGTGATACTAAATTTTATTACCTTGTATCTAAGTGCACTGAAGTACATTCATGTTAGCACGTAAATAACAAACTATTTTGAATCACTAAAATATACGAGCAAAATTTTAAATTATTTTATCAAACTAAAATGCACTGTTTAACATCTTCAATCAAGTCGCGGATGTAAGAGCTTTTAACGCATCGAATAGTCAAAAGTCTAAGAGAGCCTTGTTTATATTCACCTCGGTATATATAGCAAAAGCCTGTCTGTCGGTCTGTTCCCCAAAACGGGTAATTCTAAAGAATTTCTCATGCCATGTTTCCAGTCCGTCGCTCGCGCGTCGGTTTTACGAATTTTCACTCGCCCCATTCAAAACTCAGAAATTCACACGGCACGCAAACATGTCCGAGAAAAACTAATTAATTTTGTACAGAAATTGTTGTTTCTACCTCTGATATTTGCATCCTATTTTCAACCAATTGTGACCCTCGTGACGTTGCTTAAATCACGCCTTTACTATATGTGTCTTTGCTTGACGCATTTTCTCTTTCCTTTTCTAACCTGTTCGTATTGGTGCAAATTGATATTCTTTATTATCGATTATATTTTAGTCCATGTGGACTATCTGGGTTAAATAACCCGTATCGCACATTCTCGTGAATATTAAGCCCCGGTTTCTCCAAGATTCTTTGAACCCATTTGTTATCTACACAATTTTCGCCGTACGTGATATTTAAACTACGCAGGTGTTCAAAATAATATTAATTCTCAGAGCTTTTAAATAAACCCTGTTTTGTATTTCGTGCTAAAGCATCTGACCGTTTCCAATATCCTTAGAATCGACATGTTTATCTAAACAAATTAAACTGAAATTGCCTTTTAAAATACGCAGGTGTGTTTAAACATCCTACTTCTAACTAACACTTCTAGGATTTGCTTTTATTGGGTTTTACAAGTTTCTATAGATATTATCTGTTACTAACGATTCAATTAACTTCAATTAAAATTGACTTCTATCCTTTCATTTTTAGCGAATACAAGTTAAATATTAATTATTATGTGTACACTTTGTTTTACTACCGGTTACTTAAAATAGGGTTAATTAATATAAATTTCGCACGTAATTTCCATTTGTTTAGAATAATTACATTACACGCAGAGCTTTTAATACTGCTTCTTTTGATATAAAGCGTCTTGTACATGATTTAAATCTCTTATGTTTAATGAAACTAATAAATTTTATGCTTCACGGTTTTAATAACGCGTATTATCTAATAATATTCATTATACACGGTGATTAAAATTATTTGATGTGATTATTTAATTTTCTACCCTGGTCTAAATATGAGTAATATATATATATATATATATATATATATATATATATTGTCGTGCTCGGGTACTAAGGTTTTTCTGCTCCACCAGTGTCATCAAATTATTTTAAAAAAATGCACAACTTTCAAAAGAAATTGCTTACCAAAAATCTTCAGCAGCTTCCCTGGCGAGCTCAGTTGTGCCTCTTCTCGGATACCTAAATATACAACCAATCTTCCTTCACACTCGCACACCATTCAATAAAAACACCAAATAATGCAACAATCATACAATCTTTTGATTAGCGCTATTTACAGACAAATTATTCACATGTATAAAAGAAAAGTTTGATACACTAATTACAAACTCAAATGTGATATGTTTTAAAGTCCTTGATTTTCTAATTATTTGCAAACAGATTCAGTAAAATATGAGTAGATGGGCTTCACATATTAACCTAAATTGACTGTACACTGGAGTATAGTGAGCTAATAATAACCCAGTTTATTTAGTATATGCCTTTTACCTTGCATAAATTAATTCAGAATTAATAGACTCGTTTACCTTTTACAATGTAATTTATATTCAGAATAAAAATTTATAAGTTTTAAATACACTCCTTTTCAATATTTAACCCCAATAAATTGTCCGGTACATAAATATGCCTAAGTGTAGTTTACAAGTAGAGATAAGATTTTAAAACGCAATAAATTGCATCAAAATTAAATCACCAGGACGCATAGATAAATTGGCATTGCAAATATTTAACAATTGCGTCGAAAATATTAACGTAAACGCATTCTAAATAATTCATTATTAGAAAATCGTTGCGTGACTAGAATAGAACACATTTGTTCAGAAAACCAATATTCTGTAGAAACAAATAAACACCAGGCGGTTCAAATTATACGAAAAAATCAACAAACATCCGAATACGTGGGTTAATGAAAGTCAAAAGTTGAAAATTCTTGAATAATATTACAATATGCGGGATTTGGACGTGACGAACAGAGCATGCATCGAAGATTTAAACTAAGTAATTTGTAAAAATTCCGAGTTATGTGAGATAGGGCAAAGGTATCAGCCTAGAGTGTTAACAGACCAATGAAAACAATTGGAAGGAAGGGCTTATACAGAGTGGTAGAAAAGTCCCGGAACGGTCAAATATTTTGGGAAATACTCATCGCATCAAAAAAAGAAAAAATACGTGTTTAAAATTTTTTTAAAAGCTATCCAATGACACCAAAATTGAACCCTCACCCCCACCCCCTGGGGGTAGGGTTGGGGCAACTTTAAAAGTTTAAGTGGAAACCCCCATTTGTTATTGCAGATTCGGATTCGCCACAAAATGTTAGTCATACTTTTTTTAGATTTTTTGCAGATGGCGCTGCAATCGACAAAATTAACTATTTCTAGAAGAATTGATGGATCAGAAAATAAAAGAAGTAAAATAATAAATTATTTATTTCATACATAACGAAATTACCGCCAAAGGTGTTCAAATTTGGTATAGATACATGCTTTAATTTCATGTCCATTAAGTTCAAATTGCGAAAGTGGTATCCAATTTTTATACTAGCTGTACTATCTTCTGCTCTTCTATGCAGAATTTTAGATAAATTTGTAATAAAATTTTAAAAATCAATGTAATCATGCAACGCTATGAAGAAAAAATTAACTTTTATTTTACGCTGTATTTCCTATTTAAAACTAATCTGAGATAATGATATTCAAAGGCATTCATCACAAAATTGAAACAAATTGAGTAAAAAGCTTGATCCAACTCTCTGACAGCACAAAACAAGCTGTAGTATTTAAATCCAATTTCTACTTTGTTTATCCCTCGTTTTAAGCAATAAAACAGTTTTATAGGTAATTAGTTAGCGCTGAGCAAATATCCATTAAGCGAGGGATGCCAGTGCTTTTTATGTGTTTGTACACACAGATATATTTAAACGAATTAGCCATGCGCTTGTAATCGAAAAATTGTTTTGGCTGAAGCATAAAAATTTCAATTACTGAGCTTGGTAATAACTTGACTAGTCTCAATCTAAATGCATGGCTTGGAGCCCGATTACACGTTTATACAAACGTTTGAAAAAAAGTTGTGTGTATAAAGTATATAAAGCATGAAACAACATTAACTAATTTTAATGAATTTATTTCTCTTTATTCAATATGTAAACAAGGTTTTGTTAATTTTTAAGAAAAGTATTTCGTTATTTAAAGCTTGCCATCCCTAAATCACGAATAAGTATTTCATTTATCGAGATTCAAACAACATTCATGCTATAATCTACTTTAGGAAAAATATAAAATCTACAGTGTATCATAGTAGAACACTATTCCCCCTAATTATATCAATAACATCCTGTTGTTCTTTTCAGTTACGTATCGATAAATGTCAATTTCCGTGTTAGAGACGGGTTGCAATATAATTACTATACCATTGTAAAAGGCATTTAACTTTACCCTACTACCAATGAAATGCAGTCAACTCTTTTTTTCCATAGAAGGAACTGTATTTTATTTTACAAATGGTATAACAATTTAGCTTGCATAACAGAGTACCAAAAATTTAAGGTTTATGCCTTTTTCAGATACGTATTACGCCGTGCGGGCGTTAACAGCACTACAGGCTTTGATGTTGCAAAGAAGGTATTAAAATTGTACATTTTCTGCTTTGCTCATTGAATACGTTTGAGTTCATCAACCTGGTGCTTATGCATAGAAAAATCAGTTTCTTAAGTATGCATTGAAGCAGTGATGAGTAACTTTTTCTGACCCGAACAGCATAGATAATCAAAAACTTGGAGTACGCTGCATATATATATATATATATATATATATATATATATATATATATATATATATATATATATATATTAATGAGCAAAGTAGAAAATGTACAATTTTAATACCTTCTTTGCAACATCAAAGCCTGTAGTGCTGTTAACGCCCGCACGGCGTAATACGTATCTGAAAAAGGCATAAACCTTAAATTTTTGGTACTCTGTTATGCAAGCTAAATTGTTATACCATTTGTAAAATAAAATACAGTTCCTTCTATGGAAAAAAAGAGTTGACTGCATTTCATTGGTAGTAGGGTAAAGTTAAATGCCTTTTACAATGGTATAGTAATTATATTGCAACCCGTCTCTAACACGGAAATTGACATTTATCGATACGTAACTGAAAAGAACAACAGGATGTTATTGATATAATTAGGAAGAATAGTGTTCTACTATGATACACTGTAGATTTTATATTTTTCCTAAAGTAGATTATAGCATGAATGTTGTTTGAATATATATATATATATATATATATATATATATATATATATATATATATATATATATATATATATATATATATATGCAGCGTACTCAAGTTTTTGATTATCTATGCTGTTCGGGTCAGAAAAAGTTACTCATCACTGCTTCAATGCATACTTAAGAAACTGATTTTTCTATGCATAAGCACCAGGTTGATGAACTCAAACGTATTCAATGAGCAAAGCAGATATTGCCGTGCAACCTTCTAAGAATCGTGCTTCACGAATTGGGCGTCATAAATTGCCGTCTATTCTCTCAGGATTCTCAGTAGATTCGAAAATTAATTTATTCAAAAATCGAAAATTTCACCAAAAATAATTTCTTACCCAGATTCCTCTCTTCCTCGGTTGCTTTATTGCTTTCTTCAACTGCTTCCGGCTAGCTCAGTTGGGCCTCCTCTTGGATACCTAGATTCACTCTCATATTATCTATCGTTCACGCACACTCTCAATAAAACCACAAAATAAAACAACAATCATACAATATCTATTTTCCACTATTTACAAATAAAACTTCAAAATTATATACATCTCAGTGGTCAAGTTACACCTCAATAAATTCTATTTTGTAAAATCCAGAATTTTAACTAGAAAAATCAAACACATTGAATGTAACCTGAGTAAATGGGCCCTGAACAATACTTTATCTTTCTTTCTGTATTTATAATTAATTTCAATTAGGCAACTCTGGAGTATGACGAGCTCATGATAACCCAGTTAATTATGATTAATGTATGCTCTTTACTTGGCATATTCTTATTACAAACACAATAAAACCCATGTACTCATAACAAAAAAAATTTTAATTCCTGAGGAACATTAATCAGCTTTATATACACTTTTAGCTTTATAGTTAAATACCACAATAAAAGTTAGTTATACGTATTACTTTCAATACTCCAAATAATGTAAAATACCATCATAGTTCACTCTCACCCATCACAATAACCTTCATAGTTTATCAACAACACCAAATTCTAAAGCGTTACCTGGAATTTCTTGATGATCCCTGCTCCGTTGATGATGCCATTAAGTTGTTTCGTGGTACTGCTCTGCTCCCGCCTCCAGATATTAGTAGTGGTACTTCTCTACGTTGTGCTGCAATGCTGTCCATACACGATACATCCAAACTCCAAATCCAATTATTACTCTTCTTTGATAATTGTTTACTTTAATCCACGTTACATAACGTCACTACACGAACTTGTTAAAAAATTATATGTGACACCTCAATAAAATTTAAACTCGGCTAACACCGTGCTATTTAATTTAAAATAATTTTCTATACTTACAAGCTCGTGGTAACTTTCGTACGTAGTCTGAAGCGATCAAAATACTAAGGGACTTTTATTCATTTTCAAAAAGTATTTATACCATTTACGATGCCACCTCTTAGCCGCATTTCACCCGAAGTCCTTCATTTACAATAATATTTCTTAAAATTTTGGGCTCAACCGTTTTCTGAATCCTCGAAATTCAGCGCGTCGTTACGATATTTTCTGAAAAATTAACATTCAATATTCCCGTGTTTGTCTGATGTACACTAACGATATCGACCAATAGTCTATGTATTGACGTCTTAAAAATCCCGCCTATACTAACGCTGTCCCTTGCTTATGCATATTCTACGTCTCTTTTTAACCTTGTTTGAGTGGTAGAAATCAATATTCCTGCCCATCTGCTATCGAACCTTACGTGGACTTGATTACGTGCTTTAAATAACCCCTTATTAGCGTTTAATGCGAAAACATCCGACCGTTTGTACAATATACCTAAAATCTTGAGCTTTATCTACACAATATAAGTGGAACTTGACATTTACAAAACCTGCAGGTGTTCAATTTTAACGAACGTTTTAACTAACATTTCTAGGAGCTTCTTTTCAGCGTATTTTATATCCAACGGCTGTTTATGTGTTAGCAACGCGTTTCACTTTAGTATTATTGATTTTTCATGCTTTTATGCATATTATACGTAATTAACCGTTCAATTAAACTCAATTAAATTAATAAATTAATGGCATTGGCTTCTACAATTTATTTCCTTTGCAAACCTACTAAATTTTAATCATTATTTGTAAAATTTCGTTAATACCTGTTACTTAAAAATGAACTAACTGGAATAAATTTCGTCCGTAAATTTTGGTTGTTTCCTTTATACAGGGTGTTTTGAAATTGGTTTGGTTATATTTACTTTTAACCCCTTAAAACCACTACAATATATATATATATATATATATATATATATAAATACAATTGGTACTTCTTGACCTTCTTTTATATAATATTACTTGAAATTTTGTTTCTTGGAAAAAAAACCTAAATAATTAAATTTTTTTTTTTATATTATATAAAGTAATTATGTGAGTAATATTATATAAAAGAAGATCAAGAAATACCAATCGAACATTAATTAGAAGCTTGGGTGAAAAGATGCAACGTCGTCGATATCTAGCAACTCCATATGGCATGTACACTATAGGACAGATAAACAAATTAACTAGTTCCTATAATAAATTGGCAAATCAGAAAATAGACGAATATTTTTACTAAGATGCAAGTCTAAAGAGATTACGCCGACATTTATGAACATCAATGTAAAACATATTATATGTGATGATGTAAACCTTAGACGGAAATTTATGAATAATGTAGTATACGAGTTTACTCGATTTATACTACGTTATAAATATATAAAGCTCCGTTTATGGGTAAGCATATTTTAGATGTTTGTTAAGATATAATGTACATGTATCGTATTATAGGTGGAAAAAAAAACATCACTGATAAAAATCATCTAGCGACGGTCCAAACGTCTGACTAACACACATATATTGTAAAAAAAATTTTTCATTTATTTAGACCTTTTTCCCAAAAACAAAATTTCAAGTAATATATTGCTGTGATATTTCTGCCCCACGATTTGGGCGTACATAAAATGCTGTGATATCCTTGCTAGGATCAACGAGCCCCTACGATGGGAGTTATAAAATGCTGTGATACTAAGCCCAGCGTTGAGCCGTCATAAATTTTGTTGTGAAATTTACCCCTAATAATCAAGCACCTATGATGTGGAATGTTAAGTTATGGTTTTTGCCCCGACTAGCTGATTTAATTAAATAAAGCAATTCTACAATACACAATACAATAATTAAATATTTACAACTTTAAAAATGTTCCCCTTTTCGGAATATTTACATATACCAGATTTATGATATTTTAATCCAGCAAAACTATCTTCTTGTTTATACTTAGGGACCTTTGAACGTTCCAAGATGCCCATTAACTTTGTCATAAATTGCTAAATGAATCTACTATGTTTTGTTGACTCTTACAGATACGAAATGATAAATATTGAATTAAAACAGTTTTCAATAATAAATTGTATCAAGATTGTTAACCTGGAATGGTTCTGTAGTTCCTTCCTGGCTTGTAATCTGCATCCCCCAAGAGTTTTCGTGCCAAGTCTGAATATGTCCAAAGTGAGAGTCGAATTTGGAAGTCCACATCAAAACCAAAATACAATCCAAATCCAAATTACCTGTAGGTATTAGAATCCCATTTTAAAATCGCTATAAGAACAACTTCGATGTAGATATTAAAATCCCATTTATATATAGATATTTAGACAATTTCAATCTCGGTATTAAAATAATTTAAAATCCCATTTAAATCTCAGTGTTAAAAGCCAGTATTAAAATACCAGTAATAAAATAATCCAGTAATAAAGCCATGTTTTATTAATGTTAGAAGTGGATTTTTTAATTAAGTCGTTATTACTTACGCTTATAATAGATCGGCTTATTCGTTGCACAATTTGTACACTTTTCAAAATGATTCCACTTTAATTTTTGTTTCACTGGTTACGTAAAATACTTAGTACTTCCAAACATAGTCGTAGCCCAGTTTAAATATATACTAACACGTCGCTACATCCTTATCGTATTTAAAGCCTTGCCTCCACCTGCTTTCCATTGGTTCTTTCACGTGCTGGGACGATACTTTTACCTTTATCTTGTAAACTTCAGGATTTTCACCAATTATTTCGTTCAAATATTTGAATGCATGCCTGAGTCGTCACGTAATACTCTTACATATCATGTTATTATTTGAGAAATTCCAACAATTTCCCTTTATTAAGTCACGTATTCAATGTTTGTTATTTATTATAACCTAAACTGAATAATCTGGTGCTTGTTTATTTTCCAATATTAGATTTTTGAACAAATGTGAATCCTTTATGTCACGTACGATTTTCTAATAATGCATAATTTATATTGCGTGTACGATGACATTTTTAACGCAATTGTTAAATATTTGTAAAGCCAATTCATATAGGTTTCTCGTTGATTTAATTTTGATGCATTTTGTTGGGTTTTTAAATCTTATATTAACTTGTAAACTACTCTTGGATATTTCTATGTTTTTATGCATTTAATCCTATGTATTTTATATACAGTGTGCTCTCAATTAACAATATGTATAGTGACCGTTTTACTCTTATAATATCTGGAATTATGTACTTTTGTTAAACTGGAAGTTGCTTTTATTTATTCCACGACCCCTATAACTTAACCTATCCCTAAACTACCCTATAACTAGCAATATATATATATATATATATATATATGTATATATATATATATTGATGTGATAAGGGGTCACGAGGGGTCATTAAAACCCTCATTCTAAAAATAAATCCACCAAAATATAATAGAATCCGGAAAAATTGTAATTTTGTGTAAATTCATGGTTGACCTCGTATAATACAAGAGTACCTTTATTCATTGACGTATAATGCAAAAATGCAGATTACTCGTGTATAAATAATCACCCTGTATTATATAAGTGTGTTGTAAATAAATAACAAGTAACGTAAGTCGTATATATAACAATAATTAACAATAAGATTACTGTAAAATCCATTTAAATGCGAACGTAAAAATCTATCGTTTTAATACAAAGCCGTTTATTTTACTTATTAATTATCAATACAGTTTAGACAAAAATGCATTTGATTTGCTGTAAATAGGATAAAAGAGTACAGCTTTACGCATTTAGTTTGAGAAACTAAAATCAACGTGTATTTTAAAAACCACAAAATTAAAAAATAATTTTGTGTACTGCAAGCAAATATTTCCTATAAAGCGCAAACCCTTTTGCATTAAAAACCAATTAAAGTTTAAATTAATTAACCCGTAAATAACAGTAGTCCATTTAAATAAAGAACGTTCTAGAAGGTGAGTCATCAGAATTTAAGAATACGCCAAATTCGTATAAAGTCATTATAGAAACATTTTCATGTCATGCACATCCGACAGTTATTGACTGTATGTACCAAGGTGTGCTGCGCAGTAATACTTTTGGGAAAGTTCTCTAAATGCTTCATCGAGTCTTTAGATTTAACAAAGTTTGGATACTACATAGATGAAAAGAATAAACTACGTCCATTTCTATTAACAATACCTGCTATACCCAGTCGGCTAATTAAACCTTGCACTTGCAAAAACTACGCAAAGAGAACTTGTCGTAGTTTCTCCCGGTATAATTTGTGTAGCTGGTTTCACCTGACCACAAAATAGTAAATGGTAATTCTTGATCTTGCTGACACTTTTCCATAAACCATCTGCAAAACCTTATGCGCTTGTCTTCATATCCTGGATGCAATGTTTGAGTAACTAATATTCTATATAGACGGAATTAATGCTTTTCAGCACTCTAACAGACCCGTTGCAATATCCCACTGGACAAAGCAATATCTTTTGTAGAAGTAGAAAAATTGACCTGAACGCTAGCTAATCAGTATTCTCTACAGTAGTTTTTTTTCCTCGTATAAAACTACCATACTCTCTTAATTTCATACACAAGTTAAGAAATGTGGAAAACATGGTTGACGATTGGTAAAGTAGTGTTCAAAATATAAATCTGCTGCTCAAGTAGAATTTTTATTACACTCACTATAACACGTTTACATATCGAGCTTTTCCTCGTTCTTATAATTCGTTTTAGCATAAAAGAACTTAATTATTAGTAATAATGTGAACAATAACACCAATGAGTTACTTCAAAATGCAATCCTATAGGTTTGTTATATTTTATTCATCGATGGTCTAATGGTTGTGAACAGTAAAAACAAAAACCTTAATATTTCGGTCATTTGCAAGAATAACTCCATCAGTAAAATCTATCGGTAAAATCGGCAAAACAGAAACTATTAAACAGGCCAAGAGTCAATTATGCTTTCCGTTTAAAAAAATTGATGTTATGTAGATATCTATGAAATTAAGAAAATACAATTTTTTGAACCACTCGCTCTTATTCAGCACAAAAACATCTGAAAGCTTTCTATGCACATTATTTCCCTAATGTCAATAATAAAGCTTACATATAGATTTGAAGAAAATGCAATATTTAGTTTTTTCAAAATTTCTGTGGGTTTCTCTAAACCAGACAAAAACGTGCGACATCAACAGACAAAACCGTATTACTTTTCCTAATTGAACGTCTCTCTATCTCTAGCAGTTTCCAAGATGCCCATAGTAAAATAAAAAAAAACTCACCCTGAATAGTATGAAAACTAGTTGTGACTTCAAACTTTACTTCATTCAAAAACACTCTGCATTTTGCGTTCATATCTGAACAACTCACGTAAGTTGTGAACTTTCAATATTTTTAATTAACTTTAGTGCTTTTGGTTTTTCTCGGAATATTAAGAGCTCGTTACAGCAGGTTACCTACCATCTGCTGCAAAAGCGCTGGTTGGGGTGAGTTAGCATAGGGCGGGACGAAATGTCGAGATGCAGATATTCATTAGAAACGGATATAAAGTTTAATACTCCGCCTACTTGGTTTATGAAGTGCCAGAGAGCACATATAGATGGCAGTGTTGTGGAACTTATTACTCCAGTTATAAACCTTATAGATATTTTAATTATACATATTCTCTAACATTTATAACCAGTGAAAACCTTTGAAATTCCGAAATCTAATGTAAAAAAAAAATTATTAGGGAACAAGAAATTACAAGATTCAACATTCCTACATTTGCATTGCACAGTTATTTTACAATTTCTAATATGCAATTGACAAAGCTGTTATATTAAGTAATTGGCCAATAAATGAAAAAACAGAATAGTGGTTTAAACGTATCTCTAATAAAAAATTATTAGGTAAAGTGCCAAGTGGGTTTTGATTACAGTTTGTGAAAAGTTACAAATGTTGGTTTGGTTTCTTTTCCTATCACACCTTCGTTTCTTTTATCATTTTCTAACGACGAAATAATAAACAAAGTGTACTGAATCGGACACAGTAAACAGTCCTCTAGTAGAATAAAAATGCATGTGTTGCATTTTTAAGTAGTCCAAAGTTTGTTTTGCTTTTATTTATTTACGTTTTGCATGCAGCTTGTCATATTTTGTTCCATCACAATTGCGTATGGGAGTTTGTGAATGGTGAATTTGTACCATAATGAACAAAAATCTTTTACGTGTAGTAGAGAAGTTACAGGGTAAAAAAACTTAATTAAACATGGTTTTTAAATTCTAATTAACCCTAAGAATTTTTATCACAGTATTCCTTATTACTACACAAGCCTAAATATGAGCGAAATATTACTGGTGGTTTTTAAATACGACGGTCTCACGCCACAGTAATGCCGTAGCTGCAATGACAGGTTAGGTTACGGTTAGAAATAGATATTATTATTAAAAAACACAAATCACTTAACACGCATATCAGAAGAGTATGCAATAGTTTTAGAACAACTGTTCTGATATGCGTGTTAAGTGATTTGTGTTTTTTAATAATAATATCTATTTCTAACAGTAGCAACCACGGCATTACTGACGTGACACGATCGTTTTTAAATTTATTCCAAAACATTAATTGAACATCGGCATAAAAATTAAACTATTTTGTTGTTATTCTTTTTTATAAGTCTACACTACACCCATTCTTTCAGCATATTACAAGCCAGTTTTTCATCAACTGTATAGTATATTATTTCATAATTTTTTAAAAAATATAGAACACTATTGCAATGCAGTCTTTCATTATTATTTACCTCAAAACTGGGGAATATCAATTACTTACTTCACTAAATAGGAAGACCAACAAAAATTTATATAAATCCAAGGTTATGAAGAACAACTCATTTCAATAATTGCTAAGGCCCTAAATAATATTCATAACGAAAGTTATAAATAGATTTGCGAACAATTATGACTATAGTCGAAAACTCTCATAATGATAGTTTGATCTCAATAGTCTAGCGTTTTCTGTATGTTTGTTGCGTTTTGTTTTGTATAGCATATATTCAAACCATTTCTGTTTTACAATAGTGTGAGACATGGAAATTTTGAATTTTTCCACGGCAGCACATTGCCGGTACATTTTTCTAAAAAATACTAATATTTGATTTATTCGATAAATAAAGTGAATTGTAGTGTGCAATTTTGATGAAAATTCATAAAAATTATTCACACATTTGGGAAAGTTACTGGTTTTGTTTAAATCGCTCTATTATCAGCAAAAAAAAAATTTCAGTTAAAAAAAACCTAAATGACTTTCCCGCAGAGTCAATTATTTAATAAGTAACCTTTATTAAAATCGTTTTTAATTTGGGTGCCTAATAGGAAAGAAATTTGGATCTTTAGAGATTTCAGAATGGCCGCTACTGTGATGAGTTTTTAAATAGGGGTTTCGAGAGTTTAGCTGATATCTTATACATAAATACTACTCAGCTAGTATTTTTTTATGTATGCTTTTATGTATGTTTTTCAGAAGTAAGAAATTTTATCGAAAATACGTTAAATACTTGTATTTTGATATTATTTAGGAAATATTGATTAAAATTCTTTAATTATATCAGAAAACTAAGGTCAGACTGATTTTATTGAGAGTATTGAGAGTACTTTATTGAGAGTACGTCTGTTGGCGGGGCAACGACATTGATTTCTTTTTCATCTACTAGATATCCCCAAAACAATCAAAAGTCAAACTGCGTCATCATTTAAGTGCATATTCAACCTCTTATAGATGCTAATCTTTAAGCAAGATATCATCTAAATCATATTTCCTAAAAGAAAATTAGAATATAGATTGACTCCATAAGTTGACACTATTTAAATTCTGACGCAAGTGAAAAACAGAAAACCTCTTACAATGTAATATTTAACAGCGATAAAAATCTCTCTTGGTGTTTTGTTGTAAACACATTTACTCTATCGAGATAAATTTCTCACCATGACAGCTGTGGAGCATCCTTCAACGACGATGAGAAGCGATTGAAGTGTTTCGCAGTTAATACAAATTTTACCGACGTGGATTTAGTCGTGTTTAAAAAAAAATTTTTACGCATCGATCTCCTCAAGGGTTTCATTCCTATTTGTGGCTTCTTTTAAATGCATTTCTTAAAAACAACGTTGTCAGTAACTGTCGCACTGTAGGGAAACAGCGACAGGTGAGTTAATTTCCATATCAAAAGCTCTTGCGCTACATTGATTATTTAATTAGTAGAAAACAGATGCAAGTTTAAAGCAGAAAACCATCCACTATGTAGTATTTAAAATAGCGATAGAGCTCTTGCTGTTTTGTTGTTAACACATTTAATCAATCGATATAAATTTCGTATAGCATGACAGATATGAAGCATTTCTCACTTGGGAAGCGATAAAGTATTCCGCACTTGATAGTAATTTCATACACGTTGGGATTCATCGAGTCGTGAAAATTTTTGGCAAATGTGTTTTTGCGAGGTTTTCCTCAAGAATTTCCAACTGCATTGTACTCCAATTATGTGATATTTGCCAAAGTTTTACTTCAGAACAACAAGTTAATTTTTCCAAACGTAATCCATAGACAAATACAAGCAACACATACCTAGATACAAGTTTTCCATGAATTTTTAATGCAAGCAATACTGAATATTTGCGCACAGAATGACTTCGTTTTCGCTTGCTTATAAACCTATTTTAGTCTGGTTGTATTAAAATAGATACACAGGGTGCATATACGTACATAAGATTATCAACCCAAAGAAGCGAAACGATTAGTTTGTTGCGTACTAAATTGACTCTAGTTACCTAAGTTATATTACATTTTACAAAAGAAATGTCAGAGTAACTAATGCGCCAGCTAACTTTCAGTGGTAAGGGGTGGATGCTATAATAGCAAGCGGAAATCTTTTAGGAATATACAAACTCCAACGTTTTTACTTACATCTACCTGAAAGGTCTTTGAAACTTCTATCCAATAGAGGTTGTTGAATCTAGCATGTGTTTGATGACGAATAGTCTAGGAGACAATTTAAATAGTTTATGCTTTCTGCAAACAGGTTGATGGAGTAGTAAAACCGTAAGTCGTTTATCTCACCTATCCTATCCAAACACAAATATCACAGTATTTAACAGATACGACAAATTAAATAAACTAAGCTGTATTCCTAATTCGGCAAGTATGCGTGTATCTAAAAGAAACGAAACATCTTAAATTTATTCACTCATAGTTTTCCAACCAATTTAACTGGTACACATAAATTAAAGCAAACATAATGGTTGGGTTTTTAGATTAGAATTTCTTCTTTAAATTCAGCTTTTAACTAAGCGCGCACCAATGTAAAAGTTTTGGTACCAATATAACCAATTATATAACATACATTACCAAAAATATGTAGCATGGAAAATGAAAATTCTATAACTTAAAACTTTTGACCGGATACAAGACTCAAGCGGCCTTGTCATGCAAGACAAAAATGAGATTGTCAGTAATCCAACAATCCAACCGGTGTTGATGGAAAGCATCTTCTTTAGAATCCGTTATTACTTTAGCTTTTGCAATCTTGTTTCCCTACAAACCCGAATTTAAAAAATGTCGTTACAAATTACGCAACCTTTTTACCCGTTTGACGATAGTTGTTTGAAAATCAGCTAATTGAATTTAAAGATCCCCTATATTATTCTGTCGGTATGTATAAGGTATAATATTTCAGGGGCTTGCTTGATTTCTTTCGGCAACACGATTCGTATGGCTTAAACTATATTAAGGTCAATGACTCAGATATTTTGGTGCATAAGGGTGGTTATGTTTACTCCCACAGTTTCCATTTAATATTGATATTTGCGTCATAGGATGTTTATTATGATTAAAAATTTTATGCAGGTTTATGGGTTTCTGTCCGTTGAAGAGGTTTGCAATGATTTCGGTTTTTTTCGATTCGTGTGAATGGTTACGAGTATACTTTTCTAAACTGAAATATGTAGGTATTTTTCTAATTTTATATGCCAACTGTAATCTTCGGTTTTTACTTATGATGGCAGAAGAATGTACTAAGTACTTTACTATTTATGTCTAATTTTAATATGATGATGAAATAGCCATGATATTAGATGTAAACCACGCAAGCTTCTATAACACGTTAGAGGTAGCTTTGCACTAAGGGTCAGTTAATTAACTTAATTAATAAATGCCTTTTAACAAATATGTTTTACAGGTTGTAAAATGTTTTAAAGAAGTATTTTGATGGCACTATATATTTGCTTTATTTAGGATGTCAGAATTGATGTCATAACTGTCAGTAAGAAAATCTTACGAAATATATAGAAGTATATTGTCAATAGTGATTTATTGCGATGTAGTCTGTTTACTTTGATATTGCATGCAAATAATAAACGATACTCCAACTAACCACCATCAACAGCTGTAACTAAAAATACAACTAAGTGGGTAGAGTTTACACGCTGATAGCATGAAATATTTATTTATTTATTGAAATCAACAGGGAGGGGTATCTCTAATTACATATTTTCACTAATTCTAAAAGCTACAACTAAAACTAAAGTTTAATCCAATAAATGTAAATAGTAATTAAAATGAAAATAAATATAAAAATAAAATAAAACTAAATAAAATAAAAAAATTGAAAATAATGGAAACGGCTTATAATAATATTACAAAATATTACAAAGCGCTTTAAATTACGTGTGGGTGTATGTGCATACAAGTGTATGTTTCTGTATCCATTTGCATATATATATATATATATATATATATATATATATATATGTCTGTGTGTGTAAACGCTGCTACATGCGTGTATGAATGTGTGTGTGTGTGTGTGAATATGTGTGCGTGCGGGGGTGTATGTGTAAAAGTGCATGCGTCATGTGTACTCCTCAATTTAATGCGGCCATAATAATTTTTTTAAAATAAAAAGTGATGCAGAGAATATGGAAAGACTTTTATTAGTTGAAATGCTATTGTAACATTTTTTAAGCGGTGAATTTCTTCGCGATTCGGTTTGAAATTGTGGAAAGTAGAAGATACTTTTACATCTTCCAGAATGTACCGGAATCGAGAAACCAATTTTACATAGAATATGTACGGAGTCGACCTTGACGTTAAGAATTTTGTGTAAGAAACAGAGCTGTGCGTCTACTTTACGTTTGAATAGTCTGTCTATATTTAAAAGTTTTTTTGCATCTTTGTACGAGTTGTGTCCTATAAAACTACGAAACTTTTTAAAATGTATATACCTTAAAAGCTTATTCTGTACAGTTTCTATCATATTTGAATGTAAAGTAGTTACTGGATATAGTCGGAGGCGTTTACGGCCGGAGTCATTATAAATATTTATGGTTCCGGGTTGTGACCGTGTCATTTTTTAAACACTTTTGTAAGGGGCTTTATTAGGACAAGAACAGAAAATAAGCAATAAAATAAAAAATAATAATAAAGATAAGAATGATAATATTAAGTAGACAAGTTAAAGTGTAACGAGTAGAGTTACTCCTGAACTAGCAGACTCACTAGCTTATTCAACGCCAAAAGGTGTCCTGTGGCGAAGTAACTGGTTAAAGTAGCGAAAGTGGTAGTTTAAATAAGGCGAGAACTTGATTATGAATAGAGAGGAGCGTCGTAGCGGATCAGTGAACTTCACGGTTCCTCTGTTGTAAACATAGGCTTGTTTTCCAAATGGAGGAAAGGTAGTAGCCATCGTCTTTGTTTAGATTATTAGAATTTTTATTGATTTCTATGGATTCTCTAATTTTTATATTTGTAGAAAAATGGAATTCTGGCAATTAGTTTCGTCTTGTCAAACTTAACGGTATGGCCTGTTTCATGTTGGTGTTCAGCCACCGCTAAGCAATTGTACTGGCTTGTTCTTAAGCATCGCTTATGCTCTATGTAAACACAACATCAAAACAATCTATAAACCCACTAATAAAATTTCACAAATATTACCAACCCCAAAAGATTCCGAAAATAATCTTAAAGCCCCAGGCGTATGTAGTATACCTTGCAGCTGCGGTGTAGTATACATAGTAGAAACAGGACGGTCAGTACAGACTAGACAAATCGAGCATAAGCGATGCTTAAGGACAAGCCAGTACAATCGCTCAGCGGTGGCCGAATACCAACATAAAACTGGCCACTTTTTAGCAATAGATCATGGTTTATCATATCAAAAGCTTTTGCAAAATCCACATAGATAACATCTACTAGCCCCTTCAAATCGAATATGTAGTATTTGTATGTTGGAAGGATATATTACTACTTAATTGAACAATACTAAATGCTTTATTCTGCCACTTCAATACATCTCCAATTCTCTAATTTACACTTCTTTCAAAAGTCCCCCTAGCTACTCTGATCTCGTATATCAATCCCGTAACCTTGGCAACACCACAATCCCCCCCCCCTTGGTTTGAACTAAAAAAATCTAACACCTAGTTGCAAACATAATCATCCAACCATTTTGGCGGGCTTACCGAACGTTGACAACGACGAGCAACTGGTTCCCTTGAACTATTCGAACTGGAAGTAGCAGTGACATCTTCAGGGACCGGATCGTCAACAGTAGTAACAGGCGACGGATCCCGTAGAGCATACTTTTCAACATCATTTTAATGTCGTCGAATTTCACGCGACGGTGTTTGTATTGCCACTACTGGATCATTGACACTAGTGACCACACCTGTCTCCTCCTCGAATTTGGATTTAAATTTATTTTAGAAAAGGGTCTTTTAATAAGAACTTCATCACCCAATGCGATTTGTTTTCTTGGAAATTCATTGGGGATACAAGATTTCGCTTTGTTGAATGAATCTCGATCACGAACACCTTGTTTTCCCAAACCCTTTCACGTATTGATGGCAATTTATCACGAATAACACGTCCAAAAAATAATTCGGCTGGACTTTTACCCGTAACAGTATGGGGTGTAGAGCGATACATTAGAATGTACTCAATATTTCTTCTATACAAGAATTATGTTGTTTTAAACAAGCTATCTGAATAATTTTCTGCAAACACCGATTCTGCCTTTCCACTTGTCCATTGGCTTGAGCCCAGTACGGTTCCGTTGTATAATGAAGAATTCCAAATGACTTACAGAACGTCGTAAATTCTGATCGGAACTGTGGACCGTTGTCTGCTGTAATTGAGTACGGAATGCCATACCTAGCGAACAGCTTTTTTAAGTAGGAAATTGTATCAAACGCAGTACATCTCTTCATCACTTTGATTTCAAAAAACTTACTAAAATAATCAGTTACGACACACAAGTGGTCGTTAGCCGACGGTAAAGCCTTGAAATCAACGGCTATGTCTTGCCACGGACCATCTGGAAGTTGGCGTCTGGACATAGGTTCCATGATTATTTCCTTACCAACTTTTTGACAATAGTCGCAGGTACGAACAAATCTTTCAGCTTCTTTGTCAATTCCAGGCCACCACACTTTCGATCGCAACATATCCTTCATTTTAGTAATACCAGGATGTCCTTCATGTGCAATCTGTAGAACACGGTCTCGAAGAGCAGTAGGAACTACGATGCGAGCTCCTCTTAGCAATACCTCATCTACTACACAAAGTTCAGACGCCAGGAAAGAATAAGGTTTAAACTTAGGTGTTATACCTAACTGTAAATCTAAACAAATCCTTGCTAATTCGGCATCTTCCACTGTAGACTTCTTTACCTCGTGTAAAGTAACTGCTATCGGTACCAGTTGTTGTACAAACATAACTAAATTTCTTTCATACATCTCATTTATTGCAGTAATTGACTCATCCACTTGAAGTAAACGAGACAATGGATCTGCAATGTTATTTTTGCCTTTAGCATACCTAACAACGAATTTGAAGCCTTGGAGTCTAAGAATCCATCTTTCTAACCGAGCACACGGTTTCGAACGTGGTCCGAAAATTGTTTGTAGAGGTTTATGATCCGTAACCAATTCGAACTCCCGTCCAAGTAAATATATTCGAAGTCTTTCTACTGCAAAAACTAGTGCAAGTGCATCTTTTTCAGTCTGTGAATATAGACGTTCAACTGAAGAAAGCGAGCGACTAACGTAGCAAATCGTATGAATATCATCTCCTTTTCTTTGTAATAATACTGCCCCTAATCCCACGGGACTAGCATCTGCCATAACTATGGTAGGTAGATCCGGGTCAAAAAATTCTAAGCTGCTTTCATTAGACAGCAGTGACTGGACATGTATAAAATCTTGTTCCGCTCTACCAGTCCATTGAAATGGTGAAAAACGAGCAGTTTGTTGCAAATAATCTAATTCCGTAGAAAGGTTAGGAATAAATTTTCCGACGTAAGTTACCAGACCCAGAAATGACCGAAGCTCCTCTGCTGTAGCTGGCGAACGAAATTCTTTAAGTGCTTGAATTTTATTAAATGTAGGTCGTAGTGAATTGTGACTAATAATGTGTCCTAAAATGAGACGGCGTCCTTTTAAATTCTGACTTCCCAGGATTAATAACTAGACCCAGTTCTTGTAAACGACGGAGTACTGCTTGTAAATTAGCATCGTGTTCTTCTGTCGTTCTTCCAAAATTAGCAAATCGTCTAAATAATTAAAAACGCCCAAAAGCCCAGACAAAACGCTTTCAAGAATTCTTTGAAACATTTCAGGTGCACATTTAAGTCCGAACATTAACCTACGATACCGGAAAAGACCAATATGTGTATTAAAAGTAGTTATTTCACGTGACTGCTGATCCAATTCAATCTGATGATAAGCCTGACGGAGATCTATCTTGCTAAACACTTTTGCATCCTTCAGTAATGGGGCAACATCCTCAATCATAGGTATGGGATGCTTTTCGTTAAGTACAGCTTCATTGACACGACGCATATCTACACAAATGCGTAAAGTGTTGTCCGACTTAGGACCAGGAACTACAGGCGATACCCATTTGCTTGCTCCTTCGACCTTCTCGATAATTTCTAGATGTAATAGCTCTGTAATTTGGTCTTCGATCCGCTTTCGTAAACTGTATGGTACTCGACGAAGGGGTTGAATGCATGGTGCAACACTTGAATCAATAGGAATACTTAGTTGAAAATCTTTAAGCTTACCTAAAGGCGCAGTTGGGGTCATAGAAATTGTTTGTACCCGAACTTCTGTACATGCATCCAAACCAACACGTAAAACTTTAAACTTCTTCGCATCATTACGACCAAGAATTGTAGTAAAATTCTCTTCAATGACAACGACAGAAACCCTATGCGAGATATTATTACAAACTACATCTACACTCGCCGTAAACAATACAGTATACTGAAGTTGACCAGAACCATCAAAGAAATTTAAATCAGGACTAGGTTCGTAACAGTAAAATTGTAAGCCATTTAGACGCAGGTTTTCCCAGTTTTCTTTCGACATCATAGTATGTAGTGCACCAGAATCCACGAATGCGGAATGTATTACTCCTCCGAATTTACATGCAACTATTTCTTCTGGTTGATTACCAGTTTCCGAGTTAAGTACGCAAAAAATGGATTCATCTGTCACTTGCTTGACAGTCGAACTTTTACCTGTGCCCAAATTTGAATTACCGCTTGAGCAACACATACGTGCAAAATGGCCAGTCTTTTTGCATTTATTACACACAGCGTTAAGCGCCGGACACCTACTGTCTTTTGGAACATGACCCTCGGTTCCACAGCAAACGCATATTAGTGTTTTAGATTCACCAGATGAAAATTTATTTTGCTTAGACTTAACTAAATTTGCCTTCTCTCCCATCTTCTTCTTCTTATGCCGTTCTGTAGTTTTGCACACGGAAGTCGAATTTGTAGAAAATGGTGAATTACCAGAAACAGTTAAGTTATTAGCCATTATTCCAGCTTGTGATAACACTGTTTCAAATGTACGTGCAAGCCTTTCAGCTTCGTCCAAGGTCAGAGAATCTTTTCCATAAGCCGGGAACGGAGTTCATTCGATGAAATGCCATTAATTAACTGACCTAGGATAGCTTCGTCAACAGCTGGTCTATTAAAACTACACCGTTGAACTTGCTTTCGAATACGAGTAAGAAATGCGGTAATGTTTTCGTCCTTTCCTTGGCGCCGAGATAAAACATACCGTTCATACCACTTTGTACTTCTAAGCCTAATTTTTGACTCTAAACATTCTAAAGTGTATGTGTAAGCATCAGTACCCTCAGGAGACTTGGTAACTGTAGGTAGAGAAAAATAAACATCTTGAAGAGCCGGACCGCCTAACAGTAAAAGTTTTGCCTGTTTGACCTTCGCATCAGTTATCTTTTCACTGATGAAGTAAAATTCAAGAGTCTGTTTCCATCTCTGCCAGTCATGAGGTGATGCAGTTTGAAGTGCAAATGACGGAATATGCATTTTCTCCATGTTGCAATAATTTTTCAAATTATTTTACATGAACCCAAAATCCTCGTCGCCAATTGTAGTATTTGTATGTTGGAAGGATATATTACTACTTAATTGAACAATACTAAATGCTTTATTCTGCCACTTCAATACATCTCCAATTCTCTAATTTACACTTTTTCAAAAGTCCCCCTAGCTACTCTGATCTCGTATATCAATCCCGTAACCTTGGCAACACCACAGAATACACTACTAATATAGTCGACAAAGTTTACCAGATTTGTTTATATTGATCTATTTTGCATAAAACCATGTTGATTGATGTCTATCGATCTTTTTATGTTGAAAAATTTTTGAGTGTACAATATGTTCAAATATTTTTGCTGGAGTAGATAACACAGATATTGGACGAAAGTTCTTTATATCATTAGATGATTCGGCTTTGTTAATAGTGCTGATCTTTGAAAACTTTCATGCTGCGGAAAAGTATTAGTTGCTTATTCAGTTTGCATAGTGGAATGACCAATATATGAATACAGCTTTTGTATATGTAAGGAGAAACCCAATCTGGTCCAGCCGACCTTTTAGGTTTTAATGTATTAATGGCAGTTTTGACATTCTCGATTGATATTTCAGCTAATTGTAAAATATCAAGGTTACATTCGTTCAGTACAGTACCGATAGCTTCCATTATGTAGGATGACTTGTCAAACACTGAAGAAAAATACTCTGCAAAGGCATTTGCAATTTGCAAATTTGAGTTTAGGTGGGAACCTTTGTACACAAAGTACTCTTTTTCTGCTCTATTTTGTCGTCTACTCGAAATGACAGTCCAAAATTGTATCAGATCAGAGTTTATGCTATTTTCTACTTGCTTTATGTAGTTGTTGTGCGCTTTCTCAATAGCTAATTTCATTTCGGATCTTAGTTGTTGAAACTTATTTTCGCGAAACTTGGATTTGATTTTTACGTTATGATGAAAATTTTTCTTTAATTTTTTGTACTATTTTCTTATTATTTAGAAGTCAGCAGTAGATACTTCCATCATACGTTCATATATTTTTGTATTGTAGTTTCTGTTGGGCGACTTTGTACAATTCCAACCTCCACTTTGTGAGAGTTTCCGTAATAATATGAGTTTACCTTTTAGTTGCTTTATCTCCGTTTTGGAAAACGCTTGAAACAGAATTTAACAATAATTGCTCTTGGCTACAGAACGGATCGACCTTTTTAATGATCTTTTCATCAAAAGACTTCGTTTTTCAACAGCTTTATTACCATGTAGCACAAAATATAGGATGCCATCTAAAATTTTAATGTTTAGTAGGCTGTGATTGGGCTGTGCTAGAATCTTACAACCCCTAAACCATGCTTCCCCCTTGCTACCTAATAATCCCTCATAAACCGTATTTCAATATCACTACTAATTTTCTATATATTACAGATGGAAACTTTTCAAATGAACACTCTGTATACTTCTTTTCTGCTTTATAACTAACAGTTGGCACTTAATTGTATTTTACATAGGAGTTAATTATATTACATATTTATTCTTATTACGTTCAATGTATTTAGATACATGGATTAATTTTCTTGTCTGCTAGTTATTTATCTCCATGCCTCCTTCATACAGAAAAAGTTACATTAGAAATCTTGTCGACAGCAGTTTATATCCTAGATGGTAACTAGCATTTACTTTTTTTGTCATTTAACCGAAGAAACCCTCACTGTCATATTTTCCTGCACTATCTGACAAACATGCTATCCCAGAAGGCTTTATTCTCGGTTCAGAAATTTTTTAATAGGATTGCAAGTGTCTAACTTGCTAGAAAGCTACGTAATTTATTTGTTTTGATCTTTTATATAAGCTCGATGTGGTATTTTCCACTCGAGTATTATCGCGGCTGAAAACGGAAAGCAATGCATTTCTCAAAAGCTTTCTATGAGTGTCAAACTGTGAATTATATTGAACATGGTATAACTAAGTACCCAAAAAGTTGAAACGACGGAGTAATATTAAACTAACAGTAGATTGCTACCCACTGTGCTAGTTGGTTAAACATCATTTAGGACACCTTATCTGCTAAGTTCCACAATGTGTGTCTGCAAACTACTTTCTAAACTTGGATGTAGAATTAGTTTTAACTTCATAGTTTATTCCGTATTTATATAAAAGTCGATTCTACGTTCTAAAATGCTTTACTTGACTTTTGCGTTTTATTTTGAAACAGTCTAATTTTATCTGGAATGGAAGAAGCTTCCCTAGTGTATTATCGTTGAAAACGAAATTGTTAGCACAACTCTGGGGAATTTTGGCCATACATTGCTGAGGATTCAATAAAAATAGAACGAATATGTTAAGTTTGCTTGAGGAAGAAATTGATTTTTTATTACCGATTTGCCAACATTTTGCAAGGTGAAAACAATAAAGCGTGAAAGGCGGCTTTCTAAGCGCATTGTGATATTCCTTTAAAATGTTTAGTCATATTTCATTTTAATGGTTTCTGTGTTGGTAAATCCCACCAATGGGGTTAGGTTATTTCTTTTAAAAAATTAATTTTTAAATTACATGCATTCTTGTTCTAAAAAGGCATTATTTTTGTATTTTTCATTGTTCATACTCAAAAGGTTGTCAAATTCATTATAGAGCTGTTTAAGATTAAGCAATGACATTATGGCTACGTTGTACTCTAAATTATTACAGCTTTGTGATTTACTTGCTGTAACTAATAATGTATAACGCAGATACATATAACCTCATCGTCTTGACAAGAAGAAGTTTCACCTGCAAAAATAGAAAGTCCTTTCACTTGGGTTTAGTTAAAGATTTTAAGTAATATAATATTACATATATTAGATTGGGAGTAATTTTGAAATGCAGTCTTAATTCATTTGTCCGAATTTTTCCGAAAATATCTCGAATTGCTTTATGGAGGGAAAGATCTTTGGTTAAGTACTTCGTCTTTACCATCCAAGCAGATAATATGTAGCTTAAGTAGGTCAGTAAATCTTGAAGAAGTATCGAATTAATTGCAATTGGTCAACAAAGTTCAGATAATATCTTACCAGGTTGGTTACCTTTAATTTTAAGAACGCCTTGGTTCCTACTAAATCGACAACTTCATGTTGTACAAAAGCATATTGGGTCTAAACAGCTAGCTTTTATCGAAGTCGTAGTAGGATCTGGTTAAATCAATTCAACTTCAGGAAACATTGGCTTTTAGTGGTGTCCGGTTATCAACAGTCAAAAATCATTATCAGGTATATATTATTAAATTTCTGAAAATATAACCTGCAGTAACTGTATGGAATTTATAGACGTACTCACTGTATGTTCTTGTTATTAGATTAAGAATTTTTCGCAGAAAACGTTATCCATTACGATAAATAATTTGTGATTTATTTGGTGTTTAATTTTTGTTTAAGAATGTTTATGTATACTTGTAACGAAAATATATTAGTCTTATGTTGGTGAAGATAATAATTCTAGTGTGTTATAATAAAATACATTGTAATTACCTGTAGGCGTGATTAAAATTCAGGTAGTTTAGCATTTGATTTTGGATACCTTCCTCTTAGCTGTAAATTTTAAATAGGTATATATCTGTGTTCTTAATATTAACGTTTGTTTTATGTTTGTTATAACAATAGTTAACTCTATTATTCCTCGTGTAAATTTTAGGCCAGAATCACTTTCACAATCTTAGGGTTTGGCATCCTCTTGTTATTTCTTCTGGGGATTTTTCCTAAGAGCTCCAAATTTCGAGATTAGATAGCGTCTAAAATACTTCCCGATTAATACGTATTTCACACGATTGCATTCCTGAACCTTCTTCAAATACTTACACTACCAATGCCACTGAGTTAGTCGGCGACCATTCTTGTTAGTAAGATCAAGCTTTTCGGTACTTTCTCAAAACAAAATTTTCAGCAAGGTTCTTTACCGACGGCTACGTGAATTAGACAGGTTCGCTAATTACTGCTGATCCTTAGGTGTCGGGTTTGATTTCCAACATAAAAAGTTGAGATTGTGCTGTTTTTCCTCTGTATTGTTGTTGAAGACGTTCTCTAATAAGTTTGATTTTAAAATGTCGTACAGATCAATCGGAACAAACTAATAATATGGAAAGTAGTATTCCTTTCAGATAAATGTTTTCTTGGAATTTTGTTAATAAAATCTGGGCGGCAGGATATAGTTTCGGTTAGTTGTTTTAGGATTAATTTATGTGCAATGATAGATTTTGGAAACTTACTTTCTAGTCTAAATTTAAATGGAATTTTATTTGCAGTTAGTTATAATATAGGTAAAAGTGAGCGTTGTAAATGGATATTCAGCTACTCCAATAATGAAGCCAGATTTTGGGAAAGCCTTAATTTTAAACAATTGTTTTAGTTTGGTAAAAAACAAATAATTATCTTCTAGATGTGACTACAAATGTTAAAATACGAGGGGACAAGATTGGAACATCAAAAGGGAAGACTATCAGGAATAACCATCTTCCGGGTAACCAATATACAGACAAAATTGCTAGAATATGACAGTTTGACGCCCCTCAATTTTGACAGTTAGTAAAACCTTTTAAGTAAGTAGTATGTGTAAATTAGTTTTATGTTTCATTTATTGTATATCTTAGTTTTTATTATTTTTATTATTTCGTCATAGGAACCCACTCCCTCACCACTGAAAGTTAACCGACGGCTCTTTAAAATTGCTATGGAGCACCCTCCCCGCCTGTGCAAATCAAAATTAGTAACGCAACATCAATTTTACCCGTAACAATTATTTTGCTTTTCTTATATTACACTTAATTTTAGTGTCTACTGGTTAAGAAATATCATTGAAATTAGATAATTTTATGCTTTGCACTTGTTATTGATGAATTGGTATTAGTCTAATGTTACATATAAAACGAATGATTAAAAACATCAGTTTTTGAAAATATTTTTTCAAAATAACGATCAATGACTATTTATTTTTGAAAATCTCAGATACAGCTAATTCAATGCAAAGTATAATATCTGGATTATCCCATTTAATAAATTATAAAGTTGAAAAATGTTTTCAAATTCTTACTTAATATACTTGAACTGACTACACCAATAAATTTTACGCAAAAGACTCTATACTGATCTGGTTTTATTTTCTTTTTCCTTAGTTCATGCGCCGTAACTTAAAAACGAAGTATTCCTGACAATTTTGTTACCAATTTCTTGTTGTTTTGTTAAAAGTTGGAAATAAAGTCGAAACCGTAACATTCAATCTTTAACAATAATTCCAGTATCCCGCAAAGGTATCGAAGGTAAGACACATTGTACATCTATTGTCTACGTAGCGCTAATACCCAAAAATGTTATGAACAGTGATAATATAAAAAAAGTCATTAAGAAGTTACTTTGGTTAAAACTAGCTAAAAGTAACTATTGCATTATAGTCATTACAAGACAGTGTAACTCTGTAATATCTCCCGGCTGCATTGCACACCCATTAACGCTCCTTCTACTGATTGAATGATCAAGTCAACAGCTCAGTTCTAAACTCACTACTCCAAATTCTAGATTTACAAAACGTTTTGGCATTGTGGGTTGTAACCGCATTCAAAATGAGAGCGTCCTTCTGGCAGTAGCTTCATGGTCCTATATTTTGATAAACAAGGGTTAATTAAAACTTTGAACATGTTATTAAATAACTAAATGGTTTTTAGGGCAGGTCACTAGAGTTAGGAAACATCTACATGCGCTTCTGAATCCGCGTGCGCGTTTACGTACGTATGTGCGTGTACACTCTACTTGTGCGCGAACGGTAAATTAATAAGTATGTGTATGGTGCCCACGATTACGTGCATGCATGCTGTTAGCGTGTACGCGTGCGTGTATTCGGATGTATAGACCTGCGTGAGTTTAAACTTACTCGTGTAGTTTGAGAGTAGTGAAAGAGTGGTGAATGGGTGCATGCTTGGGTATGTACATTGGGAGATGCGTTGGAATCTAAACTTGCGAGCGTGTGCGTGTTTGCGTGTGTCTACAATTGCGTGCATGAACGTTTGTACATGTGTGTAACAGGAAGGACGCATAGGTATTTACTGATGCTGGAAGTTATTACGCTTTAAAAATCGATAAATCTTACAATTTAAAAAGTCGATAAAACAGTTTACGAAGTACGTCGATAAATACAGTTACAAAGTCGGTAATACAGTTTAAGAGTTCATAAATACATCGCGCAAGCGCAATGAGTAAAGCGGTGACGCCATTCGCGGAGGGCAGCGTAACCTTATTACAGATTCCGCGTGGCCACTACCAATGACGTCACCAATGCAAAATTTATATTGCGCCATAATTCGGAAATTTGCATATTTAAAACAATAAAAGATAAAAGCGAATAATTTTAACAAAAAGAATACTCACATAAGATATCCGGCATTCGACGGAGTTGCGCTAAGGTAGGCCTCTATTAAAGTCCATCAGGCTACGGAGGGATTAGAGATGATACGCCGACGCTCTACAAAAGCGTTCGGACCAGCTCCGGCCAGCTACGGCAGTCATGAGGTCGTCATCCAGGGTCGTGCAGTACGGTTCCTACGGCTCAAGTTGTTACCTACCTATGCAGGGAATGACGGGAAAAAACCAGGTAAAGGTCGACAAACAAAAGATAGGCAAGCAGGATATCTACATAGGTAAAGATAAGCACGATACGATACCTGACCGACCACACTTCTTGAAGATCAAAGGCAAACAGCCACATTATAGAGAGAACAGGAAACTTGTCCCCATTTCTTGTCTTTTACACATTGGCGCGAACTTATTAGTCCAACCCTCCCGCGTCGCGCACTCTGCGCAAACTCACTATGACGTACGGAAGTACGCGCCTAGTCTTTAAAATTCCGCGCACCGTGTCTTTTGAATTTTTGGCGCGAAACCTCGGCACATCAACTTAACCTAATACATGTTAAAGTGCCACTTGTCACGTAACAAAGTGCAATTGAGGGCGTCGTCTAAGATTGATCCCCTTCTTATCTAATAGTATCTGTTGTATTACAACAACCACGACGCGAGTCGATGATCTCTTCATTAGCATGTAAACATGACTGTATAGAGATAATTTTTATAATAAGTTTCAAAGTCTTGTTAAGATGCTTTAAAACTATTTTAATCTAATGGTTTTCCAATTTTAAGAGTTCACAAGTTTATGATTGAGGCCACTTTGTATAAAAATAACTTAAGCGATTTAAAGTTATAATGAAACGAAGTAGCTTTGCGAAACTTTCAACGATCTCTAACCAGTGTGACCCAATCAATGAGAATAGACCTGTGAAATTCGCCATTTTCGTCAACCAAAACAGCTTAAAAAGCTTTAGAGTTAATATTCATATACCAGTAGCCCCACATTGTCGCGTATATATTTGCATAAATTGAACAAAAGGAATCAATGGTTTTACATCATTCAGCACTAAACCAGCTGAATCGATGAATTTTAATTTGCAGTAAGCGCGCAACGTACATATACTTTTATTTGTGTTGTGAATAGCTTAAACACGATTTATCTGGACACGAAGTGCGTAAACAATAACACCATCCTGTAGTTTTATGACAAAACCATAAAAAATTATAAATTCGGTAACTCCCATTACCGGTAAGTTTTCTTAGAGTTGTAAATTTCAAAGGGATTTTCTGGCAAGTGGAAAGTTAACATAATTAAGAAAGGTATAGAACTACTTCCCCACAAAACTTCAACCTCTTCTGTTAAATATCATCATTAATAACATGACATAACGGTGTAACACATTACAGAAGTATTGCTATTTTTCTCGACCTAGAATGATTAATGAAAGCACTAGGATTACAAATTACTTCATATTAGTACCCCAATATTTTGCTTAGGTTGTTGCCTTTTAACTTTCAGTTCGGTTGTCGATGGCTGTAGCTGTTTATTTTGATGTTCACTAGCAATTAACATCTAAAACATTAAATAACGAACCAAGCACTTCGATGAACTTTATTTTTGCAAACCCCCTTTATACATGTCTCATAACCTATTAACTTGCTAGCCGTGTCTCTGTTAACTATTGTCAACATATATTACATCCTTTCACATTATTCTTTAAATTATAACTCACAATATAGTCTTTGTACTTTTCTGGGCGCTTTATGGCACGTCCATAGCTTGTAGTGGATCCATTTTCAGTTTGTTCATTGTGTGTATAAATTAGAGTACTCTTAGAACGACTCCTATATTCTACAATTGATGCTGGGTTATCACTTACTTCTCTACTATGATCACCAATGTTATCAAAAATATCTCTTGGCTGATCATTTACAGAATAATCTTGTAGTGTCATATATGATGGTTTTATATCAATTCTATTTCTGCGCTACTCTCCCTTCCTATCATTTACAATCTAAGACCTGGGCGCACTATACCTACAAAAAATTTTAGCGGGTTTCCACATATTATTCTTATCTCTAATAATAATCTTTGATCCATCACTTAACTCTGGTAAATTCTTAGTATGCTGATTGTAGTACCTTTCATTATTATCCCTTCTTTTTTTTTAATATTAACATGTGTTGTAAAATATTTGTTGAACTGGGTATTTTGGTTTTACAAATTCTTCCCATAAGTAATTGGGCTGGTGATAAATTGATTATTTTAAGTTGAGAATTTCGATGCTCCATTTACATTAAGTACAAATCGGATTCTGCTTTTTAGACTTTCTTAACATTAGTTTTGCAATTTCGACACTTTGAGGGTAATTTGGACTGCGTGTTACTATTTAGAAGTTCCAATCTAGAACAAACTGCTTCATATGTTCACTTACAAATGGAACATTATCACAAAGTAATTGTACTGGAATACCTAAACGTGAAAATACCAATTTTAAATTACGACTACTTCTTGGACCGATTTATCTTTCATCTTTATTATCTCTAACTAATTTGAATAAGCATCATAGATCATTAAATAAGTTTCTTCCGCATACGTAAAAATATCCGCTGTTACCCGCTCCAAGGGACGTTTAGGTATAGGGAATGACATTAAACCTTCTTTACAATTTCTTTTTGAAAACTGTTCATAAACTTGACACTGTTTAACTGACTTCTCTACATCACTAGCCAAATTTGGCTAGTATAGCAGTTATCCAGCTCGTGCCTACTCTTTTCTATTCCAAAATGTCCCTCATAAATTTTGCTAAGCATCATTTTTCTTAACCCGCAGTTAGTCGCACTATGAGCACAACCTTAATATTTTCTGCATTTTTTTAATAATTCTGCGAACCAAACAAATATGTTTCTGTTCTCCCTCTGTATCCTTAAGGCAACCTTTCACTACAATGTGGGTATCTTATGTTACGGTAAATCTACCCAGTATACGTATAGCAACCACGTTAGTAGGGTGAAGCGCATAAGTGTGAAGGTACCCTTCATATAGGGACCAACGGCATACGTTTAAGTTATCAATACCGTATAGTTATACACGGTTGTCTCACATTGCGTTTGTTTTTTTGAGTTTTGTGTAAACTTTTATGCAAGCAGGATGACAAACCGAGGAAGAAGACTTATAGAGCTCGCTCTACTAAAATTTGAACAGGACAAAAACATAGATAGGTGTCTGTTTACACTATGATTTTGTATTATTAGTTTTGATGTTTCAGTTCTTTGTAATTATAACTGCAATCAAATATTATAAACTCACGCATTAATATACTAGATTTAGCAAAACAGATAAAGGATTTGTATCATACTACTTACTACTCTTATTGTTATAGATGGCCTGCTAAGTGATCTACAAGTTTTAGATGAGGGTGAAAGGACCGATGACATTGAAAGTGATGCATAGTTCCCACAGGACAGATTTCGTGCAATTAAACTGTTCTGATTTACCAGATTCAATTATTATTCTAACACTGTTCCAAAGTTTCTGGGAAAAGAAAAGTAACCGAATGACTGAAACACCTACCAAAAGTCACTGACCACACTAGAAAACAGAACATAGCTTCCCATCTGCCAAGAGTAAAAGCCGTTGCAATAATGCCAGATCTCTCTTAGAATGTTGGAAATTATTCTTCCCAGAAGTCTAAATTCAGGAAGTAGTCGTCTGCACGAATATTTATTTAGCAAAAAAACGACAACGTTTTGCTGGGGAACGAGATTGTCGTGACACGACCGTGCAAGAAGTTCGGGCCCTTATAGGACTTCTTTATTTAGCTGGCGTGAAAAAGAGTCACCATGTCAACTTGAATGAATTGTGGACAGATGACGGTACAACTCCTGAGTGTTTTCGAGCCACAATGTCGCAGCGACGATTTTATATCTTACAGAAGAGCGCACTTCGGTTTGACAACATTGCGGATAGAAATGAACGCAAAGCTATCGATAACTTAGCACCCATAAGGAAACAGTTTGATGATTTTGTAAATCTTTGTAAGAACAATTATCAAGTGGGAGAGTATGAAACGGTAGACGAAATGTTGAACGCGTTCAGAGGACGCTGCAAATTCCGACAATACATCGCAAATAAGCCTGCAAAATATGGTATAAAAATATACGCAATGGTTGACGCAAGAACCTTCTATACATCAAATTAAGAAATATATGCCGGAAAGCAACCACCTGGTCCTTACCAACTTGACAACAGTGCGGATAGCGTAACTAAGCGAATAATCGACCCTTTCCTAAACACCGGCAGAAATTTAACGCTGGATAATTATTTTACATCAATTCCCTTGTTGCAGAATCTTCTCAGAAATCATGGAACAACAATCGTCGGAACGTTGAAAAAAAATAAGCGAGAGTTACCTCCAGAATTTATAAACATAAAGGAACGAAAGCCGCGGAGCAGTATGTTTGCTCTTTCAAAAGGAACTTTGCTTATATCGCATGTTCCAAGAAAAGGAGAAAACGTGCAGCTCATATCAACCATGCACAATAATGATGCTATTGACAAAAATACGGAGATCTTGAAAAATCTGAAGTTATTACTTTTTATATTCTAACCAAAGGGGCAGTTGATGTGGTATATTCAGTTTCTAGCGTAAGTTGTAGATGTCCCTTGATAATTTACTTCTCAATGCTAAATATTGGTACTGTAAATAGTTTTATAATTTACAAAATCAACAACTATAATAATGAGAATGTTATAAAGGAAAGACGGCTGTTTATAAAGAATTTAGCTCTTTCACTTTTCAGACCACATCTGGAAACCCGTATACAAATTACAAATTTGCCACCACTATTGCGTACCACTATAGGAAGAATCGCTAGGATTCCAGTGCCAAATCTGCCACCACCAACAGAAGACTTAGACAGCCGCTTTTACTATTTTTGCCCTCGTCGGAAAAAGAGAAAAAGCAAAAAATTATGCGATTCTTGCCATATGCCCATCTGCCAAAAGCACGCGTCAACCATAACGTATAAATGTGCTAATTGTATAAGAAACTCATCAGACTCTGATTAAAATTTAAATGTATGATAAAATATTTAATATTTTTCTAATTAAATATTAAATTTTCTTTTTATAAACATATTTGTGTTAAAATTTTTAATACTTTAAGGATATGGTATCTGTTTAACAAATGTTAATAAATCAATATAATTAGGGTAAATAATTTGTTGATAGAATAAATTACGGTATAGATTAACCATACTTGTTGATGCACAGTCTACAAAAACTATATGTACATTTTGGTAATAAAAAATGTATTTGTATAGTGTGAAGACTACCTTTGACATGCGACTTACCACGTTGTGAAACACCTAGCGACTAATGCCGGGTTAATGATTCCGGGACTACTATTTTTTCACCAAAAAACACTATTGAATCAGACACGTTAAGTGAATCTTTTAATTTATAGTAGTGTTAAACTTCTGACGTCATTTTATTTTTATCTTCCGGCCACCCTTCTACACAATAATCTATAACTTATCTCAAAACTATATCCCCTTTAATCGCTTCTACAACTTTTTTAAGCTTCCTTCTGACATCGCTAAATTATCGACAAGTGAATGCACGGTATAATCAAGCTCTAAAACATTTTGATCCTCTGTTTATTAAACTAGCCCTCGACTACGTATCTGATATATACAGTTCTTTAGCAGGCATATAAACAACTAATTTTAATAGCATGAGCTGTAAACAGGCTGATACACTGCATAAATCCTTCTTGAAGATTCTCTCTAATGGTTTATGTTCGGCTTTAATTGTTACAAATGTAATTGTGAAATTTTGAGCATGCAAAATGTCATTGCAAGCATTTCGTTTTCAATCATTGCATATCTTTGCTCAGTTGCAGTCATACTTGCATGAACATTCAACAGGATGCCCAACCTGCAATAAACATGCATTCATTTTGATTAGCATCAGAATGTATTTCTATAATTTTTTTTATATCAAAATATAGTCCTCGCAATTTCTAACCGACTTTCGTCACAAATAACTTCACACCATATCAACTACAAATGATATCCTTGTCTTATTCTAACTCCAGAAAAAAGTTTCCTTCTCGGTTTGCAAATTTTGCAATGTTGCCGCCTTCATTTGAGACATTTGTTAACAACTAATATTACTTGTATTGGTTATGTTACATTTTCGTTGGCGTTCTTATTTCATGTCATTAACCCCTTGCGTAGTTTTTATCCCACATTTTGTGTTATTCTTGCTTGCATTTAAAATTGTTCTTTTCATAACTGACTAGCGTTATTTTTGTTTGGGTGAATAAACCATGTCCGGTTCACGTTTAGGAAGCAGAGGATAGCTACTTGTAGCTAATTTGATAGCGTTTTTTAAACAGGAACGAGATAGCGGTGGTCCATTTATTCCTTTGACGGCAGTTCGCGAGGTAAATTAATTATTTACTTCAATTTGTAGTTCATGAATTCTATTTTAGCGTGTAGCAGCGGCTTTAAATATCAATTTGTTTACGGTAACTGCTGTATCACAAGCAGTTAAAAACAATGAACCCTTGAATTCCAAGAAACGAGTTCACAGAAAACCTATTTCTGAAGTTGACCAATTTACGAATGTGGTATTTGTAATCTAATTTACAGAATGTATGAAAATCGTGAGTAAATTTTATTAATTTTGAAATTGTTTATATAACAGTAAATAATTTTAGGCGGGCATATTTCTGTAAAAATTTTATGGCAAAAGGTAACATACGCTGGGTTCTTTAAGGTAAAATTTAAAATTTTTCAGGTAAAAGTCAAGTTCAGCTTCTGACGATGGAAAATTTCTAACTAATGGTCTTCAATATGTAAGCAAAGACAGAACTACTTTATGGATGATGAATCATATACCACGTCCTAGCATTCGCCATAAAAAGTAAAATCTAGTAACTACGAAGAATGGTGTGAAAGCAGTAGCAGCCAATACCGTGACTACCATAGACACATGGTAGTTATTTTTTTTTGATGCTTTGTTACGGGACATTCTAAATTTTACAAATGTGTATTTGGGGAAAATGCGTATATTTACAAATTGATACAATTTTTTATAGTCTAAATGAACAATAAACAATGCATGTCACTGCTTGATTATGATTCTCGTAGTATAAAAACCGTTTATTATTTGTTCTTAATTACTTACAGTAACGCCACTGTCTGCAAGTGAGCGTGATGTGCACCTTCTGCCCTGCTAGCGCCGACACCGAATGCTACGTCTTTGTGATAAATTGTGCGCGAGTTACGTTTCGGGCCTTGGGAGCGGTGTTTTTAAAAACTACTTCCAATTCTTCGTAACAATTTATTTGTTTAAATAGATATTAGTTATAGAATTTTGACAAACTGATTTATAAAACTCTAAGTCGAAATAAAATGATTAATTGAACTAATATTAGGGCGAGTAGTCTTGGTAAACAACAATCTTAAAGCTGTAATACTCAGACTGACTGACTGGTCTTGGGGCTCCCAGGGTGTTTATGTTGTCCCAGCCCCTTATACTACTGTGGGAACTTGCAGAGCTCATGTCTGCTTATTCTTAATTCTATTCATTAACACATTGTTACAATCTTACTTTCTAGGTAATTGCGGTATCTCAACCGTCTGCGACCTGCCACGTGAAGTATCACTATCGCCTGGAATACATTGTATTGCATCCGTTCTCATGAACTGTTAATAACCTTTTTATATCTATACTTGAGTTACATTGTTGTACGCGACTTATATATGATATATATAAATTGGGGGATACTTAACTCGCGTACTGTTACATAACTAACGTTTGACCTCGTATGTGAAAAAATTGTAAAGTTACCTGCTATTTACAGCTTGAATCTTGCCACATCTTGCCTTGTTGATGGATATCAAACATCCTCTCTTCATTTGTTTAAGCTAGGTTATTTAATATAGAAGTGGACTAGGTAGCAGTACCGGAAAGGTTGATAAAAATTGTTGTATACAATTTCTGAAATAGAAATATTCTAAATGTGGACATAAATGGCACATATGTGTTTTGCACGTAAGTATACGCATTATCAGAACGTCTTATTGAGCAATTCAACTCAGACTTTATGTTCTATTCGGTATTTTTTGCGTAGCATAGGACCTTGTATTTTGCAGCCCCATGAGTAACATTAAACGGTGTTACAATAAAAGCGCAGAATTTGATTTTCGCGTCATATTTAGTAGGTCAATACTTGTAACATGTTGATGGGAGAGAGATAAGAGTTAGTAAGCCTGAAGCATTACACGATACGATAACACATCGTTATTGTTAAGCGTTACTACTAACATGGTGAAAATTAGGTTGCTACGATTCCTAAAGTACGTCTAATTTTTGGTAGAAATAATGTTTCAAATTTATCAACTATGAAAAGAAACGTTGAAAAATTTGGAAGCACTGTTTCGGCTGTTGATGTAAAACACACAGAAGGAGCTCGTAGTGGTCGTTCAAAAGCAAACAGTACGGCAGTTTGCGAAAGTGTGGCCGACGGTCCAGAGACCTCGATTTGTCATCAGGCACAAGAACTGAACTCTTCAACAGTCGTTCTTTACCGTACTTTTACTGTAGATTTGCAACTTGGTGCTTACAAAATCCAACTGCCTTCACAACCTATGTCAACAGACCATGCACAGTTAAGGCAGTTTGTCAATTGGATAATTAAACCCATGAACTGAATTCCGATTTGTGGATAAAATCATATTCAGCGACAAAACCCATTTTAACCTCGACGGCTTCAATAATAGGCTGCATTTGTAGCCCTTAAAATCTACAAACGTTCAAGTGACATATTGTACACATTTTTTTAAAACAAGGCACAAAATTCATTAATGGTAAATAAGAAAGTTGTAGCATCATGATAACTTAGTACTTTGTGGCTCAGTTGGAAGATATTGCTCTTGAAGACATATAGGTTGCAACAGGGCGGCCACGTGCCATACTGCCCCTCAAATATTGATGGTCTTATATGAATCTTTTCCCAGTCGTGTTATCTCCCGTTTTGGTGACCTAGAGCTGGTCGCCACGATCTTGAGCTTTAACACCTGTGACCTTTTTGAGGTTTTCTAAAGTGCGGGTTTACGCTAAAAGTCCACGACCACCCAAACATTGAAAACCAAAATTAATTGTCACATAACGAATTACCGTGATATTACCAAAACCGTGGCGGCTATTTATCGGATGTGTTGTTATATACATAATTTTTAAATGTCTACATTATAAATCGATAAATACTGCAATACCTTGGTACAGAAAACTATGTTTTTTCTAATTCAGATCTTGTGCTCTCAGTGTAATATTCTATACTTACAACTTTAGTCGTTAATTAGCCTCTCTAATTAGCCAGTAGGTAATAACTTGCAAATAGTGAGAAACCCTCTTCATTTGTTTCTTTAAATTTTTAAAAGCGTTGCATTTCGCCTTTTCGTAGATTATTTTCTTAGATTAAGTCGCAACTCAATTTCTTTATACTTTCTATAATAATAAAAGCGGAGCTCGAAAATTCATTCAGAGTTAATGTACTAAAAACACAGTTATTTCCATTTTAAATGTTTTCAACCGGAGTTAATAAGGTTCTTTCTACGTTGATTTATGGCTAGTATTTCATACGCACTCGTTAAGTCTCTATGTTAGGTATTATAGGACTGTCTTCAAAAGGTTTTAGGTCGAGATTTAGATTTCTATGCGTATCGAGTATTTTTCCTACAAGCAAATAAAATGTGATTTCAATAAGCTGCAAATTTATTTAAGTATTTCTATATCTTTAAACAACCATTCAATTACAAGTAAATTTTGGGTTGTCATTTAGATATTAGGGGTTAAACGGTAAACTATGAATATTGTAAAGAAAGCCCTTTTGCGATAACAGATGTTCTATATTATCAATTGATTACATGCGCGATTCTTACTCGTAGCTACAGTAAAACTGTAGTACTCACACAGGACGATTAATCTTTGGCTAATCCCTATAATACTATCTTCTTAATTACTACCGAAGTACTGTAATTAACTATTAAAGCACTGAGTGTTAATTCATATCGATCACTACAATAATTTATATCACATGGAGCTATTTATTTTAATACTGTGTTAACACTAATTAATTTATATCACGACTTTGCAGGTCAATGCTCAAATGAAAACTATTACTATAATCAAACTTGCATTAAAGCTATACCTTATTGCTCGTGATTAACAGCTTATATACATAGTCAATAATTCTGGACTACTCTAAATGCTTACTAGGATTATGCAAATAACATCTAGATGATTCCTATTGTAAGCTTAATAACGTTCATTAACTAAGAGACGCAACGAGGCGTTGCTTAGTCTACCTTTGACGAGCAGAAGATAGCTATATGCAAATGAGGTATCTATACACAAAATTAGTACCCGCCGTGTTGCATAGCAACTTCAAGTAGACTACATTGATAATTTAAAGGGGGTTGCGTTTAAGGACTTTATTAAGTTTACAATAGGAACTTCTAAATGTTGTTTGCATAATTCTAGTACGTCCTTAGAATAGCCCAGAATGAATAGTTATAGAAACTGCCGTTCACGAGCAGTAGATTTTAGTTTCAACTTAAGGTATTCACCTAGGATAACTTATTCGGTGATATTCGCCATTACTACTTGATTGAATCGTATTTCTAGTCAACGACCGAATTTGATCCGAATCTTATTTTTGTAAAAACTTGAACATGTTTATGATACCATCACCATATTTTTATAAATGTACTTGGAGTTGGCGATATTCAATATATATATATATATATATATATATATATATATATATATATATATATATATACTTGTCAATAAGACAAGTTTATATATATATATATATATATATATATATATATAAAACTTGTCTTTTTGACAAGTCTCACAATTTATTTTTAACTTTCACTACATTTACGTTTTTCTTAAAATTGAATGTATTTATTGTATTTATGTGACATGTAGGTAGTTGGTTAGGGTCAGTACTTCTTTACCATTTTAACTTTGTTTCATATGCTTTCTTTTAGTGTACTTGAGAATGAATACATTAGTATTCGAAGCTGTAGTCGTAAAATAAAAAATTATATAGTTATTGTATGCGTTTAGTTTGAAATGTTTCTACTTTTCAATTTAATTACTACTTGATGGTCAAATGCTTTGATCCCAACTCCAATTTTACATCTAGCATTCCGTGAATTTGAATTTTCTCACCAGCTTCGGTTTTAGGCCACCCTGTCGCGAATGACAGTTTATCACGGTCGCGCACTACATCTGGATTAACGATTGCCTTAGTGACTCTAGTTTCAACTTAGAACTTTACGGGCTTGTCGTTAAACTATTCACATATGTAAATACCGTCTACCTATATAGCTCATGCGATGCGGATGTTTGTCTTTGGGGAAGAATCTGTGATTGTCGACTTCCGCACCCTTCCTGTCGCTCCCATTTAGATTTCCTGGTTTCGTTGGTTTTTTTTGGGCGGCTTACATTTAGACTTTATATGCCTGACTTTGCGACATTTCCAGCATCTAAGTCTTTTCCCCTTTGGTTGGTATTAAGTACCACAATGTGAAGCTTGCTTTGCAGTTTCAAACTCTTAGCATTCACTAGTACACTATCTAGTTTCTTTTGTAGAACCAGTCGATCTCCCCGTCATGAATTTCGTCAACAAAGGTTTGTACTGCTAGCTGTTTTAGGAAGTTGTCGCGTGGATGGGTCAGTCTCACCAAGCGAACAATATCTGCTTCAAGGAAATACAAATTTTTATTAGCATTTTGGTACCCGTTTTCACATGAGCGTTGAACATTTGTTGTAGATAAGTGTCGCCGTAAATCATGTCCCGCCCTGATGTTAAGGCCCTGTAGTTTGTGTGAACGTGGCCGGGCATTTCAGACTTTACCTCGTAATTGGAAAATGAAATCGGTTGCTCTAGCACCATTTTTCCAGGCGATAGCTCTCGCGGCAGCCTCATTTTGCTAAAAATATGTCTGCTAACGAGACTTCCACCAAATTTGGTTATTTTAATCCTGAACTTTGACGTCGGTTCGTTTTCCCTGACATTTTTAAATTCTGCGGCGTGCTGTTGTATCACTGGTGCCGAGGGCTCTAGTGTATGCACTGTTATGGGATCCATCCATTCTTCCATCTTCAGCACCCTTTCTCTCATTCTTCTGCGAGTTTTTCTAGAACTTTGCTACCAATTTATATAAACTGGCGGAAAATTTAACTTTCAGCTTTTCCGCGGCTTTTGTGGTTCCTTGAATAAGAACCTCTTCTAATATTGGCTATAATTTTCCATTGGTTCTTGTTCAACTCATTTGCATTCTGGCCTACTTTTGCTGCAAAATTTTCTAGTAAATCTATAGCGGTCTTGTGCAGTTTTCTAAAGATTTGCATCGGTTCACTCATGTTTCTCAGTATTTTCCTATAATTTTTGTATACAACTTGCCGAATTTTTATTTAATTTTTTGATGAATTCCACAGAGTTATAGGCTAAGATCTGGGCCGCACTTGATTTGGCCTTCTTCAAGGAGGAAGGTACTTTGGGGTCCGACTTCTTTTGTTAACTACGAGTGATAGGCATTCAGAATAAAATCGTTCAAATGTCTTTTCTACCACTATGCCACCGCTGTCACCAGCGTAACGAAAACTCTTTTGCAATAACAACTCTTTAATATGAATTGATTACGCAAGCCTTCTTACGTTTAACTATTGTGGAATCCTAAAGTATTCAATCAGGGCGACTTATTTTCAGTCCATCGCTAACAGTACAAATACTAACCTTTTAAAACCACGATTCTATCTTGTTAGTTACCATCAAGCACTATAATAAAATATTAAAGTACGGAGTGTTAACTTACATCGATTAGTACAATAATTTATACTACTTAGAGCTATTTATGCTAACTCTGTGTTCACATTAATTTTTTTCATATCACAACTCTATAGATAAAGACTTGTGTAAAAAATAGTGTTATAATTAAAGCTTTACAATGAAACAAAACTTTAGTACTCGCGAGCGGCAATTTATATACTTAACGAACTCTTTTGGACAACCTTAAAAGCACAGTAGAATTAGAGAAATAACATTTACAAGGTTCTTACTGTAGGCTTAATAAAGTTTTTAAATCTAGCCCCTTATAAACTGTCAATCAAGTCCATCTAAAGATGTCACGCTACAGTGTGGCTACGAATTATCTTTTGTTTACAAATGCCTCATTTTTATTCAACTGTATTATACTTGTTAGGGGTAGACTAAGCGACGTCTCTTAAACAATAGGTTTGAACTGCCTCTAATTTATTGTCTAGGTATACCTATGTAAGTTGCTAAAGCTAAATTTTATTTCTTGATTTTGATTTTGTAATCGCTTAAATGGTAACAATTTTTGTGGTGCTCAGAGACAAATATATATACTTAATCATCGCGTCTGTGTTCATGTTCTGGTTTAGCAACAGAGGTCGAAGAGATATGGTTTGCTGAGATATTTACCCAAACTGTGAGTTCTTTGTTGTGTGCTTACAAGACTAAATACCTCAAACATATGCGTACAGGTTCAATATTTTTACTGCTAGGCACGCTATAAGCTATAAACGGATAAAAGAGTTCTATATTGGTTTTTGATTGCTGTATAAATTGTTAGCCAAATAGGTGTTCATGAAGATTTATATGAAGGTTATTTTTGTCAAAGCTTTTTTGGTTAAGGATACGGTTTATACGTAAATTGAACAGCTCAAGGTTGACATACTTTAGGACAATTAATATAGACGGGGTACTATAATTTTAGGTAGGTAGTATATACTTCTTAACACATCCCATAATGCATTACTAACAATTAAGTTAGTCGGGCCAAAATTATTAAAAGTTTAAAAATAATAAATGTTTATTTTCTAACCCAAATTTCTTAAAAAACAATTCAATTTCATCAAAAGTAGCTATTTCTGACTACTTTTTTTTAAATTGAAATGTAGGTGCGTATCTGGTGGCCACAATAAACTTTATAGTTTGTCTTGTCATACGTATACTTGCTTTTCAAACGACAAAAATTTTCCTGTACAATGTTGTCAACGCCAGTTTATAAGTAAGTAAGGGAATGGTAGTGCTCTTTAGTTTATGTTAGAACTTGATTGGGAAAGAATGTTTTTAAAATATATTATGAAAAAGAGTAAGCCGGTTTACAAAAACTAGTAGAACAATCCTTCATGCCAAGATGGTGACGACAGTGTACACAATAAAAGCTATGTGGTCAGTGGTGATGACGAAACTAGCAATTCTTCTTTTGAGAGAAGTATATATATATATATATATATATATATATATATATATATATATATATATATAGATAGTTAATTACACAAGGTAAGTTGATAAATACTGTCGTATTATAGTGAATAAAATGAAATAATAACTTAGACTTTTATGCAAAGCCCAAGCTTCCTGTCTATAACTGACGTAAGTCTAAAACTTGACAATGTCAGATATGATTGACAAAAATGCCAAACGTAAATGAAAGTTAGGTTTATGTATAGTTTTGTACATGATTTAAATTTGTAAATTTCTCAATTGTGTCATCGGTCTCGGTGGCGTAATTGGTAAACGCATGTTCCGGCAAAACCAGGATACAGGTTCAAGTCCTGTCCAGGACCTTATATTTTCCATCTTTCAATTACTAGCTCGATTTAAAATAATCATTTGGGCTTTGCATAAAAGTCTAAGTTATTATTTCATCTTATCCATATATATATATATATATATATATATATAATGTCAAAAATAACGACCTTTAATTTATATTCTAATGAGTTAGGTAACGGGTTTATACGTCTATGTTTCTTTATAGATTAAAATTCTTTGTCTTTAACCAAGCTTTCGACTTTAATTAAAATCTTCATCAAGGTGCTGCAATATTATAACATCATTAAAATATTATAGATGAAATGACTTACAAAAACTGGAGTATTGGTGTAAGTACAAAAGTAGGAATGTAACAAAAAAAAAATTAAATATATTTTTATCACCTTATCATTGTATTTTAACTTATAGTAACATCTGTCACCATTCAGTCATATAAAATTCAAAAACCTGTGACGACATACTTTTAGGTTTAATATGTTAGTTTACGTTTGTGTTTTGTGATTTATATTTAAATTTTTTTTTGTTACATTTCTACTTTTGTACTTACACCAATACTCCAGTTTTTGTAAGTCATTTCATCTATAATATTTTAATAATGTTATAATATTGCAGCACCCTGATGAAGATTTTAATTAAAGTCGAAAGCTTGGTTAAAGACAAAGAGTTTTAATCTATAAAGAAACATAGACCTATAAACCCGTTACCTAACTCATTCGAATATATATATATATATATATATATATATATATATATATATATATAAGCTATGATACCGCCGCACGCCGATGTGATTAACGTTCAGTTTCCTGCTAAACGCCATCGCTCTGTGTCTTTAAATAACCTCAACTTTAAATTTTAAATATACCTTTTTTATATGCCTCGATTAGCTCAGTTTAATATACACAGAGTGCACGACGATACGATGACAAAGAAAGTTTAACCCTCTTTTACTCTAGCTTCTTTCTACTTGAATGATATAAACGAAACAAACCAAAATCTGTATAATGACCAAGAATGTATACACTTTACAGTTTAATAACTTTGATAATTTGATTTGCTATTCATAAATTAACCCTTGAATCAAAATATTAATATTGATCTGATTATGCCCAAATTATGACGCCCTTAAAGCCAGCAAAAATAACTTTGTATACTACTGGAAGTACATTTTGAACGTTTGAACGACCTTCTTTCTCTCTATAAAAATTTTTAAAAAGATTTTTGATGACCCTTCTCAAATTAAATACTTCAATATAAGCAAAAGTGTAAATATTAAAATTAAAATAAAGCCTTATGCTAATAAAGAATATTCTTATTTCTGACCTGCGTTTTCCTTGCTTGTTTCCAATTCCTCGAACTCTCTCTGCATGTGATGGACCAGCACCCCTGGATTGTTTCTACTTAAGCCCTCTTATTAACTGCGCAGTACAGCTCGCCCAGTCTAACCTTTAGTTTGATTATTTTCTACCTTCAATGCTCATCTGCTTATGTAGACCACTGCTCAATTATATATCTTCGTTAGAGCAATTATTTAAATCCGTTCCTAAAGTAGTCACTTAGAATTCATTAGAGTACGTTACTTAAATTCGTTCACCAGAGTGGTTACTTAAATTCTTGACTTAGAGTAGTCACTGAGATTCGTTCCTTAGTGCCCTAAATTATTAAATATTAAAATTAGGTTTAATTGATAATTCTAACTTAAGTTTTTCAAAGTTAACGACAACTTTAATCGTAGATCGGCACTAAAATTATTCTTTTTCAAATTTTTATATCACTATTTTCATTCCGCGTAATATTATACTTTGAACTGTATAGATTGTGCCTTGGTCGAAGAAAAACTGATTGTTTAACCAGTCCGTGTCCTATATAAAGGCTCCTCCCTTCATTTCTACCATTGGTTTTCGAGCGTACCTTGTTAATTGAGGCGTCGTACTTTGCCTTATCATGCAGCTTTCAAATTTTCTATAACGTTACCATCAAAACTCGTGTTGAAGTGATGAATTTCCTCATGTAGGCATCTAATTTGTATAGTATATTTCTCTCAATATCCAACTTTCAACTTCCTTCAAGTCACGTCCGGTTGTTTATATTTGCATTTATTTAAATTTTATCACTTAACCAAACGTCTGTTTAGTTGTTTATTACTCTAAAGTTGGATTTTATATGAATTTATGATGTACAGATCACGTAGTACAATTATTTTTTGTCATCAAAATATTTCCTTTCTTGGAACTGGTTGGACGTGTACCTCCATTGGTTTCTATTCTGAGCTAGCCTACACAATTTCCTGAAATTTCCACCGGATCATATTTTGCCAAAAAATTAACCAAATTAATAAAACTTTTTTTATTGATCGTAACTGTGCTTTTATGGTCTTGGAACAGAGTTAATTAGAAGCTACATAGCAACCAAAAAGGGGCAATCCTTTCAAGATTTGACAATTTTGATATACTGGTGAGCAGTGCTTGCAATGATTTCCTCGCAATTCATTACTTAAACAACACTCAGCGCATTGGCGCCCATATGTGCTTAAGTTGATTCTACATGCTGCCTTATTTAGAGTTAATTGTTATTTTAAAAACTCTTAACTACACTACCGCCACAACCAATAACAACAGATTGTCAGAGTTGGGTTCCTCAGAATTAGAGTACAGGTCAATAACTCTTAATTTTGTTTACTAAACTCGTTTCCGTTATGGGTGTTTTTATCTGGTGAAAGGTAAAAATAAGAAGAATACGTACAGTTACACGTTGCATACGTTTTAACTCAAGCGCGTTACGCTAGCTATACAATTACATGGAGAAGGAAAATTTAGTGAATTTGGGTGGCCAAATTAAATATCGATGCATCTTGTATATTAGATTTCACAAATATAAAGGTAATTCAGCTAACAAACTTTAACTTCAAAAGATGTAACATTGTTTCCTTTAAGTTAATTATTGGTGTAGTAATCTAGGAAAGCGCCTTAAACTAAATTCGCAAACGGACAGGTATAGTCCGCCCCTACCACCAAGGACAGGAAAATAATACTTCATTAAAAATAATACAATAGAAGTTACATACAAAGTAACGTGATATTTGTCTTGTACGTTAGTATAAATTAAAATACACTACATCGTGAGAATGATATTTGATAGTGGGTGAAATAGGAATAATTACACTCGACAAAAGTATTAAATTAATTATTCGCGAGCAGTTCAACAGAAAACTTCAAAATGAAGTGATCCAAGTGAATAGTAAACAACGGGGGAGGGAGTTGCGAAAAGTAAAAAGCTAAATAAATTTAGCTTCAGAATGTAATTTTGCTTTCTCCGTAGCGAAATATTTAAACAGTGCGCGTGCTTCTGTAGGATTTCGCCTGCATATTTGGTAAGGAGGTTAACAGTGCGTGGTATTTTACAAACCCGTATGTGCAGTGGTAGATTGTCTATGGCTTTAGTTCAAATAAGGGGATTGTGTTGAATTAAGAAATCTTGTGTTAGCTGGGAACGATGAGAAATTTACATCCTGAGACCTCTAAACAACTTGAGTATTTTAGAGATCGGAATCAAACAGTGAGTAATATTATGACCTTTATTGCTACTTTTTAATAATGTATATGTGTGTTTTTAATGTACACGGGTTAACATTCCTGTAGTAGGAAATGAACTAAAACCAAAACAATATATATTTTGTTAAACAATGAATTAGTGACGGAATTACTGTTTGTTAAATTTAAGCATGGTGTTATAGTGTAAAGAAGTTGGAATAATGATTTACAAGTTGGAATAATGTGGAACATTTTAAAATATTAAAAATATGTAGGTATTGATTTTACATTATCTGCAAGGGACAAGGAAATGGTGCTTGACTGTTCTCTATGTTTGTAAATAAGTGTGTTGTGTGTTTATTGAAATTATTTAATGTTAACAGAGCTTAAGTTTACGTTGTATTTTGTTTGAATATATTTAGCGACTAGGTAAACAGACACTTATGAAAAATGTATCTGGCTACCTCAGCGATAGAATCTCATTTTGAAAAGGCATTTTATTTTTAAATTGTATTTAATTTGACTCACATTTTAATAACTGTGTTAAGGAATTGTAGAGAAAAAAACTTATGTGATAAATTTAGAAATCCGTAACAATGTAAGTCTATGCGGAAAAACTACACTCCGTGTAGGGATTGCTGTTACAGTCGGGTTAGAACCCTTAATTATAAAAAAGAAAAAAACTCTTTCGGTGTAAGTTAATTTAAAACGTAGTTCTTTTTATTTCCTTTATTATTTTTGTTTCGAATTTTTCTATTCACTTTTATAAATTTATCCATAGGGACCCATTTTCGCACCCTTGTATTGCTACGAAGTTCCCATCCCTTCATAGCAATTCAACATTTATTAACCTACCATTCATTTTACCTGTAACAAATCTTTGATGCACATCCTATTTCAATTGTTGAATTTTTATTGAAAACCATTCAGGGTAGTAAGATGGAAATAGAATATATAAAAGGGTAGTGCGAATCTCTTACTAATGCTTTCACGTTGCGATCAGATTAAAAGCGGTGTATTATATGCATCCCAATACAATGACCGGTACGAAGAAATAAAGTGCACTTATAGTTTAAATAAAAACTTTGAGCTAAAAACATGTACACCATAATTTATAGACGCCTTTTTTACTAACATGCTATGTTTATTCTTATAATTGAGGAGTACTATTAAAATTTGGAAAGATTTCTGTGGGCTTCGTCCAGAAAGTTGTATTTTCTAAGTAAACAAAGGTATTGGATTGATAAATTCAGTGTGCTTCCTGGTATGTCAGTAAATCATAAATACAAGTACGAAAAAACTACAGCTGTATCATTTGTACAAATCTATATCTCTAACATTGTTTCGCTCTAATCCCCCATGGGGACGACAAATAACACGGACAAAATTTTACTTCAATTCTGTACTACAAATGATGGAAAATGCGATAATAATGATTAAAAACAAATCGCCGTGGGCTCAAACATGCGATGGATATAACGATTTTTTCTGTTTCATGTTATATGCGAAAAATTAATGGTTTTTATTGATGAAGTTAATACATGATCACTAATTTTGGTGTTTAATACGTACATACGAAAAACTCAATGAACTGAATGCTGTTTGACGTATTATGTAAGACGCATAATATGTATTTCAAATAATTATTCAAGCCGAAAATGTTCAAATAATAAAAACTAAAAAGCTTTGAATCCTTTTTGGGATAAGTTCCTTTAAATGCACTCAAGCGCCCATTGAATCTAATCATAATCAGAAATGTTGGGTTGAACCATCGCTTTCTTTCAGATCGCTTCATCTGTGAGGTGACTAGATAATTGTGCCAGATAAACAATACGGTTTTGACTCTGCAATCTGTTGTTTATCAATATATATTACTGTCCTTGGGACGGTTAGATACTCAGAAGATATAATGTCTAAACCAGTAAAATTACAAAACTGTGTACAAATAAATATAGCTCAATAGTTTGATACAGAGAAAAGAATGTTTACCTATTCATCACCTATTAGCCACTAATAAATTTTATCTACATTTTGAAACTGTTTTAACGGGTTTGCGTTACGTTAACTATAAACCAGATAAGATGATATAAATATGAAATTTAGATGGACAGACTAATAACGAACGCACCATGAATAGTAGATTTCTCAAATAATGAAAATTAATTAAGTGTGATATTTTAATTATTTTGTTTTTAAAAAGTATAAATTTCGATTAGGGCAATAAGTATAATTAAAGCAATGAAAATAAATGTTCTTAAAATACATCGGTACAATTGAATATAATACTAAGATAATTCATTAATCATTAAGCAGGATAAACGTCGCGATAATAGAAACCGCTGAAATAAAAGATTTAAATATACAATGTAATAAATTGTAATATAATAATTCTAATTATGCAAGACTGAAAATCATGATTATAATAGAACACATAATACAAGGTTAGACATTCAAGGTAAGTGCAAAAGCACCTTTGCATAATTAACTCAAAAATAATCTTTTATTTAGCATAGATAAATATGTTACATTGTATCGAAAGGAACTTTGACCACTGGTAGTATATGCAACAAAAAGGAGAGATATTATATAAGGATTAAGGTTCAGTGGTAGGATTAGTCTAAAGCTTAGAAAACTTAGCTTCAAAATGTAACCTAGACTACGCTTACAATGGCAAGAACTATCAAGTGTTCGTGGAATTAACGCCGTGACGTCCGGGTAAGGTGGTAGGAACTAAAGATTTACCCAACAAATATTGTAGGTTTTGACTTGCGTTAATTAAACTGTATTAGTTGGAAAAAAGAAATTGAAAACTATGCCTTCTAGTAATCTTCAACTTTTTTAGATATGAATTGAACCGCGAATAAAATATAAACTTTAAAGTTTATAGCAATTAATTATGTAGAAATGCATTGTAAAAATGTGAATGGTTTGAATTTATGTAATAGGTAATTAACCAAACCTGAAAGTAATTATTTTGTTGAACGATGACAGTGTTGGAACTAATGTTAGTTAAATTTAAGCATGATATTACCATGAACGTAAGTTGGAACTTTTGCAAATATTAAGGAACATGATTTTTTGGAACGAGTCGAAAAACTCCGACAAGCTCACCATGTATCCGAATTGCAGTTATTTGAGTCTGCAGTGGAATTATTCGAGGCTAAAGCATTACCTTGGTATCGTGGTTTTCAGCATAGGTTTTCTGATTGGAAGTCGTTGTCCGAGTTACTGATTCAACATTACGAACCCCCGAATTTTACTTATAAGTTTGCTACTACTGAGAAAAATACTTTTAATTTACATGACCAAGTTGTTAAGGTTTCTCCTACTCCTACAGGTAGATCCGATACTTCTTTCGTACGTTCTACTGTTCTTTCTCCTATTTCCACTCCTACGCGTTAGGTCGTATGCTTTAATTGCGACAAACCTGGTCATGTTTCGACCCATTGTACTCGTCCTAAAGTACTCCATTGTTCTGATTGCGGACATAAGAGAGTTACTCGCCACAACTGTCCCAACTGTCATCCTACTACTAATAGGTCTTCGAATAATGCTTCAAATTCTGCCCTCACCTCTAGTTGCCTAACTTCTTCTACTTCTCATTCTACGTTTTCTTTGATACTTCATACAGGTCCTCCCGCTACCACTATCAAAACCTACCCTTTTTCAGCCAATATAGCTTCGAACAAAATTTTTTCCATTTCTAGTTCTACATCCTATTCTACTCCTTCTGCTCTCCCTACTTATTCACTATCACCCTAAACTGTGCCTCCACCACCCTTACAACGTATGCTTTGAATTGGTGACTAGCAGCAAGCTTCTCAAGAGTTTGTTACCGCTTTCCTAAACGCTTCTACCAAAGAATTTTCTGTCGTGTCTGCAAGCACAAAGGTCGCTGAAATGACCATAACTTCTAATTCAATCTGCGAAGTATCTGTTGAAGCCCACGAACCTGTATCTTTAATGTCTCTTCCCGTTTTTGCCAAAATTTTACCTGTTCCTGCTTTCTTAAATGCTTCGACTCAAGAAATTCCTGTTGTGCCGGCAATCACAGCCGTAGCTGAAGGAAAGATAATTTCTAATACGGATAGAGAAGGTCCAGTTGAAGTTAGGGAACCCGTAGCTGTGATGCCTGTTGTTGTTGTCTTTAAAGTTTTACCTGATCCTGTTTTGTTACCTATTCTTACTCCTTTTTCTTATGCTGACAAAATGCTACTTACTTTTGTTCTTTTAACTAAGGTTGGTGACATCCTAGCTGATGTTCTGTTATCTAATGCGTACGAACTTCTACCTGATTCTGCTCCTTTTCTTAAGGTGGATACTTCCACAGCCAACGCTGTTTTCTTTCCTAACTGTGATACTCCTAGTCCCGCACATAACGTCAATGAAATTTTATCTGCTTCTGTCCATTTCTCTAACGTAACTGAAGTATGTTCCGCTTGTGATTCTTTTCGTCAGGTTGGTTCTCGTACAGCCATTACTTTTTCTTTTTCCACCGTTGATATGCTGACAACCCATGATGTTTCATTTTCTGCCGTTGACCTTCTAATCACCCATCCTAACAATAAACAACGTCCTTCTATGACGCGTTTTGAGTTTTCTAAACTACCCCTTCCACCTCCTAAACCTAGTGCTATAACTACGACACCCCCTGCTATTCCTATTTGGCAGAAAACTGCTCAAAAGGGGCAACAGACATTATTGTATGCTCCTTTCGAACCTTAGGACATATGTCGGCGAAACCCTAATGTGATCGATCTTGTTTCATTTACCTTCTAGCGGCGTAAACGCCTTAAGCCTAATATCTAGTCCTCCGGTCCCAGATTATGACGACCTTGCTTTCCTTCGGACATGATTTTTGGACATTACGATTTCGGTTTACGTCCCGGTTTTTGGATTTTCTTTCGTTTGATTTCTTTTTCTTTCACCCCGTGTGGGTCCAGAAATAGAATAGTCTCACGGTACGACCTGCCTGTCGTAAAAGGCGACTACAGCGATTCAACACCTACACATACACACTTCATACCCACATAGACACACTCCATAAACGCATACACTTCATACACACCTACACACACTCCATAAACGCACACACTTTATACGTCCACACATTTCTGTTTGGTTCTCTTTTCTTTTGTTCTCTTTTTGCTTTTTCTTCCCCGTGTGGGTCCGTGAATAGAATAGCCCTATGGTACGATCTACCTGTCGTAAGAGGCGACTACAGCGGTCCAACACATACACACACGCACACTGTATACACGCACAACACATACACACATACTTCTTACACACCCACACACACATACACACACATACAGACCCACGCACACGCACATACCTTCTCATACATAACTACACTGGGATTCTGTTTTATTTTCTTTTCTACAATTCTTAGTTTTTTTTAGTTTTGTATTTGGTGTTGGAGTTATTCCTTTTGAGTCTTTCTTTTTGTTACTTTTTCTTCGTTCCTTCCATTCCACATTCCTTTCCTTTTCCCTATCGCTAGGTCTTTCTTGCTATCGGTCCCTGTACCGATTGTGTTTCGTCCATCCGCTCCTGTGGTAGGTGCTTTCTAGTTCGTCTGTCTTCCTACGGAAACTACGACTTAGTCGACTTAAGAACTAGTTAGCCTTCTTTTCTTCGGTTTCGACGACCACAGTTGAGAGTACATCGTCCCCTTTCCCACGTTCCTCCTCTCTTGCTCTCGTTCTCTCTTGTTGTTCCAATGTTTGCTTGAGGCTTGACCTTTAAGTCCTCTTCTGGCTGGCACTGTTCAGTTCCTTCTCGTTCCTTTAATTCTGTTGAGGTTGAAAACAGTACTGTTTCTTCGCAAGAAAAATCCGTCCTCCGACGACTTTTTCAGTGTACAGGCCGTTCCATCTTAGTCCTCCTAGATTGTGTATTATTCGTCTTTCCTTCCTTCCCTCCCTTTCTTTCTCTTTCTTCTATTCTTGGCCTTTCAAGCGAGGTAAAAGCTTTTTGGGTTTTGTTGGATGGTTCTTTTATTTTCTCTTTTTTTGGTTTTTTTATTGTGGTAACGAATTTTCTTTTAGTTCGCAAGCGAATTTTTTTCCTTTCTCTTTCTCTTTGAGTTTTTTGTTGGTCCTGCCTACTCCCATTATTTTGCTTTCCTACCCCGACCTTTTAATTTTGCTGGGGGGGGGGATTTGTTACGTTCATTTTAAGCTGGGAAATTTCGCTTAATTTATTTTTTTTGTTGAAACTCAATCTAGGGAGTAACCTAAAACCGGCAGCTCGCCATTTATAAAAAAAAAATTATTTGTTCTTTTGGTTGACATTTTTTTTTAGATTTAGTGTGTAATTATTTATTCGAAAAGTGCACACCTATCCAAAAAAATTCATTAATCTATGCACTTTGTTTAAAGGTACAACTGGTAGGTCTAAGACTAAATGCATAGAAAATTTTTGGGTAATTTGTAGGTACAATCCCAAGAACAGCACTTTTATTAAGAAATTCGTAAGTAATAGCCAACTTATAATTTTTGTAAAATATGAACCCAAAATAATCAAATGTATTTAAAATTCATTTACAACAAATGTTCGAATGTCCTGCCACCAGTTTTTATACATAAACGACACCGTCTTAAAAAATTTCGTTTTAAAAACCTGAAGGCGTAACCGTCTTCTATCAGCCTTTCAACGGCTTCGCGTATTTTTCTACGAATTCCTGTTTTTTTGTGGTATGTGTGTTATACACATTTTCTTTCATATAACCCCACAAGAAGTAATTCAGGGGATTGAGGTCGGGCAAACGCGGTGGCCAATAGTTAGTGACTCCTTGTACTACCCAACGATTGGTATATGCAAGATTTAAGTGTTCCCTAACACTACAAGTATTGTGTGCTGGAGCGCCATCGTGTTGAAACCCACCCAGGCTCAATGCACAACGGTACCTTCACTTTCTTCGACACGAATTAAGCGATCTTCTAGAAGATATCCCTCTAGAAACTAGGCGTATAGTGTAGTTTCAACACGATGCGGCAGCTCCGAGGCGTAGTTGGTATGTGTGTCACTACTATGCCCAAGGTCCAGGGTTCAAATCTCGACACGGTCCGCTTGAAAAATGTTAGGCGAGCATTTTTCACAAAAATACACCCTCGTTCGGATGAAAGGTAAAATGGAGGTCCCGTGTGTGTGTTGTCATGCACGCTAAAGATCCCTACCTTGCTTGGAACAGCAAGTTTTCGGCAAAATTCAAAACTTTTTCTGGTAAAAGAAACTCGCTTTCTGGCCAATGTAGTGCCTTCGGGTGGAGCATTAGAAAATCAAATGTAAGGTTTCAATACGATGGTGCTCCAGCACATACTGCTCGTAATGTTAGAGAACACTTAAATCATGCATATCCCAATCGTTGGGTAGGACGAAGAGGTACTATCTATTGGCCACCGCGTTCGCCCGACCCCAACCCCCTGGATTACATCTTGTGTGGTGTTATATGAAAGAAAATGTGTATGAAACACATACTACAAACGAGCAGGACCTTTGTACAAAAATACGCGAAGCCGTTGGAAGGCTGAGAGAAGACGGTCCGCCTTCAGGTTATTAAAACGAAATTCCTTAAGACGGTGTCGTTTATGTATAAGAACTAGTGGCAGGACATTTGAACATTTGTTATAAACGAATTTTAAATACATTTGATTATTTTGAGTTCATATTTTGCGAAAATTATAAGTTGGCTATTCCTTACAAATTCTTTAATAAAAGTGGTTCTTGTACCTACAAATTACCCAAAAATTTTTTATGCATTTAATCTTAGACCTACCAGTTATACCTTTAAACAAAGCGCATAGATTAATGAAGTTTTTTGGTTAGGTGTGCACTTTTTGGTGGTAATACCTTTTTTGAGTAATTTCAGTTTGAAAAGCACGGACAATTTTTCATAGAACCAAAATTATGGAAAAATTATGATTTTCTCTTGCGATAATAAGTAAATGTTTGAGGAAGTCCTCATTTATTAAACACGCAACATTCACGCATACAACAGAAAACGAACTATATATATATATATATATATATATATATATATATATATATATATATATAGTGAATAAGATGAAATAATAACTTAGACTTTTATGCAAAGCCCAAATGATCATTTCAAATCGAGCTAGTAATTGAAAGATGAAAAATATAAGGTCTTGGACAGGACTTGAACCTGTATCCTGGTTTTGCCGGAAGCATGCGTTTACCAATTACGCCACCGAGACCGATGTGTTAGGTTGATGTATCGTCGTGTACACGATTTAAATTTGTAAACTTCCCAATTGTGGTCCTGCCTACTCGCATTATTTTGCTTTCCTACCCCGACCTTTTAATTTGCTGGGGATTTGTTACGTTCATTTTCGGCAATAATTGGTTATTTTATTTACAATAAATTTCAACTCAAATCCTTTGCTAATTAATTATCCGTTTATCTAAATTCCATGTCTACGGTTAAACAAAATCGTCGATTCATAATTAAAAAGAAATACGCTGACTAATAATTTTCAATTAAAATCCATTTTGCTTCTAAAACAAAACTTTATTCGATAAATAAAATATCCTGTATATTTTACTTGGTCAATACTTCCGCTAATTAAGAATAAGTTCTACTACCCAGAATTCCTTAACGTAAAGTTTACGCTATACTCAGGTAGTCGATAACGTGTTCCAAGTATCCGATAATTGCTTCTTATGTGTTTTCCGTTGGAAGAATTCGTGGAATTAAATATAAACTGTGTTTTTCCAGGTTAATTCTAAATAGAAATATTACTTTAAACTCTGGTCACTGGCTGAACAAAATTCATTTCTTTTTTGTTTTCAATCTACACAACGGAGACACATGTAGGAATGTTTGTTTGGTTCCGTTTTTCGTTATGAAAATTTCGCGCACGCAATACGGCGCGGTAACTCCTTCCGGTGGTTTTAAAGCCACGAAGTATGGTCGTCCCTTGCTGTAATGGGAGGCCAAGTGCGTTCTTTCTGGGTGTAGGCCCACCTACTTGTTGCCGTGGACCAGTTAATGACTCAACCCCGACGTCAGCAACTTCGAGGGTGAGTGTTTTCTTTCTCCATCATTTACTATTTCGACCATATTGGTTGGGATTTTCGGTTTAAGCTCTTGCATTCCTAAATTTAATCCGTTTAGATGACAATTAGTGAATTAGTTTCAGATTTATTGACACTATATGAATGTATTAATATTTGCTTTAAATAACTAAGAGTGTACAACTTACTAAAGTGAAAATGATTTGAAAGCTTGCTGGCACGTTTGAAAATGTTGTTGCCATTAGATGTATATACGTAGTTTTAGATTTATCATGCTGATTTAGAGCTGTTGGTTTAAGCTGGGTAATTTCGCTTAATTTATTTTTTTTGTTGAAACTCAATCTAGGGAGTAACCTAAAACCGGCAGCTCACCATTTAAAAAAAAAATTATTTGTTCTTTTGGTTGACATTTTTTTTTTAGATTTAGTGTGTAATTATTTATTGCGTGTACATATTGTGTTTAATTATAGGTTTCTTTTGTTGATATGCTGTGTTTTGGGTATGAATTAGTGTATGTAATTTTCTTTCATTATTTCAGGCCTCCCTTAATTTTTGTTGTAGGTATATTACCCCGACCACTCGCCGATTAAACCTGGCCCATTTCTTTTTTTTGTTTTTTTTCTAGGCTACGTCAATGCACGTAGCAGGTTTCATTTCGATTCCTCTTTTTTAACCTCCTTCTTGAACTTTTCAAGCTTAGTTGTTACATCTCACCTTTTTAACTACCAATTTCATTTCACAAAGTAACATTTTTTTTGTATGTTAAATAATCTGCTATTATCAAGATAATCACGTAAAAGTCACGTACTTTATATGTAATTTGTATTGTTGTTGTAATATGGAATCAATTTAACGACCTTGAGGGTCAGCGCGGAAGACAACTGTCGTATTGTACATTATCTTGTCATGGAAAATGCATACGTAGCGTCTTGTAACATTTAGATGTGTTTTCCTTTGCGGTTTTGAAATAATTTTGTCGTCCTGCATTATTCGTTCGTAAATTCTTACTACATCGTACATGCATATTTATTCTGTGCCTCAAAAATGAAATGTTTTCTTTTTCTATCTGGTGTATAATTAAATAACGCAGACGCGTTACAAAATAGGTGGCTGTGCAATACAACCCTTCGTGTCATCAAGTTGCGAAAGCATTAAATATACGGCAATATTTATACATAAAGCGAATCTTTCTAAAAGTTTATGGATTTTTACGCGGCCCCCATTTATTGCACAAATAATATGAAAGATGCTTTGCTTTTTAAAACATCTTTACTACACCTAATTGTTTATTTTCTGACAACCAATGCACGAACTTTGCGCTTAAACGTAAAATACTATGCGCGGCAATCAAATGACAAGAATGTTGCTACTACAGACAAAATGCACGCGCCAATGTCATACGATCGACATTTATGTAGCGTAAACCTCTGATATTTGATTACCGCCCTGTAAATATCTTAGCCTAATCGTGGCCTTTGTTTCTATAATATCTATTTTTCGTAATGCTGAAAAAATGATGTGTTTTAATAAAGTAGCGAACTGTCGTGAAAAATAATATGAAACTTGGAGAACCCACTATTGAAACTTATCTTTTATTAAAAGAAGTATATAGCAAAGAATGTTTAACAGGTGCGTAGGGTTTTGCGTGGTATAAGTGTTTACAAGTTGGCCAGGAAGACGCTGAAGATGGTGCACATTACCACCTTGAGGTTCTTTCACAACTTCATGAAAATATTTAAAAAACCCAAATTATGAACTAAGGAATCATGGGTTCTTCATCAGGACAACGCACCGGCACACATTGCATCGTCTGTCACAACGTTTCTAGCTAAGTATAGCATCCCAGTGTTGACCATTAGTGTTAGATCTGGCGCCATGTGACCACTACTTGTTTTCTAAGGTCAAATCTGCATTCGGATGACGAGGATTTCAGACCCTTGGAGCTGTTTAAGAAAAAGCGGCACGAATTATGTTTTCGAGGGTGAAAACTTAAATAAAAAAAAATATTTAATTTTTTTTATTGAATCAATATTACAATTCGCACAACTGTTATTACAACTAAGTTCAGTAATACTAGCTATGACGTTCAGTAAGAATGATCGTCTTTTGGACGTTAACTATCGTTATGTTTTACTACTTAAATGAAAGTATGGATAGGTAGAAGAATTGTTACTTTGGGAATTTTCCCTAATGGACTTAAGATTAGCTTAGTAGTAATTTAATAACAACATAATATGGAAAGGTACAATCTAAAATGGTTATATCCTGTTTTTGTTTACTTAACACGGATATCGATAACATTACTCTTCCCTCCTTAAGTTAGAAAATAGCGGTTCTGCTATTTTCGATGTTAAAACTATATTTTTCTTAAATCTATGTTTAACAATTTTTACATAAATTATAATAGAAATTATACTTAAAGTAAGAAGTATTGAGAACGCCGTGTTCATCCAGGAAAGTGATGCCTTCACAGGGTCTTCTAGATTTATATGTTGCAGATTTTCTGCCATCAATTTTAAATGTTTAATCTTCTGACTGTCAATTTCTTGTAGTTCAATCGGACGGTGATTTGTTCGCTTTTCATCAAACATTGTGTTGAATTTGGGTAGTTGGTATACGAATTCTTCGTGTATAGGTATCATCAGGGAAGAACATTTTTCCCTTTATTTTTATTGGACATTTTTCTATTGATATAACACTGGGTGTTTTGATTTCAAAAAGTCCTTCATTGTTGCATTGCGATTGTATGATAATGGTTTTTGCAGAGATTACTAAAATATCTCCAGTATTTATTTGAATTATCGTGGAATCTTAGAATTGAATTCAAGTACTTTGGCATGTATTTTCTCCAGTTTTTATTAGATTTGCGATGCAAAGTTGGCTTTTATGTAGGTTGTATTGTTGGCAAGAGTAAAAAGTTTTTACTTCTGGGCATCTTTCCATAGTGGTCCAGTAGTTTTCGTTGTTTATTAACAAGTAAGGTTGCTCTGGATTTATGATTAGATTGGAAATAGGTATTGGGTATAATGGGAGGTATTTAAATTGTTCTGATATGGCAGGAGTATGAATTTTAAATAGTATCAAGTTATTCTGAATTGCTACTTGTGTAGAAAATAAAGAGTAATAATTGATAAATTTTTTCAAGTGTGGGATTTGCTCATTTTCATACATTTTATTTAATTTTGAAATGATTCCATTTAATTGATTCGGTTCAATTATAGAACCGTGCAAGATATTGAGGCGAGCAAATGACATTGCTAGTTCCAAATTATTGACCAAATTTTGTATTGAGTGTAATTGTGTCATTAAACTATCTATGATACTCGAAAGTGAAAATGCTTTTTCTAGAGCAATGACTTCGGTTAGTCCTAATGTTAAATTATTTAATTGGTTTCTTAATAGAATCTGATTCTCGCGTAAAATATTGAAATTGCGTTCGTAAACTTTTGTCACTTATTGTAGTAACGTTTTTTTGTGAATTTAATTCGTTGTGTGTTTTCTTCGCGTCATTTACCAATAGATTAAAGTACGAGTTCATGTGTTGTTCGTCTTCTGAATCTAGTGTGCTGAATAGCCATTTTGATAACTTACCAACGCCGTTTATTAATCCTCATTTTAACCTAATATTGTGAGAAAATGTATTTAATTCGGTTGCTGAGATTGATGTTAGAGATAACGCATTTGAAATTTTATTTTTGAGTAAGGTTGAAAATTGATTATGGGTTTCTTTTTCTGTTACAATATTTTCTAAAGATTTAAGATCTGTTTTAATTCTTTTCAGTGATTTTTCGGGGAACATTAAATTTACATGATACATGAATGTGTGTTTGGAAATAATGATTTAACTCTGCTTTATTTGTACAGGAAGAATGGGGTTTTTTATTGTATTCTGAAACAATACGTTGGGGTTTGAATAGATTTTTGTGATATGTTTTGGCTTTTAATGAAATTTTATTGTCGTCGATTAAAATAAGATTTTCGGTTTATGGGTTTATGGTTTTTCTTTGTAAAGCGTCCTTTTTTCGAATTTTAAATAATTTTTTCGTGGTGTCTATATTTATTGTGGGTTGTCGGTCTTTATTTCGTTTATCTAGATTCGTTTGTTGGTTGACATGGTGTTGTTTTGATATTACTTCATTTATGATCTCTAAATTTTCTACGTGATCTTGTAGGTATTGGTTTAATTTAGTTTTCTCGCCAATTTCGAATGGGTTATAATATAATCTATAATCTATAATCTAACCTTCCTCTGTTTATTTGAAAGGGTGTGTGTTCTATGGAACTTTGGATAGAATTGTTATAGGATAGTAATGCGTAATTTATCAGTATCTCGATATTTTCGTGAGGTTTGGCACTTTTCAATGTGAGGATTGTTTTTGCTAGGGTGGAATGAAATCTTCTATGGGGCTGTTGCTACTGGAGTTATATGGTGTAGTATAATGAATTTCTATATTATGTGCTTGACATAGTCCTTGAATTACCTCGTTTTTCCGAAGTGATTGAAGTATTGTATTAGTCTGTTTGCTATTTCTACTGATGTTAATGCTTTTATTGCGTAAGCTTGTCCAAATTTTGAAAAACTATTGATTATTGTTACAAAATATTGTCCGAGCGTTTTGTATGTATCGGCGTAAAGATGGTCGAATGATTCGCTTCCGATAGTGGTTGGTTTGAACACTAATTTAGTAGGGTGTCTTTCGTACTTTGTTTCTTGGCATATTTCGCATGAGTTTACGTAATTTCTAACGTCTTGATCAAGTTTGGGCCAATAATATATTTTTTATGGCTTTTAAATTATCTTGTATTCTGCGATGCGACGTTTTTGTCTTGTGGTATCTTTTGAGTATTTGAACATAAGGTAATGAGTTTGGAATTATATTGTTTAAATCAATTATGTTCCGTTTGGTAACAGGCTTGTTACTGGAAAATTTACATCAAGGTAGTTGTCTTCATTAAATTGCTCGTTAGGGTCAATGTTTATGTGATTTGTTATATAAGTAGTTTCTTCCTCATTATAGTTATTATTATGTCCGTAATTATCATTTCCATTACTTGTATGGAATTCTTCAGTGCATTCTAATTTGTATGGAAATATTTCAATATTTGTGACTTCCTCATTTCTAGGTTTAGTGTAAGGTTGAAATGGTCTTTGAACTTGGTTGTTGTTTGTTAGTCTTGAACTTATCGATATCGGTTCCGGTGTGCCTTAGGCTTTATTTGAATGCTTTCGTGCGAATACGTTAATTAGTTTTCCGAATACTTGTCTGTTCGTGGAAAATTTTTGAGAAATTTGTCAAGTTTGTATGTTTATAGGTTGACTCGGAAATGTGGTTTTATTGTTATTATCAAGATAACTATTGTTGTAAAAATAAGGATTATGCGTTCTTTGTGGGGTTTGTTGAAAGCGGTTGCTATTATTGTAATTATACACTGGCTGTTATTGCGGTTTACTTGGGGAATTTTCAAATGGTTTATTATCGTTATCGTATTTCTGATTTTTGTTGGTTTGGTTATTACGTTGTGGTTGGTGTCTGCAATTGATTTGCTGTTCCATTGAGATGTGGTTAACAACTAACGATGTTGCTTCGTCGATTGTGTTAGGTTTTTGTAGCATTAGAAGTGTTCTTAATTCCGTGTGTGTGTTTGATATTAGAACTGTAACAGCTGTTGCGTCGTTTTGAGAAATTAACGTGGCTTTAGTGCCTTCAGATAACGTTGAGTCGGAGTTTATTTTTAAGTTTAGTCGCATTTTTATTAATTTTAGTCTGTCTTAAAAAGTTTATAATGTTTTCCCCTTTTTGCTTTGTCAAATATATAAATTACTGTCGTAAAACGTGTCTGCCTAGTCTGTCACCGAAATTTTGTTTTAAAACTTCTTTAATTTTGGGCCACGTCGTTAAGTCTGGTGAACATAAAATAAAATCGCCAGCTTCGTCGACTATTTTAGACCATATTGAGGCAAAAACAAATTCGCTTAAACTATTGTCCGTAGTTCTTCCGTATCTATTATAATATCTATCTACAGAGTTAATAAAAATTCGAGATGTTCGCTGCGTCCCGAAAAAGGTCGAATTGTGCTTGCAATTTCCTTTACGCCTGGACTGATGCCATATCGAATATGTTTATTTGTTCAAAGTTTTTTATTAAAGTTTCAATTGTTATGTCACTTGATATAAAATATTAATAAATTTATAAAATGTTTAAGGTACTTACTTGATTTTATTTATAATTCATAAAAAGGATAGGAAAAGAGAAAACTCAACACTTACTTGTTTTCAGCGGTTTCAGAGTTGCTTCCTCCTTGTTTGTATTTGGTTCTCTTACAAAGTTAATGGTTGAAACCAACGGCTCTCAGGTGCGTTTTCTTCCTTGCAACTAGTGCCCTTTGTATCCTACCAGTGACTGAGCCAATTATGTTTTCGAGTGTGAAAACTTAAATAAAAAAATATTTAATTTTGTTGTTGAATCAATATTACAATTCGTACAACTGTTACTACAACCAAGTTCAGTAATACTAGCTATGACGTTCAGTAAGAATTATCGTCTTTTGGACGTTAACTATGGTTTTTATATTTTTTACTACTTAAATGAAAGTATAGAAAGGTAGAATAATTGTTACATTGGGAGTTTACCCTAATGGACTTAGATTAACTTAATAGTAATTTAATAACAACATAATATGGAACGGTACCATCTAAAATGGTTATATCCTGTTTTTGTTTACTTAACACGGATATCGATAACATTACTCACGCGTGATAAACGACTTACAGATGATGATTTTCTATTACTATTTTGAACTATGGAATAATCAGGTTCAACGGTGTAGAAATGTCGGTGGTGTATATTAAAGGAGATATATAATTAAATATGTATAAATTTAAAATATAAACTTTATAGCGTCAATCTCGTTATCTTATAGGTCTAGATCGTATACCTTAAACTAGGAAGTAAAGTTAAATTAGCGAAACTTGAAAACATCCCAAATGTGTCTTCAATTTGGCGAAATGTTTCGCAATTACTCAAAGCTGTTTTTTAAAGTTGTCAACTGACCTATATGCTTATTGTTATGCAATCTAGATAACTATGAAAAACTAGAAATTAATATAAACTGTTAATTGTTTGTTCAATAATTGAAAATTTTTAACTACTCGATCCGTCTCATTTAAGATTGAAACTATAACAAACTATGTGCTGTGTATAAACCATTGTGCCTTAATGAGTGAACGAGGACTGTACAGCAGTAAATATCTAAAAATAGAATTTGCTTCCCAAACCTTTAGATAAAAACATGTGCTGTGCATTCCGTTGGATTTTTATGTTTAAGAATTTATGCATAGTGTGCAGTGGTACGCTTTGACCATGCTTTAAATGCGGAAACTAATATCCTCAACATAACTTCAAACAGTAAATTTTTATGTTACATATTTATATAGGCATATACTGAGTTAGTTCCATGTACTTAACAAGCCGGACAAAGCATGGTTTAATATTACATCCTATAGGAATTCAAAGCTGTCAAAACTTTCATGTAGGAAATGTTACGCTGTATTTGCTGTATCATGCACGCAAGTTGAAATAACTGACAGCTGTCTTTGTAGGTGGTTCAGTTGTAAAAACTACGACTAAAAAAGCTTGTCGTTTGTCATTGTATCGCATGCAGCGGCTATTGGGATTGTTAAAATTATTATAAAGCCTGGTTTCAGTGAGATTATTAACAACTTGAAGCGTGTTTTATAAATGAAGCTATATTAATACGTTTTGTTCCAGTAACATTATCTACAATTATGATTGTTAGTTCGACCCAGTTGCTACATTTTCCTGGTGACAGCTTAAGATGCAACATATTATAGACAAAATGGCTATTACCAACAAAGCTAAAATGAAGTCGGTAGAGAAGCCTGAGAACAAAATTATCGTGGAGTTAATCCCCAAACTAGATAGCATAGATCCGAGACTGTTTATTTGCGACAACAAAAAAAAACACAAAAAATACCTAAACTGTCATTAATAGAATACTAAATGTCATAATAATTAATGTACTAACTCTTTGAAATGACCTTGATCTCATTTTTTCTATTGCTTAATGTAAAAAAATATGTAGGTGCAAGAAAGGCTAAACTTCTTTAGGAGAATGTTACCTCAAAACAGAGTTTGTAATTTAACATGGACCAAAATTATAAATATACAATTCCTTGATCGTCACTAGGCACGGCATATTTTCTCACCACAATAGCTAGTCGATACGGAAATTGTGTTTTCTGGGTGCTACGCATCTAGACGTAGCCGGAAGAAACGTAAATACCAGGCTAACTACCAAACGCGGAGAGTGGGGGGATTCACCTACATACCAAAAAAACAAAAAAAAAGCACGTCGCCCACGATTATCTATTAACAATAAAAATTAATTAAAAGGATTCTGTACAAACAAGCAAAAGAAATTAAATTAAGTGTTACTATTTCAAAGCAAACAGTTATGTGATACGAACAATTTAGTACTTTAGATTCGTAGTGCGCATCTCGTATTTTCCACAAAATAAAACTAATCAGTAGAAAATAAACACGTGAGAGCTTTTGTCAAGCGTTTTTACAATTGCACATAATATCTTTTGTAAAATAAACTAATCAGTAGAAAAGAATTAACGTGTGAGAGCTTTTGTCAAACATTCTTTTAAATTGTACATAATACCGTTTGTAAAATAAACTAACCAGTAGAAAAGAATAAGCGTGTGAGAACTTTTGCCAAACATTTTTAACAATGATCCATCACACCTGCAAAGCGATAATATCGATTCGCAGCAACAAACAATAGTCCTACAGTGTCACGTTGCTTATCACGTAACTACACCAAACGCTGATAAGAAATATTCCCTTGATATACACAAAAGAAAACAAGTTGTATACCTGTATGTGTCGGGATACTTAGCCTACGCGCCATCGAGAGTGAATCAGCACCGCATCGCCACGGTCCTCGGGATCTATTTAGCCTGTTACCATAACGGCACCAGCAATCTACAGGCAACGGCAGTTGATCTGTAGCAAAAAACAGTTAGGCCTACATAAAAAGGAACCAATTTGGCCTCCAGCTAAGAGCTAAAAAGATAATCTGATTAAGATGGGTAAGCGCGGAAAATCTCACCAATACACGGAAGATACCTCGCGAAAAATCTCACCGATACAAGCAAGATACCTCTACTTGTCGAACAAAAAAATCTGCATCGCTCTTGAAGTACTGGGACAAGTAATGTAGAAAATATTTCAACGCACTAGCTGCAAAATCAAATTAAAAATTGGCTCAAATAACACGAGTTTGAACTGCAATCCTCGTGTTATCAAAGCGCGACTAGCAAACTGGAAAACACGCTATCAAATAATAGTAGGATCCATTATTTCGATGTTTCTAGATGGGAAACACAGAAGAAAGCAATTATACGTTATCGGAATGTTTAACAAATTAACGGATACCTAAAACAAGGTATTGACTATTTAATTTATCAAATAAATTTTCGTTTTAAAAGCAAAATGGAGTGAAAATTATGTTAAAACGGGCTTATTCTGAACAGGTACACTATAAAGGGTATTGTTGGAGAATTTAAGAATAGGAATGGAATTTATTCGAGCGGGTAATGACTTAACCAGGAGAAAAGAGAATATTTAATTTATGTTGAAAAATAAACGTAACATGGTTTATTCACTTTTATTAATTGGATACAAAACTAAACTATGGGATTGACTTAAAATACTAAAACAACTACTGCGGATTAGCAAATGGACAACTGAAAACTTTAAATTTTGATATTTAAAATAACCCACCTTTATTTCTTTTCTATGTATTAAACATGAACATCTTGTACTCGATGAACCTGATACCGGACGAATGCTGGTATAGGTCTTTCAAAATCGCATGGGCTGTGAGATGCGCAATGAAGGAAGCGAGAAGTATCGTATAAAAAGAGGGCACAATACAATATAAGTAAAATTTAAAAACATGGAATTTCCCGATGCGTATTCTGAATTAACTCAACTGCTATGCTATGTGGATTGCAAAACCACTAATTTATCAACATAATATATAAAACTACGATGTTTGTATGCGGAACCTGAAACTTTTTGGTGTATTGTTAATTGTTCCTTTCGTGTGTCATGTTTCCGTGCGTGTGTGGATAAAAATAGGCAGGCTAAATTTCTTCAAACTCTTGGCAGCCAAAATACTGCCTTCTCATTATTTTTTAAGAATGCATATTTCATAGAAATTTAATCTAAAAAATCATAAAATTACTACCACAATCCTCAAATTGGCCCACATTAGATTTAGGACTTTTCTTTAAAAACTTCAGCGGCTACTTTTTTCCACAAACTCTTAACTAACGTACACAGTAGTTCCTCGTATTTCTCTAACAGAAATTTGTTTCTCTAAAAATCACTTGACTTTAACCACCACGCGCGCCTTACTAAAAATGATTTCTTTGTATTTTAACACATGTTATCTCCATTTTGCTCTCACATACACGCTCAAACCACTATCTCTCTTATACCGTGTTTTCAAGTTTCGTTGTAACCGAGCAACTGCTTACCCATTCCAATTAACGTTCAAACTATGCCTATGTTAACACCTGTTATCTTCATTCCGCTCTAACATCCACGCTAAATCCACTACCCTTTACTTTCTCTGCCATCCCCAGTGTATAACGAACGACTAGTTCTTACACCACTACATTGTATTGATGACACGTGTTAACTCTGTTTTATTTGTACCCATGCTATCTAATAGCCTCTCTCTGTTTCTCTGTTGGCAATTTTCTTTCGTAACCGACAAAACAACCCACTCCAACATAATTTCTGTATCGTTTTGACAAGGTTACAAATCTATCCTAATTGACTGCGGTATCCAACACTACCTGGAATTTTTGTTATTTGTTCAACGTTTTAATCTACCCTCCTTGACAAAATTCAACAAAATTGTGACGGTTACATTCGTTTAGAATTTAATGATACTAGAAAAAATTTCCTCAAAACAACACGTTTAAAACTTCTCGTAAATAACATATCGGCCAACCTTGCTTGTAAGCTAACCGATTTGAAATCTTAGAAAAGCTATTTAGAAAATTTTCCTACACTTATTAAACACGCTTGTTTTTATCTTTAAAATTTAAATGCTTTATTCTACACGGGCTGTTTCTACTATAACACCAGCTATACTTTATGAGTATTTAAAGGATTATGAAATTTTAGCTTCTTGAAATGCGTTATGAAAAATTATTAATTTTAAACCTACTGAGAATAAAAGTGTTTCTCAAAGTTGCTAGTTATTTTTACATGCTGAATCACGAAATAAATTACAGTGTGAATAAAAATAATGCCCTTTTAAGTCCAAAATATCACAGTAATATATATATATATATATATATATATATATATATATATATATATATTACTCAAATTTAGACCAGGGTAGAAAATTAATTAACGACATCAAATAATTTTAATCACCCTGTATAAAGAAACAAATAGAAATTACGTGCGAAATTTATATTAATTAATTCAATTTTTAACTAACGGGTATTAAACAAAGTGTACAAATAATAATTAATATTTAATTGGTATTCGCTAAAAATTAAAGGGTAGAAGTCAATGCCATTCATTATTATTTTAATTGGACTTAATTGAACCATTAGTAATATATAATAAGCATAAAAGCCGGTGAAAATCCAAGGTTGGTAACAAACAGCTAAAAGGAAGGTTAAAATATCATGAAACAAAGCTCGGAGAATTATATTAAAACGTTCATTAGCAGCGCACACCTGCAAACTTTTAAATGTCACGTTCTAATAAATTTGAATAGATAAACATGCAGCTTCTACGTATATTGGAAACGGTCGGATGTTTTAGCAGGAAATGCTAGATGAGGGGTTATTTTACTCACGTAGGAATCCACGTGGATTTAAATAGCAAATAGACTGGAATATTGATTTGTACCACTCAGACCAGGGTAGAAAGGGACGAATAAAACGCGTAAAGCAGAGACACTGATAATAAAAGGCGTGATTTGTGAAGCGTCACTAGGTCTACGATTGGTTGAAATAAGATGCAGATATGAGAGGTGGAAACAACAATTTCTATATATAATTAATTAGTTGTTTTCGGACGTGTTGCGAGCCGTGTGGAAATTTCTTAGGTTTCAACTTGGACGTGTGCAAATTTCAGTAGAATCGCTGTGCCAAGCCGTCGGAAGGAAAAAGAGAATGCGAATTTCTAAAATTGTTCCGTGGCGGGACAAATTCGACTTGCAAGCGGGCCATTATATAAACCCGTGCTTATAGGTGTTTCGCTCTCTTATATTTTTGATTTTATTCGATACTTTAAACAGTTTTGCTCTTTATTCTTTGATTATTCGATACTTTAAGTAGAATACGTGGTGATTACGTGCTACAATAAAAGTTATTAGTACACTTAGAGAAGATAAATGAAGGTAACAAAGTCTAGTTATATTTGCGGATATTACTGTACCAATTATCCAAATTAATAACGATAAATAAATAAATAGGAGCAGGCAGTTTTGGGTATAGCGTGAAAAAATTATGAATTTCAGTGCTATTTTTCGGGAATGTTAGTAATCAAATGTTATTCGTAAACGTGATTGGATCCACAAAACAAGATTTCGATATATCTAGATGAGTTCCTGAGAAACCCTAAAACCGTTTAGACGAATGGTGGTGTAGAAAATTTTTAAAGGCGGCTAGAAATCCGAGGACGTAAACATAAACCAGCTGGAATGGTGGGATGAGCAAGTCCGATGTACATTGAAGCCACGAGTGCAGTAACCTTCAGGTAAATTATGCAATTTTGTTCGATCTTAGATGTTTTGGTGTGTGTTGAATATCTTTATAATTTGTTTGATAAAAATGGACTGTAGTAAATTTGTATAAACAACAAATTTTTAATTTTAAGGTAAAATTTTCTTGTGTAAGTAGAAAGGAGTATTTATCAGGTTTATGTTTTTGATTATGATGAAAATTTGAGTCTGTCTTTGAGCTCAATTAGACTAACCTGTTAAATTAACGTAAAGGGGTGGGAGAAGCTCCCTTTTATTCAGACTCAGGTCTGCAAATATTGTTTATTTAATTAGTATGCATCCTACAAGGACTCTAATTCCGGATGCAAATTAAAATGATGACAAATTTGAACTTGAAATTTTATAATGCTGAAATTTATGCAAAAATTTAATTTTGAAATTTTAATGTATTGTGAATATTGGTGTAAATAGAGTTAACGTTGATGTTTGTGGTAGGAATGTGTTTTTTTTATGAATGAGGATGAAAGTTTTATCTAGGTGAACTGCCGAGGCGGAAGGATTCAAAAGGCGATATTCAGGTAAGAAATCGAATATCAGAGGAGATTTCACTGTAGTAACGAGGATCACAGCAAATCTTGACGCCCAATTCGTGAGGCTCGATTCTAATAGGGAATCACAGCAATCTTGGCGCCCAATTCGTGAGGCTCGATTCTTATAAGGAATCACAGCAATATATATATATATATATATATATATATATATATATACATTGCTGTGACTAGCCTCGTGTTGCAGCGCCTCCAATATTGATGTAGATAGCCCAAATATGCGTTGACTTCGTAACAGCAAATTTTAAAAAATATGAAAACACTATCTTACTTTCCTTTTACCTGCCTGACTAGCTTAACAAAAATTATGCCGTGGAATTTACAAAAATAAAAAGAAACACAAAAGCCTGAAGATCCGTCTATGCATTCCAAAACATCTTTTTTCCGTACAAAAGAGTCTCTTATATTAAAAAGTAAAGCAGTTTGCTGCCTAAGTTCATACAGAAAGTCAATGCTAAAAGTTACGTCCTTATTAAAATAATCCTTACATAGTCCTTAACAGGTACAAAATCCTCTTTAATTTAAATGTGGATAATTTGCCTATCTTTGGTTACCGCGTATGTGAGTGTAATTGGACAATGAGCCCGCACAGATAATTGAATAAAGATCAAAATGCTTCAAACTTTGATCTCAAAATTTTGCTGGAAATTATCCCTTTCACACATAAATTAAGAACTAATTCTAGCTTAAGTGCTAATATTAAATTACCTTTACGAGTTACAAAAAAATAACAAGTTATACTTGCTGGTATTGTTGTAGAATAGCGCTTATCAAAATTTTATCACCATCCTAATTAATGGCATTAAATATTCTTTGGTTCCATTTCACATCTCCAAAAATATCAGTTGCGAAGTGTATTTTATTTTAAATCAATTAAATTAGCCGTAGTTCTGGTATCAGGATTATTTATCTGGAAGACAGCTTAATTTTCGAAGTATTTTACAAAACAACCCTACTCCACAATTATGCAAAGTTCTATATTACCTATTGCATGCCATATAATGAATAAATTACTCGAATTTATACGTTCAATGTCTTCAAGAATTAATCTTTACTCAAAACTTTCACATTGTAAAATGAGTTGACCGCGAATGAAATATTAATGTAGAATGAATGAATCGGCAGTGGAATTTTAAAGACCCATTGTAATTCGGTTCTTGTTTATATACAAAATTTCTACCTACGACCTTTTCACATCTGATTCTAAATCCATTTCGAAGGATTAGTAATTCTGGTTGATGTAATATTTACGAGAATACCGCGTTTAATAATCTAATCAGCGTAAGACTGTCGCGGTTGATATGAATTATGATTCTCCCGAAGCGTCGTCTATTCTTTTCTAGTGCACGAAGTTAACAGGTCCGGTCTCCCTCTTTGTAATACGTAACGATATTATAGCGTTCTATCTTTCTGTGGCGTATTAATAGACGCACGTTCCTTTGAATCGGTGCGTTTACTCATTTAAATGAAATAATTCACTATTTATAGATGATTTATGACTTTATCGAATTTTCTCGACGGAAATAACTTAAATGTTAGAATCTTATGAAATTAATACGTTTTATCTTAAAGATGAAAGAGATATGTTTAAAAGGAATAAATATATTTTTGTTTTAAATGTCATTTCTACACACGGAAGTCAATTATATAATTAATTAAAGGTCGAAATTGCATTCTTAGTGATTGTATATGCAATTTACCTTTCAGTAATGCAGCGTATTACGTTTTCAATACATAAGGCACATATCTTAAAAATGAAACTCGTTTTATTAAGTATAGAATGATTTCTTGCACAAGGCATCTCTCACGAGTAATTATTTTAGGCAATGAAACTGAATGACTTTTGTATTTATACCTTAAAATGAATACCCGTTTAAGTAATTCATACACATGGCTGAAATAGGTCAATTTAACAATTGGGCGTTTTATGTTTGTATTCGTTTCACGATCTTTTTACACACTGTAATAAATGTGTTACACGGGTTTTAATAAAGGCTCCTTTTTGTGCTAATTAAATACGCATATATTTATACAGAGTAGAAAAATTAAATAGTGGGAATTTTATTTTTTTTTTTCTTCTTTTTGAGTGACCTTATTTCATAGAATGTTTGTTTAATGACCTCTCGTAGCATGATTATCACATCATTCTCTCTCAAATTAAAATATGGGATTTGAAATGCGTGCCATATTTCTGCATGGATGAGTAATTTTATTATTTTTATTTCTAACTACGTACTATATACACCTATTTCTATAAGATTTATAATGTATACGCATAATCCTCTTCTTACTGTGGCTTTTCTTTTTAATAGTTTATCTATTTCTATCTTAAAATTGACTAAACTTCCCTTAGCTCTATCCTAATATCATCTCATCAAATTTAATTTCAAACAGAACTCCCTTTCTGAAATCAAATTGGCTTCCGTTCAAATATCAATTAATGTTTTAACCACTTTATTTTCAATAATTAAATTGTTATGATCTGAAAATACATGTTTATGCTAGTTTCCGTCTGATTTTCTGTTGAGCGTTCTTGTTCCGTGTTCCTAGTTACTTATTTTGAGTGTTTCTTTTGTCTCGTAATTCAGACAATATTAAAATTTACCATTAACCACTTTATTTTCAATAATTAAGTTTTTATAATTGAAAGTACATTTTTTAAGCTAGCTTCCGTCCGATTTTCTGTTGAGCGTTCTTGTTCCGTGTTTCTAGTGACTATCCTATTTCGATTGTTTTTTTGTCTCGTAATTCAGGCTTTATTAAATTTTGCCATTAATAAATTATACCTAACCTTATTCCCCCAGTAGTAGTTTAAAAATTTATGTTCATATTCTAAGAGTGTACTGTCTCCATCTCCACTAAATTACACCAAATTTTTGCGTTGTCCTTTAGCATTGATCCGACTACGTCTACTTTTTGTTGCTCATCCTCAATAGTCGATGCGACAACTTTTAGAATTATTTTACAATATTTTTTAACCGTTTTTCCTATCACCAAATTTTGAAAATTGTTCCAAAAGAATAACATTACTGATATACGTAATGTTGCTTCCACGAATTTAATCAGATTCTTTCTTCAAATTGTCTACTTCTACCTCCAGTCTATTACGATTATGCCAACTGTCGTTATTTAATGCCGTTACATTCCGTTTTACTTCTCTAATATCCACCTTCGTTTTCTGCTAAAATTTCTAGTTTTCTTTATACTGCTTATGATAATACCAACATTATCTTAACTCGTATAAATTTTTTTTCACCTTCATTATAGTTGAGTCAACCACTTTGAACCTCTTGTCCCATGCAAAATGTGGAATTAACTAGTCGAATATATGTTTGTTTTAATTCCTGTATTCACTTTTCCTGATGTAGTGTTTTTACCTGTATTAATTTCTCTTGATTTTGCTTTACTTTTCGACTGAATCTTTTACTTAACGCTTCATGAATTTGTTTTGTTTTCTGACTGAATTTTTACTTAATGCTTCCTGATTCCTTATTAATACGTTCATCAGGTCCAGCATACTTGGTTCTGCATTTGCTTTAACATCATCTTTCTTTGTTTTACTGTTTAATTGGTCGATCCTCTTATTTTGGCATCATCAGTTTGAAAACTGTTATCAAACTATATCATCACCCCTTCTGATCTAAGCAATTTCTTCGTGTTTTTTCTCCTTGCATTGTGAGAGAAATCTTGCGAAAAATATACACAAACAAAAAAAAATTTATCCTAATCTAACTGATTTACGCTCCTAATCTGTGACGTTTTAACAGAATCGAACATAAACGTTGAATTAGCCAACGCCGATTGTGATACTCAGGCCCTTGAGTTGGGTTGCTAAATTTATCGCAGTGGCTAAAAAAACGCACTTTAGTTGAAATCGATTCCCTTAAGTTGGGTCGCCAATATTTCTGTTGTGATATTAAAACCTCACTTCGTGGATGAGAAATTAATGCTGTGAAGTTATATATCTGCGCTTTTCAACACAACAGACGCATAATTTTAAACCTAAATTCAGGAATCCACTTCCTTATCTATCTCAGTTGCAAGAACATAAAAAAGATTCCCCAGCCCTATATATTAAACATTTATTAATATTCAAAAGTAGAAATATTTATAAATAACGTAATAAAATATAAGAGAAGGAAAATTTCTACAGTTTTAAATCAAATGATCAGATTATAAAGAAATCACAGTTTCAACTTAAACCAAAAACAGCTTTACGGTATTCTTGCGGCGTCTGAGTATACTCACACCTCTATCTTCATTCTTGAAAAAAGTTTACCTTTTCTCCAAAATACGTCTAAATTGCTCTTTGTTATACAAATAATAAATTGCCTAAATAAAGAGCGTAATATTAAACGTTAAAGTTACTACCACTTATAATAGAATTATCAAATTACAAAACAAAAACTATTCTAACCTTCATTTACAGGCGCTTTGATAATTCCAAATGTATTAGCACTCCCAAAATTCTAGACGATCCTATTACTAAAACTCGTTTAACAAGGTTTTCATCCATATATGATTTAACATCAAGTTTGCGTAGTGTCGATATTGTTTAAACCTGAATACGGCCTTCATTCACAGCAGGTCGAGAAAGCCCAAGAAATTGAATTGAATTTAATTAAATTAGAATGAAATTGAATTAAAATTGAATTTATTTGAACTAAAATTGAAGCCCTATTATTTAAACTAATTTACAAATGCAGGTCTACTTACAACTTTTGTCAATGAATTGTCAATGAATTAGCTGCAGACATTTATAATAACTACGCATAGTTCTCTTGCACTAGGTTTTATTAGACACGGTATTGTTCTTAAATTACTTTATTTGTTAGCAGAATAACGAAATGAGCCTTTTAAATTTACTCTTGCTGTATTTATAACCTATAATCCCGAAATCCAGAAAAACTTTTTGTTTTGCCGGAAATCACGTAGCCCAGGACCAATAATAATAGTTTAACTTTATAACAAAGTATCTGATTGATTTAGCGCTCTTAACCGTGTAAACATAGTTTTTTTGGTATAGCTGAACCGGATTTATTTCTTTTCCTTATATGCTTCATACACATAGTATATTTCCGCAACAGTCTTTATTAAGGATCCGCTGTTATTAGGATGCACACAAAACATTTCTATTGTAGATCTATAATTTATCGCGGGTTAACTTTTTCCGAGTAAGTTGGTATAATTACATTTCTTTTTGTGAGTGCTTGTATGATAACAGATATTGAAGCTTTTAGGTGTTCCTTTCTATTTATAAAGACATACTGTAACAATGTGTGGAAAATTTTACAATAATTGCTTTCAGATTTTACTTTCCTATATCCAGTCTATCTAGACGGTGAAATCTATCTAACATTATATCTGGATGAAGCTGACCTATACCCATAGTATCGGTAAAAATGTTACAGTGTTCAATGAGCGTTCGTTGAGGTTTTCAGGACATCCATGAACTAATAAACAGTTTAATTGTTTGCGTTGATTAAGATCATCTAAACAATGATTTATATACATTATTAGAGTTACAACACCGACGCTTCAAAATACAAACCTTTTAAGTTCGTTAAATTGGCGTCGAAGTGTGTCGGCAAATTGTCATTTTCCACCTTCGAACAAGGGACGTTTTTGAACTCTATTTCAAACTCTGGCATCGTACTTTCTAAATCCACTTCTAACGAGATAATTGTCTTGTGTATGTTATTTGTGTCTATCTATTTCTGTATTATTTGTAGCGGAGAGTTTAAATTACCAAAAAATTACAATAGGCAATGGATAAATTTCCCTCTAATTGTTTTTGGATTACTTCAAGTGTAAAAATTTTTGTCTCTTCCCTTTATCACTGGGTATTTATTTAGACACCAACACTTAACAAAATATTGTAATAATTATAAACTCAAGCGAACGATTATCTGTGTCTACTCTTATGTGGTTATAGACAAAAAAAAACCTCATAAAATGAGCATTAAAAGAAAATTGACGGTAGCAATCCCTCACAGCTTTCCAGCGTTGTCCATGAGAGAGTTATGTATTTTATTTAAGCATTTTAGAAAACTCAATTGCTGTTCTTCAAAGAATTCTCTTTAATTAAAATAATTTACTAATTAATTTTGTTGAAAACAGTGCTACAAAAGCAAAATTTTTTATAAAAAGGCGAGAGAGTTAATTAAGATTTCAAATGGGTGTTTCCAAGGGCTATAATATTTTATCAGAGAAAAAGCAGGAAACGTGAATTAAAAGTGAAACAGGTAGGTCTATAGATCAGGTATAAATCATTCCTTAGATGTTAAGAGTCTAAAAGAAAACCAAGCAATTTGGAAAATGTGGTTAGCATTTACTCTTTGTTTCAGTTATGCCTATAATTGGTGGTTCTAGAAATGCCGTTAGCATCCTTATAATATCTAACGTGGCTAATTAAGATGAAGCTCTTTTCTAAATAATCTTTTTAAGGATATCTATACAGCACTTTTATATCCGAAACGTGTCTGCAAGTCATCTAGGGACGAAACACGTAAAAAGCACATTATCTTACTGTACATTTAACTGCTCTACATGAGCTTAACTGCCCGTATAGCTAACGGATTGAATAAAAAACCGATTCGTACTATTAAGAGTTTATTTTATAATTTCAATATTGTTTTACAATTTCTACCATAATAGAAACATGTAATACATTTAATACAAGAAGCTATGTCAGAAAAATCCAATTTCCGTCATTCTCGGAAACATCTATATATGAATATCATAAAATAAAAATAAAATGTAAGAATAATTTATAGAATAGAATAAAACGGATTTTGATTGTGGACTGTTTGCATTATTAACGAATCCACATATCCCGATAAAGTCCTCCACATTTGTTTCGAAGGACTTGCTCGGATCCTTAGGTGGCCGGTAATAGATTGATGTACGAGTTTGGCGGTACTGTGCCTATGGCAAGGCTTGTTCTTTTGTCTATATGCGTAGTTGTTTCTATTTCGTTATGATAGCTCAGTATTTTTAGCACTAAATTTGCAGCTAGTGACTAACATCAATCCCGCTTTGTATACAGTACATTAAGTTATTGTTGTAGCTATTTTAACCTTTAAACTACGCCTGCGTATAATTAAAACACCCTCTGGAGTGTTTTTATTATGCGCGTCTCGACATCTCAATTTTTCATATCCATTCACAACAGAGTGCTACATCAACAAATGTAAATTACTGTTTTATAGTCCAGTTACTCCACCGCCAGTAGCTTTTGAAGTTAACCTCCATACACCGACAGGTCTATTGTCGACACGTGAGATGCTCGTTTTGGTTCTCAATGCGCTAATAATACCAAATATACTGTCCGATTGGTCATTCGTTTTTTTGTTCATTATATTGTTGTAAAATTTTCTCCTGTATGTCTCAACATTTTTGAGTTTGTCTAAGTTGTTGCTGTGACTTTGCATGAGATTTTTAAAGTAGTCTCCATTTATTTCGGATTGCGTTAATTATTTCTGATAAATGCTGTATAAATTGAACATTTTTTAACGCAAATGAATGTACGTGTTTTTCGTATCCGTTGCTAAATCTCTAGTCTGTTTGATTTATTTTACCCTCCTTTGCATACTAGTACTTTAGTTTTATTTATGTTAATTTTCATACCGTATTTCTGTGTTATAACTGCTTCAATTTCAATAGTAGCAGCTTCTAGATCTTCCTCGCTAGATGCTAACACAGCTAGATCATCCGCAGATCCAAATGTCTTCCTACATTTGACAGTATTCATTGCCTTTTCGATGTACAAGTTAAAAACTAATGGAGGTAGAGCACATCCCTTTCCTAGTATTCACTTCTTTACGTTCCTGCTCTAATTCTATTACCGCTGTTTGTTCTTTGTATAAGCTATGATTATCCATCTATCCCTAAAGTTAATTCCAATCTTTTTGAGTATTTCAAACCTTTTTTTCCATTTTACATTGTCGAATGCTTTTTCCAGATCTACAAACCCTATATACACGTTTTCTCTTTTTTCTATCGTTTTCTCCATTATCACCCTCAGAGCTACAATAGTCTCCCGCGTTCCCCTGTTTCGCCTAAACCCAAATTGATCTTCTTTTAATATTTCTTCAGGCCGTTTTTCCATTTGTCACTGTACAATTCTAGTTAATATTTGTGACACGTTTGCTGTCAAACTTATAGTTTGAAAATTTTCACATCTATACGCACCTCTCTTTTTTGGTATAGTGACTACGATGTTACGTTTGAAATATTTGGGTATCTTTCCTTTTTCATACATATAGCTTACAAGTTGGAAGAGACGTTCTGTTACTGCTTGTCCAGTGACTTTTTGAATTTCTGCTTGCACCTTATCTGTACCGGGCGCCTTACCATTTTTCAGACTTTTTATGTTAAATCAAACTTATCTCTTGGTATACGATATCTTAAGTCATGCTTTTCAATGTCTGATTCCTGTTCTAATGTTGTTAGTCCCTCTCTTGCATATAAATTCCCTATATATTCTTGCCCTATAACCACTTTCTCTACATTTTCTATAATGACGTTTCTTCCCGCGCCCCTTATATTTTTTGCTATACTGTTTCATATCTCTAAAATTCATTCTAATTAGTTTGTATGCTTCGTCTATCTTTTGTATTTCCTCCTTAGTTTGTACCTCTTTACACTTTTCATCGATCCATTGTTCTTTACCTTTTCTGCATTTGCGAATAATTTCCCATTTTGTGGCTTTGTATCTCTGTTTTCCTGTTTCGTCTGATTTATTTTTGTATTTTCGTCTTTTTTCTATTAAATTCAGTATATCCTTTGTTATCTACGGTGTTTTATTTTCTTTTTGTGTATACGCCAGAATATATCTAACCGCCATGCCTAAGCTGGATTTAATGTTACTCCATTCTGTTGTTACTTCGTTAGTATCAGAGATTTACAGCAATTTATTTGATTTAAGAGCGGTTTTCATAATTACGATATTCTGGTCAATCTCTATATCTGTTTCTGGGTAGTTACTTATAACGTTAAATTTTATAACGTTAATTTCAACCCATTAGTTTAGGCAGTCTTTTACGTTATGTTAATATTTGACATAATTATTACAATTAAAAAATATAAGTAGGTATCAACAGGTTCAAAATTTAAACATTCGATACTACTTCTAGGTATCACTTCAAATTTCAAGAATAACTCAGTGTACTCACCCCTCGGCCAGGTTCAGCGGTACAAACGGCAATGATCCCTTGTCCAAAGGTAGGAGCAAGTGAGACGTCTTGATTCAGAAAAGGGTTCCTTGGCTTGAATTTATAACTTGAAAAATAAGACACAATTTGAAGTGATCCGTGTTGTATATTATCGAGGTTAATTTCCAGTATTACTCCTTTGGTATAATATTCTTAAATTATTTGCCACATAAAACAAATGGGTGCCAGATGCATGCATGTGGTTTAACATGTGTGGCTAAAATTGTACAAATAAGTATAGAACAACAGATTGTATACAACAGATTAAAACACAAATAAGTTTTTCTACATATGCACTGATACCGAACATATATTTCCAGATGTAGCCTGTTCGACAAGCAGCACCTGAGTCTTCTTTGGGAGTTAGGATAGGTGGACAAACAGGAAATGGTATTTTCTGTACTCTTCAATACTAATCCACAAAACGACATGAACCAATAACTGTAAATTTGTAGCACCTTGTGATGAGTTAGACGAGTCCCCAAATGGAATGATCGAAATAACTTCCAATTTCCAACATACGCTCCTATAAAGCTTCTAATAAAAATTCTATAGTTTGAACCAATCCACACTTGCATAAAACCAAACGGTATATAAAACTCTTTAATACAAAAGCCAAAATGGGTAAAGATCAACCCAACTAAATTAACATAAACTAACAAAAAGGGTACCTACGAAAAGGTAATTAATTTTGCAGGTTACAAAAACGTGCTTATACTTACATATCTTGCAGATGTAAAATAGACGCAATTAATAACTACTTCCAGCACATGCTGATTATCCGAAATCTAAAATCGGAATTTAGAGCTTTGCCAAAACACAATCCCAACGACTAAATAATTGTTGGTTAAGTTCCACAATTAGTTGAAGACACTTAAACACTTTTGGCAATTTGCCTATTATTAATAGACGTCTAAGCTGTTCGAAGATTTTTGTAAAAGAGAACAAACGCTGTGTCTCCATTTTTAACGATAACTTCAATCAGAATAAAAACCGTATTACCTGATTGATAAATAACTAATCCATAGGCGGATCCCTTTTAAAATAATATCTAAAACTAGGGTGGGAATTATGAGTCCTTGAATGAACTTATAAAATTGTTGCAAGCAATGTACCCTTGATAAATAGTAATTCTACACTACAAAAAATGATGTAATAAATTCTGTGAGACTAAATAAATGTCGTTAACAGTATTAATATAAACATGACCTTCTAAAACAGTACGTCATTGCTAAGAAAGTTCAGATGATCAGACACGGCACAAATGCGCAAGTCCAGTCACCTGTGGAATTCTGACAGAAACGTTTAATGAAGCATAAACATACTCTAGCCTATTTACTCATATAGATTTCACAAGATAATTGAAAATAATAAGAATGACTGCATAAGCCTTTCACAAAATATATTTAAACACGAAGGTATTTGAACAATGATATAAAGCTTGTTAAGAATAAATCACATTACTTAAACTGAATGAGTAAAATGAATATTAATTTGTAAAGAGATAATTATATAACCAATGTCGACATTAATATTCCTTGCTTGAAGAATAATGAAATGTAAATATACCCCAAGGTTTCAGAACTATATACAAAACCAACCTTGATAATTAATAGCATTCCTAATTAGATGTTATAATCTACCCCTGAAAATATAGATCACTCAACTATCATACATGCAAGTGAAAAATATATACAATAACCTAGTAACAGCATAACATCCCAATATGGCTGTTACATATTGCAGTCTTTTACACTATTCCAAAGTGTAGTCTAACAAGAATGTAATCTATTTGATATCTTTTTATATCTACTGGTATCTTCCACGTAAATCGTCTTCTAGCATGATGTAATAATGTGTTTGTAATGGTTAAATTATTTTTGTCGCAAAATTCTACCAATTTATTTCTCCTATCGTTTCTCGTGCCTAAACCAAATAAACCTACTACTGTAATGAGGTTCGCCTTTGTTAAACTAGATCGCCAACATCGACACACCTATATACTAATGACTTGAAGAAAACACATCTGACTGTATTTATTTATTTAACTTAATTCACAGAGTAACAATAATCTTTCTACGCGTACTACTACTTTACTCCACTCATTCTACATTCTCTATTATAATTATAATTATGATTGTTTTTGTTATGCACTTTACTGAAATATATAACCTTAAGTCGGTAATTAGGGAACGCTGACACCTAATAACAATATTACATTAAGTAGTTCTGTAGTTCAGGGTATTGCAGAATGATGTACACAACATTCCTATGTTACTAGGTTAGATTGATTAATAATTGCTCTACACCCTCTTTCTGCGCAAGGCGAAAACTTCCTACGGGAGTTTCGCCTTTACGAAACAAATAACATGAATAATAAAATAAAATTGTTCTTGAAAGCTTAACTAATTAAGTGGCTTATAATAAAATCCTATTAAATTACATATCTAATTATTGAGTAATTGCATAATATTTTAAAACTTAAGTGGAAACATTCTTTTTCACTAATTGCATTGCATTTCATTCACTACTAAACTAATTATAATGTTAATGCACTTTTATTACACTAGACACTTCGTATTGTTTACTATGAATCATCCGTTTCACTTTGCTCAAACTTAAACTTAGCAATTCTGTTCATATGCACTGTCTGGATTTTACCTAATTTGTCCCTAATTGTACAGTTAAGGTTGTTACATGAAATAACAGTGTATGGTCCCTTAAAGTAACTATCGAGTTTTGACCGATTCTCTTTTGTTAACAGAACCAAATCTCCAACCTTTATGACGTCGCTGGTTGTATTCCTGTCTATTTTAGCTATCTTTCTCTTTTTGCTTGCTCTATATAACGTACGGCTCTTTCCGCGGTGCTTTATAGTCTATATTTTAGCTCTGTACCGTAATTTTCGACATTGTATATTGGATCCACTCCGTCCGTTAATTCTGAAAGTAATTGAATTTTCTTACCAAAAACAAGTTCGAAAGGTGGTATATCCGTGCGTAACGTGCGGTGTTGTATTATAACAAAAACTAAAATACGGTGTCCATTAATCCCAATCTGCTCTAGATTCATTAACATATGATCGTAAATATTCATTTAGTGTGCGATGACTTCTCTCTACTCCTGCTATAGTTTGTGCGTGATATGGTGTTGAGAATTGAGGCGGCTCCGTGGCGTAGTGATATGTGTGTGACTACTACGCTCAAGGTCCCGGGTTCGAATCCCGACACGGTCCGCTTGAAAAATGTTAGGCGAGCATTTTTCACAAAAATACACCCTCGTTCGGATGAGAGGTAAAATGGGGGTCCCGTGTGTCAGTGTTGTCACGCACGTTAAACATCCCTACCTTGCTTGGAACAGCAAGAGTTCGGCAAAATTCTAAATTTTCCAGGTAAAAAAAAAACTCGCTAGCCAATGTAGTACCTTCGGGTGGAGTATTGGAAAATCACATGCAATGTTGAGAATTGAGCGGTATGGATAGCAATTTTGTTACACTCTTGAAAATTTCATTTTTGTACTCAGTTCCGTGATCTGTTCGTATTTACTTCATTGAACCATATATTAAAATAAAATTTTTTACTAGAGCTCTAGCTATGGTGTTGCTTTCTTTGTTTAGGGTTGGAATTATTACGATGTATTTACTTAACTCACATGCTATTGTTATAGCGTATATATTTCCTTTATTAGATTTTACAAAAGGGTCTATCGTATCAATGGTAGTTATATCGAAACACTTTTGTGGGGTAGGGGTTATTACCATTTCTTCTTTATGTCTAATTTTACTTTTATTAATTTGACATTCCTGACATTTGGCTGTGTATTGTGCCACATCTCGTTATATTCCCTTCCAATTAATTGTACTGGGTTTTAATTTTTTCAGTAATCGTTTGTTACCACAGTATCCTCCAAAGACTAGATTTTCCTGAAAAAGTTTTAGTAATTGCTTTCGTTGCTCTTCGTTTTGTACATTCACTGGTTCTGGATATAGTATTACGCATATTTTTCTAAACATTGACGACGCTGCTTTCTTAAATTTATTAACTGTACAGTATTTAAAAATGTTATCCGATGTGGATAATTTAATATTTCGATATCCTAATTCACCAGTTGTTTCTTCCAACTGTAGTAGAAGTTCCTCGAGTAGAAAACTACTCTTAATGAAATGGGTTATCTCCTCTGCTTTATATCTTCTATTCTTGCCCAAACGCATACATATATAGTTTGGTGCTATCTTAAAACTTACATACTGCATTTTGATTAACACTGCGTCGTTACATTCTAATTCAAAATTTTTTACCTTGTCCGGATATTTCCTTAACTTCTTCCCTATCCTGTATATCTGTATTTACATCCTTCTGGTTGCACTGTCGCCTGGCCATGGCTCGTGTTACAACCTTAATATTTTTTGCACATTGGGTTTGGTTAGTATTCATATCTTCTAGATCTTTTATAGTTAATCGCGACAAACAGTCGACTAGAACATTCCTGGTACGTGGATTATGCTCTATCTCAAAATCGTATTCCAATAAATCTAGCTTCATTCGTACTAGCATTGGTGTAGGGTTGTTTATTGTAAACAAATAAATTAATCCTTTGTGATCTGTGAGAACTCTAAATTTTCTCCCATAAAGATTCGGTTTGAAATGTCCGATAGCCCAATGTATGGTTATCTTTTCCTTTTCCATTGTACTTTTCTTGATATCCGTTTTTGAAGAAGATTTTGATGCAAATGCTATCGGTAATAAATCTTCGCCAAATTTTTGCTGTAATACTGCTCCACGTGCGTTTTGCGACGCATCACAAGAAAGTATAAATTCCTTATCAAATCTTGGGTATTTTAGTATGGTTGGCCTTAATAATGTGTTTTTCAGAGTGGTGAACGCTTGAGTACATTCTTCACTCCATACAAAATGTACGTTTTTCGCATTAGTTTATTTAGTGGTATAGTTATTTCGGCAAAATTAGGAATAAATTTACGATAAAAATTACAAAAAGCTAGAAATCTTTTGACTTCCTTTGCGTTTTTCAGTGTGGAAAAGTTTTTAAGAACGTCATGTTTTGATGGATCGGGTTTAACTCCTTGATATGTTACTTGGTGCGCTAGAAGAGTAACACTTGTTTTAAAAAAATTGCACTTACAAGGGTTTAATTTTAAATTACACTTTCTGCATGTTTAAAAAACTTCTCGTATTGAGTCTAAATAACGTTGCTCTGAAATTCTTATCATTACTAAATCATCCCTGTAGATAAATGCTCTTTCTGGTCCAACACCTGCAAATGTTAAATTCATCATCCGCTGGAAAGCTGGCGGTGAGGTTTTGAGTCCAAAAGGTGTTCTTGTGAAACGATAGCTTCCATTTTCTGCAGAAAAGCTTGTGATGTCCCTCGATTCTTCATGAAATGGTAGCCAATGAAAACCTGATTTGAGATCTACTGTCGAAAAATACTTTGCTCGTCCCAGTTGATCTAAAATGGTATCAATTCTTGGTAATGGAAATTGATCTGTTGCTAGCTTGTTATTGAGTTTCCTGTAGTCTACGACTAAACGCCATTTCTTATTTCCGTTGCTATCTGGTTTCTTTGGTACTAGTAGAATTGGACTGTTGTATTCCGAAAATGAAGGTTCAATAATTTCATCATTTAACATTTTAGTTACCCGATTCTGTACCTCTGTTCTTTGACTCTCTGGTATTCTGTAGTTTTTTACGTACACTGGTTCGTCATCTTTTAAACGTATTTTTTGCTTATAAAAATTGTTGACTGAAATTCTATCTCCTTTTAATCCAAAAATATCATCGTATTCAACACATAAACTAGTAACTCTATCCCTTACATATTCTGGTATATCTTTATTCAAATCAGCTAAGAGTTCGTCTTTTCGATTCTTACTATTTTCTTTTTTTATCTCAAATATTGAATAATGTTCTAAATTTTCGGTTTTTATATCGCTATAATGTAACTTTAGTGTCTCGTCGGTAGTGTTTATTACACGAACGAATCCTGATTTTGAATACGTTAGAATACTAGCAATAAAAAGTCCTTCTTTAGGTTCAGTGTTTAAAATTAGTTTATCACTATTATCTGAAATTAAATTATTTAAACGCCTAATTACTTGCATTCTAGGTGGAATCAAAAAAGAATCTGGTTCTGTTCCAGTTTCTATTGGTATTGTTGACAACGTGAAATTACTTTGAACTGTTAGCGTCCAATCTTTGTAACTGATTTCATCTTGGTATCTTACTAAAAAATCTCTACCTATTATTCCATCAACAGGTATTGGAAAATTGTCTTGTACTGTTTGAAATTGCTGTTGAAAATGACTATTTCCTATTTCTATAGTTACCGAAGTTAAACCTATTGTACTTAAAGTATTCTTCGTAATGTCTTTGATTTGACAATTCTGTTAAAAAAAATTTTTTGGTGTGTGCCGATTTTTTGTGCTTTAATCAGACTTATGTCGGCTCCGATATCTACAATAAGTTTGATTTCATGCTGGTTTGTCATTGATGTCCGTACTGTTATGAAATTGGACATATGTAAATTAAACGTATATATTTTTATTGTTGGCTTGCCCCTTCCAGTTCCGGATGCTAGTGGGCTTGCTCGTTTCCCTGATCCTGGATTTCATAACTTTTCACGTACTGAGTGCGCCTATTAAAACTTCGTCTTTTGTTGTTGGAATAATTTTTCTTTTGATGACCTGTATTGTTATTAGGTATTGAGTAATTTCTCCAACTGTTGCATTGAGCGTGATAGTTTCTATTCTGGTCGCGTATACAGTTATTTGCTGCATGCGTAAAGTTTCTACTTAACCTTGACTTATCTTGATAGTAGTTATAAGTAGAGCTAGAGTGTTTGTTTCTCGGTGGATATGTTGACTTGGAATATAACACTGTCGTATTGTTTCTGTCGTTTGCTGACGTAATGTTTATATATTTGGTGATCGCATCTTCCACGTTGGTGAAAGTACCTGCTTGCATGACCAATTTAAACCGTTATTTAATTCTTGCGTAGCACTATTGGTGCCTACTCCCGCAGCTTGCACAATAATTTCTTCTTGTTTGGACTGCGTGGTGCCCATACTAAAATAAATATTTCTTAATTCTACAGCGTACTAATGCATACTAATCTAATCTAGGAAATTACTTACAGTTTGTCGTGGCGGTGGCATACATAACTTATTAGAAATTCTGATCTATATTCCTTAATGTACTGGAGGTACATATAACGCCTGGTTAATAGATTATGGACTAGCAGACTTTGCAGAATCATTTGGGCTGGCAGGATCAGTTGGGCTGCCAGGATCGTCATGTGATGTGGTTCGCCTTTGTTAAACTAGATCGCCAACATCGACACACCTATATACTAATGACTTGACAAAAACACATCTGACTGTATTTATTTATTTAACACAGAGTAACAATAATCTTTCTACGCGTACTACTACTTTACTCCACTCATTCTACACTCTCTATTATAATTATGATTGTTTTTGTTATGCACTTTACTGAAATATATAACCTTAAGTAGGTAATTAGGGAACGCTGACAACTAATAACAATATTACATTAAGTAGTTCTGTAGTTCAGGGTATTGCAGAATGATGTACACAACATTCCTATGTTAATAGGTTAGAATGATTAATAATTGCTCTACAGTACAACTCCTTCCCTACCCTCACCTACCACTGCATTAAAATCCCCGTAATTATTAAATTTTCACGTCCTTTTACGTATCTTAATATGTTTTCGATATCTTTGTAGATTACTTCTACCTCTTCCCTATTGTAACTAGAGTTGGGCATGTATACTTGTATTACAACCGTATTTATCGGTTTAGATTCTAATCCAATCATGGGTACTCTGTCGTTTTTTTAAGTAATTTTTTACACTGTGTCCTATCTTTTTCGCATAACTATCTCCGCTCCCAAATTTCCTTCCTCTGATCCTGTATGAATTACCTTAAAGTCTCCACTCCAACAAAGATCCCCCGCCTCTGGCCACCGACGTACACTGATCCTTACTATGTCTCAGGCTAACCTATCAATTTCAATTTTCAAGTTCTCTAGCAAACCTACTTGCCCCATACATCTGAAATTCTATGCTTCGACTCGCTGAGTGTTCCAGACGCTTTTTCTAAATTTTCTGATCGCATCCTCTAAAGTAGTCCCCTCCCGGAGATTCGAATTGTGGACTACTTTAACTCCGGAATTTTTTGCCCCAGAGGATACCGTCATCTTTTATAACAATATAAGTAGGTTCTGTATTTCGAAAGTAATGTGTTGGTTTCCCGTTGCCGTCCACATCGCAGAAGTGTTTCATAGAATGCCATACCGACCCCTATGGTCTCTGTCACTCAAGAACCGAAAGAGCCGCTGCCCTGTTTTGGGGACCTGTCTTAGTCAGGTTCCTCACTAAAGACCCTACTATTTTAGTAGAACCCGTAGTTTGGCTCTTTAGCTTGCTGAAAGGCGGAAGCCCTGCCACCCGTTCTATTACTCTAGAACTTTTTCAAGGCATAGGTCCATTCAGAATGGAAGATTTATATAATGATATTTATTTGCAGTAATTAAAGAATCTACTGGATGTATAGTTTTGCTAAAATGTTGTTTGTATTAACTGATTTCTTTTTTTTTCTTTTGTTATTAACAACTTACTGTATGCTTAAACTTACTAACGTGATATTTTTTTAATGATTCGGCAAAAATCTGACCTCCTTTACTGCAACAAATTTTCTGTATTAATTGAGCATGTTATCAAACGACCTGCCGTGTTTTTGAATAATTAATGAGAAACCAAATCGTAATCTTTTAAATAAGGAAAGTTGCGCAATGGTTCTCCAAATACAAAGCTTGCGAAATTGCCAGAAATTATATAACCATTCGGGTAATGGTTCTCATGGTATTCCTATTTTACATACTGACCATTCGGTCAACATTTCGTAATCTTGGAGTAGATTATCCTACTTTCCTTCTCTAGAAAAATTTGTACATGCCTAAATGACCTGGCAGTTTTTCAGCAATTGATCTAATGAAAGCTTTAATGGATTATACAAAATGCCCATAAAGTCTTCGGTGATTACAAGTACCTATTCTGAAAAAACTATGACGGTTAGAGCTCTGCTGCTACTGACAAAAAAAAAGAAACCGTTGAAGTTTTTATTTGCTATGTTATTGTACTTCAACATGTGCGTCTTTTATCGTTCGCAGAAGGTCTAACTTATAATCAGTGTCATGCCACTTGATGGATAACGTACCTTGGGTGACACTAACTACAGCATTAGTTATCCTGATTTTTAACATGTTCAATCAAGTATGTATGTTGCATATCCTTTATCTTTTACAAAGCTCCACAGGACAAATTTAGGGGTTATGTCCTGCGATTTTTACGACCATGATGTGGAACTGTCGCACCCAATCCGCATATCACAACATGTTGCAGCAAGTTCAAAAGTGTGTGTTAATTGTTTTTGTATGATTGGCGAAAAAAAAAACTAACGACCTTGTGCGTCAATCCACACCAAACACTCACTTTACAGAAATCATTGACATGTTCTTGACAGCATGTTCATTAGTTAAACTTCTTATTTTCCCTTTATATCTGTTCACTTTTTCTGTAGGTGTATCGGGTGTGACTGACCTTCATCTGGACACCAAGGTCTCCGGACTTAACGATCCTAGATTTTTTTATACGGGGTTTGTGAACGACAGCGTGTGTGTATCACGCATACCTATTATGGATGCATTAAAAATCAGGAAAATTGATGCTATAGCTAGTGTTACTCAAAAAATCTTGTCCAACACATGACGTAAAGTTGACTATCGGATAGGCGTACCACGGGCGACAACAAGCGCACATGTTGTAGTGAATTGACATGCACGATAAAAACTAGAGGTGCTTCTCTTTTTTTTTGCCAGTAGCAGTGTAGCTTAACTGTTATAGTTATATCGTATAGGTGTTTGTAATTACAGAAAGATTTTATGGCTACTCCTTGTATTAAATATATATTAACTAAAACTACAGACTATATACAGAGTATTTAGTGAGTAGCTCTGCGATGTCGTTGCTCTATTCATTCCTGATAAACTTATATTTGCAATCCGTTTAACCACAAAATTTATGCTAGTTAACAGCCAATTATAGTCGCATAACAGAAAATTTAAATTATGTACCGAAACCCTTTCGTCATGTGTTTAATCACTTACTGGATCCGTTCACTTGTATATTGTAAACAGTTGTATAAATGCATTATCCACTACATTCAGCAACATTCGCTGTATGCGTTGGTTTGTAATAGTTATACAGTCGACATTGCATAAATTATAGAAAGAAGTCATTTATTCGAACATGAGGAATGCGGTCTCTGAGTGAAGTAAAACTTCACAGAGCAATTATACACTAACGAGATGAAGGGGAAACGAAAGCAGTCCCAACGTAAGAGGTTTTGGCATCCCAAGTATCAATAAATCTGCGCTAAGGAACGAACCGAATATATAATGCCTCTAAGCAGACTTTCCTTCTAAATTTATTTATGTAGGATGTCGTACAACGATACAACGTAAAGGGGAATCTGATTGTAGCGTATCTATCTTTCAAAAAACTTTGGTTTTTCATTCACGCGTCATGCGATTGAGTGCAAAAGAGTTAATTGAAGGAAAGCTCAAGGTAGAGAAATTTTTATATCATTCAGCAATAGATGGATTATATACATAGGTGAGTCAACTGCGGCACCCTGTATCCACATTAATAATTTGCATATTAACTCCATCAGTTTGTAAAGCAATCCAATTTCAGCATCTTAGTTTTGACTGAAAGTAAGGCCGTTATATTGTATTGAAATATGGCGACCATTTAGCAGGCAGTTACTGTGTGCTTTAAAGAATATATTTAGTATAACACACGTAATATCAGAATATGGCTCACGTAAAATAACACAAGTGTTGCAAAGCGACACCCGCTTGGGACGCATTTCTAAATTTTATGGTATGGTATGCTCAATTTTTTAAGATCTGATAAATTTGACAAATGCTTTTCATTTGTATGTTTAGCCTGAAGCACAAAACGCCCATTTTTGTGTGGCTTTTACACATATTTATAAATACACTCTAGAGGAATTTCAGATGGAGCAGAAAGAATGGTTAAATTCCTTAACTATTTTCCTCCTATAATAAAAGGCAGATTACTGTTCTTGATACTAACTTGAATTATGGTTAACGATCCTTAATAATAAACTTTTTTATATTTCATTATGTAGGAGCAATAACTAGGGATCAGTTAAAGTTCGTTGAATAAACCTCAATAATTGATGTGGTGAAATGGTATGACTGATGAAATTTTCAATAGTGATAGGTCTGGATGCTTTCCTTGTATCTGCGTTAAACACGATTGGATTGCTAAATATTTCGCTGTTGGAATAAAGCAGTATGCAAATGGTAGCACTTTTTAAGCATACTCAAAGGTTCACAAAAGTAACCGTTGGTGAAATGAAGGTATTGGTAACGGCGATCATCACGTTATCACAAAAACACTGACACCTAATATCTCTAATTAATTTTTTAATTCCGAGAAGTGATATAAAATTCTCGGTGTTAAATACTTATTTGTTATTAGTTACTGAATAAGCTAGTTCCGCTGCGCAATTTACAAAATTGTGTTTCATTTACAATCGTGTGACAGCGTACCAATATTTCGACTGCGCTATTGTCATGTTATATAACTCGAGGCTGGCCCACCGCTAGGGCCAAACCGGCCCCTACCTATTGCGTGGGACCGATATTTTTGCGCTTCATAGTTTTTGGAGGGCTTCGCATCTATTTGCATAGAGACGCATTGCCGTTTTACTTGCGAGTGCGAAAGTATTTGTACGGAGCATTCGTGTTGGATTTTTGTGGGGCCACACGTACACACGCCAGCAAACCATTTGTCTTATGCAATCATGAAGCGAATCATCTGTTGTGCGATTAGTTAACGATGTCTTGCTTATACGCGTATTGGCGACACCATATGATTTTACTTTCATCAAATATTGCGGTCCTACTTCCTGTATCGCACGGCCTAGACCACGACTTTAACCAACCAATGATACTAAACTTCCACTTCAATATTTTCAAAATCATCCTACCATACCCAACTTCCCATACAGTAACCCTCTAAGCAAACTATTTCTCTTCCGCCACGACCCTATCACAAGGTTGTCCTCAAGAATCTATTATTTCCCCCACCCTTTGGAACCTAGCCATCAACCCCTCTCCTTAACCTCAACATCCCTAATACAAACACCTTTGCTTACGCAGACGACTTCACATTCCGTATCCACGGCAACTCCAGTCTTGCACTACAATCCATTGCAAAAATCCTAATCCAACACATCGAACAATGGTCAATCCTTAACAAACAACCCATCTCCCCTACCAAATCTAAAACACTGCCCCTAAAAGGATTCCTCGACTCTCGCCGAAATCCTACTATCCACATTTTGGGAACCCCCATCCCCCTAAACCTTTCCGAATCTGTTCCATACCTTGGCATTTACCAAGAAACCCGACTGAAAATGCACACCAATCTCAAAAAAATCCGATCAAAAACCAAGATGCTGCTGTATAACATCCAACAATTCCTACCGAAATCAATTCAACTAACGCTCTCTACAAAAAGACTAATCCTTAATAATATCATTATCCCCATCATCTGATACGCTGTCGACTCTTGGTGTTTCCTGTCAACCCCCCAATCGCGTAAAATCCTAACTCCGATCATACGCTCTTACATTATATACATCTCCCGAGCATTCCGTACCACCTCTACTGCAGCCTTATACATCATCCTACCATCCCCCCCAGACATCCAGCTACACCACTTCGTTCAAACCCGTAACCTAAAACTCCCTTCGTCCAATCCATCTCCACAATAAAACACCAACCCCAGACACATACCGTATAATCCCTTCTTCCGTTACCAAGACCCGTATTTACAACTCTCTCCTTCATTCCTGATAAGAATCATGGTCCCAGCTAATATTTCCTACCATTACCGACATCCCCATACAAAATTCCAGCCGCACAACTATTCAATTTCTGACTGGTCATAGCAAATTCCGCTCCAAATTACACTCCCACCACTTAATCCTCTTCCCATTATGTCCATGTAACCATCTTGATTCCTTAGAAGCTCCTGAACATCTCATACACCATTGCCACGCCCTCACTCCTATCCGAAACAAATTCAAACACACCGTCCAACTAGACCTATATTCTCCCACTACCTAATTTAAAGTCCCAAGTCACACATTTTCCTCTTCCTCTCCACGACTTCCTACAAGAAATCTTAGATAACAAACCACCTATACCTCCACCCTAACCCAGAACCTGCGATTTAAACTCTTAACACCAAGTGGAAACTACATCTGAACCCAACATTTCCATCCACCCTGACCTGGATCAATTTCAGGACGTTAGCGCAAGGTCACAAGCGAGTCACACCAAAATTTAATTTCATCGTTTTGCTTTATTTCTATTACTATTAGAATGTACAAGCTAGGATGGGCCGATGGCCTGAGTATGGCTTAAAATAAATAAGACTTTCACTTACTCACTCACGGCCTAGATTAAACTTCTAAACACATTCTAGTAGTATGCACATCTCACTTTGTTCTTTGCACACACTGGTGCTGCTTAGATGTTACTACTACGTACGTAGGGGACAAAATACCATTTGACTTGCAAAATCTTTATGTATTAAGCTCAGTTGATGAAGCTTTGCGCCTACCCGTATCAACCGTATAAAGTTCTTTATGTTATTACATACTCTCTAAAGTTCTAGTATGCAAAAGAGCGGAAAATAAATCAAAAACAAGAATACAAATAAGTAACGAGAATGTACAAGAGGTTAAGAATTTCTGCTACCTAGGAAGTCAAATAACATAAGATGGGAAAAGCACAAATAATATAAAACAAAGGTTAGCAGAAGGTCGTGCTACATTTAACAAGAAAAAGCAACTACTGTGTTAAAAGACCACAAACATAGAAACAAGAAAGGATTGCTTAAAACATATGTGTGGAGCACAGCACTGTATGGCTGTGAAGTCTAGACAGTAGGAGAAGTGGACAAAAAAAAGGTAGAAGCATTTGAAATGTGGTGCTACAGATGTATGATAAAGATACCATGGACAGACAGTTAATAACAAAGAGGTACTAGAAATGGTAAAGGAAGAAAAAACTACGTGGAAAACAGTAAAAAATAAGAGAAATAGAATGATAGGCCGCATATTGAGACATAAGGGAATAGTGCGGAAGATATTAGAATCAGAGATAGAAAAAAAGAGAAGCAGAGGCAGACCTAGGTTAGACTACTGCACACAGATAGTGAAAGATGTAGGCTGTGGGAATCTCAGAGAAATGTGTAGGCTAGCTCAGAATAGAAATCAATGGAGGTACGCTTCCAACCAGTCGCAAGATGGAAAAACTAATGACAAAAATAATAACTGTACTTAAACATGGTGATTATTATAAACATCTACAGATATTGATTCTGCAATACTCTCAACTAATGTTGATTGTGCGAAAGGATTTACTTGAAAGCAATTAATACCGCAAATGTCTAAGTGTTGGGAGATCCTTAGCAGCCACAGGCTGCTTAACCCCTTTCACATACCACTGAATCTTGGTGAAATAGGGCATATAATTAGAAAACAATAGAAGAAAATCGAGATGTATATAGGCTGTTGTGAGAATTGCAGGATCGGTGTAGGCTAGCTCAGAACATAAATAAACTGAGGTACAAGTCCGACCAGTTTCAAGATGTAAAACCTAATGACGAAAAAATAAGTGCTCTTAAATCTGATGATTATTATAAACAACTACAGGTGTTGGCTGTGAAATATTTTCAACTAATGTTGATTGTGCGAAAGGATAAATTGGAAAATCTATTAATTCGACAAAGGTTCAGGTGCTGGGGGAACTTGGCAGCCAAAGGCTGTTTACCTCCCTTCGCATACCACCGAATATCGGGGGTATAGGGTATATAACTGTAAAACAAAAGAAGGTGACCGAACTGCATCAAACAAGAAAAAACAGCAACTGTGTACAAAGACAACGAACATAAATACAAGAAGAAAACTGTTCAATGCATAGCGTGGAGCAGAGCGCAGTACATCTATGAAATAGGGCAGTAGGAAAAGCAGACAAAAAGAGATAGAAGCCTTTTGGAATATTGTGCTTCAGATGTATGAGGATAGTAGCATGGACAGACAAAGTTAATAACAAATTGGTTGTAGAAATAGTAGGGGTTCTTCTTAATCTTCTTTGGGAATTAAACCACTCATAGTTTTTAAATTCATTCAATACTAAACAAACCACAACAAACATACAGGGAGTATTTAATAGTAGGGGAATAAAGATATCTGTGAAAAACGAAAAAATAGGAGAAATAGAAGGACAGGATACGTTCTAAGGCATTTCTGGGGAATAGTACGGAATATACTACAATCAGAGATAGGAAAAGAGAGGTAGAGGTAGACTGAGATCAGACTTTCGCGCACAGATACTGATAAATGCAGACAGTGTAAATTTCAGGGAAATGTGTAGGTTGGTTCAGACTAGGTCCAACCAGTTCTAGGACTGAAGACCTAATGATAATGACGGTACCCTCTTCCTTAATTAAATAATAAGGTTTGAATACAACAATTTTCTTAATACAAATAAAGTTATAACACTAACCGTTCAGTCCTGAGGGATGAGCTCACCTTAGGGATTTCAGTAGAGTTCGATTTCTTACAGATTTTCTTTGATTGGATGCTGGTTGCCATTTGTTTATGTGCCCCAAAGTAACAGTACTAAAAAATGTAAAAGGACGAAGAACTTAAGCACTACATCGAGGCACGGTAAATCATGTTTACCCTATTTGAAAGGCATCAACTCAACATTAGCTCCGACAAGTCCAAAAGATTTATTGCGTTAATCATGACAAAGATATATCAGTCACAAATGAGGAGGGAGGGGGTAGAGGAATGGTAACGAAGACAATATTAAAGAAATTTAGTAAAAATGCTTTAAATATGTAGGGAACGAGAAAATAGCAACAGAACAATGTTGAGAACTAAGAGGTGTTCGTCAAAGGAGGGGATAGTCATGATTATATCGTCACAATATGCAAAACAGAACTTTCCAGGTCAGAACCCTTTATCTAATCGATTAGTCGTTGGAAAGTGCAGGAAAATTATGGAAGCCAAAAGACCCACGACAAAATTTATATAGCGCTACCTCTGTAAAGTACAGTAAAAGTAATAATGGGTTTTAATCGAGAGATAGGGAAATTTATCAGAGGCACTGTTGAGAGTGAAATAGGCATGAAAACAATTTAAATATTGATTTGGCCTAAAGGGGAGGAAATCCAGTAACAACCAAAGGGTGCATCGGCTAACTACAGTGGTGCGGGAATGCGTTCCTATGGATAAATGAAAAAAGAAAATAAACGAAGATAGAGAAATATAAAATAAATGATTAGCAAAAATTCTACATGACGTTGACACTTACCCTGAACGTCTTGTCTTTGTCAAAATCGAGGAGTGTCAAGCAAACTGTCACCGCAAGCTTTGAAATGTCTTTGTCTAAGTGGAAGCTTGTTATTCCGCATAAAACTCCCGTGTTTTGATGTTATACAGTCGGTCATAATCAAGTTTCTGTGTCAAAACAGGATACTTTTTTCAGGTATGACTAGCACTGGGGTAGTTCCTTATCCTTTACAAATATTTATTACCTATTGTCTAAATAATTATTATAAAAATTCATCTAAACTTAACCTCTATTAACATAAAATCAATTTCATTGCACATGCAGCTATAAATATATTCGATCCAAAATCAAGAGTTATTGAAGTATATCCTAAAGAAAATATTAAATAGAACGTAAACCTAAACCACAAGACTATTCAAGGTCCTCATGTTCTGCTCTCCTATTTAATTATTATATTAACGAATTCCAAATTATTGGTAATGTCGTTCACCGGAGCAAGAAAACAGATCAATACCAACCATATGCTATAACAGTGTCCTTTCCGAAATACTTATCACTTACATATTTCCTAATATTTCATTATTAATAACCTTATACTTATATTTTAGTCACCAATCGTTCGTTAATAAACCCTCAAACAATGTCCACGTTCACATATATTTTATACCGAATCATAAACAAGCCTATATTATTACTTACAGTTTTATTCACCTAATTTGGGTAATACTCCGGCCACACCAGCTTTCAACTGTTCAAAAAAGAACAGCTATTACATCTACCACAAAACCCAAATTAATGGCGGGATGGATAAATCCAGTTTCACTCCTTACAAATGGTCATGACGATGCTAATTCCGCCCACAGACGTATCGAAATTTATATTTCAGCATCACAGGTATAAAATTGATCAATTTTTTGCATGCCGCGTATTTCTCCCACTTATCTGTGTTTCGATCAACTTTCCAAAACGCCCTACCCTCACAACATTTTTCAAATTGTACTCTAACATCACTTGGTTCTTTAGGGCTTCACACAGAACAGCCCTTCTTCCCGTCTGCGATCACACCTTTTCGTAGTATTACGTCCTACGGTATTGGATAGTGGAGATACACGGAAGCGGGTAGACGATGTGCTGGGTTCCTTGATTGACCGTACAAAAGTCGATTAGAACCTATAAACCTCGGTATTCTTCATTACCAGAGTAATGGGGTTAAACCACGGACTGGTAAACAGTTTAACAACTCCGAAGCGGAGAATCTTGTCAAGTTTGGAATGAGCAACTTTGAAGGGTTTCGGAAAAAGTAAGTGCTACCGTTGTATGATATGTTTAGCCAAAGTGCACATATGATGTTGTTCCAAAACAGTACAACCGAGATAAGTAGAGTCTAAACGAGAATAAAATGAGTAGATTCGGAAGTGTGACTCGCTAAAGAAGAAGAAAGAATAAAAGTTCATAAGCCGTCGCTGATATTACGAACACTTTGTAAAGACTTCCAAAAATCAACGCCAAGTATAAGCTGGTGAGATGCTTCAAGAATTACGAGAACATCCAGAATAGTGACTGAATTCTGGAGGGCTGTGCGAAAGGAAATGGAACCTAGTATGCACAGTTACATTTAACAGCCAAGCTACAGAAAGAGGAAGCGGACGTGTAGAGAGAGGCAAGTAATGAACGTAAACGATTCCAACCAAGACCGCTAAGAATGTTGCAGATAACTCTAGAATTAAGAAGACCAGTAAACGAAATGCCGAGAATTTGGACTGGTGGGAAAAGGTGTTTATCGCCGCGACTAGCGGAAGGACGGGATTCTTGTACCGGTCTATGAACCCTACCGTCTGTATAAATTATGCACATTCTAATTAGGATAGTCGTACCGGGTCATTCCCTTATAACCGCAGTCATAACATTGTAGCACCTGAGGGCGGAAACAGTAAGGAGAAAAGTGTCCAACTTGCTCACAGCTAAAACAAGTGACTGGTCAAGTCAGAGTAAATGTTGTACGAAGGGGAGTGGCAAGACAAAAATTAGTTCTGTTAGTAGGTGTAGGGCGATTATCAATGGGAGTAGATCCACTCAGTGTGATAAAATAGTATACCCCGGCGTGTGGCCTATAATTATAGGCATGTTTGGGTGGGATAGAATGAGAAAACGGAACATGAGAGGTGGTAGTATTTACAACTGAACGTATAGTTGAGATGGATTTAAAACGCCGTGTTCTTAGGATGTACTTACGCTAACAAAGGTTCCAGTAAATCGGGGGTAGTGTTAGGAGGTGGTGGTCGGAACGTCTCTACTGACAATTTATTGAATTCTAATTCCTCCACTGAGGATAATGGTTGTGGCACAGGAATAATTTCTTCCAACGATAAAGCAGATTGGTAGTACGAGACTAAATTAAGTCGCGAAATCTTTAATTGTTGTGTTTCTGAGGGAGAATAGACAATCGCGTAAATAAATTTTGCATTGTGATTACGTACAACCCAGCGATTATTGGCGCGCAACAAGGTTATACAATCTGCAGAAGACCGAGTCATCGTTACCATGGAAAGGTTTCGTATCCTGAGGTCTTAAGCGTAAGTAACTATAGCGTTATAATTTGTCTTAGGTTTAAGAATTTGCACGATTAAACCTTAGTAGTTAACTAAATGAGATTGAAGTTGAGAGTGTTACATCTTATTGCAAGCCCCTTTTAAAAGAATATGTCATTAAAAACGGTATGTGACCTTTTTCTGTGTTTTCTTCAAACGTTTCCACCTCTGTCGCAAATTTTTGAGTGGGAAATGAAAAATGACCTACTGACAATGTAAAAAGAAACCTATAGATTTTTAAACAAAATAACAAAGGAGTCTCACATTTACAATATAATTTAAAGTCTTATTTAATATTAGCTGCTGAACCAAAATAAAACTTCTGCTATGCACAATATCGCACAAATATGAATTAGCTAAACATTGAGTTTACTTTTAGATCACTTGCAATTAGATTATATGTTTTAAACAATAATGTTTTTCAACAAAACCAACAACGAAAATAATTTTGTAAAGCACCAAAATTTATACGTGTAAGACGTTTATTGGGTTTATTTAATCTAAATGTACGATATGGTTTGCTGTTATAAATGTTATAAAGAAATTTAGTGTCTAAACGTATGACGTTAACACATTAATTATGCATAGATTAGTATGTAGGAAAATATTTAACAACTATAGCTGGTTTTTGAACCATAATAAGAAAATATACGAACAATTTTATAGAAACTGGGTGGTTTACAATTTACTAATAAAGCTATTGCATTATATTGTCAAAGTAAAATACAAAAATAAATATCTTTAGTACATTCTTTTACAACCAGCAATTAAAAACTGGGAATTTACTATAAACATACCAAATCTGGACCATTCTACAAGTGTGGAATTGAAAATATCCTTATGCATTGCAAAGTTACCAAAATCATCATAAATTAATCAACTAGACAGAAGCTTATTATATAAAATATTTTAAATGCTTAGAAACCAAACAAAACGGTGTCTAAAAATGGTTATAAGTATACAGTGTGAAAAGACCTATACGCGTGTTCCCATGTATCGAGAAACTCTTGACGCTAGTTGTAAAAGTAGTGCAGGTTGATGGAAGATGTGAATTATAACCTTGTACAAACCGCCGTGGACATTTTAACTTATACATACCATCAAATCATAATTAGTAGAGATCATTTGGAGACAAACGATCAGTCATGATCATCTTCCAACGGCAAGAATTCAATCCACCAGTAATTGAAAGTACGGTATTTTAAATTCGGGTTTGACAGCTCTCAAAACGCGTTCGTAAGAACAGAATTGAATAAATTACGATCACTGTATGAAAGTGAGCTGAATTAATGGAGAACTTTTATCAACATTAGTTTGGTAAAGGATTACTTATTGACATCGAAAGGTATGTAGGGCTTTGGAAGAGGAAGGTTGAACCTTGCAATAAAACCAGAAAGCTGTAGACGGTAAAATTTTTAACTTTCTACCTGTTTATATTTTGTTGACCTAGACTGCGTTATTCGCATCTACATCATTTGTATTCAGACATAGGTGGTGCAGTCTTAATACAAAGAGAAATGTACTAAATTAGCACCAAAACTGTGTTCATAGAAATTTATATAGACGCTCAAAATTTGTTGAATAATTAAATACATTTGAAATGTTCCTTTTCAGAAGTAAGCAATTTAGCCCAAACTTATGATTTTCATGCTTGCTAATATAGGTTAAGTGATAGGGTTGCCGTATTTTTATTTGTGGGGTGGTGTAAAACAGCAAAGGAAGTCAGTGTAAACAGAGTTCTACTTGCCTGTCATCCTGTACATCAGCTACCATATATTTAAGTCCTAAAGACCAATGTCTGTTGGATTGGCGCACAGCAGTTTATTACTTTACTGAAAGTTCAGATCCTCTTTTCAAGTAGGTGCACGTGTTAGAGTTGTATACTCCTAAAAGGATTCCTTTTTGTATCATTGAATTCACTTCTCGCCAATAAGCTAACTGGTGCAACTTTTTTCGTTACGTTTCCAGGGCGGAGTAAATTTAAAGGTCCCTAAGATCAAAATAACACGTAACAAATGCTAGGAATTATTTTAGTACAACAGTTATCCTACGTAACGGCAAGAATTGATAAATATACATTAAAATAAGTTAACAAACAAACAACGATTAAAAGAACGTTTAATGAGTTTCCCTTTAGAAACGCTGTTCTACTCAAAAGCAATGAGAAGCAAAGCAGAAACAACTGAAGTGATTAAAGTTCCGCAAGATTTTCAACAATCGAAACGATCGTGATTCGCATAAGAATTAACTCTTAATGTATTCAACAAGGTTTAATTTAATGAAGCTTTTCCAATCTTAACAACTTTATTCAGTATTTGAGGTTAAAATGTATTATTATCTACGAGAGCAAGATCAGTCTAGTACAAAGAAAGGCTCGAGCAATTATCCTCATATTTGGCACAATTATACATTTGAACCAATTTAAAAATATAGCTTTTTGCAAATTTTAAATTAACTTGCCTTAATTCTAACCTGAAACTCAATTACGCTATTTGTTTGCAGTATGATTTACCGTAAAATAGTTGAATCGAAAAATTTACGGTTTAGACAAATCAAAGCAAAAAACAGTCTGTAACATTACTTATATTAAATTCTATAGTACATATCCAAACCTGAAAACTATAATTAGGTACTGAAACATTTTTAAATCTATGAAAGCTTAACAAAAGTACGATGCTTAACACTCTAAAATAATGTCTATAAGTAAAAGAGCTATTGTGTCAGAGATTTTAGTATGTGTACGGTGAAAAGCTGTAATTAAGATGTACCCCAATTCTGCTTTAAGATTTTAATTATAATATAATCGAAACATATACGTGCCGTGCCGTGTTCTTTCCGAGCTTTATTGTAGTAAAAAGTTGTTGCAAGTGGAATATCAGTTTTCACGCACGCGATATAAATGCTCGTTAATGGAGATACCGAGAACGAGTTTACAAATTCTACCAAGATGGCGTGCTAAAAGTGACAACAGGATAAAAATGTATGTTGTGAGGTAACCAAAGTGACAGTTATGTTAAACGCTGCGCTATAGGTTAGATATGTGAAATAGGTAGAGGTAAAAGTGAAGGAAGTGGTGTTGGAGGAAGAGGAGGAGGTAGAGTAAAAGTTGGTGGCGAAGAAAGAGGTGAAGTATATGACTGTGGAAGAAGGGACGTTGGCGGTGGACGAGTAGGTGATGATGAAGAAGTATTAAGTAGATTAGGTGATGACGGTGGAGAAGGTCGAGTTGGAGGAAAGGGTGGTGGTGGAGGAAAAGATGGTGGTGGAGGAAAAGACGAAGGAGGAAAAAGAGGTGGCGGTGGTGTAGGAGGAGGTGATAGTCGCGCCAGAAGCTCCGCAACTTCTTTGGTTTGTGTCGTTTGCGATGCAACGGCTTTGGTAAATTCATCAATTCTAGCGCGCTCGCTCTTTATGCGTTCGAGCAAGTGTATAACATTTATGATTTTAATTGAGTATACTTTCTCTTCAGCATACCTCAGAAAAGGGATTTTAATTACATTCGCAACCATGAAAACGCTAAGTGGAATCCTTGTAGGATGGCAACAAGCATTAAAATAAATTATTTCAATTCTGCTTTCTTTCAAGACAGCCATATTCAGTCTGAGGAGAAATAAATTATCTCTTCAAAATTTTATAACGTCTTGCATTCAAATAAGAATCTGTACGTATCGCCATAATTAGCCTCTGACATACAAAACTATCTATATAAATCGATGGAAACGAATCTGTGCTTTTAGAAATTGTTTATTGCATTCCTATAAATACGAGGCTACCGTGGGAGGTACGGTAGAAGTATCCGAGCGCAAAATCGCTTATTTTTACATGTATTTTCCAATAAGAAAATCTGAGGTTCAAAAACCTTATTTGTGGTCGATACAAAGGTTACTAGCCTCACTTGATCCAACGACTCATGCGACCTTTACATCGGTGTCCTGTTAACCTTTTGCATATTCCTTTACCTTAGGTTTAACCTTTTAACCTATCTCTAAAGCTCTATCGCATAATCCCTATAAATTATATCTTCCACTTTACCTATGCTTTTATACCTTTTTTAAGGCTAACGCAAAGGAATGAGAATAAGTAAGTTCTAACAGGATTAAATTATCGACTCGAATTATTTATTATAAAGTGAATCGATCAAAGAATGATATCTTTTAATTACGGCGTACTGAATACTTTAATGCTCACATAACAATATTTAATTTTTAAACGTATTTCTATGGATAACAACTGCTTTAGGTTTTTTCAACATATTTGGTTACTTTTCCAAGAATTTTTTCTTACTTGTTACTAGTTCTAGTTCCTAGCGAATAGGAATAGTCAAGAAACGATTATTACGAAAAAAACAAAGCATGAATTAGTGTAATCAAAAAAGATGTCATTGATATAAATTCCATTAAAAATTAAATGCATGTGGGCATTTACACATCCAGTAAAAAATATAAGCCATAATTAAAATATATATCATATTATTCTTTGGTCCAGTGGATAAGTCATAGATTTTATAATGGAAGGGGCTTTGAGCTTAATCCTGATAGAGCTCTCTTATTATCATTTCCTTGAAGATTAAAGTCTTTAAATTAGTAGTAGATGTTATTTACCTATGTATTTTTACTACTGGGCGTTGTTGCTAGTTTCAATAATCTTAATTTTATAGACATGTGCATATTTTACCAGACATTGAACAATTGTCATCGATACTATAGGGGTTATGCAACTGAATTGTAAATTATACTATTGATTTAGCGTAGATGTATATAACTGGATGGCAGTCTCGAGTAACAGATCGATTGTAGTAAGTCTTACTCACACCCCATATATTCTCAATTGCAGTAGATATGAACTGATATGAAGGTAATCTTAAGACTTTGTAACGCTTTGGCGTTACGTTAAATAGAAACCGGGTGAAAATAAGGAAAAATTAGTATAAAACAAACAGTTTAATATTGATGTATCCTGTTTATTTTGATTTAATAAGTATTAGGTTCTATAAGCAAGTAAAATTGATAGTTGTACTTAAATTATAACCTTAAAAACCTCAAAACGATTGCGTTATCTCTGTTAAATACAAATCAGGATGGAAATTAGGTTCATAAAATATTTTAAATTGCAAAAGTGCAAATAAAATATTTATAACTCTAAACCTTTATAGTACCATTTGAATAAAGTGGAAATTATGAAATAACAGTGAATTTACTAATAAACGAAGATAGGGAAACAAAATTTTTTGCAACATACGTGATGCATAAACTATTTTTTTACATAATCACCGTTTAAATTTAAACACTTGCCCTACCCTTTCACCAATTTCACTATGCCTTCGGCATACTCAGTTGTCGCCAAGTTATCTAACCACTCTCTAACACCCTCTTTAAGTTCGGCGTTACTTGCGAAATTCATGTTTCGTCACCAGTAACAATGTAATTAAAAAAATCATTGCAATATTTGACATAACGACTGAAAAAGGTTAATGCAACTCCCATTCGTTTCTTTGCGCTTTTCCGTTAAAAGTCGTGGGACCCACCTTGCAGACACTTTTTTGTAACCCAACTCACTGCTAACAATTTCATAAAGAACAGTTTGATATTTCAGGAAAGAATGAGCTTTGTCCAACTATCGTGAAACGTCTGTTGTGTTGAATTTTTCTCAATCCTTAATTTGAGTTTGTCAGTCGCAACTGAAGGTGGGTTCGAGCGCCCTTCATCGTGCACATTTGTTTGTCCGCCTTTAAACATAATGCAGCATTTCCATCCTGAAGCTTCGTTCATCACATCACCATAAACATCCGTTATTTGTTTATAAATTTTGATAGGTCGCACACCTTTCGTATTTAAAAACCGTAGTATACTACGAACCTCAAATTTATCGCGATCGTTGATTCTGTTACACATCTTAAAGACGTACAAATAATCAATACACGAATGTATCGGCTCGCTGCTAGGCTAACCCAAGGGGAGTGAAAGGTGCAGGATCGGCGGCAGAGATAGTGAGAGAACTGCGCGGATTGTCACATTGAAACGTTCTATACTTTCCAAAAGACCCTCGTACACGGGAGCTCTTTTACAAAGTTTAGTTACATGAATTAGAATCAATGTCGCATATAAAAAAAACCCCAGACACTTTAAGGCTGTATAAAGGTCCAGGCGGCTCCGTGGCGTAGTGGTATGTGTGTGACTACTACGACCTACGTCCCGGGTTCGGATCCCGACACGGTCCGCTTGAAAAATGTAAGGCGAGCATTTTTCACAAAAATACACCCTCGTTCGGATGAGAGGTAAAATGGAGGTCCCGTGTGTGAGTGTTGTCACGCACGTTAAAGATCCCCACCTTGCTTGGAACAGCAAGGGTCCGGCAAAATTCAAAATTCTCTAGGTAAAAAAAACCCGCTTCCTGGCCAGTGTAGTACCTTCGGGTGGAGCATTGGAAAATCACATGTAATGTATAAAGATTCAGATGCTTGGTAATAAAGATCACGAATGTTGGAATGCAGATGATTTATTCGTTTTATGCAATATGTTACAATATATTCATTTAAATTACTGGACAGAAGAAAACACAAATGTTAACCTAAGTAAGTCACGTTCATTCCATAAACTAAGTAGGAAAACTGTAGTATGCCAAAATACCCCAATTGAACATGAGTGGATGGGGGATAAAAATGAACACAATTAATCTGACGGAGAATTTAATTACTTATTTAAGACACGGTATTAAGAGAATACCGAAATATAGTCACACGAGTCAGTAGTGATAAGGCGAACGAGACCTGTTGGAATTTGATATAATAATTAAGTAAAAGTAACGTTAAACAAAACACAGTTTCAAGTAACAGATAAATATAGATGTTCCCGCAGAAACAAAAAACGCGGAGGCGTACGCCTAATTTTTGGTCGTACGCCTGCTCGGGCAAAGTATTTATAATTCCAGAATTCGTAGAATTATTATTGTGATTTCTGTTTGGAAAGAGGATTAAGACATAAACAGTTCACCCCTCCATTAATTTGGTTAAGGGAGCTGCTGGTTGAAAGTTGATAAATGGAAATATTTAAAAATCGAAAAGTGGCACCTCTGTGTATTTTTAACCTTATTAGATAAATTAATTCGTAGGTAGCTATGAACTTGTGTGTATATATGAATTTTGTAGGTAAATATGGTCGGTATTTTATAAAATAGGAAGTTGACCGAACACGAAAGTGATTATTTCTATTGATCAGTCATATACCGATGGAACGAGTGTTGATTATATCAAGAAATACATAGCTATTGATTTTCCAATGTTTTGAAATAGGCAATGAAAGGATATAACAAAAAAGCGGGTAATTAATTGCCTTCTATCTTGGTTATGAAAGGCATATCCAAAAATTGGTATTTATAAATACCATGTAATTAAACATTGAAAACAGGAAAATTTAAAGCGATGACAGCTTTGTTGGTGCAATATTTTTTTGGTTTTTTAGTATTTTTTAGCAATACCTGGCCAAAATTGAGATAAAGGAACTTATGTTTTTCTTTTAAGGAAAGTGTATTTGTATTTTTATTAAAATTACTTTGTTACTAAAGCTTAAACTAGGTTGGATTTTAATTTAAATTTATTAAAAATACTATGCAAACAGACATATTTGTAAGGGATATCCAGTTACTACAGTGATGGAATTCTATTTAGAAAGCACTTTATTTTACAATTCTATTAAATTATGACTAAAATTTAACAAGTGTTTTGCGTATTTTAACGAAACGTAAATATAAAGTGATAAAACTAAAGAACCGAAGCAAGGGATGCTAATGCGGAATAATCGTCTTTCGTGTAGGGATAATATCAAAAGGGATTGCTGTGACGGACTGTTTGACCCTGACTATGACAAGTAGAAAAAGGCCTTTCAGGATAAGTTATTGTGTAAATAATTTTTTTCGTATTTCAGCTATTTTATTTATTATTTTCATTCCTTTATTATTTTTATTTCAATAGGAACCTATTCCCGTACCACTGCAGCTAGCCAACGCACCGTTATATGGTTACGAGGTCTACGCCCCTTCATGGTAAATCAAAATTTATCAGCTTATACCAATCAATTTATCCATAACGACTTTAAGTCCGTATTGCTTGGCTTGCAAGTGGTTTATGCCTACAGCTTCAAATTACTGATACGCTACAAAGCACATTATTTTGACTTACTTTGTGACAAGTTGATAAAGCCCTGCTATAAAAGCATTACTTTCAATATAAATTGCTTGGTTAGTATGTCATTCAACAATGTTTTTCCTGGAACTGTTAGGGGTTTTATTTAGCACAGTACAATGATATGACGTGTTGTCTAAAACTATAGCCGATTGTGCTTCCAAATTATTTAGTGATTAATTATCAATCCAATACAGATTTTACTCATTCATTTCTACGTAGTAATTCGGGTATTTTGTTGAAGGAGAAAAAACAATTTAGCTCCACTTATAAATCCATTTACGTTTTTGGCATGTAAGACTATGTACTTATAAGACTAATTACATTATTCTGCATTAAAAGGATAAGTATGCATAACACCAATCCTTTTTCATCCAACTTTGATAACATAACTCGTCTATATCGGTTGAATCCTTAATTAACATCGCCGCTTTGAACGCAAATAGCTAGAAGCCGAAAACATCTGGTTTAATAAAACTAACCTCGTACTAAATAACATAAACAAATGTCTCCAAAAAAACTGGCACACCCCCTACTAAACATCGAACAAGAAAACCTACTTAAGAAAGTTTTGCCATTACCAGACAAATCTCGCTTAAACGCAGCCTTCACAAAAGAATCAGGTGCATGGCTACATGCCCAGCCAACAGTATCACTAGGAACACTCCTAGATATACGTATCACTGTAAGCCTTCGTTTACGTTGTGAAATCTGGGTTCTTCATCAATGTCCCTGCGGCACGATTGTAGACAAGTTTGGAAGACACGGCCTAAGCTGTAAGTTAAGCGCTGGCCGTTTCTCTCGTCATTCTGCAGTCAACAATATAATAAAACGTAGTCTGTTCACAGCACAAATCCTCTGTTCTTTAGAACCCTTAGGCACTAGTCGAGATGACGGTTAACGCCTAGACGGCAAGACGCTCATTCCCTGGAAATATGGCAAACCAGTCGTATGTAACTTTACCAGCATTGATACTTGGGCCGCTTTACACATCAGATCCACTTGTACCTCCGCAGGTGCCGCAGGCATACACGGAGAAAAAAATAAAATCTTAAAATATAAAAACTTAGAAAACAATTACATTTTCATACCGATAGCAATTGAAACCTTCGGTGTTTTCGGCCCTACAGGTATAAATTTCATTAAAGAAATAGGAAGGAAAATATCAATTGAAAACAAAGATCCAAGAGCTACCTCATTTCTTATTCAACAAATTAGCATTGCCATTCAAAGAGGCAACGCCGTCTCTTTTTTAGGAACTTTCCCCCCTACGCCCTCTAGATGAAATTTACATGAGCACAAACACAAAAAAATCTTCAATTAAAAAATAATCATACACCAACAAAGCGAATGTAATACCCAACCTTAACTTCTCAAAATACTTACCTCTCGACCAAACCAATTCCTTCCGCTGTCTATCGCATTAAACAATCAATCACAAAATTTGAATAATAATCCCAAAGACTACACGAATCTACAAAAAACTAAAGAAAACAACCACACAGAAAAACGTTCCCTAGACAAAGCACCAATAAATTACAAACGCAACACGAACCACTTTAACGAACATAACGACAACAACGAATACGAACCCCAAGAATTAACAATAAAAACCTCATGGGCTAGTTTACTTAGTAATAAAGACAATAAAGATTACCTTCAATCTCAAAAAAATACTGAGAACGACATACTATAACTAGAAACTGAAATCACCTACAATATTGACAAAATCACCAACACAATCGCTTTTACCATTAGAATCGCATAAATCAAACTCAAATGACGCAAACTTATATGGAATGGAGAAATTTCTAGTAATTTACACTATAGAAAATCAAACTAAGAACCCGTCGCCTCGGGGTTTGATTAACGGAAACAATTGCTGCTACATAAACTCAATACTGCAAGTGGTTATAGCATGCCAACCTCTCTATAATTTATTTAATAGGTTAGTCAAATACATGCCAATTATCTCAAGAAATAAAAACAGCTTACCAACAATTGAACACATGGTAAACTTCATCTTAGAATTCAATGATTTCTCAACAAGACTAAGATTTGAACTACACTCAAACAAAAAAAAAAACCATTTAAACCAGTATCGATACACAAATTAATTAAAAATACTCACAACGATACGTCCAAAGAAGAAAGACACAAAGAAGATGGCGAAGAATTTCTTAGTTACTTACTCAATAGTTTAAACGCGAAATACTAGAACTACTAAAGTCATTCAGCAGTTACTAGGCAAAAGCAACGAAACACAATTGCCCAATCACACACCATACCAGTAACCGACACACCCCTATCAGGGAGACCTTCAGTGGATTACTACGTTCAAGAATACATAGAGCAGATAATACAGTTATGGACAATATACAACAGTTTTTTACATTACATTTATGTATAGAGAAAGCTGCAACTATGCAAGAAGCACTAGAAACTCTCGTTTCAAAAAATCAAATTCCACACATAACATCGTCAAAAACAACCGAAATAATTAAAACATGGGAACAAATCATATTAGAAAAGCTCCCAATTATACTTATACTACACCTTAATTTCTTCGATTTCAAATTAAACAGTTGTTCTAAAATAATAAACACTATAGAATACTCAATAGACTTAAAAATCAGCTCCAAATTAATGTAACCAAAAAAAAAATTACAGAACCCAAAAAAACAATATAAACTATTCGCCATGGTTTACCACAAAGGCAAACAAGCAACAAACGGCCACTACCTTTTTTATAGAGGGTTGGAAATCTTGCTATGCCCCCATAGTAACTTGCCTTTCCACCTGCGATTTCTAGACTCACTACCATGGGGAAGACACATAAACCATAGTCTAGCCAAAAATAATTCCTTCGATAAATTAGAGGAAATTTACCGGTGAAATCTAATAGGTTTTCAACAGGCAGCCGCTTTCTGTTATTCTAATAACCATGTAAAGTACCAAATATTTCTTTAGCGTGTCAAAACAAACTTTTTGCATGTGAATATAGCAACATAAAAAGCAAAGTAAAGTAGGAACTTTGGCATTTCACTGCCCATATACAAAATCAGTACACATGTTGCGGTTAATTACTCAATTGCAGATATAGACATTATTAACTTGTATTACATGACCATTTCACTTAGTACAACATGGTATGGTGTAGTAGTAATCTGGTGCAGTGCATTCCTTGGCATTATACAGAAAGTTACGGCAAAGTTACATTTTCCTGCAGCTTTAAGATAACAAAATGTACACCCTAGATGTAAGATAATATATCCTTTCACGCTTTGCTGTTCGAGACCCTCTTTGGAAATGAAGACAAGTGGTCGTCTACACCGTTGACACAAGCTATTTACGTACACTGAATCCTACAAAACTAAAATACGGTACGGTCGAGCGACAAATCTCACACCGACACGTTTCAACCACGCCGTTTTAATAACTTAACAACCCGACTGTCGTTGTTGGATTCCTAAATGCGCACGTGGATTTGCCTTATTCGAACAGCACTCACTAAAATTTTCAGACATGTCATTGTCTAAATCAAATTATTTTAAACAAGCTAAACTGCTTTGAGTGAAAAACCTCTTTTAATTTAAATTTTGTAGGAAATATCGCTGTAGAATGACTGAATGATAAATTCTATTAATTCATCAAACTGTCGTAAACTTTTATCCAGCCCTAGTACATTTTCATAACGTCGAAATGTGTTAGCATTTCGAGGAATGCTTTATACGTGAAAGTTTGGAGAACCGAATTTCCTGTTCTTGACGCCACTACATAATTTAAATCAATCAAACGTGTAAAAAGCTTTTACCGCATTCCTATCGTTGACGTTAGCGACATATTTACGTCAATACCAATTGATAGAAAATATTTGTTTAGTACAAGCGGGTTACTAGCTTGTTTGTAATAACTTCATACCTGTGCACCGATTTTTGTTCAACTTAAACGAAACATTGGAAAATCTAAAATCGATATAAATGTTAATGTTCATCTTATAATATCCACTGCCCTTATTATCATGGTCAGACTACGTAGAAATTAAGATTGAAGCCAAGCCATCAAACAATGTACGATATAAGCGCCCTCAATGAACGATAATGAAAGCTCCAGGCGTCGAACAGCAGCTGATTTGGCAAAGGTCTTGTGGTCTGAATTTCCTGCAACAATGTTTTATTGGATAATAAATAAAGATTTGTGTCGTATATTCAGTCGATCGTAATTTTTAGTACGTGGAAACTACACAATAGACGTTACCGCTTTAAGCCTTTACTTCGCTTAACTTAAGATAAATAGTATCATTAGAATAGCAAGCAGCATTGTATTCTTCGGTAAAGTAGTTGGTTCCAAGACAAACTATATATAAACCGATTTTAAGTTTGATCTCTCGTCAAGCATCGCAGAACATTTTAATATTTCATCCGTTAGCATCCAGTGATACATTTGCAGACTACTCGGATGTTGTGTTATAGTCCATTCGATTTAACTTTAGGGTGACGTCAAATGTAGTAATGAAGTGTTGGCAAATGTATGCAAATACATACCTAGATTTGTGCTTGAAAGATACTGCCATTTAACACAATAAAGGTGAACAGTTCTGTACGGTATTGCCATCAATTCACCTTGCCAATGGAAATATTCCTATATCTTTCATTAAATATATTATAATTTAAGCTAACATTGGCATTGTGGTACTTTGTTCATTTGTGACGTCGTCCTAAAGTTAAAGGGAATGGACTATAGTTCTTGCAATTTCTAAACCGACTTTCGTCATCAATATTTGTGATGTCATATATTGGCGACGTTGCTACTATCAAAATAGCAATTCCTCGTAACTACAATGACGCTATCAGTACAATATAGATTTTGCATTTATTTAGTAATTGGTGACGGAATGTGGTTTGTTACTTTTTAAAAGGTAACTTGTAAAATGATTTTAACTGACAAAATTGCAGTCTAAGCTGCTTAGCTTAACAATAAATGTTATTATGTAGAAATTTGTACTAGTGAGCATATTTTAAATATTTGAATTGATTGTTTTTAATGTGTTTTATATTCTTAATTAAATAGCCATACGCATGTTATATCGGGCACGGAATAATAGCCACCAATAATCAAGACTTCTAGAGGTTATGTTTATTAAACTAAAGTAAGAGAACGAACAGTTATGAAAATTTGTTTTTACGGTGTTAAACAACCCAACACAATACTGTGAAAACTAGCTGGTATTTGGGAATTATTGAAATTGCTAGATTTAGAAACTACTGATAATTTGTAGTTCAAACCCTGGACCATCATAAAGCACTACATTGTTAAATCTAATTTCTAAGTCCATACAACAAATATAGTGTAAAAGTTTTATTGCATTCGTTGTTATACGAAGATACAAGCTTGGTGTATCTAGTATGATAGTTTTGCTAAGTTTGAACAGAATGACATGTATGAAGGTAGTAAAATAAGTAACCTTCTCAACAATAGCTCAAGCACACATTAAATTTGAAAATACATTACACTTGGCTATTGATAAGATGGAAGTAAACAACTTTAGCAAGAGAATATTGTCAAAAATTATAAAAGTGGAATCCGAAAATGATCAATTATATCACGAACGAAAAGTGTGAGTTTGCAGCCAATGTTTTAAAGATGAAAATATTATAACCAAAGAAATTAACAAAGCACCTATTAAAAGTTTGATAATTAGCAATAGAAATTCTATTTTGTTTTGTATTTATTTATTATACTGAAAGTTAAAATATGTATTAATCACTATAAACTAAATGCCAATAATTAATTAATTTACAAACATCAATGTGTCTATCGTGTAAAAAATTTCTTTCATTAAAGTCCGTAAGGTTTTATAAATTTATGTTGATTAGTTGCCACTGCAGTCTGAATCCCAGTTGCTGTCGTCGCTATCTTCATTTACATCAATGACCAACGGGGCTATATCCCTTATATCAAATTGAATTTCGCAATCTCATCATTCTTTAGTGATTGTTTCTGTGTGTTGTACAGAACCTGCCCAAACTTGAGGCGTTACGGTCGCTAATGCTTCGTGCCACATTCCCATACAGTTTTCGATAGATCTGCATTCCTACCAGCATGATGATTCAAATAATTTTTAGCAATACCACAAATCAGTTCGATTGGATTCAAAATACAAGGGTATGGAGGCAATCTTAGTACTTTATGGCCATACTGTTCAGCTAAACAATAAATTTTAAATATTTTGGGTGGTTTGTTCCTACAATTTGGAGAAATATGTTAGTCAGCTACAAAGAACTCCACATTTTCTACTTACATTGCCTTCACATGGAGCAGTTCACTTTTGAAAGACACTACTTTAAATCGGATTCCATTTTTACTAAGCTATTTTGCTATTTCCGTTTTCTTCCACGAAATGTTTGGTATTTTTTGTTCTGTAGTACTGTGATACGAAGCATTATCTACGACAATTACTGATGGTGTTTCTAAATTTTTTAGTAGTTAGTTTCAAATCAACGTAAAAAATTACCCTCATTCGTTTCGCCATGATAACTTGATTTTTTGTCGATGAACTAAAGACCAAATCACTACCATCAACAAAACCATTTGCATTGCCTGCATGCAAAACCTAAAATGCAGAATTACTTCATGCTATTACATTATCAAATGTAAATCTTGCTAACCTTTGTTCGTCAACTCTTGTACTTTTTACTTTTCAGATTGTTATCTTGCCAAGAACGGCTTATTGAACCATTTTGAAAAATCCAAACAAAAACAAATTGATACAAGTTTTCCTGTTTGACTTGTATATAAGTTTTCAAAAATCGCACTCTTCTATTAACAACATCGGGCAACTTGCTAACCTTTTTTCGTCAACTCTTGTACTTTTTACTTTTCAGATTGTTATCTTGCCAAGAACGGCTTATTGAACCATTTTGAAAAATCCAAACAAAAACAAATTGATACAAGTTTTCCTGTTTGACTTGTATATAAGTTTTCAAAAATCGCACTCTTCTATTAACAACATCGGGCAACTTCCTAAGTCCCAGTCCTAGATTATTTTGTGTCCACTTAAAAACCATATGAAGAACTGTATTCAATGATCTTTCGCTACCCTTAAAGAGCCCACGTGTGTTACCTTTTGCCACAAGATTTTTACAGAAATATGCTCGCCTAAAATTATTTAATGTTATATAATCAATTTCAAAGTTAATAAAATTTACTCAAGATTTTGGTACATTCTGTAAATTACATCACGAATACCACATTCAGTATACTCCTCAAATTCAGTAATTGGTTTTTGATAAACTCGTTTCTTGGATGTAAAGGGTTTATTGTTTTTAACTATCTTTGACACAGCAGTTGCCGTGGACAGATTGATATTTAAAGCAGCGGCTACACGCTAAAATAGAATTAATGAACTGCAAATTAAAGTAAATAATTAAATTACCTCGCGAACTGCCGTCAAAGAAATAAATGGACTACCGTTATCTCGTTCTCGTTCAAAAAACGCTATTGCATTAGCTACAAGTAGCTTCCCTCTACTTCCTAAACGTAAACCGGACATGGTTTATTCACCCAGACAAAAATAACGCTAGTCTGTTCTGAAAAGAACACTTTTAAATGCAAGCAAGAATAACACAAAATACGGGATAAAAACTAGGCAAGAGGTTAATGACATGAAATAAGTACGCTAACGAAAATTTAACATAATCAATACAAGAAATATTAGTTGTCAACAAACATCTCAAATGAAGGCGGCAACTTTGCAAGACTTGCAAATCGAGAAGGAAACTTTTTTCTGCAGTTAGAATAAGACAAGAATATCATTTGTAGTTGATATGGCGTGACGTCAATATAAATATATAAAATATAAATATATAAAGATCTTGTAGCTTGGTAAAATCAATTGTATTGAAATAAATACTGCTATACAGTTATAGTCTGAATCACGAAAGAAGACAGTCACGTGATTAATACCAGATTCTAGAATCGACGCAAGTATTTAACAAAGTTCCGATTTTGTAACGAGTAAGATAAAGATATAGAATCAGTGCGACGTGTATAACACACATACTTGATGAGTTTTTATCGTATCAGTTTGAAGGTGAAAACTACTACGTTATATGTCGAAATATGATTTAGGTAAGAAAACTTAATTAACGACTAGTTTTGTACTCTGTCCGCATAACCTCACTTGAGTCAGTTTCTTTTATACACAAGTGTAGATCTTCATTTGCATTGTTGTCAGTCAATCCTGAGACGGTAATAATGGGAAAGATTTACATGGAGCAATTGATTTGCCTTTAACTTTTAACACTGAAGTTGGTTATCTGCATATTTTAAATAAAAAGGTATTTCGTAGCAGGTAAATAGACGAGAATATAAAAACATACGGTTATTAGAGTTTACAATTCAAACGTTCGAAGAAAATAAATACCTACTGGCAATGCTACTTTGTCATGTGTTACGTTCCAGTTTTGCTTTTAAAATTTACTTGACTAGGAGACTAGGATAAGCCATTAATTATTATCTCGTGTATATTCCCAATAAAATCATTGCCTTAGTTCATATCTTGTTCTGGCGAGCCTAGTGTTTGAACATTAATCTTCGATTTCCTATTTGTAGCTAGGTGCATTTAAATCATTTATTCTAAGCGGCCCCTATTCATACTGGATTATACTATCAATTTGATATGAGTTTCGCGAGTATTTTTGTTGAACATTTGTTGCACAAATAAGCTATCAACACTTGTTGCATTGGATTTTATTTATGAATTATTCACTCTGTTTTCTAATACCAACGGTTGTAGTTGGAGTACTGATTCTGTCCTTTTTACAATTACCGCGGGGATTGTACAAGAAATTATACGAGCTGATACATGCATCCTCCCTTCAAATTACTTTCTCTTGTGTGTAACGGGTAGATATTCGTTAACAGTTGGAGGTAGCACTAATTTAAAATCTGCTTTTAGTTTGTTTTAGGATGCTCGTTTTAAGATAAATTTTCTAGGTTGGTTGGTTGGTCTCCACCTACATTCTCCCTACTCGACGCTACGTGAGATGACTCACTTCTCGTACACTGGGTATGCAACCAAGACTGCTGAGTAAGACACAAGTTTGGTGATGTCGACTTTTCCGGTTCCGCTTAGCTAAAACTTATGGTTGCTGTGTATTGCTCCTCGTGAAGAAAACCATGGGTTTTTGAAAATCTCACACTTTAGTAATCCCGTGACTTTCTAAACTTTCTACGGCTGTCGCGTTGTATATTGTTACTAACCAACATTACTAATTCTGATTAGTGTTAAGATCACCCCAGCGGTGTTGATACGTTTTATCATCTAGCCTTCTGCAGGATATAATTTAACTACGCAGGTTTTAAATAACTAAAATGTATGTGGCCTGATGCCGACCCCAGATCGTGTGTTTCTTGCCACGCGACTTATACTACCTAAAAGTGTAGGATATTTAATTATTAGTACTAATTTACGATCATTCATCTAGGTTCTCATTTACTATTAAGTGATATGTTTGTTGTATGTGTTAAGTATAGAGTTACGTTGTTGTGGGTTTGCATACGAACACTATTTAGTTTAACCTTTCTGCCATTTGTAACCATATTTTGAAATAGTTATATAGAAAAGCAATTACTAATACCAGAAAGGTGGTTTTTTAAATTATTTATATCGATATATATGTATTCTTATTTTTTTGACAGATTAAAGTTCTGTCTTTGTTTGTACTAATCAACTAATTTTTATTTCAGAGAGACGACTCGTTTTTTTTTCTTCTTCGGTTTGATTTTCGATTACTTTCCCACGCCCAATCTCCGATTGACATTAGCCCAGCATCTCTTCCTTTGGTTACGTAATTTCGTGCGAATCTATTACTTTAATTGGGTTTTCGTTGGTTCCTTTTGACCCGCACGGTTTACCGTAACGCATGCAAAATTAAATAATGGCAAAGTAACTTTGCCACAAGACACCTTTAGGCTTAAATGGGCTAGTGAGTCCGCTAGTTCAGAAGTAACTTTACATACTCCTTACACTTTAACTTGTCTACTTAATATTATCATTCTAAATTTATTATTATTTTTATTTTATTACTTATTTTCTTTCTTTGTCGTGAAGCAACCCCTTACAAAAGTGGGCGAAACGTCGACCTAAGTTTATAAAATGACACGGTCCCAACCCGAAACGATATATATTTATAATGACTCCGGCCGTGAAAGCCTACGACACTATTTACGTGGCTTTCTGTTGAGAGTTGCGCGATTAGTTGTCAACAGTGGCGTGATTGTCGTCGATCAATGCAAATGGGCATTTACTGCAAGTCAAGATGTTATTAAGTTCTATATGGCGAATTGAACACTTTCTAGCGCTATCTTGAATAATGGGATGCGCATAAACCTAATTCGATATTCCTTACCTATCTGGGTCCTATGTCTCCTGTGTAACTGATTTGAATAGCTATAAACATCCTCTTGAAGGACCCCTAGTAAAAAAATATTCAACCAATTTAATGGAAGCTGGGTGGGGTTACAATTTACTAATAGGGCTATTTCATCATACTCTTGAAATTAAAATACCAAAACAAATAAAGTACGTAGTATATTCATGCGCAGCCAGCCATTATAAACCGGGGTTTCCATAAACATACCAATCTCGACAAATACCAATTAATTTTCCATGACTAATCATCCCACGAAATTGGCTGTGACAATATTCTCACGTATCGAAAAGAATCGAAAACCTTCTAATTTATTTAAATATACAAATCCATAAAGTCATAAAATTTATTGCATAGGGATTAAACCCCGATGCAGATGTGTTAGTAAATAGACAATGTGAAAATACCCTTGACATTACCCGGTTAGTGCAATTGGCAATGACCTTGTGAATTAGAACAACATGCAAAGCCCGGGAACATTTTACTTATATATATTGCTATGATAATAGTGTAGTTTAAGGGTAGATTAAGTCATATGGGTCGTAGGATAGATATAAATAACTTTAACTTTAAGAAGATCAAATAATTCAACAATTATAAGAGTAAATCAACTATTCTACAAAAAGTCAATTGCGAGGACACTGCATATAAAAGATATGTAATTAAATGCATGAGAAAGAAAATCCTTTAGTAATAATCCGATATTATTTGATTAGAATAGTAATGTGTGCGTCTGAGATTTCGATGACAGTTGATATTAAATACAGAAAATTGATGAAGCCTAAACAAGTGTTTTTCGGAATTAGAGTGGCAGTTGAGTGTTTGTGTTGTGAGGGGTTTTAAGAAACGTGTTGACGGTTTGAAATTTACCAATAAGGCTGTTTTGTTTGTATCAACGGAGTTGCGAGTATTTTTGAAGCTTAAGGGGGACAAAAATAGGCTATATAAACACCAGCAGGAGGTAATGGGGCTCTCTCTTTTGATTTTCATCGACGCGTCTGCGAATAGTAGTGAACAAGTAATAATATAATACTTAAAATAAATGTTATGCACAAGTTGGTGTAAAATATTTGTACTAGCAGTATTCGAATTAATGAAAAGATAGTTTAAAGCTCCAATGCATACATTATGAAAGTAAGTACAAACTGCTTTCCATATGGTTGTTCGTGCAAGGCTTGCACAAAAATGCACCAATAATTGTTGATGGATTGATTTGGTGGTCTATCCATGGTAAATGGGTCCAGTAGCAGAGTTGGTGGAGTCTGGCTGTACCGTCAAATGGTGATAGAGAACATAGAGTAGCAGCGTGCAGTCTTAAATAGTATCATACAACTTGGGGAGGTTCCAGAACGTGCAGTCCTAGATGAGGGCAACAGTCATCGATAGTATGATTATGGACAAATGTGTGGTGGTGCATTCCAGATACAGATTGTTATTTATAATTGTTTTGTAGATTTATTTTGTGTATAATGGCATTTTAGCCCTATTAGGTATATTTCTATAAATTTAATGGACTAAGAGGTACCGAATGAACTTTTATGATTTATTATTGGACCATATTTTTATGTGGGAATTCTTTATGTGTAAAATTATTTATGTAATATTTGTGTATGTACAAAGTAAAACGGATTTATGGTATTTGGCTATGCGAAAATTAGCGCGAGTGTTATAGGTTTTCCTATGAGCTCTTATTAAAGCTGGGGTAACGTAAGGAGTATGAAGAAGCCCAGTTACTTATAAATAACATTCAATCTGTGGATAAGAATTTAATCAGGAAACATTTGGAAGGATGTATTATTCCAAAGGTGAATGTTTGTAATTTTATTAACGTGTGAAATAAGGATTGATTAAGATTTTTAGTGCAGTATGTTGTTATGAATAAATCGTCATTGTAAACGCGTTTGCTTTTTAGTACGGTAGTATATTTTAGATAGCAGCTGAGCAGTCGTGGCAAACTTCTTTGATGAAGCTGTGATTTGGGGATTTATAGCAAAAAGCTGGCAGTAGTTTGGCGTCCATGAAGGTAGGTCATCTTTAGAACATTATGGCACCCAAAGGTGGGGCTTGGATTTGTTATATGAGGAGCAGACCAAGAAACATCACAGCTATATATATTTTAAAAGAGAAGTACATATATATATATATATATATATATATTACTGTGATAAAGGGCTGTTTAAGGGTGTAGTTTATAGTAGAGGTCGTTTAGGAATTAGAAATTACCATAGGAAGCAGAAAACTGCATTTATTTAATATAAAGTTGAGAAATGGAAATAGTTTGTATATAGTAAGCAGTCAACACCCTGTTATAAATAGTTTTAAGCGACGCATATAGACACAGGAAGACGCATAGTTAGCGTAGAAATAAGGAATACATGCATTAAGTAAATAGTAAATATTTAACACTTTGTAAATAGAGTTTTAGTTAATTTAGGCAATGCAAATAATGATATTTTTCAGTGGAAGCACGCGTATTTATAAGTAAACATAAAAAAGTGTAATTAAACACGCATTCAAAAGAGTTCTAAACAATTAGGTTAATACGGAGATAAGAAATAGAGCTTCGAGAAGCATAGTGTAAATGCGTACAAGTAGTTAATAATTGTGATAAAGACAGGTGATTAAAAATTGCGTAAATAACAGGCAGATATGAAAATTAAAAGTCGAATTGCATCAGTTGTTTATGTACAACATGGAAAAGCGATTAGATTCGTCAAAACACCGCATGTTTGATAACAAGGCACCTGCGAGCAGGCCACAATTATTTGAAAGCAAATAATGTTACATCAGAAACTACTTTAAATGCAAAGATTTGATTGGTTATAATTAGCGACGAGCTTGTAGACCATACCCACTGACGGAGTAGGAGATTAATGATATATTAACAAGGACAGTGATAACGAACTCAGTTTTCAACTCAACCAAGGCCGAGGTGCGCCACTCTGAAACAAACTGTGATACGTAATAGCAATTTAAAGTGAAAAGTTGTATTAGTGCGACTAAGATGAAAATTACGATTGCCGATTAAACGTAAGTAGATTTTGGAGAATTTATTTGAACTAAAACACAATAATAATAGGGCTCCGAGTGCGGGGTGAATAATAAGAAATCCAAGTTCGGGGAGAAGAATAATAATACAATTTACTTGTCTGGGGAATATAAACTATGAATTCTAAGTCTTGGGAAATTGATGAGAATAAATTCCGAGAAGAAGTAATAAGTCGAAATGAGGCGACAGTGATTTGGGATGCATAAGTCTAAGTTTAATAATGGTAGTCTAGAGGGTGATGGCAATAATTTAAATGCAATGGTTCAAGCGTGTGGATAGACAATGTTTCGAATGGGCATGTAATAATTCTGAATTGGGGGAAAATAATTTTTATCCAAATAGATGGTAGAATGCACGAAAAATATTCGCTGATAATGGATGCGTCAATTGCGAGAAGGAAATAGTGAAGAAAATAGACCAGGTTAGATTTTTAGGAATAAGACATTATTTTTCTATTTTTTTATTTGAATATTGAATTTGCTTAATATAAATGAATGTGACAAAGTCAACAAAACAGAGGTCTTGCATACGTATAAAGTGCGTTATATGATAAGAGGTTTTGAACGTTCCACACTCCTTTTTATAAAAACAATAGGTTTTTGGTGACTTTAGATTTGATTAAAAAGTATATGATTTTTGATAAATGAGATTTACAACATTAATTAATTGAAAAGTGTATATTAAATAATTTACAAAAACTGTACATAATATTTGTTTCATTATATAAAATTGAATTAACTTCATTCTATAATTCTAAATAAATGCTAGTCGAGGTCATAAGATAAAGTTAATGGGAGTGATTTGAAAATCTACACAATAAAGGAGGAGCTATAAGTTGAATACGCCATTGATAATGAGTAAGGCAATAACATATCAAGTTTTGTAATTGGTTGACAAGGTCGGTTCAAGATAAAATCCAGTTAAGTTCCTGGAGGGAGTTCATAGCAATATTTATATGACAGCCCAACGTCGGAGATCGACAAATACAGTTAATACATAGAAATATTTATATGTCGACCAAATGATGGGGCGTGAATAATTTAGGGAGCATAGCAAAACAGATTGAGTAACTTATCTATCCTTATGTGGCTAAACCTGCGTAAAATAAAAGAGTAAATTTAATAAATATAAGAAGTAAATCAAGTTAAAGTATGCATTTATCAGGTCTTGATATTACAATGGTGCTGCACTCCCAGAATTTAGAACGCTCTCATACAAACGTGCATCCAGGTAAAAGCTTGCTTAATTGAAATGGGTTGTATACATTTAAATATTGAAATATACAGTAGGTCGAATCAACTCAACAACTTAAAAAAAATTTCTTCCAAGGCTCGCACAACAGCATGCGAAGAAATAGAGTGTTAATGAAGTATTCCTTTGAATCCAACAGGTGTTGCTGAGAGCGTTTGCGACCAAATTACTTTCGCTATGTACCGACCAAGTAACATATATGATTCGGCGTTTGCAAAACACGTCCGAGAGCTTTTTACAGGCACACTCGAATTATACCGTGCTTTGGATTACCTCCAACATGTCATCACTAGACGTTGGTGGTTTTTGTATTTGTATTTTTGTATTTATATATATATATATATATATATATATATAATATACCATCAAATCATGATAGTAGAAAGCATTCAAGCTCGGTTGGTGGTTTTGTTCGGTTAAATTATCAGCGCTTAAAAGCATGACCCAGACCGATCTTGAATGCTTTCTACTATCATGATTTGATGGTATATTATATATATATATATATATATATATATATAACCGAACAAAAACCACCAACGTCTAGTGATGACATGTTGGAGGTAATCCAAAGCACGGAATAATGGGCATTCCATGCGTGTTGTACTCTATACTTTTTCTACGACTGTAGTACGTACTTTTTAAATGTGATACCCCTTTTGTTAATATTATAAAATACATGGTAAGTATAGGAGTATACATTTTATTAATATCATAAATTTATTATCGTTTGTGAATATACATAAATTCAAAGAAAAGTACAAATTTATCATAATAAAAGTAAATAAATTGATTTAAGTTTAGTTTTTAGATTCATTATTATTAACAATATTAAAGGTTACATTGCAATTATTAAACGTCATTGTAGAAGGTGTTTTCCCAAAAACTAAATTTTCTTGACGTTGGAAATTCTTGTCTTTGGACGTTGATGGAACATTTGACGTGCTATCAATTGAATTTTGTATTATGTTGCCTACATTCAACTTATTTGTTAAAGAATCGGCTATATAGTTTTCGGCGACTGATGTTGATTTCCAGCCACCGTGCCTTTTTAAAGATGTTATATCTTCTCCAGCATCTACAAGAATAGTGGCGGAAGATCTCCGGAAGCAATGATCTGTATATAATTCCGGATTGGGTAGTTTTAAATACGTTGCAATTTGCTTTCCCATAGCACCAAATTTATTGATACCCACTTTCTGTGTGGTGCATTTTCCTTTCTGATAATTTAAGAAAAAACTAGGATCGCAAACATTTGATGGACGTAGATTCCAGTATTTTTGTGATTTCATAAAATTACTCGTTATCGTAAAGCTGCGTATAATTTTTGTTTTCGTGTCGGGAACTGTAACTAATATCGCAGAATCAATTCCGTGAAATGAGTAATCTTCATCTGATGTAATTCGTGTCTGCGGCAAGCACCCATAATTCCCATAATTAATGCAGTCTGTAACAATATAAAAATAGCTATAAACACGCATTATTCTCCTAAGTTAATATTACATACTTTTGTCAGAAGAAACTGTTGATCCGGAGCCTCAGTAATAAATTTATTTATTTCCTCTGTTGTAAAAATTTTGGATTTTTTCGATTTATAACCGCTTGACTTCCGTTTGAGAAACGCTTTTAATTTTCCATACTTTGATATATCTACATTATGATGGATGGTGAGACTTGTTCTCAACATAGAATAATGCGTCCACAAAGTAGGAGATTTATACTTATTAGATAATTCATTAAAGTATGCAATTAAAACATTTTCAGAATAAGATGTTGTCTTTTGATCTCTTCGCCAATCCATAAACGATTTATAAGCAATCTCATTTTTTTTTAAAAATTTCCGGTAATAAATTTAATGTAGTTGCATTTGCATCTTCCACAATATTTGGAGGCGTCGGTTCTAGTTCGCTTTCACTATCACTAGCCATTTTTTAAAGACTTTGCAAATACTTTAAGATTTTAAACGCTTTCACAGTATGAAATTATTTATTTGACATTTGTTGGTTTATTATTTGTTTCATAGCCCACCTTTGAAAACTCGGCCGTCATTGGAAATAAGATGCAAGTGCAGGGCTACTTGATTAATAGAAATATAAGCGCAACCGTGCAAATTGAACATTCCCGCACTGGTTGCTTAGCAACTTGCCTAGCAACGAATGCGGGAATAAAAACCTGTATAAAATGTAGTAGATTTCTCTATCAAAAACACACCTAAAATAGGCTTGTTCCAAAACAGTCGTAGAAAAAATTGTATACCCATAAAAGATCCTATTTTTTATTAATAGAATCCATCCTCTCGCCACCGTAGCAAACTGGATTAATTTTTCTGCTACGTTTTCATAATAAAATAACTTATACAATCAATAGCGTCAATTTCACACGTAGCAGAATGTAGCTATAGTGAGGGAAATTTACTGAAGGTATGAAATAAACCATTTCAGCTTGTTATTCGCAGTCTGATTCTAAGAAAAGCCAACCAAACAATAATACCTTTAAAACAACCATTGAAGTATCTAAATTCCAATAAACTAAAATTAGGCACAACTTAACTCTTAATCCCACTTGTGTACGTGTCACACCCACTACTTTAATAATCCATCCACTTTTCTGTAGAAAGGTCTCATTTGTGGGCGTACTTTGAAGTGCTACTTTTCATTAAGCACGAAGAACAGTATTTGGTTAGAACCTAATCCAAATTTTTCATTAATATAATTTCTATTAATATATCAAGCTGTCACATAACTTTCAGCAAGATTTTAAACATTTTTATTGCCCAGAAGCGTATTATCGTTTTGAGAACTCTAGAGAGAAAGTTTGAAAAACCGGATTTCCTTAGCACGACGTATCAACAAGGTTTTAATCAATCAAGTACGCAGAAAAACCTTTTTCGCATTTCTAATGTTAAAGTTAGATTTAAGTTTATTTCAACTGTATTTGATAGCAACAACTTTAATTCATGCCGGTACGGCATTTCAATTTCCTGTAAATATATGTAAATGAATCTCGAGTCAATAAGCTTACAAGCAAATTAAGACTATAAAAGTGTCAAATTTACTCAAAACTGTAATTGCGCAATTTGGAATGGTCGCTACTTTGTATCCTTCGACGCAATAGTAAGAAATTGATGTTTAACCAGAACCTACGTACTGTGTCAACCAGGAACGACCTCATGTAACGAAAATTAAAGCTAGAGTCAAGCAGCAGTTTATATACATGCATATATATATATATATATATATATATATATATATATATATATATATATATGGAAAATATCCCATGGGGGAGGGGCGTAATTAATTAACTTTTAAAAATTAAATAAAATTATTGCTATAAGAGCCATGTATTAAGATATTTATTGCACTGAAAGAGTTTGAATAGAAATTTATTGTACCAGAGCTGATGGTTTATTGGCGTACACCGTTGCTTCAAAACCCCTGAAAATAAAACTGCTGTAATCAGATTTTCCCAAGTTCCCGGGTTTCATTCCCGACATAGAGTACGTAAAATGTTGGGCGAGCATTTTTCAGAAAAATACGCGCTCGTTCGGTTAAGGGGTAAAATGTAGGTTCTGCGTGTGAATGCTGTCACGCACATTAAAGATTGCTACTTTGCTTGGAATAGCAAGGCTTCAAAAATTCAAAATCAATTAAAGAAACTCGCTTCGTGGTCCATTTAGTGCTTTTGAGTAGAGCAGTGGAAAGGCAATTGTAGACTGAGTCAATTCTAGATTTTGAGGAGGCAGTGTAACGTCCTTTCTTTGAGAAATGAATTTATTCGAAAATATTGATTTTATCACTGGCAAAGATGAAATCGAAATATGGTATGTGGCTCCATCTTGTTGCATTCAGCTATCAGCGGTTCCGTGGCTTAGTTAATACGCGTGTGATTACTAATTTCATGGTCCCAAGTTCGATTTCTGACACGGTCCGCATGAAAAATGTTAGGCGAGAATTTTTTACAAAAATACGCCCTCTCTCAGGTAAGAGGAAAATGTAGGTCTCGTGTGTGTGTATTGTCCCGCACGTTAAAGGTCCCTACCTTGCTTGGAACAGTTAAAATTCAAAATTTCCAGCTAGAAAAACTCTTTTCTTGTCCAATGCAGTATATTCGGGTGGAGCATTGTAGAATTAAATGTAATGCAACCAAATATTCCGATTACAACTTACAAATTCTTGCTGCTGTGGTGCCGGAAACTCCATCAATATTTTTATATATTCAGTGAAGTTAAAGTTACAGCGCAATCACACGCATCTTTGAAGAAATGCGGATCAACAATACCTCAAGTCAAAATTGCTCCCCGTACTATTAGTTTATTAGAATTAAGAAGCCGTTGATGTATAGCTCATGAATTTTGTCTGCTCTTATGTTTACTTACGTGCCCGTCGAGATAGAATCTGGGTTCGTCTGGAAAGAAGATATTCTTGAATCTTTCGAACTGGTTCAGCATTGTTTCAGCAAAAGCGTTCCGTAAATTTAAATCTTCGGGCTGTAATTATTGTACTAATTGGACCTTGTAATCGTGTAGCTTTAGGTCCAATTTTAAAATGCGCCATAAGTTTGTGCGCGATATTAACATTGCAGCCAAACTTTTGCGAGTGGTTAAGGTCGGATAATCCTTAACAGAGACTCCAACTTGCTGTATCTTTGCCGCACCTCATGAGGTTTGCAAGCGTCGTTTGTTTTACCGTTGATCCAGTTTTCGTTAATCTTTTGACCCTCTTTTTTTTATTAAATCATTACTTGGGCATTGGTTTAGAGTGCGTAATTAATACTCTGCACGAAAAAAGCGCCAAAGTGTATTGCGTATGTAAAAATATTTCACACAGAACGCCAGCTCTTACTTCGTGAAGCGATCCATTATGACTAATTTTCCAAGCGAGTAGCTTAGGGCCGACACCCACCGGGCGTCTCCTGAATCTTCGGTATGCGCACGAAAATTAAATTAAAAGTGAACTAATTAATGGCCCACCTAATCCATCTCATTAAAATGTTTTATTAATATACACAACTATGCATTAGACACTGACGCTTCAAACCTTTACTCTACCTACTTTGCGAATGGGGTGAAACATATTTTTGATATAATATGCTCCAATGCCAATAGTCATAACAGAGTACAATGGGTATATTTCGCATATTCCTCCGCAAGGAGTAACACTCAGGGCAAGACGAAAACTCGAAAGATTGAAATTTTTTAGTTCTACAAAAGCACTTGTGATTCAAACTCTACTGTTGGTGTAAAATATACATCCCGCCGACTATGTCAATTCAAGGTGGCTCTGTAGCTTAGTAGATATGCTTGTGACTACTAAGATTAAGGTCGCTGGTTTAAATCCCGACAAGTTCAGCTTGAAAAATGTTAGGCAAGCAATCTTCACAAAAACACGCCCTCGTTCGGATGAGAGATGAAATGTAGGTTCCGTATGTGAGTGTTGTCATGCACGTTAGAAATATCCTTACTTGCTTGGAACAACAAGTGTTCCGAGAAATTAGAAATTTCCAGCTAAAAAAGTCGCTTCTTGGCCAATGTAGTAGTTTTGGTTGGAACATTGGATAGAATCAAATGCACTAACTATGTCAATTCAAGATGGTTTTTTGGTTTAGTTGATATACTTGTGACTACTAAAACCAAGGTCTTGGGTTCGAATCGATACGATTCGCTTGAAAAATGTTAGGCCGGCATTCTTCACAAATATACGCCCTCGTTCGAATGAGAGGTAAAATGTAGGTACCGTATGTGAGTGTTGTCACGCACGTAAAGGATCTCTACCTTGATTGGGACAGCAGGGGTTGGGCAAAATTTAAAATTTCTAGGTAAACGACTTGTTTCCTTGCCAATATAGTACCTCCGGGTGGAGCATTGGAAAATTAAATGTAGTGACTATATCAAAGGCGGCTCAGGGGATTAGTTGGTTTTTGTGTGACTACCAAACCTAAGGTCCAGCTATCGAATCCTGACACGGACTGCTTGAAAAATGTTAGACAAACGTTTTTCACCAAAATAAGCCCTCGCTTAAATGAGAGCTAAAGTATAGGTCCCGTGTGTGAGTGGCTTTATGGACTTAAAAAATCCGTACCTTGCTAGAAACAGCAAGTAATTGGCAAAATTAAAAATGCAGGTAAAAGAACTCGATTCCTGGCCACAATGTACCCTCGGACGGAACATTGGAAAATCAAATGTCAAATACTGAGTTGCGAAATGCGCAAGAAAACGCAGGGAGACGACCAATTTGCCATCCGTAAAATAGGCCAAAATTTCATGTCTGCGGAAAAGTAGACTAACAAAATGAAATATCTCGGACTCATAAGATCGTTATATTACCGAAAAACGTGAAACAGATTTTCCCAAATTTAATTCGTTCTGCGCAGTTTTCAAAACGGAAATGTACAATCTCTTCAACTTTTAGAAAAATCATAGCTAAAATAACATATCCGGATATGTTCCAGTTATGGGTTGTAACGCCTTGGCGTTACGTCAAATAGAAACCAAATGAAAATAGAGAAAATTAATCGTACATGGATAAAATAAATGATAACATAATCTGTATATTCTGATTTTATGTACAGTAGTGTTTATTCAGCATGACATTTCAATAAATTTTTAGTTTTATAAAGGGCGATGTACTTAAAGGCAGAGTTGTATCTCTGTGTAATACATATTAGAACGTAACTTGAGCCCATAATCTATTTCAAAACCACAAAAAGTAAAGGAAACCAGATTTGAATGCTATACATTTTTCATATAAAGTTAAGATAGTTTTTGTACACCGCTTATTGGAAATAAGTTCATTTAATAATACACCGAAACAATTGCTACTACAATTTTCAGTTTTACAAAACCTAATTAATAATAACGTCGTTACAACGTAGTTAAACACAGTGAAACGGCAGATGATGTAGTAAAACTCACAGACATTAGGTTAGGAACCAAACATCATCATAAAATACAATGCTGTAATATATTAACCCAGTTACACCAGGAAAAACTAAACAAGTATTAAATCATAGCGAGTCAGAATCTTTGGCGTGTTACAATACAGAAGCAATAGCAATATTGTACAATTAAATAACCCCCATTAAAGAATGAGAGAAATTGTAGAACCTCAACAGCCGCAGGAAAACAATTAACCAACTACTCGCCATGCATAAACGAATAGACATGCAGAAGGTTACTATATCCCATTGGTTATGAAACAGCGACAGTGCTCAACGTAGTGAATCCGCGGATAATCGAAAAGAATCCGGGATCGAATTTAGACAAGTTAGCTCCATAAAACACTGGTGGGAAATTAAATAATCTTTTTTTAATTTGGGTTGCAGCTCGTGAAATAGATGGTCTTAATTAAATTGGCATTTAGTTGAAGGTTTAGTAAATATTCATAAATTGTTTTTTTGTTTTGTGGTGTTATGTATTCTTGACACCTGTTTAACTGGGCACTAAGAGTGCAGTACGTTTACTCGTATTTTAAGTTACATTGTTAATTTATTAGATTTGCAAAGCACATTGGAATTAAATTCAAAAAGTGGATGATGTAGTTAAATGGTTATAGGAACATAAAAAAAGGTGTGACCTATCGAAAATGACCGAATTATTTAATTTCAAATATCTTATGCGTATCGGTTAACAGGAAGATTAGTACGCTACTTACGTTTAACTGCGTGTAGGGAATTTTTAAATATTGTATGTACATGTTTTAGGAAAATTGTTATGCGACTTGAAATTTAATTAGGCAACTTTTAAATTTTATGTGTGCCTGTTTACAGAAATATTGTTATCGACCTGTGATAAAATTTATTTAGGTAACTTAAAAATTTTATATGTACCTGTTTACCGGAATAATATTATGATACTGTATTTAAAATAAGATTAGTCGTCGTCCCAGTTAGACTGGTTTTGCGCCCATAAATTTGACAATGGTAGACACCTTATAAAATAATTGCTACTGGTAATGTAGCTTGATATTGCACCTAGTTAATAGATACAGCTTTCGAGTTTTGTTCCGCTTCTTTCCTATAGGAATCAACTTTTGCGCAATTGTAATTAGCCATTGCACCTCTAATTTGTTACAGGATTAATATTCCTTCTGGACAATTCCAAATTTAACAATTTTACGCTTCATTCACCCGTAAGAACCTTTTTCCGATTGCATCCGGTTTCAATAATGCTGTCTTCCAGATAGATGGGGCTCTGACTCATTGATGCAAACACGCAAGTACATATTTTTATAAAGAACTTCTTAAAGTTGTATCGGACGATGTGCTGAATATATGTTAAGCTGGCCTCCCAGGTCTTCTAAACTTACGGCGTAGTATTTTTCTTGTTGGAGTACCTTAGAACTCTTGTTTGTTGAGATGTTAGATCGCATTAGGGTGTGACAGTTAAATTACAAGTTTAATCTGTGATATGCAATTTATGTCAAATAAATTTGTATTTAACTTTAATTTCCTTCAATATACTCTTCTTCCTTATTTATACACTGTTGCATCCGTGCGCTTCATTGGTCAAAACAATACTGCAGCTCTTTAGTTGTCAGCCTCGTCATCAACTCTGTCGTTTTTGCTTTTACATGTTGTGCAGACTAAAAATGTGTTTAATTGAAGGCACTTTTCACTTTTGGTGACAGGTAGAAGTAACATGATGCAAAATCTGACGATTACGGAAAACCGGAAAGCATGGGAATGCGTTTGTCGGTTAAAAACTGTATCACAGAGAGGATATTGCGAGTTGTTGCGTTTTGCTGGTAAGATCCATTAGCCCCCTTCCTTATAAATCCAATATTTTCTTCCAAACCTCCTCCCTAAGTTTGAATAGGACATTTTTGTAGTATTTCTGATTAACGGGTGGATCCTTAGTCACAAAACAAGGACTTGATATCGGAAAAACGATCAGCATCTTCGACTTCCTCCAGACTTTCAAAAAATTGTTTGTGCCATTTGAAAACTCCTGCACGTAATATAGCACTTCCTTTGAATATTAGCGATTTTTTTTTAATTTCGCAAGGAATTTCAGAGCAACCATGATCGTGGCACTGCTAAGCAACAGCGCCCGCTACAACCAACACTCAAAAGCAAACTAAATCAGAAGAAAAGCGAAACTACGAATTTCTTCTTTGGAAGTACCATTGTCAATACGATCCAAAAATAACCCCGTCCATTCGGCTACACGGTGGAGGGCGCACTGTTACATTATTTAATCACCACAACTGGTACTGCCCTGCCCTTGTGAAGAGAAGCATCAGAGACATCTTTTAGACTGTGAGCGCTACATGGGATAATCGATTAGGCAAACGTCATGTGACTCTAGGGGTTCATGACGGTAGGGCTTCATTCCAAAAACTGGAGTATGTTGTGCTTTTGCTTTTATGTACTTTTAAATATTATACCGGTGATTGTTTAGGAAATGTATGTATTTGAATACTGATTATTTTTTATACTATCATTGGGTTACAGAAACATAAAGCGTATACGCACATGTATCTAGGTTTTACTGCACGTGTCTTATGTATATAGGCGTTATAACACATGACTGTCTAAAAGTGTCAATACCGTTATTTAATTCTTGCTGCGTTATGCTAATATATTTACAATATGTTTTAATATGGATGATTGTCTATGTATAATGTTTAATGGAATTAATCATAAGTATACAATTTATTTATTTTTCCTTATCTTTTTAAAATAACTACTGCCAATCACTTTTTATCACTGTTTAGTTGTAGTTTTTCGTTAAATAGTAGACGAATGGACAGTAATCAACTGAATAGTACCCAAAATTTTCATACAAATACTTGCTGCAAAGTCGCCTTACGAGAACGTTGGTGTTGGTGTGGACAACTAATTTTTGAAATACAATTATATCACAATCGATTTAATACATATTTAACCGTTGTGATAACAGATTTAGGAGATAAATTGATTTTTTTAAAGAGTTACTAATCCCTCGCATACTTTAAAATAATGGGTGTCTTTGTGTTAATAAGTCAATTTGGGTGAATGGTCTAAGTGGTTCATGCAACATAAATTTGAGTTACCGAGTTGTTGGTCACGTTTTGATTGACCTATTTAATGCATGGTAGTATCCTGGTAATAACATCAAATGTCATTCTCTATTTCTGTCGTCTTTAGTGAGCAGCGCAAGGTTGATTTGACGCCGTTCTCCGCCGTTTCCTATCTTCATTTAACTTTTTCTTTGGTCTCTTGTACTGAAGTAACCATTCCTTTATGCAAAATGAATTGAGCCATCATTTGGCACTCCTTCTATATCACCCTTTTAATAACTCCATTTTCCAGAATCATTTCTAAACCTGTCATTATTAACTTTATCCGCACAGTTGATTTTAAATGTTCGCCAGTAGTACCACAGCTCAATAGTTTCTAACTTTCTTTGCCTAATATTAATATTTTGAAGCAGTGTAAGATAATACTCCAAACTTACGTCTAACAACGGCGTGATGCTATGTTACTCTCATGATCGCATGCAATACACTAAGCGGACATCGAAACGTAAGTTTGACTATATCAGAGTACACGTGCTGAGCACAGAACTTCTTCAACTTAGAATTGTGAAACCAACATTTTTCAAACTTTGAATAATCAAAATTTACAATCTAAAATCGACATTGCAATTACTAAACGTCATTGTAGAAGGTGTTTTCCCAAAAACTAAATTTTCTTGACGTTGGAAATTCTTGTCTTTGGACGTTGATGGAACATTTGACGTGCTATCAATTGAATTTTGTATTATGTTGCCTACATTCAACTTATTTGTTAAAGAATCGGCTATATAGTTTTCGGCGACTGATGTTGATTTCCAGCCACCGTGCCTTTTTAAAGATGTTATATCTTCTCCAGCATCTACAAGAATAGTGGCGGAAGATCTCCGGAAGCAATGATCTGTATATAATTCCGGATTGGGTAGTTTTAAATACGTTGCAATTTGCTTTCCCATAGCACCAAATTTATTGATACCCACTTTCTGTGTGGTGCATTTTCCTTTCTGATAATTTAAGAAAAAACTAGGATCGCAAACATTTGATGGACGTAGATTCCAGTATTTTTTTGTGATTTCATAAAAATTACTCGTTATCGTAAAGCTGCGTATAATTTTTGTTTTCGTGTCGGGAACTGTAACTAATATCGCAGAATCAATTCCGTGAAATGAGTAATCTTCATCTGATGTAATTCGTGTCTGCGGCAAGCACCCATAATTCCCATAATTAATGCAGTCTGTAACAATATAAAAATAGCTATAAACACGCATTATTCTCCTAAGTTAATATAACATACTTTTGTCAGAAGAAACTGTTGATCCGGAGCCTCAGTAATAAATTTATTTATTTCCTCTGTTGTAAAAATTTTTGATTTTTTCGATTTATAACCGCTTGACTTCCGTTTGAGAAACGCTTTTAATTTTCCATACTTTGATATATCTACATTATGATGGATGGTGAGACTTGTTCTCAACATAGAATAATGCGTCCACAAAGTAGGAGATTTATACTTATTAGATAATTCATTAAAGTATGCAATTAAAACATTTTCAGAATAAGATGTTGTCTTTTGATCTCTTCGCCAATCCATAAACGATTTATAAGCAATCTCATTTTTTTTTTTTAAAAATTTCCGGTAATAAATTTAATGTAGTTGCATTTGCATCTTCCACAATATTTGGAGGCGTCGGTTCTAGTTCGCTTTCACTATCACTAGCCATTTTTTAAAGACTTTGCAAATACTTTAAGATTTTAAACGCTTTCACAGTATGAAATTATTTATTTGACATTTGTTGGTTTATTATTTGTTTCATAGCCCACCTTTGAAAACTCGGCCGTCATTGGAAATAAGATGCAAGTGCAGGGCTACTTGATTAATAGAAATATAAGCGCAACCGTGCAAATTGAACATTCCCGCACTGGTTGCTTAGCAACTTGCCTAGCAACGAATGCGGGAATAAAAACCTGTATAAAATGTAGTAGATTTCTCTATCAAAAACACACCTAAAATAGGCTCGTTCCAAAACAGTCGTAGAAAAAATTGTATACCCATAAAAGATCCTATTTTTTATTAATAGAATCCATCCTCTCGCCACCGTAGCAAACTGGATTAATTTTTCTGCTACGTTTTCATAATAAAATAACTTATACAATCAATAGCGTCAATTTCACACGTAGCAGAATGTAGCTATAGTGAGGGAAATTTACTGAAGGTATGAAATAAACCATTTCAGCTTGTTATTCGCAGTCTGATTCTAAGAAAAGCCAACCAAACAATAATACCTTTAAAACAACCATTGAAGTATCTAAATTCCAATAAACTAAAATTAGGCACAACTTAACTCTTAATCCCACTTGTGTACGTGTCACACCCACTACTTTAATAATCCATCCACTTTTCTGTAGAAAGGTCTCATTTGTGGGCGTACTTTGAAGTGCTACTTTTCATTAAGCACGAAGAACAGTATTTGGTTAGAACCTAATCCAAATTTTTCATTAATATAATTTCTATTAATATATCAAGCTGTCACATAACTTTCAGCAAGATTTTAAACATTTTTATTGCCCAGAAGCGTATTATCGTTTTGAGAACTCTAGAGAGAAAGTTTGAAAAACCGGATTTCCTTAGCACGACGTATCAACAAGGTTTTAATCAATCAAGTACGCAGAAAAACCTTTTTCGCATTTCTAATGTTAAAGTTAGATTTAAGTTTATTTCAACTGTATTTGATAGCAACAACTTTAATTCATGCCGGTACGGCATTTCAATTTCCTGTAAATATATGTAAATGAATCTCGAGTCAATAAGCTTACAAGCAAATTCAGACTATAAAAGTGTCAAATTTACTCAAAACTGTAATTGCGCAATTTGGAATGGTCGCTACTTTGTATCCTTCGACGCAATAGTAAGAAATTGATGTTTAACCAGAACCTACGTACTGTGTCAACCAGGAACGACCTCATGTAACGAAAATTAAAGCTAGAGTCAAGCAGCAGTTTATATACATGCATATATATATATATATATATATATATATATATGGAAAATATCCCATGGGGGGGAGGGGGCGTAATTAATTAACTTTTAAAAATTAAATAAAATTATTGCTATAAGAGCCATGTATTAAGATATTTATTGCACTGAAAGAGTTTGAATAGAAATTTATTGTACCAGAGCCGATGGTTTATTGGCGTACACCCGTTGCTTCAAAAACCCCCTGAAAATAAAACTGCTGTAATCAGATTTTCCCAAGTTCCCGGGTTTCATTCCCGACATAGAGTACGTAAAAATGTTGGGCGAGCATTTTTCAGAAAAATACGCGCTCGTTCGGTTAAGGGGTAAAATGTAGGTTCTGCGTGTGAATGCTGTCACGCACATTAAAGATTGCTACTTTGCTTGGAATAGCAAGGCTTCAAAAAATTCAAAATTTTCAATTAAAGAAACTTGCTTCGTGGTCCATTTAGTGCTTTTGAGTAGAGCAGTGGAAAGGCAATTGTAGACTGAGTCAATTCTAGATTTTGAGGAGGCAGTGTAACGTCCTTTCTTTGAGAAATGAATTTATTCGAAAATATTGATTTTATCACTGGCAAAGATGAAATCGAAATATGGTATGTGGCTCCATCTTGTTGCATTCAGCTATCAGCGGTTCCGTGGCTTAGTTAATACGCGTGTGATTACTAATTTCATGGTCCCAAGTTCGATTTCTGACACGGTCCGCATGAAAAATGTTAGGCGAGAATTTTTTACAAAAATACGCCCTCTCTCAGGTAAGAGGAAAATGTAGGTCTCGTGTGTGTGTATTGTCCCGCACGTTAAAGGTCCCTACCTTGCTTGGAACAGTTAAAATTCAAAATTTCCAGCTAGAAAAACTCTTTTCTTGTCCAATGCAGTATATTCGGGTGGAGCATTGTAGAATTAAATGTAATGCAACCAAATATTCCGATTACAACTTACAAATTCTTGCTGCTGTGGTGCCGGAAACTCCATCAATATTTTTATATATTCAGTGAAGTTAAAGTTACAGCGCAATCACACGCATCTTTGAAGAAATGCGGATCAACAATACCTCAAGTCAAAATTGCTCCCCGTACTATTAGTTTATTAGAATTAAGAAGCCGTTGATGTATAGCTCATGAATTTTGTCTGCTCTTATGTTTACTTACGTGCCCGTCGAGATAGAATCTGGGTTCGTCTGGAAAGAAGATATTCTTGAATCTTTCGAACTGGTTCAGCATTGTTTCAGCAAAAGCGTTCCGTAAATTTAAATCTTCGGGCTGTAATTATTGTACTAATTGGACCTTGTAATCGTGTAGCTTTAGGTCCAATTTTAAAATGCGCCATAAGTTTGTGCGCGATATTAACATTGCAGCCAAACTTTTGCGAGTGGTTAAGGTCGGATAATCCTGAACAGAGACTCCAACTTGCTGTATCTTTGCCGCACCTCATGAGGTTTGCAAGCGTCGTTTGTTTTACCGTTGATCCAGTTTTCGTTAATCTTTTGACCCTCTTTTTTTTATTAAATCATTACTTGGGCATTGGTTTAGAGTGCGTAATTAATACTCTGCACGAAAAAAGCTCCAAAGTGTATTGCGTATGTAAAAATATTTCACACAGAACGCCAGCTCTTACTTCGTGAAGCGATCCATTATGACTAATTTTCCAAGCGAGTAGCTTAGGGCCGACACCCACCGGGCGTCTCCTGAATCTTCGGTATGCGCACGAAAATGAAATTAAAAGTGAACTAATTAATGGCCCACCTAATCCATCTCATTAAAATGTTTTATTAATATACACAACTATGCATTAGACACTGACGCTTCAAACCTTTACTCTACCTACTTTGCGAATGGGGTGAAACATATTTTTGATATAATATGCTCCAATGCCAATAGTCATAACAGAGTACAATGGGTATATTTCGCATATTCCTCCGCAAGGAGTAACACTCAGGGCAAGACGAAAACTCGAAAGATTGAAATTTTTTAGTTCTACAAAAGCACTTGTGATTCAAACTCTACTGTTGGTGTAAAATATACATCCCGCCGACTATGTCAATTCAAGGTGGCTCTGTAGCTTAGTAGATATGCTTGTGACTACTAAGATTAAGGTCGCTGGTTTAAATCCCGACAAGTTCAGCTTGAAAATGTTAGGCAAGCAATCTTCACAAAAACACGCCCTCGTTCGGATGAGAGATGAAATGTAGGTTCCGTATGTGAGTGTTGTCATGCACGTTAGAAATATCCTTACTTGCTTGGAACAACAAGTGTTCCGAGAAATTAGAAATTTCCAGCTAAAAAAGTCGCTTCTTGGCCAATGTAGTAGTTTTGGTTGGAACATTGGATAGAATCAAATGCACTAACTATGTCAATTCAAGATGGTTTTTTGGTTTAGTTGATATACTTGTGACTACTAAAACCAAGGTCTTGGGTTCGAATCGATACGATTCGCTTGAAAATGTTAGGCCGGCATTCTTCACAAATATACGCCCTCGTTCGAATGAGAGGTAAAATGTAGGTACCGTATGTGAGTGTTGTCACGCACGTAAAGGATCTCTACCTTGATTGTGACAGCAGGGGTTGGGCAAAATTTAAAATTTCTAGGTAAACGACTTGTTTCCTTGCCAATATAGTACCTCCGGGTGGAGCATTGGAAAATTAAATGTAGTGACTATATCAAAGGCGGCTCAGGGGATTAGTTGGTTTTTGTGTGACTACCAAACCTAAGGTCCAGCTATCGAATCCTGACACGGACTGCTTGAAAAATGTTAGACAAACGTTTTCACCAAAATAAGCCCTCGCTTAAATGAGAGCTAAAGTATAGGTCCCGTGTGTGAGTGGCTTTATGGACTTAAAAAATCCGTACCTTGCTAGAAACAGCAAGTAATTGGCAAAATTAAAAATGCAGGTAAAAGAACTCGATTCCTGGCCACAATGTACCCTCGGACGGAACATTGGAAAATCAAATGTCAAATACTGAGTTGCGAAATGCGCAAGAAAACGCAGGGAGACGACCAATTTGCCATCCGTAAAATAGGCCAAAATTTCATGTCTGCGGAAAAGTAGACTAACAAAATGAAATATCTCGGACTCATAAGATCGTTATATTACCGAAAAACGTGAAACAGATTTTCCCAAATTTAATTCGTTCTGCGCAGTTTTCAAAACGGAAATGTACAATCTCTTCAACTTTTAGAAAAATCATAGCTAAAATAACATATCCGGATATGTTCCAGTTATGGGTTGTAACGCCTTGGCGTTACGTCAAATAGAAACCAAATGAAAATAGAGAAAATTAATCGTACATGGATAAAATAAATGATAACATAATCTGTATATTCTGATTTTATGTACAGTAGTGTTTATTCAGCATGACATTTCAATAAATTTTTTAGTTTTATAAAGGGCGATGTACTTAAAGGCAGAGTTGTATCTCTGTGTAATACATATTAGAACGTAACTTGAGCCCATAATCTATTTCAAAACCACAAAAAAGTAAAGGAAACCAGATTTGAATGCTATACATTTTTCATATAAAGTTAAGATAGTTTTTGTACACCGCTTATTGGAAATAAGTTCATTTAATAATACACCGAAACAATTGCTACTACAATTTTCAGTTTTACAAAACCTAATTAATAATAACGTCGTTACAACGTAGTTAAACACAGTGAAACGGCAGATGATGTAGTAAAACTCACAGACATTAGGTTAGGAACCAAACATCATCATAAAATACAATGCTGTAATATATTAACCCAGTTACACCAGGAAAAACTAAACAAGTATTAAATCATAGCGAGTCAGAATCTTTGGCGTGTTACAATACAGAAGCAATAGCAATATTGTACAATTAAATAACCCCCATTAAAGAATGAGAGAAATTGTAGAACCTCAACAGCCGCAGGAAAACAATTAACCAACTACTCGCCATGCATAAACGAATAGACATGCAGAAGGTTACTATATCCCATTGGTTATGAAACAGCGACAGTGCTCAACGTAGTGAATCCGCGGATAATCGAAAAGAATCCGGGATCGAATTTAGACAAGTTAGCTCCATAAAACACTGGTGGGAAATTAAATAATCTTTTTAATTTGGGTTGCAGCTCGTGAAATAGATGGTCTTAATTAAATTGGCATTTAGTTGAAGGTTTAGTAAATATTCATAAATTGTTTTTTTGTTTTGTGGTGTTATGTATTCTTGACACCTGTTTAACTGGGCACTAAGAGTGCAGTACGTTTACTCGTATTTTAAGTTACATTGTTAATTTATTAGATTTGCAAAGCACATTGGAATTAAATTCAAAAAGTGGATGATGTAGTTAAATGGTTATAGGAACATAAAAAAAGGTGTGACCTATCGAAAATGACCGAATTATTTAATTTCAAATATCTTATGCGTATCGGTTAACAGGAAGATTAGTACGCTACTTACGTTTAACTGCGTGTAGGGAATTTTTAAATATTGTATGTACATGTTTTTAGGAAAATTGTTATGCGACTTGAAATTTAATTAGGCAACTTTTAAATTTTATGTGTGCCTGTTTACAGAAATATTGTTATCTGACCTGTGATAAAATTTATTTAGGTAACTTAAAAAATTTTATATGTACCTGTTTACCGGAATAATATTATGATACTGTATTTAAAATAAGATTAGTCGTCGTCCCAGTTAGACTGGTTTTGCGCCCATAAATTTGACAATGGTAGACACCTTATAAAATAATTGCTACTGGTAATGTAGCTTGATATTGCACCTAGTTAATAGATACAGCTTTCGAGTTTTGTTCCGCTTCTTTCCTATAGGAATCAACTTTTGCGCAATTGTAATTAGCCATTGCACCTCTAATTTGTTACAGGATTAATATTCTTTCTGGACAATTCCAAATTTAACAATTTTACGCTTCATTCACCCGTAAGAACCTTTTTCCGATTGCATCCGGTTTCAATAATGCTGTCTTCCAGATAGATGGGGCTCTGACTCATTGATGCAAACACGCAAGTACATATTTTTATAAAGAACTTCTTAAAGTTGTATCGGACGATGTGCTGAATATATGTTAAGCTGGCCTCCCAGGTCTTCTAAACTTACGGCGTAGTATTTTTTCTTGTTGGAGTACCTTAGAACTCTTGTTTGTTGAGATGTTAGATCGCATTAGGGGTGTGACAGTTAAATTACAAGTTTAATCTGTGATATGCAATTTATGTCAAATAAATTTGTATTTAACTTTAATTTCCTTCAATATACTCTTCTTCCTTATTTATACACTGTTGCATCCGTGCGCTTCATTGGTCAAAACAATACTGCAGCTCTTTAGTTGTCAGCCTCGTCATCAACTCTGTCGTTTTTGCTTTTACATGTTGTGCAGACTAAAAATGTGTTTAATTGAAGGCACTTTTCACTTTTGGTGACAGGTAGAAGTAACATGATGCAAAATCTGACGATTACGGAAAACCGGAAAGCATGGGAATGCGTTTGTCGGTTAAAAACTGTATCACAGAGAGGATATTGCGAGTTGTTGCGTTTTGCTGGTAAGATCCATTAGCCCCCTTCCTTATAAATCCAATATTTTCTTCCAAACCTCCTCCCTAAGTTTGAATAGGACATTTTTGTAGTATTTCTGATTAACGGGTGGATCCTTAGTCACAAAACAAGGACTTGATATCGGAAAAACGATCAGCATCTTCGACTTCCTCCAGACTTTCAAAAATTGTTTGTGCCATTTGAAAACTCCTGCACGTAATATAGCACTTCCTTTGAATATTAGCGATTTTTTTTTAATTTCGCAAGGAATTTCAGAGCAACCATGATCGTGGCACTGCTAAGCAACAGCGCCCGCTACAACCAACACTCAAAAGCAAACTAAATCAGAAGAAAAGCGAAACTACGAATTTCTTCTTTGGAAGTACCATTGTCAATACGATCCTAAAAATAACCCCGTCCATTCGGCTACACGGTGGAGGGCGCACTGTTACATTATTTAATCACCACAACTGGTACTGCCCTGCCCTTGTGAAGAGAAGCATCAGAGACATCTTTTAGACTGTGAGCGCTACATGGGATAATCGATTAGGCAAACGTCATGTGACTCTAGGGGTTCATGACGGTAGGGCTTCATTCCAAAAACTGGAGTATGTTGTGCTTTTGCTTTTATGTACTTTTAAATATTATACCGGTGATTGTTTAGGAAATGTATGTATTTGAATACTGATTATTTTTTATACTATCATTGGGTTACAGAAACATAAAGCGTATACGCACATGTATCTAGGTTTTACTGCACGTGTCTTATGTATATAGGCGTTATAACACATGACTGTCTAAAAGTGTCAATACCGTTATTTAATTCTTGCTGCGTTATGCTAATATATTTACAATATGTTTTAATATGGATGATTGTCTATGTATAATGTTTAATGGAATTAATCATAAGTATACAATTTATTTATTTTTCCTTATCTTTTTAAAATAACTACTGCCAATCACTTTTTATCACTGTTTAGTTGTAGTTTTTCGTTAAATAGTAGACGAATGGACAGTAATCAACTGAATAGTACCCAAAATTTTCATACAAATACTTGCTGCAAAGTCGCCTTACGAGAACGTTGGTGTTGGTGTGGACAACTAATTTTTGAAATACAATTATATCACAATCGATTTAATACATATTTAACCGTTGTGATAACAGATTTAGGAGATAAATTGATTTTTTTAAAGAGTTACTAATCCCTCGCATACTTTAAAATAATGGGTGTCTTTGTGTTAATAAGTCAATTTGGGTGAATGGTCTAAGTGGTTCATGCAACATAAATTTGAGTTACCGAGTTGTTGGTCACGTTTTGATTGACCTATTTAATGCATGGTAGTATCCTGGTAATAACATCAAATGTCATTCTCTATTTCTGTCGTCTTTAGTGAGCAGCGCAAGGTTGATTTGACGCCGTTCTCCGCCGTTTCCTATCTTCATTTAACTTTTTCTTTGGTCTCTTGTACTGAAGTAACCATTCCTTTATGCAAAATGAATTGAGCCATCATTTGGCACTCCTTCTATATCACCCTTTTAATAACTCCATTTTCCAGAATCATTTCTAAACCTGTCATTATTAACTTTATCCGCACAGTTGATTTTAAATGTTCGCCAGTAGTACCACAGCTCAATAGTTTCTAACTTTCTTTGCCTAATATTAATATTTTGAAGCAGTGTAAGATAATACTCCAAACTTACGTCTAACAACGGCGTGATGCTATGTTACTCTCATGATCGCATGCAATACACTAAGCGGACATCGAAACGTAAGTTTGACTATATCAGAGTACACGTGCTGAGCACAGAACTTCTTCAACTTAGAATTGTGAAACCAACATTTTTCAAACTTTGAATAATCAAAATTTACAATCTAAAATCGACGATGCAGTTCATTGGTTTAAGCTCTGATAAGCGTTTTTCAACACACGATGGATAGCAACCTGAAGACTATAAATACAAATTCGATTTCTGCATAAATGAGTTCTAGTGCTCATCATAGCCTGGCGTTCACCTCTCCTCCGCAGTGCTCATCATAGCCTGTGAAAACCTTTCCAAGGCGGCGCTCGCCATAGCACGCTTAATCCTAGCGCAGTGCTCACCATAGCCTGCGTCCTGCCTTAAACGTTACCCTATCCGCCGCCGTACCTGGAGGCCGTCGTGGTGATTCATCAACACACAACTAACAAGCACGTACGAACGCTCAGCTCCGTTCCATACTGCACCGACGTTGTTATTGTGATTACATCCGTTAAGCTCTACCACAGGGACGACATCCCCGTAGAGGCATCAACCCTACGACGCCGCCGAAAACTTCAGAAGACACCGAATACCTTCTGACCCTTTGCTTTTGTATATATTTGTAAATAGTAGTTTTTAAGTGCATATAATTTTCAGTTCATAATTGCTTTAACGTAATTTCTACCCTCCACTAAACACACGAAGATTGACGACGAGAGCCGAACACCACCGAAGATGTCTGGACCCCGCCGACCTGTATATATGTCTTAATCTTCACTGTTAAGTTCACACGGGGCCACTGAAGCAACTTCCGAAGTTTCCCAAAGAAAGCCGAAGCCTTTCGAAGACCTACACACCCCATTAAATGGTGCATACGGTTTACTCCTGGCTCCACAGCTCCAGGAAGCCATCTGAAGCCATCCTAACAACCATTTAATTTCACTTTTATTATTATGTTTATTTGGATTTATAATGACTTTTCTTATGTTTATTAAACAATGAACTAAGCCAAGCCTACTTGCTTACAGACGCCGCCCCCCTTCGAACGATAACAGCTAACTTATAAATTTTAAGTTTCTATTATTTTGAGTTTTTCACCCAAACAACGTAAAAATTTACAACTGTTGAGGCTAGCTGCAGTGGTGTGTGACGGGTTTCTATAAAAAATATGTAACTCGGGGATATCCTATTTACAAAACCACTAAGTCAGCTAATTTTTGATTAATGGAGCTCCAAACCACCGGTTCCGCCTAGGCAAATTTTCCTTGCCGTTTTACTTCTACCCGATGGGTTGTTCTTTTAGATAGGTTTCATTTGCCTTACTTCTCCATATCTTCTTCATTGATTTTTATCCAAAGGAAACTTTCTACATCTATCACCACCACATAAAAAATCCACAAAGAAATCACACTTAATCTATATTGTACATATAATATATCTAGTATTAACACAGGATCAATTAATTTTGTATAAAACCCTGCAGTCGAACTGTCTAGCTGCATCACCACTGGAAAGTTCCAAAATTCAAATATAACATATTATATCAAATAACTTTTTCTTGAATGGCTCAATATTCTTTACTCTTTACGCCATAATACAATTAATTAATATGCGATCAATTATGTGCTGCTAGCGCGGTATTTTTATTTTAACAACATAGAACTTTATACTAAAACGCAAATACTACCCAGCTAGTGTCCGAATTCCGCAACAGTGCGCAAATTTTACGCAATAATATTCACTTCACACTGTCTTGATAGTACATGGTTCATCCTACAAGAGAGAAGCCGCATGCGTCATCGCATTTTAATGTATCAGTTTCTTCTTTTAGATTCCTTTTTGAACAAACCCAAATAGTGTTTTACTGGGGCTCACTTTATTCCATCACTGTCTGTTTTTAAGCTAAAACCGCACCTTCAGTTTTAGGTAGTCACTAGTGTAATTCCGCGATACTGTACGCGTTTGAAACAACCCTTGTTTACTGCAAGCGGAGGTTCACATTGTGTCTCCTTGACCTCACATAACCTATTTCTTGTTCAAGTATGCAAGTGACTACATGTGTATTTTATTCTATCATATTTTTATTATTCTTCTCCCCTCTCTAACGATAAATGTGATTTTAATCATGTCATTTGTCCTTCGCATGTTCTATGCGTGTATTCCAATGATGCTTGCAGTTTCACACAATGGCGGCACAATTTTTATCTCCACGTATTGTCTTAATTACTAAGTATTATTTAAACATTTTTTCGTATTTTAATACATCTTAGTGTTTTTGTTGTCCTTTGTCATATCGTATTTTTGTAATACTGTTAGTGGTTCTCACGTCAACACCGTGCCGCGCAAACCGATGTTTAGTGGTTTAGAAATTTTACCGGTTTTGTATGGCACACCATTTCTACATTACTAATTAATTAATTGTGAATGTTTTCCCAAGTTTAAATAATATAAATATTTATGAGTCCGAGTTGGGACCGTGTCACTTTATAAACTAAGGTCGACGTTTCGCTCACTTTTGTAAGGGGCTTCATCAGGACAAAAAAGAAAATAAGTAATAAAATAAAAATAATAATAAAGATAAAAATGATAATAATAAGTGTAAAGTGTAAAGAGTAAGCAGAGTTAGTTCTAAACTAGCAGACCCACTTGCCCATTTAAGCCAAAAAGTGTCTTGTGGCAAAGTAATTGGTGAAAGTAGCGAAAGTGGTAGCTTATATCGGGCGAGAACTTGATACATGAGTGATCGTGAATAGAAAGGAATGTCGTAACGGATCAATGAACGTCAAGGACCGCTGTTGTGAACATAGGCTAGTTTTCCAAATGGAGGAAAGGTAGAGTCATCGTCCTTGTTTGGATTATTAGAATTTTTAGTGATTTCTATGGATTCTCTAATTTTTCTGTTGTAGAAAAATGGAATTTTAGCAATTAGTTTCGTCCTGTCAAAGTTTATGGTACGACCTGTTTTATGTTGGTGTTCGGCCACCGCTGAGCGATTGTACTGGCTTGTTCTTAAGCATCGCTTATGCTCGTTTAGTTTAGTCTGTACTGACCTTCCTGTTTCTCCTATGTATACTAAACCGCAGCTGCAAGGTATACTATGTACGCCTCGGACTTACGACTGTTTTCGGAATCTTTTGGGATTGGTAATATATGTGAAATTTTATTAGTGGGTTTATAGATTGTTTTGATGCTGTTGTATACGTAGAATTTTGCCAATTCGGTCTGTTACTCTGTGTGTATATTGTTATAAACGCTTACCAGGTAGATTGGCTCGGAAGATATCAGGGTTGGTTCGTGGGTTCTTTCTTATTAAAAACAGATTGTAGAAACGGAGTTTGTTTTATTTACACAATAAAATAACTGACGCCAAGTTATCATAATGAGGAGGTACATAATATATAATACAATCAAATCGTACCACATTTTCGGTGCACTAAAATTACTGTTATGTTACGATGTTCATACTGCTAAAGCTAAGTAACAAGGGATAAAGATACTTGAGTATCTATGCGACGCTACATTTTTCGCGTGTTTACCGGTCAAGAGCTAGCAGGCAAGAGAGCGTTCGTCGTTCTTTGCGTTCACAGGCATAGCGCCCCACTCTTCCGATAACGTTCGCTACATTACATTTTATTGTCCAGATATAGTATCGTTTTTAAATACAAAAACAGGGTGTTTGAAATATACCGTAACAATATGGAAGGATTGCTAAAGATTGTGTGTCGGGATTACAGCGTGGTTTGGGGGTTCGTGTTGGATACAGATGCCGGTTTATTATTCTGTCGATATCTGATGTGACGACGCATGTAGGTATCTGTCTATGCGTGTAAGTTTTTAATATACGGAGTGACCTAGTCGTCCGTTAGGTTGGCGCTCTACCAGAATGTCAAGAAATAGCAGAGTTCCGTTCTTTTCAATTTCTATAGTGAACTTAATATCTTTATGTTGATTGTTTATGTGATCTAGAAAATTATTAAGCGTTTGATGTCCATGGGGCCAGATTACAAAAGTGTCATTTACATAACGGAGCCAAGTTTTTGGTTTAAGGTCTGTGGATTCTACAGCTATGGGTTCCAAAGACTCCATAAGTGTACTGGCCACATTAGGTTTATAAAACGACACGGTCCCAACGCGGAACCATAAATATTTATAATGACTCCGGCCGTGAATACCTTCAACAATATCATTTAAATAATATAGTCTAAAAATAAGCTTCCCCAAATAAATTTATCTCTAGAAAAATATACTTGCTGCTTTCTCTAATTGTTTATGAAAGCTACTTTCCTACATGAATGTTTATAAAAGGGAACCTAAATTATCGACATTCATTAAAATTAGTTAACACCATAACACGATAACACGATAACACGATAACACGATAACACGATAACAACATGTCGTCAACGTTAATATTTTGTTTGTTAAATAGAACAGATACAGGATTTAATGCTCGTAAATCTAATGATATAGAAAATTTGCATTTAGAATGAAATTATTAATAAGAAATTTTTATGACTTAAAATATAAAATAAAATATATGGAATTCCAACAGTTTCCACACTGCTAACTCGATGTCTAACTATTTATGTGACAATTATTGAATTTTATTTAGTTCCCGACCTCACTTCTTATCTGGTTCTGCTAATATAACTATATCATTCACATACGTTGGTATTTGAAATACCTCTTCATGAAATATGATACCCATCCCCTTGACTACTCTAATCCTATTTTTCTACAGTCATTAAATAAAGAAAGCATTTTCGCTTCACATTCACATTGAAAAACTGAAATTTATTGAGGGCATGTCACTTTATGCTCGGCGAAGCGATAAAACTAGAAAACGGGCGTTGCCTATAGCAACTAGTAAATAAGCCCCTCAAATTTAATAATTGTCAAATCTAAGAAAATTCCAAGATTCGTCTTATGATTTGTATATACGTAATCGGAATATTAATATCAACGTTAATTAAAACAATAACATGGAAAGTACCGAGAGTGATAGTATCCCTAATACACCGCCTAAAATTATAAATACTGCAGAATTTGTAAGAGTAAATTAATTGCCTGAAAAATCAAGCCATATAACAGGCAATGCCATGCGTTTTTGGAATCGTACAAGTTTAAAAAGTGGTTTACTTTTTAAATTTGCTGTTACTGTAAATATAAGGTTCCTTTATAATTTGACGGTTGTCAAAATTTTGACTTCTTCAATATACGTTACTGTTCATTGTATATTAATAAAGTCAATGATTATAGAAAATTCTATCTCATTACGTGATTGTAGAAAAAAATTTTGTATATATTTTGAACAAAAAGTGACATAAATGCTCTCAAGTGATTACCGCGCTCCGCTCCGCGTCGCGCAATAACTGTCACTTGTTACATTCAAAATTTGGAGATGCACACTTTTAAATTAGTGAGTGAATTCCCGCCATTATTTTTAAAATAGATTTGTCCATTTCCGTCGTTTCGAACAGTTGCGTTTGCGCAAAGGGAATGCGCAGGCGCGGAATGGCGTAAGTGCGCGGTTTGGACACGACAGGATTATTAGTGACAAGACGTCGAACGGTGACGTTTGCCTGTGTCGTTCTTTTGTCTTTTCTCTTTTCAGAATGTAGGTTTCTCTATCGTATCTCTACCTCCTATCGTTCTCTACCTGTATCCTATCGTACTGCTACAAACAAAGAAGAGGGAAAGCGATAAATTTGGTTTCAACGATAGCATGATGTGTCCACACCCAAACGAGATACTCCGAGATTAGCATGGCTCCTGCAAAGGATGACACGCAACATCGTGAAGCGTTCCACATTTTTAAGTGAGTACTTTTTATCTTTATAAGGTGCAACTTGTATCATTGTAAACGTATTTGGCATGTGATACAATTTGACACGCAATTATGTCATAATATTATTGTGCAATATTGTGTACGTGGATCGTATCAGTGTTGCCAACTGTAGTTGTGGCGCTGAACGCGGCGCCGGGGTTATAACACACTTTCGAGCAATAATGAATCACTTTTCGCTCTTAATGTATATTAACTGTTATTGCTTACCTAATAAACAATTTAAATAAGACTAGTTACTAAGCACATTCCCGTTTTACACTTTACCCAACTCTTGTTTCTTCTATATTTTCTATTTCACTTGCAGCCGTTTCTTTTGATGTAAATCGTAAATCACCCACCTATATTTACTTTTCTTATAAGATCCCAAACAGTGTTTTTAATCAACATTGCCAAAAGTCTTCACCCTACTGTAAAACATATTACCGAGTTATCTCCACTTTTATCCTTATCTCTTCTAATATCTTTAGTGTTAGAATTGCTTACCACGAATCGCTGTTTCATTTAAATTTAAATCAATCTGCTGTCAATTTTTTCTCCATTTTATTCTGCATCTCGGTGTATACCATTTTAGTCAATCCTTTGAACATTGGCTCAGTACACTAGTGGTCGTAAAATTTTTACTTTCATATTATCGTCATTTTCGAAATATCACTAATTTACGTCTTGGAAGGTATGTGTGCAGCTTTCTTTCTTTATGTATCCTATCATTCAACTTATATAGGTGTTTTATGCTGTCTTACCTTGATCCATCGCCATGGTTTTTCCTAGTACACTAATTTTAGCTGCTTTTTCTAATTCTTGATCCTATACCGTACCTAAGTTTCCATCAAAATGCATTACAAATTTAGATTAATTGTTAGTAGGAAATATACCCATGACAAAGCATCATTCCTTATAGTTGCGATAGATATATGCGATTAGAAAAATATTTTAACATATTTTTTTATATTCGTAATTGCGCGGTAGTGACAAATATTTGCTTTTTAATACATCTGAAATCAGTCATCTGTCTTTCAAAAGCACTTCACAGTAGCTTGTGAATTATTAGGATTTATAGTGTTTAAGTCAACAACGAATTTCAGTTTCTAAAACCTTAAACATGCAGAAACTATTGTTTCACCAGCAGGTCATTATACATCTTTTCTATTTTCTCCCACTTATCTACATCCGTATTATTTGCATTTTCCACTGGAGTAATATTTAAACAGCAGGGATAGAATTGCAGCATTTACTTCCGGCAGTTTTTAGCCTTTGCGAAATTTCGAGATACAACCTACTGCGATGTAGGAAAGATTATTGACAGCCCGGTTTTTTAGGGTAGAAACTACTTTCGTCCTGGTGTGCGAATATATCTCATAAATAGTTTTAGAGTCTATGCAGTAAAGAACCAAAGCTTTGAGTTTCTCTAGACAAGTATATGAGGGCGTTAAGGAATGACGCCAGTTTCGTACCCTAGTAACCCCATTTTATACAGGGATAATCCTCACCTGACATGATAGGTCGTATTTCTACCATCCGTAAGTTTATATGGCGATGAGCTATACAGAGTATTTGTATTTCCACATAGAGGTGCGTTTATATGTTATTGGCATGGGACAGTTAGACATATTAATAAATTGCGCATATCACGTCCAGTTCGGTAATGATGTTCCAAGTGAACAGACGCACTTTTTAAGAGTTTTTGCTATTATAGACATAGTGCAACTTTAACAAAATTTAAACTCAGTGTTTATTTGGTTGTTAAATGTAACTTAGTGTTAATAAACATTAAAGTAAATTCTGTGCAATGTCGAAACGAAATGTTTTACGAAGAATCTAACAAATATCAGTAAGACTTCTAAAAACGTATTCTATGATTGATTTATGTTAATCACAGATGAAGAACGTCAACCGCTTTAAATAAATTTGCTATAATTTCGGTATCTACGCATACAAATTATTAGGAAAGCGATCAGTGGAACGAGAATAATATCACAATATCATAACATCTTTATCAATAACGTACAACTTTATACACTACAGGGTTTATAGAAATTGGTGCAAAAGCTTCAGGTAGCGACATTCCTTGCAAATTTTGAAATCAAAAGTCTAGTTACGTCGTGTAACTAACGCTAAACCCATTAACCAAACATTTGAGAGATACCCCGTGCGAATCTCAAGACAATTACAATTACAACTCAGTAAAGGTGTTGTGCGATAGTGACTTAGACCAACGTATACATGCATATGAAAAAATGCTCAGACAATTCCCCCATGCAAACGACCAAAGAATGTTATGTTTTCGGACCAGTGTGAAATTTGTAGTAACTTCCGACATCGTAATATCTTTCTATGCAATAGACTATCCGTACTTTTATGAAGAAATCAAATGCAATCAGTCGCAAGTTACAATTTGGGCAGGAATGACATTGGACCACCTGCTTAGACTATATTTTTTGATAATCCTGTAAACATCACAGTTTCATACACGTTACTATTATGTGGTTGCCTACGGAAAAAGCGACAAAAAGAATAGCTGACATAGTTACTCTTCTACAAAATGGTGCTTCACCATACCTTGCTCTGAGTGTCAGTACGCGACTGAGTAAACTGTTTCCAAATCACTGGACTGGACGTAGATCACGAGACCTTCCTGCACAGGTGCCATGACCTCCACGAAATCCGAACATCACCACACCGGACAATGCACTCTGGTGCATAACAAAGGAGGAGATTCGTAAACAACGATACGTAAATGACAGTCCACTTAAAGATGGAGTTTGAATAGCACTCCCAAAGATCGCCCCTGTTGTGCTGCAGCGGATGAATACAAGATCGTGTCGACGGACCGACTTTTGCATTGAACATAGAAGTATGCACACAGTCGTTATAAATAAATGAACCTCAAACCTTTGTGGGTACAATATTAAAATGTTATTCATAACAAATGTTAACATTGACTCTAAGAAGTTTTTCTTTGTAGTCATAACCGTGTTTAATGACATGACTAAACTGCCTTATGTGAATAACGTGTCAAGAGACTTCTCGGCACATCTGTACTTATCCTTATAAATGCAAGAACATAAATAATAAGGGTCACTAGTATAATGCTATTAAAATATGGTAAGGCTAAGTTTGGATTAGGTAGCTTGAAGAACAGGATTGTATTAAATCCTTTTTTTATAATGAATTTAAGCAGAATTTGGCTATTAATTATATTTTCACATAATCAATAGAATTCATACAGTCTAAGCGAGATGTCTTTCTATAGGAATTTATTTTATTGAGTGTTGCGTTGTACATTCCATTTGCAAAAAAGATTAGCCTTTCGATACAAAGATAGTTACAGGTATTAAACATAGATACAGTACTATAAGCCTGATGAAATAATATTAACATATTTGAAAATAATTTAACTATAGAAAATAATGATGTTAATATTTTTGAGATGATGTCGCTCAAAATAAAAACAGCATACCACGTTAAATGATTTGTAATTTATTGTACGGTTCGATAAAGGAATTGTCACCGAAACGTACAATAAATTACAAATCATTTAACGTTGTATGCTGTTTTTATTTTGAGCGACATCATCTCAAAAATATTAAGATCATTAGCCTAAATAACTTACGCTCAGTATAAAAGATTTCTTATATATATATATATATATATATATATATATATATTGCTATGATAAGGGGGTAGCTTAAGGTTATATTAAGTCATAGAGGTAGTAAGATAAATGTAAATATTATTAACGTTAAGAAAACCAAACAATTCCACCATTAAATAGGAGTAGGTCAATTATTTTACATAAAGTCAAAGCGAGCACACTGTATATAAATCACAACCAATTTAATTCATAAGAAAGAAGCTTATTATTCAATAATCAGATACTATTTAGCTAAAATAATAAAGTGTACGTCACATAATACGTTCTAAGTTAAATATACAAGTCCAGAATTGGAAAGAAACGAGCAAAAATAAGGTTTTCAAACGCATCAAGTTTCATCAAAATAAACACGTAATAGGAAAAGATAAACAACCTGGCATACTAGCTATTTAATAAAACCAACGCATAAATAAATAAACGCGTTCAAAAACGTCATTATTAGAAATATGAATACGTGACAAAATACATTGTATTTCGATAAAATTCAACATATTTGGTGTAACAAACAAAATGTATAACGGGCGGTCCGTGATGCGATAAGGTTTGGACTATACTCGACACAAACATAAAGACGTGACCGAAATGCAATAAAATTTAGACCCTCTACGAAATATGCTACACAAAGTTGAACGTCTACATGAGAGATCAAGCGTCTGAACAAGAATCAAAACAAGGAAATTTTAGAAATACCGATTTCTGCAAAGATAGGCGAAAAGTACAACTGCGTTTTTAAAAAACACTTCCAAACTTTTTAACAAATTTATTTACTTAAACAGAAATTAATGTAACATTTTGACAAACTGGTATTAATCGTTCTAAGTCGAAATAAACTGATTTAAATAAATTATTATGAGTCACCTATGCAAACTGCAATGCTAAAACTAAATACTTTGACTGACTGCCGGGTCTCGGGGCTTCCGGGCTATTTATGATGTCATTGCTCTTCACAATTCTGTGGGAACTTGCAGTGCTCATGTCTGCTTATTCTTAATTCTATACTTTGTTACGTTGTCAATCTTACCTTCTAGGTAATTGCGATATTTTAACCGTCTGTGGCCTGCTACCTGCAGTATCACTATAGCCTGGAATACATTGTATTGAATCCGTTCTCATGAACTGTTAATAACTTGTCTGGTTTATCCTTATATTACATTGTTGCATTTTACTTTATATTTTCTTTAATAATTTCTAATAATTCCTAATTATTTCTATTTCGTTATACGTACATAAATTGGGGATACATAACTCGCGTTGATCAACAAACACACGATGAACACCAATAAGAAAATTGGAGTGGAGTCTATAAATACTATGGGGACCTTGTAAACATTCAGTATCTCTTCGACAAGGCACTAATAACGTCAATTAAAAGTTAAATATTACGTAAGAGTGGACTTATGGAAAGTCAATAATTTATTAAAATAGTGAAAATTAAAAAGTGCCAATTTATACAACGAGAAGTAGCCGTTTTGATCTAAAAGCGTAAAGTAAACTATTAATTGAATTTTTTCTAATATTGAAGAATTTAGGGCTCTGAGTGTACCTTTGAATGCACCTATAAATATCCGTCTGAATATACTTCTAAATATTCGTCTGTATGAATAGCTACAAACAGACTTTAAGAAAATTCTAAATAAACGTACAATGAAACACAAAATAAACGTCAAAATACTCAAATTAAGCCGCAAGTCATTCCAAGAATCCAAGAGGAAAATTCAAGCAACAATTAATTAATCAATCTGGTCAACAAGTGAAGAAACTACGCTAACGAGTCAAGCTGTAACAATCCATCAATATTCAGAGGCAGTTCCTAGAGACATGCAGGGAAAACACAGGTCAGAGATTTTATTCATTATTTGTATAAGACTGTTTTTCAATTTTTAACATTTAATATTTGCTATATCAAATATCTGTAAAGGCCATCAAAAATCATTTGAGAATTTAAAAAATAGAGAAAGGATCGTTTAAACGTTTCAAAGGTGCTTAAAAGTAGTTACAGCTGTATTATTTTTGCTGGCTTTCAGAGAACATAAATTTTGGTAGAAGCAGATAAATATCTATATTTTATTCAGAGGCTAATTTTTAAGTATTAAACAAATTAATGATTTATGGACATAAAAGTGTACATATTATCGATTATTATATTATATTATATTATATTATATTATATTATATTATGTTATGTTATGTTATGTTATGTTATGTTATGTTATGTTATGTTATGTTATGTTATGTTATGTTATGTTATGTTATGTTATGTTATGTTATGTTATGTTATGTTATATTATGTTATATTATATTATATTATATTATATTATATTATATTATATTATATTATATTATATTATATTATATTATATTATATTATATTATATTATATTATATTATATTATATTATATTATATTATATTATATTATATTATATTATATTATATTATATTATATTATATTATATTATATTATATTATATTATATTATATTATATTATATTATATTATATTATATTATATTATATTATATTATATTATATTATATTATATTATATTATATTATATTATATTATATTATATTATATTATATTATATTATATTATATTATATTATATTATATTATATTATATTATATTGTATTGTATTGTATTGTATTGTATTGTATTGTATTGTATTGTATTATATTATATTATATTATATTATATTATATTATATTATATTATATTATATTATATTATATTATATTATATTATATTATTATATTGACGTCCTTGATTGAAATAAACACTAACTTGAGTTCTGTAAGGTATAATAGAATAAATGTTCTCACTTATTATAAACTGTTATTACAAAGTATTGACATGGTGAAACCTATAGGTGAAGACCCACTGACTAGATGTATATATGATCCCAATTTATTTGCTTATTAACAATATAACAAGTTCTGTTATCAAACATAAGGCAATTTACAAATTGACACGTTACAGATTGATTCATTTTCATTTTCATTTACATTATTTTAATAGATCGAGAGATAGGGGTTAAACAATCTTTATTGTCGTGACGTAGGGCACTCTGTGTTTTATATATTAAGCTAGTCGAGGCATACAAATTTAAGGAATTACAGGATTTAGAGACTTAGAGGAAATAGGCCCAGTACGAACACAACAGTAAAGTTTTAAAAGGCGACGGCAACGTTAGGGGCTGTGACATAGCAAAGTTGTATAACGAAATAATCGTGGGCAGAAATTCACAGCAAATAAATTAATACGACTTCCAATCGTAGGGCCTATTCACAGCAAAAAAAGGACACCCAACGTAGGGGTGATTCATAGCAATATATATATATATATATATACATATATATATATATATATATATATATATAAGCAAATTTGACAAGTATATTCACTGTATGATAAAGGATAAAGGACTATGCCTACCAGTAATAGAATACCCCAAATGGAATGCCGCGTAATGTACAAATTTCTACATTAAGTACACACCTTTTAATGGTAGTATTATTTTCAACGAACTTCGTTCGTTTATGAAATCGATTTGTCGTCCGTCTGTCCGTCCGAGGCCTTTCTAATGGTCGGACATCAATGTGTGATACATCAATCGATTCAGCTCGGTATCCTGAGCTTAAGTTTTGATGTCAGTTGAAATCGGGCCACGGGGACGCCGTGCCCCCGCGATATTCCGTCGGGAAAATTAAAATTTCAAATAGGTCCAAAATTAATGTGCGATACATATTTGGACTCCCCTAACATAGCTGAGTCGAAATATGGTACCCCCCACAAAATCTGACCACGGATACCCGACCCCCCCGGGGAATTAATTTTATCAAAAATTTCAAATAGGTCCAAAATTAATGTGCGATACATATTTAGAATCCTCTGAAAAAACTGAATCGAAATATGATGCCCCCTTATTTACACACACACACACACAAACACACATACATACATACATACATACATACATACACACACACACACATATATAGCTTTTAAAATATTTATTCAATAAAATAAAATATATTAAAATGTCTCTTTTGTTGTTTATAAATTTTTGTATTTTATCTGAATACTTATAATAATTACAACATAATAATTTTAATTTCTTTAAATTGTTTTAAAGTAAGTCTACATTTGGAAGTTCATTGCGACAATGCCTTGCATTTTCAACTTGTTAGAAATAAGATAGATCACAGCAGTTGTTCTACGGACTGAAAAATTATCAACGAAGTTGACGACTTGGTGTTGAATGATCGCTGAATAAAAGTTTCAATCATAGCTAGAGAAATATGAATATCAGAAATTAGATAGCAACAAGAAAAATGTGCATGACTAAATTGTAGCAGTATACGGAGAAATAGCTCCTCTTAATTTCGAGTGGTGTATTTGTGTAAGTAGTTCGATTAAAGCAGGAAGTCCATCTCTAATCACCCAATATGTGAATATCTTCTGCAAGCACGAACTGAAGACATCATTAATAAAGTTGAACATTTTGTATTGACGATCGTTGAGTCAAAGTTATTGCAAAAAAACAGGAATATCAAAAGCGGGTATTTTTGAAATTGTACTAAAGTATTTATAAATGTGCAGTATTTGTACAATGGCTTTCCAAATCAAATGAGCAAATGCCAAACGAACTTGAAAGCGGCTATATGTGATAAAAGATCCAATAATTATGCTCAAATGTTCTGCTTGTGCACAACAACCTCAGGTTGCATGAAACAAGAAGTTTGCAAGCAGTAGCCGACGAATATTGCGTTGAGGAACCACACCATCCACTTACAGACTCAACCGTATCTCCAGCCACAATTATCTTTCTCTGAGAACTAAGAAAGCACTTCAAATGGCATCAACTTTTATCCAATGACAACTTAGATTACGCCAAAGGGTTGTATTTTGCAAATTTTCAAAATCTTAACAACTTTTATGCTAGAAATTAAATCTTATTTGTTTCCTGGCTTGGTGTTTTCATAGTTAGGTAGATAACAAATAGTTCCTATCACAGTACACGGATATGTGAAAAAAGTACATTCCAAATAAAACTGTAAAAACTGTATTTGATGGTTAAAATATTGATAACCGTAGGAGCTGTTTTGCAGATTTTCTATGATAACATTTTCCAGTGTTCTGTGAAAGCAATCATTATTGATTTTCTACTAACACATGTTTGCACATCGTAAGCAATTTCGTTTAATTCTACAGTTAATGCAAGTTTTCAGGTAAGAAAAATTTAGTAACTACAAAATTACAACTGCTATAACTGCAGAGCGCCGAAAGAATAATTGAAAATTTTCTAGGAATTTTACAAGAGCGTTCTGCCGTTAGAATATAGATTTCCCTAGTGTAAGATAATTGGACTGCATAGTTAAATGTTATTAATTTAACACTGTACAAACATATTTTTAATCACAAGACACTCAATTCGTTTTAAAATCAATATTGAAGTGAACTCTATTCATTGTCCATTATTCGCTCCACTATAAACCCGAATATTCATAAATACATAATGAAAATCCTTAATGTACCGAGATGCTGTTATGAGGATCACTGATCATAATTACTACAATATTCACTACACTACATTCTTTCATAATACGACAAATACACCTTATTTATTATTACTTTAACTGCAGACCATTAATTTACTCACACAGGCACTAATAGACATATTTCAATTTATATAAATGTTATGGTGTATTTCTTTTAACAACTCCATTTATTTTATGCTACCTGTGGATTAATATTTGTAACTGAACTGATTTTCCTGCAGATCGTAATAATATTCGAACACTCTCCAGAACTTTCTAGATTCTACCAATCCCCTCTATTGTTCCTTTTGTATCGTTGCTCTAAATACAACCTTGTAGCAGGCAATCAGTTCACTGTTTGTTTGACGGTTATATTCCATACGCCGTTTGACGTCATCGCTACAATATTGAACTTTAGGGTCATCTTCAGATTCTTTTTAAATAATATTTCTTATCCATATTACAGCAATACTCTGCAACAAAGATTATTCTTATTGTGTGTAGTTGCATTAAATAAAAGCGTTGCTGCATCGTCATTGTTTGATGGTGAAGCTGACAAGTTAGGTTAACCAAATGGTCAGTATGTTCCAACTGTAGTCGCATTTTATCTACCGTTTTACTGCTGAAATCGAATTAAGTCGTTAAACGACGTCAAAACTTGTACGGCCGTGTTTTGTTACCAAATATCTAGTATAATATACGTTAAGCTTTTGTTGTCATTCTGCACTTATAGCCGACAGCGCGTATTTATTTAATAAAGCTAAAGCCCATTGTTATGTAGAGAAAATCTAGCAACTTTATCTTAAAGCCCTTTACAAGCTCAAATTGTGTAATCTGAAAAGTGACAATAATTCACTATACATATACGAGATCAAACATCATCGTATCACGTAGTAGTTGCCATACGCTTCTCACTGACATCAAAATTTATTGGATGCGCCTTTTAGCTCGAACGGCTTGCTGATAAAATTTCGACGTTACACTAGTAGCAGGCAGAAGTTTTATCAGCAGCTCTCGCTGAAGTTTAAAAAGTTTCTTTAGAACACCACTCTTGGGAATGAAGGCGTACTTTCAATGTATAACATTGTGATATCAGTTATTTTGCAAATTCTAGAGAAATTTTGAATTAAGTTTCCTAGAACAAAAGTTGAGCCAGTGTTTTAAATATTACAGCGCCTAGAAAGTAATATTTTGTTTTCGCGAAAACATTAGTATTACTGTTGTACTTTTACATCTTTTGTATAAATGGTAATACATGAATTAGAAGAGAGTTTCTGTATATTTGTAACTTAATATCTACATACATAAACATGCCTATTGCGACTTAACTTGAATTAATTATTAAAAATCATTTTAGGTTACAACTATATTTCTGTTTGTTTCACTTCTAGTTTGGTTTGATGTACTTTCAAAATGCTAAAATTAGGACCAGCTAGACTTACCTGGTATAGACAAATACGGTAGCTTTGATTCATGACTTATATAATTTTCCGATAGGAAAAAATTGTTTATCGCCAAGACCAGTCAATGCTTTTTTATTTTACTACAGAAGGGCAAAGGCAACTCAAGAACAGGAGTCAAACTTTTCAAAATTCGGACCATAGTAGATATCTTGGCATTTTTCTGCGGGTAGTATAGACAGACATTAAGTACAAAGTAACTTGGAAAAATTCTATTCGAGACGACTGGCGCCGACATCAAACTTTAACACGTGTATATTCAACATAAATTTTTACTAAACCATTAGCATGGATAATGGAATGACCATATATTTAAAATCTGATTAAATTTAGGTATAGATTTTGAAATGTTGATGTTAGTAAATGTTCATAAGATTGTTTTGTTTTGAACTTCCGTTTGGTAAACATCATTCGGGAAAAAATTAGTTCCCATAGAACGTTGAATCTTCACGCAAATTTCTTTGAAGTTTGGAAATTGTGTAAAGTACAGAAATTTATAAAATTCTTTCAAATTTTCTTTCTTGTTGTGATCCTTTCATTGAAACTCAATAATTTACAGTCGAATTTGACTGCGAACATCTGAAGCACTGCGCTATATCGGACTTTTTTTCAAATTTGAAGGTAGTAAATCTACAAACAAAATTGTGTTTCATAGTTATTGTGCAATTCTGCATAAAATGGCATGTATATAAAGTTGCAACCTTTCGCTTCGCTTTTCAAGAGTAACAGCTTTCATACCAGAAATATTACCTATCCATCAACTAATACGCACTGCAAACCGTTCCAATTCAAACTATATTACGTTGGTGTTCTTTATAGTTTTTGAAGATATGGCGTCTTGTACTATCATGTGTATTGTGATGCCTATTTTCGAGTATAACTAAGAGCTAAGAGCAAAATGAACTTCCTTATAAGTTACCAAAGGTTTGCTATTGTAAAAGTGTAAAGTTGTCACGCGCATAATATACGCCGCCCATCTACTGCACAAAAACGGTCGCCTTTTTTCTTTTTAATTGAAAAGGTCGTCTAGAAATGTCTAATTAATACCAGGGTCATGTAATGGAAAAAATTATCAGAGGAAAGACATTAATTAAGAATAGGCGTTTCTGTTACCAAAAGTGATCGCCCTTTAAAAGCAGGCGGGCTTGAAATGAACATAAGCCGTCACGTCACCAACTTCCTCATAAGATACCAACAAATTTTTCGTACAAAATTATGTATTATCATTTAACCAATCAAAATAAAAAAGTTTAAACATCGACAGACGGCCGCATTTCAAGAGCAGACGAGCTCAAAGGCGACGAAAACTACCCTTGCGGATCTTATCTTATATGGAAGTGATTACTGCCTTGTTTATACCCAGCTGGTTTTTGTATAAAAGTGATAAATACACCTTAAAGCAGTCTCTAATACAGGGAGGACAGAGTTCTCGTGACCCCAACCCCGTTCTCATCGTCGCCAACGTTATCTGTGTGAATAAATCAGTATATTAAAGGCAAAAATCAGCACTTTTCAATATATTTACGACACACTCTTCAAACATAATTTTGAGCTCCCGTCCTTGTTTTTTTTTCCTATATGCGCGTCTTCCTCAAAGTACTGCTATAAGAGCGTCGGGCACTTACAGGCGGTCGCATTTATAAAGAAGACGCATTTAATGACAATAAACTAATAGATTAAGAACTGTAGACTACATATTTTACCAACTTAAATTTTCAGTACTGACAGGGAATGGAACTGTACTGAAGACGAGTATTGTGCTCTTCAGACAAACCATAAATATTTGTTATGTACTGGATGTATGGGATGTTAAGGTGATATGGATATGTTAATTATAGGGAAGGACCAATTGCTTTTTGTAGCAATACCGATGGCAGTGGAGCGGTTATGTAATAAATAAAGCAACTACAACGAACTACTTAATAAAGGGTATAAATACCTTAAAGCCTGTGCCGATCGGGGCAATAAAAGTTCACACACAAAAGGTTCGCGGACAACCAAGAACACGCACGTTGTGTGATGGTGTCGCTTCCAAAAGCTCTCATACAACTGTCTTCTGCAACGGTTCGAGTACGACTGTCACTTCACGCACTGCCGGAATAAAATGTTTCACTAAAACTGTAGGGTACCCGCACTAATAGTATTTCTTGTCACCAATACCAATAAATGTTCGATGATGACGTAACATGTACTGTAAATACCAAACGCGTCTATAAACCAAGAGTAGGTTTTAGATAATGCACCGACACCAATATGTGGTTTTTAGATACGTTTTGCGTCCTAGCTCAAGCTAACGACGTACCTGCTACGAAATGGTAATTCACGGTTGAAATATGATGGCAGGTTAAGAATTAAAGTATTTTAGTGGCGCTTGCAAACGCATTGTGAAGTATTATGTAGTGGTTGTGAAGTTATTAAGGATAAGGTAAGTTGTTAAGAATATATAAGCCCAGAAGCTATTAACTCAATGTCAGTAATACCATTCACAAAAATATTTATCTTCCTTTTACGATAAACAAAAGTGTATTGTTATTAAAAAATCCTCAGTGTTGCCACTTATTACTGTTTTAGTATACCACTTAGTTATTGATGTTGCAAAACAATTTGCCCATAATATTAATTCTCGCCAATATTATTATATGGCTCCGATAATCTTAACAAAAGGATTAAATTGAATTATGCTATTGACTATTTTCAGAGTATGGACAAGGAGGTTAACGCTCCATCTAGCACTTCGCTAGGCAGCAGACAAGTTTACTGCATTTATTTAGTTTAGATGAACGCAGCGGAGTTGGCGATTTAAGGCAGTACACAGCAGAAACTTAAAATGTCAACTGGTTATAGTATGTAGAAGAAAATTGAACATGAAGTAAGCTGACATACAGTTTCCCCATCAACAGGAGTTTGGGCTATTGGGATACCATTCAAGTTGTTCAGTAAATTCAATTCCATTACAAAACGATTGTTTAAATTAATTGCTAATGTTCCATCATTCGACGGAGCCTGAACATAACTTTACGGAAAAAAATTTAAATATTACCAACCATCAATTAAACACAATATTTAAAAAAAATCATAACACTGGTATTTTAAAGAAAACGTGCATCTTTTGCAAAACCAGGATACAGGTTCAAGTCCTGTCCAAGACCTTATATTTTCCTTCTTTCAATTACTAGCTCAATTTGGAGTGATCATTTGGGCTTTACTTAAAAAGTCTAAGTTATTATTTCATCTTATGAATTGCAATACGTTAGTATTTATTAACTTACCTTATGTAAAAAAACTACTTATAATATTTATATATTAATACTAGGCTTATAGCCATGATTTTGAGCGTTGCTTCCTGTCTATATCTGACATAAGTCAAAAACTTGACAATGCCAGAAATGATTGACTAAAATGCTAAACGTAATTGAAAGTTAGGTTTATATATAGTAATGTACACAATTTAGATTTGTAAATTTCCCAATTATAGCCATCGGTCTCGGTAGCGTAATTGGTAAACGCACAGTTCCGGCAAAACTGAGATGCAGGTTCAAATCCTGTCCAAGACCTTATACTTTCCTTTTTTCAATTACTAGCTCGATTTGAAATGATCATTTGGGCTTTACTTAAAAAGTCTAAGTTATTATTTCATCTTATGAATTGCAATACGTTAGTGTTTATTAACTTACCTTGGGTAAAAAACTACTTATAAGATTTGTATATATATATATATATATATATATATATATATATTGCTATGATAATCGCCCCCAGTTGATATGAAATATTAATTTTAAGACTTTTACCCCGACTAGCTTTCTGAATAAATCTTATTGAATCAAATAAAGCAATTCTAGAACACACAATATAATAATTGATAATATTTACAACACTCAAAATTTTCCTTTTTGTACAAAATATCTACATATACCAGATTTATGCTTTCCTGAAATCCAGCAACATCTTTTAATCATATTCAGTGACCTTTGTATGTTCCAAGATACCTATTCCATTTTCATAAATCTTTAAGTGACTTTTACAAATATACAATGCATGACAAATATTAAATTGAAACAATCTTTCAATAATATAGTGTGTTAAAAATTGCTAACCTGGAATGGGTTCTGGAGTTCCATCCTAGTCTATGACCTGCATTCCTTTGCTGCGTCCGCTTTGCTTATTGGTGTGACGTCCCCATACTAGAATTTCTTCACATTAAAATCGTGCCAAATTACAGTACATCAAAAATTAAAGCGTCCCAAATCGGAATATGTCCAAATTAAAATATGTCTATTTAAAAAATATCTCCAAAATTATAATATCTATATTTTTAAAGTATCACCAAGATTAGGATATGTCCAAAATTAAAGCCGTCTCCAATTAAAGGTTCCAAATTAAAGTCCGCAAATTACAGTCCCAAATTACAGTCCTGTTTCGTTAATATTAGAAATGAATTTAATTAAGTTGTTTAACTTACGTCTGTCTATAGATCGGCTTATATTTCATTGCACAAATTCTCACACTTTTAAAACTGCTTTGTTTTGATTTTTACTTCACTAGTTACGTGAGTTTTCAACACCATCGAACATAGTTGTTGCTTAGTTAAATGTAGACTAAAATGTCGTTCCGTTACTATCGTATATACAAGCCCTTCCTCCAACTGTTTTCATTGGCGAGTTTACAATCTGGGCCGGTACTTTGGCCTTATCTAGCAGAACGCGAAATATTTACGAATTACTTAGTTTAAATCTTCGATGAATGCTCTGTTCGTCACGTCCGCATTCAGCTTGTTACAGTATTATTCAATAATTTTACAACTTTTGGCTTTTAATTTACTTACGTATTTGATGTTTGTTAATTTATCACATAATTTAACCGTCTAGTGTTTATTTGTTTCCACAGAATAATGATTTTAGGAATAAATGTGTTCTATTCTAGTCACGTAACGATTTTCTAATAATGAATTATTTAGGATGCGTTTACATTGATATTTTAGACCAAATCGTTAAATATTTGCAATGCCTATTTATCTATGCTTCCCGGTAATTTAATTTTTGATGCAATTTATTGAGTTTTAAAATCTTATCTTTACCTGTAAACTATACTTAGACATATTTATGTTCTCATACATTTAATCTCCTGTATTATATATACAGTGTCCTCTTAATTGACTTTATGTAGAATGACCCATTTACTCTTATAATTTCTGGAATTATTTGACTTCCTTAAATTTAAAGTTGCTTATATTTATTCCACGACGTCTATGATTTAATCTACCTTTAAAATATCCTATTATCATAGCAATATATACATATATAGTCGTGATAAGTGTTCATGAGAGGTAATTGAAACCCTAACTTTAAAAATAAATCCCACTAAAATACAGTAGAATCCGGAAAAAATTTTATTTTTCGTAAATTTAAGGTTACACCTTGTATAATACAAGCGTACCTTTATTCATTGATGTACAATGCAAAAATGCAGAATACACGTGAATAAAATTACCCTGAACTATATAAGTGTATTGTAAATAAATAGCAAGTAATGTAAGTTGTAGAAATAATTAATTGTAAGATTACTGTAAAGCGCATGTAAATGTGAACTTAAAAAAAGATCGTTTTAATACAAAGCCGTTTATTATACTTATTAATTATCAATACAGTTTAGATAAGATGCATTTGATTTGCTGTAAATAGCATAAAAGAGTACAGCTTTACGCATTTAGTTTGAGAAACCTTTTATAAACCCCAAAATTAATAAATCATTTTATGCACTAAAAGCAAATATCTCCTATAAAGCGCAAATCCATTTGCATTAAAAATCAATCAAAGTAAATTAATTAACCCGCGGATTGTAGCAATTGATTCTAAATAAAATAACTTTCTAGAATATAAAAAAGATGTCATCGGGATTTAGGAATACATCAAATTCGCATAAACTCATTAAATAAATATTTTCATTCTAAGAAGCAGCTTAAACGTTGAAAATAAAACTTAAAATCTTTGGAATAAGGGATATAAGAGCGAGTACCTTTAACATTAGTATGCGACGCACAACAATAGTGTATAGGTAAGACAAGGGCATATAGAACGCGTCACAGTACCTGGAACGAAATAAGAGGGTCATAAAGCTCGACGAATTTACAAGTTAGTTGGGCATTCATGGAGAACATTACATCACAATGTTTGAGATTATTGTGGTAAATTTTCAAAAATAGATAAATTGGTATATAAAGGAGCGTTTAAGAGGTATTCATAAATTAGTAATAAATTCATTGATTCGATTTCATTCATTAGAGCACTTAATGTTATTTTAATCAAATAGCATGAGCTGTTGCTATGCGAAGATAGTAGTAGAAATATGTAGTAAACATATTGTAGTTTGATATTTGCGAGGCAGCAATAAATAAAAAGTTATGTTTTTAAACGCAAATTACATACGAAAATGGAATTATAAGTTACTATGAACAAGAAAAATTCTTCGAGACAACGCTACTTTAATAATTTTTATTAAATAATCGAAAAGAAGAGTTAACCAAAAAAGTACTTTGATAATTACTGTTGGAAGTCAGGAATTTTAATTTGGAGAACTTGTAAGCTGTATGGACATTAATTTAAAATAAGGAGGTTTTAATTTCGAAATGTTTTTGTGGATTCTGCGAGCATTATTTTAGATTTAATTTTGACTGAGATTAGAGTATTTAGATATAGAGCCAAATAATTTTTTTGTGTGAGGGATTTTTTTTACCAGGAGTTTGTGTTTAGAGTTCAAAATACTCTGACCTTTAATAGATTATATGTCAAGGATTTTTTCTGGCGATAACAAATCTTACAAGCGTGGAAATAATTTATAACCAGGTAAAACGATCCTTAAAAAGAGTAAGTTTAGTTCTGTAAAAATAATATAAGGTAAGAACCAATATTTTTTACTTCATAGAAATTATTATGTGTTTGAAAAACTATGTTATACATACTTTAGTATGAAAGAAGATATTTCGTATATTTTGTATAAATGCTTTGTGAAAATGCTGCGTTTTATTTCATTTTGAAAACTCCGTAAATCCGTTGAGCTAGCCAGGCAAAGAGAAAAAAGAGGTAACGCTCCAGAAGCGGCCTTATCACAGCACTCTTTCAGTGGCACCACAACGTGCGGCCGTACCACAGCAATATATATATATATATATAATATATAATGTTGTGATAATGGGGGTTGTTTAGGGGTGTATTAAATCGTAAGCGTCGCGCAGTAACTGGAAATAGCAATAAGAATCAGAAAACTGCATTTATTTAATAGGAAAATAAATAATTCGCTCATTATGTAAATAGCAAACATTTAACACCCTGTATAAGGACCGCAATTAACTTTAATCAAAGCCAGTAAGCATATCTTTTAATAATAGAACGCGTATTCAGCATAGAAATAATTATACATGTAATTAAAGTACGTCAAGAGGCGTTCAATAAGTTTATAGAATGGATACGCATAAGATAAAACTTAGTAAATCTGCATGCAATTACGCTTGTAATAAAGAAGGAATGATAAAGCGCTTTGATAACAAAACGCACTTTCACAGATAAGTTCTAAATAGATACATAAACGAGAACATCACTCATAATTACATCAGTTATTTTGTTCAATTCTTCAAAAGCTGTATTTACACAAAACTACAGACATAAGTTCAAGTAAAGTCCAACAATATCAACCAAAACAGGCGGTCAAAAATTGTAAAACAATAGCAAATAACAGCATGATACGAAATTACAGAATAGTTTTGTCAGAAATCAGCTTGAAAAGCCTAGGAATGTCCAAAACAAACATGGTTTGTTACAACACTTTGTAAGGCTGTTTGGACAAAGCAATCCAAATGTAGATAGCAAAAGTTATATAACGCCCAGAGTTGATAAGAAAGGGCAGTCTCAATTTAAAGCAGGTCAAACTTGCAACACTCTGAATCAAATACTTACGCGTCAAATAAATAGGTTCTAAATTATATTATTGTAAAAAGTAGTGTTGTGTAATAACAGTTGACGACGAATTACGTTAAAAATATATAAAAAAGCTTTTGTCGTTTTGCAGAAAACGTGAGTACAAGTTGGTTAATTAATTTAAATTATATGTTCGTGATAATGTAGGGCTTTGAAGGTGTATCTAAGGAATCCAATTCTAATTCACGATTCGAAGAAAAACAATTCTAATTCACGATCCTAAAAATCCTACGAATTCCAAGTGGGATAATTCAGAACTTCTAAGGTGTATGTAAGGAATCTAAGTTTTAATTAAGTAAAGAGGTCCAAGGCGTGTCCAGGAAAATATAAAATAAGAGCACGAGGTAAATTTAGAAAATAAGGAGTAACAAAACTATTGCTTCAAAGCAAGTGAACAACTACAAAGCAGAGTATTGGTTTTTGATTGAAGATAATAAGGGGGTGTTGATCCACAACTTGCAACAACTCATCAGAATATCACCGATCAGGACTAACTAGTATAAGAAATCTTTACAAATTTAAATTTAAATACTGAATATATTAATTTTTTCTCAAATTTGTAAGGAGTCAACAAAAATATTGAAAACGTTGAAATTTACGTGATAAGCGTAAAAGGCCGTGAACGTTTCAGATTTTTTTCAGTAAAGGTGTCGTTTTTGGTGACTTTAAAATTAAATTAGGAAGATATAAATTTTGGGATAAATAATTCAAATAAAATTAATCAATTGAAGGGTTTATTTAAAGGATTACAAAGATTGTGAAGTGTGGACATTATTTCCTGTTATTATACGAATATTGATTAACTTTGTTTTATCAATTCAAACAGGTAGGAGTTAAGGGGTAAATTAATTTGATCATTTTAACGTTGTACATACACTCTGTGTTAATTAACTGGGCTCGCGGTGGCATAATTAAATTAGAGGGTTAAAGGAAAAACACAGAGCGGTGGTATTCAGCAGGAAACTGGACGTTTACTACATCGGCGTGCGGCGTTATTATATCAATATATATGTATGTATGTATATATATATATATATATATATATATATATAAATATTTTAGGTAGGTAATTACACAAGGTAAGTTGATTAATACTATTATATTACAGTGAATAAGATGACATAATAACTTAGACTTTTATGCAAAGCCCAAATGATCATTTCAAATCGAGCTAGTAATTGAAAGATAGAAAATATAAGGTCTTGGACAGGACTTGAACCTGTATCCTGAGTAGTTTAGGGGTAGGTTAAGTCATAGGGGTCGTAGAATAAATATAAACATCTTCAGCTTTGAGAAAAGCAAATAATTCCAGAAATTATAAGAGTAAATCGGTCACTCTACATAATGTTGATTAAAAGGACACTGTATATAAAATATGCGGAATTAAATGCAGGAGAACATAAAAATGTCTAAGTGTAGTTTACAAGTAAAAACGCAATAAATTGCATCAAAATTAAATCACCGGAAAGCATAGATAATTTGGCATTGCAAATATTTAACAATTGCGTCGAAAATATCAATGTACACGCATTTTAAATAATTCATTATTATAAATCGTTACGTGACTAGAAGAGTACACATTTGTTCAGAAAACCAACATTCTGTAGAAACAAATAAACACCAGGCGGTTCAAATTATACGATAAAATTAACAAACATTCAAATACGTGAGTTAATGAAAGTCAAAAGTTGGAAACTCTCGAATAATATTACAATATGCTGGATGCGGACGTGACGAACAGAGCATGCATCGAAGATTTAAACTAAGTAATTTGTAAAAATTAGGAGTATGCGAGATAAGGCAAAAGTATCAGCCTAGAATGTAAACAAACCAATGAAAACAATTGTGGGAAGGGCTTATATATACGATAGTACGGAACGACATTTTAGTCTATATTCAAACTGACCAACGAAGTATAAATCAAAACAAATCAGAGTTAAAAAATGCGAGAATCTGTGCAACGAATACTGAGTCGATCTATAGATAGATGTAAGTTAAACAACTTAATTAAATTCATTTCTAATACTAATGAAACAGGGCTTTAATTTGGACCTTAATTTGGGACATATTTAAATGAGACGACTTTAATTTGGGCTGTAATTTGAGAAGGTTTTACTTTGAGATGGCTTTAATTTGGGATCTTTAATTGAGACGACTTTAATTTGGGACTTCTAACTTTGAATAAACTCTAATTTTGGAGATAATTTAAAAATGAACGTATTCTAGTTTGGACATATTCCGATTTGGTGCGATTTTAATTGGAAGCGATTTATAGGAGGCGATACTTATATTGAGCCGGCACATCAATAAGCAAAGCGGACACAGAAAGGGGATGCAGATCATAGACTAGGATGGAACTACAGATCCCATTCCAGGTTAGCAATCTTAACACACTTTATTATTAAAAACTGTTCTGATTTAATATTTACCATACATTGTATATTTGTAAGAGTCATCAAAAAAATTACTTAAAAATTTATAAAGCGTAATAGGTATCTTGGAACGTTTGAACGGACCGGAATATAATTAAAAGATATTTTTGCTGGCTTTCAGAAAAAGCATAAATCTGGTATATGTAGATATTTTGTACAAAAAGGAAAATTTTGAGAGTTGTAAATATTATCAATTATTATATTGTGTGTTCTAGAATTGCCTTATTTGATTCAATAAGATTTATTCAGTAAGCTAGTTGGGGTAAAAATCCTAATTTAACATTTCATAACATTGGGGCTTAAAATAATAATAGGGTAAATCACAGCAATATATATATATATATATATATATATATATATATATATATATATATATCATATATATAATCAATATTTCTTCAATTCTGCTATAACCGAAAATAGTAAAAGCAGAACCACTAATTTTTCCAATGCTCATTTGTTGGAGAAATTAAAATACATTTATAAAAAACAAATTAATATTACTCAGCATATAGAAAAATTGATCCTTCACAGCAGTGATTTAAATTCTAGAAATGCAATAAATATTTGCACTAGTAAGATGAAAACCATGGAAACAGCTATTGAAAATGTGGCTGTTCAAATTCGCAGAGAGATATTAAATCGAACCAAAATCCTTTGCCTGATTCTGTACACTTAAAAGACATGTATTATGTGGACCATTTAATAGGCGACATGAAGGAAACAGCAGTATGAATTTTGTCCCTTACTGAATATGCAATCTATTCAGTGTTGAATGGACGAATTAAAGCTCCAAAGCATATGGAACTTGGTATAGCTACGAAACGTATTACAGACAGTGGTGACGTTATTAATACTTTGAATCGACTAGGACACAGCATCACCTACTCCAACGCTGAGGAACTAGAAACTAAATTGACTTGCTCCTCGTTCAATGATAAATTCGTAACACCGTAAGCAATAAAACTGATGTTACACCTTTATTTACTGTTAGTGTTGTCACTTTTCAAAAAAAGAGGCGAAGAATGTTTGGTGTATTAGATATAGAAATTTAGTCCTATTGCAATAAACGTAAATTAAATGAAGTAATTGATATACCGTCATCATTATCAATAGATGAAAATAGATACAAACGTATAAGGTAACTATATAACCTATGGATTTGTTTCACTTGCATTGCTAGGTTTAAAAATACCTATGTGTGTAAGTTGGAATAGTCTTAAGAGTACTACGTTGTTACCCATACAATCTATCAGCTACTCACCACCAATAAATAGGCATCGTTTCGTCGCGCAGTGGTAGCTCACTTACTTAGTGTTGCTCAAAATATTGCATTCCAATGCCAACAGCCTTATATTAGCGATACGTAACGCAGGCTGTTGGCATTGAAATGGAATATTTTGAGCAACACTGTAAGCTACCACTGTGCGAGACATTGACGAATACTTTCACCAGTATACTCTAACTAAGAAATAATTGCGCATCTATTAGTTTATATAGATGCACATTTGCAACAATTACTTGTATTATAAGTAATTGAGTAATACATTAATTCATATTACTAGTTAGCATTTTCTTTTTCTTAGAACACTGTCAGATACAGCATTTTTTTTTTGCTGCAACGAAAAGTGTTCAAGCACTGTCTTGACCTGTAATCACTGAGACCATTATTTTAAAGATGTTTACGCCAAATCTATTAGAATACAAGTTTGCTTTACACCTTCTGCAAGAGAACCGAAAAATGAACCTAGTAACGAGCTAGAATTGAACAGCTTTGTTATATTATATTATACTAGTGAAATTTCGTTTTTTTAGATGCCAAATAAAAATTGGTAGCACGAACCTTAGATTATGCGGTGTTAAATTAAAGTCTTGTCAGGATTTATATATTGATTATAAAGCACAATACTTTAGGAATTGATTTTACTCAACTTCAATTTTTACTAGAAAATACTAAGCAATAGGTCTTTAAAGATACATTTGAGTTCGAAGTTTCATTAAAGAAAATTTTCTACTCTCAAATCTAGTGTAATTTCAAGAGGAAATGTTAGTATTGCAGAACTCCAAAATGTGATGGGTTATCACGATGCAGTTGTTTACTGTTCCGTCTGGATACAACAGTTGAAATTAACTTTATGCAGTAATAAAACGTTCGCCGTTGTCGCTAAATGCAATTATGTACCTTATATTAAAACTGAACACCTGAAATTGCAGCGTAGTTATGTAGAACGAAACCGTCGCGAAACTTCAAATGAAGTTCATCAAAAAAAAAAAATTATTTAGTCAGTTTTCCAAATGTAAACTTCCGTTTCTGTAGCTATTATCCTTACCCAGATGTTTTGATAAATGACTTATTGAAGGTTTATTATAACTGCTACGTACATCGTACATCGACGTAACTGGACGGACAATACAAGAATGACCGGGCTCAATCGGGGAGTAGGTGGTGTTTTATAATTACCAAAAATAAAGGAGAGACCTGAAATAAAAATACACACACTCATTTATAATTCACAACAAAACATGAAAAAAACCTCTAATTAAAAAAATATGTTACAAAAGAACAGTATAGTACCAAAAAAATTGAACACAAACTTAATTAATACTTATAACTATTATACATGACATCTTAAACAGACATAAAACGCAGTTTAACCAAACTCAAAAAAATCAAATCAAAACCAAAAAAATCATTGATTAAAATGGCGAACTTACTACAAATCTAAAAAATAATCACAAAAAAAAATTCAACGCTAAAAACAACAGCTCCAACTCATCATCGTAAGCATAAAGTTACATACATCCCATTGGCACTACGATCTCTTAACTAACAAAAAAAGATGTGTAACCCAAAAAAAAAGAAGACCAACAGTTCTAAATCACCCTCGTGAGCCTACAATTAAATATGTAGAATGGTTACAATAAATACAATCTTAATTAAAATATCATTTTACATAAAGATAAAGATAATCATGTTAAAGCTACAAAGTATAGACATCCCATAGAACCTAATAAACATATTGTTTCGACCATTTCACAGTTAAACACACCCGTGTGTCCAAGGTGTAGGTTTGGTCACACCCTCTCTAATGACTGGGCAGAACAGATGAACTCAAGATTACGCAGTGCGGGTGTCCTCCCATACATGTTTTTAACAATAAAAGTACTTACCACACAGTGGTGTGTGCACGAAATTTTATCAAGTAACGAAAAATAAAAAAGATAACGAAGAGTAGACGTTGTCGTATACAGACCGAATCGAGTAATAAACTCGTTTCTAACAAAGACTACATTTAATGCCGGCGTTATCAAATATACCAAAAAGCGATTAGAAACTCAGACCACGCTTTATCAAATAGAGTATGATCCATTATTTCAACAAATCTCTAGATTGAAGTAGTATATGAAGTAATTATGCGCTATAAGAATGTGGGCCAAACCAACAGACACCTAAAACAAGGTACCGACTATTCGATTGTAGAGGAGCTCTTTGTTTTAAAATAAATAGATTTAAATGCACATTATTAGAAAGCGTACTTATTGTCGTAAGGTCTAATATACCGAGTGTTGTTAGAGGTTCAAGCAGAATCTCCGTAAACGAATAATAAAAGACAAAAAAGATACGTTTTAATTTTACCGTTGGAAAGTGAACGTACCAGCAAAAGTGGAGAAAGCAATAGAAAAAGGAGAAAACATGTATGTAGGGTTTGTAGATTTTGAAAAGAATATACGGCAATGTGAACTGAGAAAGAATGTTCGAAATACGTAAAAAGATAGGAATGAGTTGTAAGGATAGACAGATAGTACGTAGCTTATACAAAGAGCAAATAGCGGTAATAGAATTAGAGCAGGTGTTAGGAAAGGGATAAACAGGGGCGTGCACTATCCTCATTAAAAATCAGTTTGTATGTCGAACAGGCAATAAATACTGTCAAATGCAAAATATTTATTTGGGGCTATGATGCAGGAACAAATTATTAATATGCCGAGATTTGAAATGGAAACAGTACTAATAGAGAGACGCGGTATGAAAACTTTCAAAACTAAAACACAAGTGTAAGTAAAGGAGAGGAAAGTAAATCTAATACCAGAATGCAAATATTAAACAAGAATTTACAATAGGCAAAGGATTTCTGCTACCTAAGAAGCCAAGTAACGCAAGATGGCAAAAGTGCAAAAGATTCACAACAATGGTTGGCACAAGGTCGTGCTGCATTTAACAAAGAAAATCAACTAGTGTATTTGAAGACTACAAACATGGAAATAAGAAAAAGATTGCCGAAAGCATATCTGTGAAATACAACCCTGTACGTCTGTGAAACGTGAGGAGTAGGAGAAACGGACAGGAAGACAGTTTAAAACCTTTGCAAAGTGGAGTTGCCGACGTATAATAAAGATAATATCATGCACAGACAAGGTTAAGAGCGTATGGGTACTAGAAATTGTAAGGAAGGAAAAAAATATGTGAAAAACATTTAAAAATAGTGGAGGTAGAGCGATAAGAGACCCTCTAAGGCATGAGGGAATTAGAATTTTGTACACACATAGTAAAAGATGTGGGTTGTGAGAATTTCAGAGCAATGTGTAGGTTACCTCAGAATAGAAAACGACGAAGGTGCGTGTGCACAACCAGTTCCAGAATTGAAAAAATAATGATGGTGATGGTGATAACAAAAGATACGGAATGTTATCCCTGCCCTCCCTTCCACAGACACACACACACACACACACACACACACACACACACACACACACACACACACACACACACACACAAGGCTAAAAGCCAATGCTGATTTATAATACGTCGCAGATGCTCTTTAAGTCTCTGAAGATGACTATTTGTTATTTTGCTGTTTTTCAAAAACAAAAGAACTCAATGAGAAGATGGGAGAGATTAATTTAGCAATTACACAGTTTTTTATGATCGAAAATGCGCATAGAAGTGCTTTGTTTATACTTCATAGTGCCTTATAAAACTTCTATGGTTATTATAGTTAGTGTTCTTATAGAATCCGCAAAATATAAGTTGGTTGTCAATTCAGCGGTCTATTTAATGCAGGCGTCTCCGTGGCGTAGTTGGTATGCGTGTAATTACTAGGTTCAAGGTCTCGGGTTCGAATCCCGACACGGTCCGCTTGAAAAATGTTAGACAGACGAACATTTTTCACAAAAATACGTCTTTGCTCGGTTGAGAGGTAAAGTGGAGGTACCGTGTGTGAGTGTTGCCACGTACGATAAAGATTCCTACCTTGCTTGGAACAGCAAGGATTCGGCAAATTTCAAAATTTTTCAGGTAAAAAAAGCTCGCTTCCTGGCCAATGTAGTACCTTCGGGTGGAGCATTAGAAAAAATCACATGTAAAGTCTATTTACTGCTGCCCAGCCAACCAAATTGTCTTATATAGTACTTCGTAACTGCCTTTAAGTTCTCCTACGATTTTTGTTAGTTAATAAAAATGACCTCGGAATGAGATTACTTTTCTCTACATCCTCGACTTATATTCTTTAGAGCCACATAAAAGTTGCTCAGTAGCAATTCACTTGCTTTAGATTACTAAGATACACTACAGGTGTCGAAATAATCCTGACTAAATTTTAAAATGGGTTTGTTATATCAGTAAAACAAAAAGACTCATTTTAACTATAGTGCAAGGTGCAGCTTGAAGATAGTATCAAGCCAAGTCTAATCTACATGCTTAATTATTGTCATATATATATTTTTGCAACTTTTTCATCCTGTTCTATGGTAACGCATATGTAACAAGATATAAAAAACAAAAGGTCCTTCTGTTTTACCAGAAAGAAGGATTTCTGTTAGCGAACCTAATTTAGTTTCATCTAAGGTACTAATTTTAACCAATAAAATGGCGATTTTTCACTTTTCTTGTATTTGTACGTTTGTGGTTGCTTGATTAAACATACAGTTTTTATTACGTTAATGCTACTCATGTTTTTCTCAATTTTATTATTGCCATATTGGTTGCTCATATATATACTTCATGTAAACAACCCAAAAATCAAGAAAACTAAACATTTCAATAATAAAAAATACACAATTCGTTAATTATGCAAAAAGCAAATACCAAACACCCTGTACAAAATCAACTACTAACTACAGTCAATGAAGGGAAGCTTTTGCTTTATTAATTTAACAACATTTAGTAGAATGAATAACTGTGCACAATCCAATTTATTTAAAAAACTAATTCATTTTAAACAAATACAAATTAGGTGTATCTAAAGTAAAACAAACGTGAAACGAATTTTCTTCAAACTCGGCACATTAGTGTAAGAAAATAATCAATGTGTGCTCATAATAAACAAGCTTTTCAATACAAGCATATTTCATAACGCAATATGTTATCAAACACATTTAACTTAGGTCATCTATTACGGAATCTCATTATAAAATTTAACCTACGTGATGTTCTAAATGTAGAAATCGCAACATTTTCAAAAAAACCCAGAATATTGCGTAAACAAAATATGGATCCATACGTTTTGGCGTACATGCAAGATTAAAAATAATAGGTCATAAATCCCTGTACAAAATTACAATTACGTGATGCTAAAAGGTACAAACTATCAACTGCCAACGAAATTCATAATATAAAGCTAATTGTCTACGCGATTTTTAAAATGTATGAATGATGCATATAATACATACATAGAGAGCGGTCAACCAATAACAGCACGTGGGATGGCTTGTTTATATAATACACATCAAACTGATAACAGTCATTGATTCCTTAAACCGAAGCACGAGCTGTACTGATTGAAATAAAAATATTACGCAAAGTTTAATTGTGAAGTGAAACAAAAATTATTAAGTGAAAGTAACAATAATTAAAACTTCAAGTAGAGAATATAGTCAAATGCGCGTTCAAACATATGACTGTATAAAAAATCTGCCGTTGGCATAAAACGTAAGTTTAAATTTAGTTTAGTATTAAACAAATCTTTACAATTTATTAATTAGGGCATTAAACTATTCAATAAGAAATCGAACTAAACAAATCAATAAGAAATCGAGCTAAGTACAGGCGTAAAACTCCAAAACTCTAAGTACTAAATATAACAAATAGGAAAATTCTAAATATGGACGTAAAGCTAAAAGCAACACGAAGTTACTGGTTAACAACACGCTGATGCAGTTCAAGGTATTGGGATGCACTCAGAGCTACGCGTTTACTACTTAGAAGCCACTAATCTAGCAACCGATTCAAACCAAGAGGCTCTTGCAGGAAATCAATCGGAAAAACACCAGGTTAGCAATTATATTTAACTAACAGCATAAACGTTATTTTTTGAATATTTGAAACTTACATGTACTTTAATATCTGTGTAAAGGGTCATCAAAAATTTTGTTGATACGTAGAAACTACGTTAAAAGATAGAAGGGTTTATTGAACGTTCATAAAATATATTCCAGATAATACATAATTATTTTTGCTGGCTTTAAGTGCCTAATTAGGGTTATAATTTGATTATAAACAGATTTACTTTAATTTTGATTCGAAGGTTTTAAATACCAAATGACATTACGACAGTTGTAGAGTTGTAAATTGTACATATTTCAAAGTTTATTATACAAATTGTGGTTAAATTTGTTTATCTTGTTCAGGTATGAAATGTTAAAGGGAAAGGGGCAAAAATTGTTTGTTATCATTGCGTCGTTCATTTTGTGCAGGATAAAACTGAGCTAGTCGTGGCATAAATTTTATTGTATGGTTTTTAAAATTATTCTAGACTTATTAGAGTCACAGAGCGGTGGCTGAGCGTCAGAAATACACCGCGAGTTTGTGGATATCGTATCATTGTACATATATATATATATATATATATATATATATATATATTACTCATATTTAGACCAGGGTAGAAAATTAAATAATCACATCAAATAATTTTAATCACCGTGTAGAAGCTTTGGGAAGAGGTACGCTTTATTAAAACCGTGAAGCATAAAAGGTTATTAGTTTCATTAAACATAAGAGATTTAAATCATGTACAAGACGCTTTATATTAAAAGAAACAGTATTAACAAGCTCTACGGGTAATGTAATTATTCCTAAACAAATGGAAATTACGTGCAAAATTTATATTAATTAACCCTATTTTAAGTAACCGGTAGTAAAACAAAGTGTACACATAATAATTAATAGTTAACTTGTATTCGCTAAAATGAAAGGATAGAAGTCAATTTTAATTGGAGTTAATTAAACCATTATTAATAATAAGCATAAAAGTGTGAAAATCCAAGATTATAATACCAGAAAATAAAGCTCTGAGAATTAATATTATTTTGAACACCTGCGTAGTTTAAATATCACGTACGGCGAAAATTGTGTAGATAACAAATGGTTTCAAAGAATCTTGAAGAAACCGTGGCTTAATATTCACGAGAAGGTGCGATACGGGGTTATTAAACCCAGAGAGTCCACATGGACTAAAATATAATCGATAATAAAGAATATCAATTTGCACCAATACGAACAGGTTAGAAAAGGAAAGAGAAAATGCGTCAAGCAAAGACACATATAGTAAAAGGCGTGATTTAAGCAACGTCACGAGGGTCACAATTGGTTGAAAATAGGATGCAAATATCAGAGGTAGAAACAACGATTTCTGTACAAAATTAATTAGCTTTTCTCGGACATGTTTGCGTGCCGTGTGAGAATTTCTGAGTTTTGAATGGGGCGAGTGAAAAATTCGTAAAAACCGATGCGCGAGCGACGGACTGGGAACATGGCATGAGAAATTCTTTAGAATTACCCGTTTTGGGGAACAGACCGACAGACAGGCTTTTTGCTATATATACCGAGGTGAATATAAACAAGGCCTCTTAGACTTTTGACTATTCGATGCGTTAAAAGCTCTTACATCCGCGACTTGATTCAAGATGTTAAACAGTGCATTTTAGTTTGATAAAATAATTTAAAGTTTGCTCGTATATTTTAGTGATTCAAAATAGTTTGTTATTTACGTGCTAACATGAATGTACTTCAGTGCACTTAGATACAAGGTAATAAAATTTAGTATCACTGTACCAATTAGCAAAATTTACAACGACAAATGTATACACAAAAGTAGGCAGTTTTGGCGTATATTGGTGAAAGACGCATGAATTTCTTTGCTATTTTTCGGTGGTGTTAATAATTAAATGGTTCAAATACGTGTCTGGATCCACGAAACAAGGGTCAGATATACACAGATGAGTTCCGGAAAAGCCCCGAAACAACTTTAAATAAATGGTGATGGAGAAAATTTTAAAAGCGTTGAGAATTAGAAGCCGTAAATATAATCCTGTTGGAATGGTGTGATTAACTAAAGGGACGATGTACATTAAAGCTACGAGGACAGTAACCTTCAGGTAAATTATACTATTTTGTTTGACATTTTGGTGTGTGTTGAATAACTTTATTATACTATTTTGTTTGACATTTTGTGTGTGTTGAATTACTTGATAATTGATTTACTTTAAATGGACATTAGTGAAATTGTACTAACCATAAAATTTTAATGTTAAGATGAAATTTGCTTGTTTAAGTAGAAAGGGTATTTAGTATTGAGGTTCTGAATTATGATGAAACTTTGGGTATGTCTTTGAGCTCAATTAGACGAACCTGGTTAATTAACGTAAAGGGTGGTAGATGCTCCTTTTACTCTGCATATATTGTTATATTAATTAGTAGGCATCCTACAAGGACTTTAATTCTGGATGCACGTTAAAATGATAATAAAATTAATCTTGAAATTCTTTTTAAAACTGAAATTTATGCTGAATTTTAATCTTGAAATTTTAATGTATTGTGAATATTGATGTAAATAGAGTTGACGTTGATGTTTGTGGTAGGAATGTGTTGTTTAATTTTATGAATGAGGAGGTTTATAAAATTAGGTGAGCAGCCGAGGCGAAAACAGGACCCAGTTCCCGCATTCAAAGGAGTATATCACAGCAATATATATATATATAGACAAGTTATTAGCAGTCCGCAATAAGAAAATTGTATAAAAAGTAAGATGTATCTGTAAACAAACTCTTATGAAAATAATAAGAGCCATTGACAAATACAAATCGGGCTGGTAGTTATATAGCCATTAACAAAACATTAGCTTTATTACTTCATAGGGGAGGAAACATCCACTGACCAATGGTTTCGCCTAGTCAGCCTCATCAGAGTGGAATAGTTCCCAAGAACCCTATGAAGTAATCGAAGCTATTATAATAATATAATTTCGAAACAATCACTGTACTATGGCAAAAGTAAATAAAACCGCCATCAGGTGATAAAAACCAACACTACTAAAGTGTGGAAGTACAGAATTGAACCGAAACTACATAATAAATTTTATAAATGACTATAAAAGTACGTCTGGCCTTTGAGATTTGCGGAATGTTACAGTAAAATTTATTTGCATACGTAACAAACCTTCTCGTGACGACACCCGGGTTCATGCCCCAAAGGCAATTCAAATGAACAAAGACAAGTTATTTGCAGTCCGCAATAAGAAAATTGTATAAAAAGTAAGATGTATCTGTAAACAAACTCTTATGAAAATAATAAGAGCCATTGACAAATACAAATCGGGCTGGTAGTTAATTTACTTTTGCCATAGTACAGTGATTGTTTCGAAATTATATCATTATAATAGCTTCGATTACTTCATAGGGTTCTTGGGAACTATTCCACTCTGATGAGGCTAACTAGCAGAAACCATTGGTCAGTGGATGTTTCCTCCCCTATGAAGTAATAAAGCTAATGTTTTGTTAATGGCTATATAACTACCAGCCCGATTTGTATTTGTCAATGGCTCTTATTATTTTCATAAGAGTTTGTTTACAGATACATATTACTTTATATATATATATATATATATATATATATATATATATATTGTAGTGTCAGTAGGAGCTACAAGGGTTTTAAGGGTTGTTTTGTTGAAGGTAGTGTATGCCAAATAAAGTAAGCCAAATATCAGATCCCGTAATTAAAAATTTATGTTTGCCGTACTTTACATACGTTAAAGTATTTGAAATAGTAGTCAAAATGTAAGTGCCAAGACGTAAAAACAATGACTTGATGACGTGATAAAACACACAGTATTCAAGGTTTTGTACTGAGTTGTAGTTTAATAGGCCATAGAACGTACATTTGCCAAACGAAAACCGGATGAGTCTGTGGAAGTCCACTATTAACCACGCAGATCCAGGTTTATATGTGTATCATTTCGGCATTTATTTTATTAGAATCAACCTTTGGACAAACATGTTACATCAAAATTATAAGTAATAGCATTGTCAAATATGATTGAAGGGTTGTGCGATATTTAGGACCAATGATTGAACATTTATATGTGAAAAGGGAAATTGCAAAAAACAAAGTATAAGGTATTAGTGACACGAACTTGGTGATACGACGTTATTGGATGGTTTTTGTATACAATGAAATAAAGAGTAGGCAGATTAATATTGTAATTATCACCTAGGAAAAGTAAACAAGAGGTCGATTTCTAAATATTTTTGTAATAAGACGTGTTTGTAAACTGCGCTAAATTGTTTTGAATATTTTTGAAGATTTAATAAATGAGTTTGAAAGTGTACGAGTTTAATTTTTAAAGGAAGAGTAAGGATAAGCGACGGTAAATAAATAATTAATAGCAACGACGAGTATCAAGTTTAAGAGTGGAATTAGTGCAACAGCGAACCGGCGGAACATAAGTGGATTGAATTGGAACGAGATTTATATAGGCAGAAGACATCGAATAGGATTTATAAGATTGAAGAAGATATATTATTAGGATTGAATTGGATATGGTTTTATGTATAGCAAGGCATTGAGTGGTAAATAGAAGCAAGGATTGATTTGGAACGAGCGGAGTAAATAGAAGGAAGGATTGATTTGGAACGAGCGGATTAAAAGGAGGAAGTATTGATTTGGAACGAGCGGATAAAGAAAGCAGTGATTTAGAACGAGAGAAGCAAAATTAAAAGACAGCATTGGAGTAGCAAGAGGATTCGTACGAGATAAAGAAGATATAACACCGGAAAAATTAGCGCAGGGGAAGTAAATACAAAAGGTTATTCAAAATTCTAAATTTGGGTTCATATTTATTTTAGATTTGGGAGCATCAAAATTGAGTCAAAGATACCTGGAGACTAGACGGCAGATTTTCAAAGTGATAATGCAAACCTTGTAAAGACGTATACGGCGAGTAGGATTTTGAGCCAGCATTCATAGAGGCCGATAACGAAGTATAGAATAGGTGAGTACTGTGTGATATAACGTCAAAGTCAGAAAGTTTGTAATATCAATTAATTTGGCACAAGGCTACGTGGATCTCATGTAAAATTTGGCATATACAAGTGTAAATTATAAAAGGTACTAAAACAAAAGATAGTGCAGTTTGGTTGGGGCATTGCACATCTACTTACCACTGAACCCACGGTAAGTAGGTGGATACCCTGGGAAGAAAGAGTTTTCAAATAGTCGAGGCATATTTAAAACAGTTTTGATTGATTAACCAACCAAACGTTGCTAAAGCACGTAACGTAAAATAAATATTTGCACATTATATAAAAATAATTAAATTAATAAGAAAAGGCGCGAAAGAGGGGTGAGCATAAGAATATATATATATATATATATATATATATATATATATACATACACACACAGATATACATGTATTATATAATGTATTATATATACAGGGTGATCCAAGAGTCAGTTTACCAACATATACTGAATATAACTCACTCGTTAAACTGACTTTTAGATGACCCGCTATATATATATATATATATATATATATGTATACATATATATATATATATATATTGCTGCGATAAGGTGTTGTTTAGGGTGTATTGAGTAGTAAGGGTCGAGTAGTAACTGAAAATAGCAATAGGAATCTGCATTGATTTAGCAGAAAAATAAGTAATTCGCACATTATGTAAATAGTAAGCATTTAACACCCTGTATATAGACTGTAATTAACTTTAAGCGATGCCAGTAAGTATATCTTTCAACAAAGAACGCGTATTCAGCAGAGAAATAATCGTACATGTAATTAAACATACGTTAAGGAGTGTTCAACAAGTTACAAAAGAAAATAAAGACTCAGAAGATAAGACAAAACCTAATAAATCCTCTTGCAATTACGCTTTGATAAGAAAACACACTTTCAAAAAACAGTTTAAATAAATACGAAAACAGCATTTATGTAACATCATTTAATTTGTACAATCTCCAAAAGCTTTATCTATACAAAACACCAGACGTAAGTTAAAAGCCTGGCCGCGATAACAAATAATAAGGCAAGCAAAGATCTCAAATAAACAAGCATGATATAAGAATCTAAAAGAGTTTCATCAGAAAACAGCTTAAAAATACAGGGAATATTATAATCAAACCTGGTTGGTTGAAACAATCTGTAAAACTGCTTGAAAACCCAATCCAAAGGTAGTAGGAAAAGCTATTTAACACCCACCGGTGTTAAGGCAGCTCAGTTTCTACTTGAAGCACGTTGAATTCACATCACTTTTATTTAGAAATCTACGCGTCAGATAAATCTACAGCATCATCTTATTTTTCCTGTAAACAGGTACACATACAAAATTTTAATGTTAGCTAAATCAATTTAAGTATCAGCGACATAATAGTTCCTGTAATACACACTAAGAAAGTGAACTTGCATAAATAACTCATATTCAGTTAACCATAACATTGATGATACAACTATATTAATTTACAACACGTTATCAAATCTTTAATTCAATTCGTAATGTCCAGACTATACACATCTAATAATTTAACACTATGCTTTAACTAAAAGTGGACCTTGTATAATTATATCAATATTTTACAGAACCAGTATCATGTATAAATGACACCAGCATTAAAATAACCAATTTTCATTGAACTATGACTTGCAGTTATCGTCTTAATGGAATAAAGGCTTCCATGGAGGCAGGATTGAATTAACATATCATCGGGTTCTTATTTTCAATCTACTCAGTTTTGGAACAAATCCATCCCAATCTATTAGTATTGTTAGGTTCTGCCAAAAATTCACGGATCTCACCATGTTAACGCCCGTTTATTAATGCATGACCAACATGGTACACTCGAGTAACCTCTCAACCATCACCCGCACATGTGTTCTTGCTTATGCTTCGCGGATAATTAATACATGGTTTCGGTCCATTGTCTAGCGTCTGCTATTTTCCTCCCACTATTCATTCATTCCAGGTTTTTTTCTGAATAGTCTTTCTATTGGGTTTATAGAATTTCGTCATGTCTTCAGTAGGATAATTGAATACATTAAAATATTTCATCTTGTATTATCTAAAATGATTAAATATTTACAATCTGAGATTGGTAAGTTCTAGTAAATAAACGTTTGTGTTCTTAAGTAATTAACTGCATTGGGCAAATATGTTTAGTATATAGTCTGGGGGTTACTTTGTATTACAATTCCATTTGTATCTCTTGACTAAAATTTGTTGAAAGCTTTCTTGTAGTTCGATAATTATGGTATAAAACATGCATATTAAAAGTTTTGCTGTCATTCATTTAAATTATTTTTAAAATTTTCTTAAAATGTCATACTATGGAAATATACGTGTAGTAATCTGCTTACACAACTGCTCGGGTAATTATTCATGTTTACATCCTTATATTGGATTTTATAGTACGTACTATTCAAATGTGTTTCCTTGTTTGTGGTTTATGGTGTAACTTTGGACCTGCGTTACGTTTCAATATGTATTACATAGAAATAAAGCAATGCTATTTTGTTTTTTAGTTTATTACATGTCATGAAATTAAAAATTTAATGACATGTTAAGCTTAATGAGCCCTACCATTTATGAAATCAGAATATACAGGATACACCACTGTTAATTTGTCCGTTCAAAATTAATTTTCGCTCTTTCAATTTTTTAGGTCTTGGCTACATAATAGTTTTAAACCAGTCTGCAAATGTTTACAAATCGGACAATTCCGATGCAGTGTACTTAGGGTACCACCTTTGGTCCATAAGTACCACATACACTTGGACATCAACACAATGTACGGTGGCAGAAACTCTACAGCAAGGTGATGCTATTATAATTGCCATTGCACTTTCGGCAGATATTTGTGCATTAAATTTATTTAAAGAAATTATAATTCTTACTGCCCCTACAAACACAATAAAACACGATGTCGCTGTGTCCGTGCAAGACTACGAAGAAAAGTTTATCGTACACAACTAATTTGATAAGATGATTGGACATGAGATATTGACTTTTGTATCTCTTTAATATCCCATTCTATTTACTAAATTGATTTCTATCACTTCATTAGTCTAGAAAGTGCTAATTTAATAGGTTTTATACCGCATAAGGTGAAGTAGGGTATTTATCGTATATATAAGCTTTAAACCCTAGAGACAAAAATAATTTTTGGAATTTTTCGCTGTAGGTTAAAGTAGATAAATTGCATCAAAAGGGGTCTATTTAACTAGTATAATAATTGTAGAAATTAAACAACTTCGTAAATTCTATTCCTGACTCCGAAATGGTGGAATTAATACATTTTTAACAAGATAGGATCACGTAAGCAAAAACCTGTGTCTCTCCGTAGATCCATAATAAAACAGGAATAAATATATGAGTATTATTAAAGAAATAGGCACAAAAAAGACTCACTGACCAAATATGTCAATAATTTGTAGGTACGAAAGGTAGCAGAAAATAAATGTAGACTTCGGTGGTAATTCTTCACTTTCTCGCTAATTAAATCTAGTTTATGCATTTGTACGATTTTTGTATAGTTTATTCGGGAATTACAATTCAGTATTTGAATAATACCAGCCTCTCAGAAAATATACTTTGTATAGTGTACAGGTAAATTGTAATACAGAAAAGCGGATAGGAAATTATAATCGAGATTTTGAAACAGCACTTAGAAAGGATGCAAACAGAAAAATGAAATCAATAATTAAATGTATAAGTAAGTACATGAATAAGTACCGAGTTGTGTTTCCTGCAAAGCCAAGATTTGAAAAGGGTAGAAGCGCTTTTGAACGAGCTTTTAGAGATTCTTTTTCATGTTGTCTCTGGCCTTAATTAGTCGCTTTGAGGCTGCCAATAATATCTCAAAGATGCCATAGAATAGCTAATGAGGTTGAATTTCTTTCAAAATGATTTATATAAAGGCATCTTGGTTTTTATAATAATCTGCAAACCATTTTCGTCAAATGGAGCATCTAGCACGATAAAGAAAACAAAAGTATTTTATGCTAAATATTAACTACGCAAAACCATTTATAACGATACACTTTGCAGTAGAGGTAGTGTCTCTTATTTTGAATAGATAAGGGCTTATGTTGCCTTAACAATATAATGTAAGTAAGGACCGTTCCACATGCGGCCACGCCTCAAAGGTACTACAATAGGTTTGAATGTCAGCAATGGTGTGCTTTAAATAAATGGACCTTAATATTAATTAAACGGTAAATAAAATTTAGAAACTAAAAGCTAAAGTTGTTTTAAATAATGTTATCCATAGCGTTGATTTGGAGTATGTCTGATCAACAAGGCACCAGTAAAAATAAAAAGAAAGAAAAATTTCTAATACCAGATAGCAGCCGCCTGCTCTGCTTACCGGAGCCACTTGAAGGGTTGACTATAAATTTGTTACCCGTAAGACGATCAGATCAGTAAGAAAAGAACGAAATCAGCAACGGATTGCTCGTCCAAATTACGTTTACAAGGAAGGGAAAGAAATAGTACGAAAACGGATGCGCTAAACACAGTCGGAAATTGTGGAAGTTTAAAGAACGATCTAAGAGGACACACGACCCAATTCGATATTTGTAAAACATCTGTACTTAAAAGTATAATTAAACAGAAAAACACGTGTAAATTATAACTCTAATAAGTAACTTTTATGAATTTAAATGCCAAACAACTAAATTACTGGTTTAAGGACAAACATCTGAATTCTTCACTCCTCACGTACTACGATTAGATATTAATTATATTCAGTAACAATCGAGCTGAGGCCTGTTTTGTAAATAAAAGAAATAGTCCAATATACACCCCTTAAAATTTGCCGCATAATTTAGGATAACAAAACTAAGTGGCGTTCAACAACAGTGATTTATAACAATAAGAAATATCATAAATAACAAAAATCTAACATACTTTTACTCTGACGAGCTCGTTCAATACAGAACCTACTAACACCTAAGAAACAAAGTACATATTCACAATGATAGCTTTAGGCGCAATCGATATTAACAACTAATCAATTACCACAACTGTTAAATAAATAGAAGTTCATATAAAACTTTGAATCTAATTCATTCGGTTATCCATCAATTAAAAAAAGCAGTATCACACAAACTCTATTCTAATATCCATAGTTTAAAAAATATGTGTATTAAATAGGTAAAAACAATTTGCTCATCAATTTTTTAATATTTCTGTAACATAAGTCAAATTCACGTACCATAATTAAGCAGAGCTATTTGTTATCTGTAACTTCTGATTATATCCGTTATAGTAGGCTATTAAGAGCTACTAATAAATGCATATCCGGCTCATTATTACTTCAACTACATACGACAGCAGCCAACGTGTCATAACGACAAAGTGGGAATTTGTGTGTCAAGGCCAAACAATCATTCGTTAAAGAAAGCTAAAAAATGCAACGTATATTTGAAGTATTGGTTATAAACCGGGCTGAAAATGTTAACATTTCTATTAAAAAGAAGAACATCACCCTTTAATTACCTACCCGCCACTTAAGAAGAGAAAGCGCGATTTTCATATCAAGGATCTTGTAACACCCCGATTGGATTTATAATCTTTACCAGAGAAGAACCAACGCAAACTGTTTTCTGTTTTCTGAAGTATAATCAATCATCCATACAGAAAAGAAATAAGTGTGAGGATATTTCTATCTTTCTAAGACAAGACAGCCGCTTTATCTAATTGCAATTAAACTAGCAACATTCAGGAAATTCCTATCAAACACATGCCTAGATAAGAAACCAGAAAGTGTAGTTTATACAAGCGGACTTGTAAATTAAATAAAAGATATGCAATCTTGATTATCTAACTGAGCTAACTTGAAATCGTAAAAGTGTAGCAAAGCAGTAAATTCAAATAAGTAGAAATTGAAATGGTTTTTAAATTATGGAGGAGGTAAATTCAAAAATACGGTGCGGAACGTAACAAACTATTTAAAATTACGTAAATTGGTATCTACTAATGGACTCAAATTCCTAAGCACTCGCCAAAGTATTAGTAACAAATCCAGCTATTTAATATAATAGTAATATAATATAGTATTATATAATATAATATAATGTAATATAATATAATATAATACAATATAATACAATATAATACAATATAATACAATATAATACAATATAATACAATATAATATAATATAATATAATATAATATAATATAATATAATATAATATAATATAATATAATATAATACGATACGATACGATACGATACGATACGATACGATACGATGATGTGATGTGATGTGATGTGATGTGATGTGATGTGATGTGATGTGATGTGATGTGATGTGATGTGATGTGATGTGATGTGATGTGATGTGATGTGATGTGATGTGATGTGATGTGATGTGATGTGATGTGATGTGATGTGATGTGATGTGATGTGATGTGATGTGATGTGATGTGATGTGATGTGATGTGATGTGATGTGATGTGATGTGATGTGATGTGATGTGATGTGATGTGATGTGATGTGATGTGATGTGATGTGATGTGATGTGATGTGATGTGATGATGTGATTTGATGTGATGTGATGTGATGTGATGTGATGTGATGTGATGTGATGTGATGTGATGTGATGTGATGTGATGTGATGTGATGTGATGTGATGTGATGTGATGGATGTGATGTGATGTGATGTGATGTGATGATGTGATGTGATGATGATGTGATGTGATGTGATGTGATGTGATGTGATGTGATGTGATGTGATGTGATGTGATGTGATGTGATGTGATGTGATGTGATGTGATGTGATGTGATGTGATGTGATGTGATGTGATGTGATGTGATGTGATGTGATGTGATGTGATGTGATGTGATGTGATGTGATGTGATGTGATGTGATGTGATGGATGTGATGTGATGTGATGTGATGTGATGTGATGTGATGTGATGTGATGTGATGTGATGTGATGTGATGTGATGATGATGTGATGTGATGTGATGTGATGTGATGTGATGTGATGTGATGTGATGTGATGATGTGATGTGATGTGATGTGATGTGATGTGATGTGATGTGATGTGATGTGATGTGATGTGATGTGATGTGATGTGATGTGATGTGATGTGATGTGATGTGATGTGATGTGATGTGATGTGATGTGATGTGATGTGATGTGATGTGATGTGATGTGATGTGATGTGATGTGATGTGATGTGATGTGATGTGATGTGATGTGATGTGATGTGATGTGATGTGATGTGATGTGATGTGATGTGATGTGATGTGATGTGATGTGATGTGATGTGATGTGATGTGATGTGATGTGATGTGATGTGATGTGATGTGATGTGATGTGATGTGATGTGATGTGATGTGATGTGATGTGATGTGATGTGATGTGATGTGATGTGATGTGATGTGATGTGATGTGATGTGATGTGATGTATGTGATGATGATGTGATGTGATGATGTGATGTGATGTGATGTGATGTGATGTGATGTGATGTGATGTGATGTGATGTGATGATGTGATGTGATGTGATGTGATGTGATGTGATGTGATGTGATGTGATGTGATGTGATGTGATGTGATGTGATGTGATGTGATGTGATGTGATGTGATGTGATGTGATGTGATGTGATGTGATGTGATGTGATGTGATGTGATGTGATGTGATGTGATGTGATGTGATGTGATGTGATGTGATGTGATGTGATGTGATGTGATGTGATGTGATGTGATGTGATGTGATGTGATGTGATGTGATGTGATGTGATGTGATGTGATGTGATGTGATGTGATGTGATGTGATGTGATGTGATGTGATGTGATGTGATGTGATGTGATGTGATGGGATGTGATGTGATGTGATGTGATGCATATAAATGCATATAAATATACAAACTCAAACACAAATAAGTGTAAATATAAATATAAATATTTAAATTAAGAATATGTGTGTATAAAGTGTGTATAACGTAAAAGCACAATTCGAGTTATCATGTGCACTGACACTAGCATAGTGTCGGCTAGCGCCATTACACTAAAACGTACTCATTTAAAATTCACTGAAGAATTTACCTATTAATGCAAATCAATGCTTATGTGAGTACAGCCACCACAATATATGTAATTACCTACTGCTAAAAGGAAATGGGTATGCCTTAAATGTCCTTGGAGGTCGCAATCACTGTCTCTTTTGAGTCTTGGGGGATGTGCGAGTTTTACACCTTACGTTGTAACAATTTTATTTTCGCAGTAAAAAATCTATTCATGAAAGGTACAACGAATGTTAAAACACCTTTATTAACTAAAGTAATAATACGTGTAACAATCAAATCCTTACATTAATACAGTATCTAGAGTCGTTAGTCTATTTGTTTCGGAGTTCGGTGTATTCCACAGCCACTGGCGCGCGCGTGAGAGGTTTTTGACAACCCCACTCGGGACCCTCCCACGATAGAAGAACGCGGCAAAAGACTCGTCGATAGGTAAGAGCAGCGACAGCATGCATTTGAAATTAATGGCGAGTGACCTCCGGGTCGCATTATTTATGTGACACACTTCCTGAGTAACGCGCAACGACAACTTAGAATCTACAATTTAGAAACTCTAACTTATAGACTACGCAATGAAAAATTACATTTGTAACTAAGATTAGACAACGGAAGATTACGCTACAAAAGTTATGCAGCCTTGAATCAATGTAAGAAACCCGCTTCGCTTCAACACCTGTATTTAAAGCATAGAAAGCAGGAATAATTAGCTGTAGATTCCGCACGGCGATGTAGTTTCCATTCCGGCCAACGACAACAGCCCGGGGTTTGGTTCGTAATAGCTTTAAGATTTCCTCAGTGCTTCCTTCTAAAAGCACGTTATTTCGTTTTGTTTTATAGAAGCACAAATTTGTTATTCAGTTTACCTGTAGTTAAGCTGGTTTTCTCCAGTATCAAATTTAATTTCACTTAGTTTCGTAGATATGTGACTACACGTGGCTTCAACATAAATTAACAGCTGCGGTTACGTCACCTGTTTGTTTGAAATATGCCGTCAACAATTGCACAATTGCTAACAGATGTTTAGTATTACATTACTACCACCTTTGATAAAATTAGAGAATATCTTTGTGAATATTTTGACTTCAAATTGATTTTAATACCGTTAACTTAAAGAGAAAATTTTGTATATTAATTTGTAAATGACCTACACAGATCTGATTGGGTTATGAAACCTTAGTATAACCAGTCACACTGGATTGTAATATATTTGAGTAAGGATCATGTTGATAAACCTTACATTAACTTTGCAAGTATTTCAAGTATTCATTTTATTTTATAGCATTGAATTTTATTTACTGAAACGGAAAAATTCTCTCTAGTAAATTTATAATCCACGCTTAAAGTCTTTTATTCTGATCTAGTTTGATCAGACCTGATAAACAAAAAGCAATAAGAGTTAAATTTTTATGACACCCTTATGTAGAAAATATTCTCTATGCATTTTAGGTATATTTGAGGGACGCAAATTGTGTTCCCATTTTTATGTGACTTAATTATTATTTTTCCTTACAGGAACAGCGTCTTATTCTGTTAAGACAAGGTTTTTGTCAGCGAAGGCGATCTTTTTTTCTTTGGGTCTCCACGTCCGCCCTTAGAAATTAGCCATGCCATTTACATAAATCAATCTGGACTTGGTGGCGCCTGTTTGTTTTAGTTTGAGTGTGACCCCCACAGATTTCGACTTACCCCCATTGCTCATAGCTCTACCCAAGGAATAGACCCCTAGTTACGTCGGAAGACTTTGTTTTGCAGACACCTGACTTGGAGCATGGTGATAATAAAGTAGTGTCGGCCAGGAAAAATCCTTACACTAGCGCCCAACGTGTTGGGGCTTGCCATGCCATTCAGTAAAAAATTCGTTACACTGGCGCCTAACGTGGGGCAACAGTTACACTGGCGCCGGCAATGTTTGGGGCTTCGAAATTTGTTTGTTCATAATTTGATTAGCGTCGAAATTTGTTTGTTCATAATTTGATTAGCGTCGAAATTTGTTTGTTCATAATTTGATTAACTTCGAAATTTGTTTGTTCATAATTTGATTTACCTCGAAATTTGTTTGTTCAAAATTAATTTTACTTCGAAATTCGTTCGTTCAAAAATTATTTTTACTCTGAAACTTGTTTGTTCAAAAATAATTTTACTTTGAAATTGTCTGTTCAAAATTTATTTTTGCTTCAAAATTTGTTTGTTCGGGATTTATTTAGCTTCGAATTTGTTTGTTCAAAATTTATTTTGCTTCGAAATTTGTTTATTCAAAAATTATTTTGCTTCGAAATTAGTTTGTTCGAAAAGTATTTTGCTTCGAAATTTGTTTGTTCAAAAATAGTTTTGCATCGAAATTTGGTTGCTCAAAGTTTAGGTGATAATTAGGTTTGGTTGTTTAAAAGATTGGTTGTAACGTTAAACCACAGTCAGTCAATTAATTAACTTAGTTAAATTTATTTTTAACTTTCGTTCTGTTTTGACCCCATATAATTTTTTTGATATTGTTTTGGCAAAAATTATTTTACCAAAAACACCTTTTGATTTTTACCTACGAATTTGTTTTGATAATTTTTGTAGGATTTAAATCATTTAGATTTATCAGTTTGATTCCATTATGCTTTTGTAATCATGTCGGAGGGATTCCGGATTGTTTGTCTGCTTAAAGAAGAACGGGAGTAGTGAGTGAGAAACCAGTTTTGGAGAAAAGGAAAATTTTTAGGAAGACTGTCAGTTAAAGAAGCTGATAAGCCTGGAGTTTGATTTGTTTGAGTCAATAAAGAACATTTTTGTCCAAATTTGATGATAAGGCTAGAGATTCTATTTTGAAGGTACATTGGAGTGAGCTGTCGTCGTGTCATTTGAGATTTGCTCTTGTGCATAAGCACGTTTTTGATTTTGTCAGCAGATTTTTGTTTAGTTCGGCATTGCAACGTAATTTAGTATAGGCGGAACTTGTCGTCGTGGTTGGTCGCTCAGCAGTATGTCAGTCCAGACGAGACTCAGGAAGAGTTGGTCGCTCGGCTTTACATAAGTCTAGACGAGACTCGAGGTGAGTTAGGCGCTCTAGATTTTTTTTTTGCATCTTTTTTTTGATTTGATGTAAACTTTTGGTATTGTTAGTCTAGGTGAGACTCGTAGAGGGTTTGTCACTCTAGCATATTTAGGCGTTGTGAAGCATTGTAGTTGTTTCGACAGTTCGATTTGTAGTAGGATGAGAGTGTACCCGAACACTGATTTTTTTTGTTAGCTATCGTCTTGATTAGTTTTTTTATTGATGACTCATAAGCAGGAAAATGGCTTTTAGTTGTTGGTGATTGGTTTTCGAAATATTCGATTTTGCAACCTTTGCGTAGTGCCACGGCACATTTGATCGAGAAATTTTTGGAGGAAAAAGTATTTCTTGTCTACGGAGTGCCACAGTTTGTTATTTGTGATAATGGTCCACAATTAATTGGACGTATTTTTAAAGCTTTGTGTGCAAGGTACGAAATTCAAAAGATTTGGTATAATGCTGTTTATGCTCCCCAATGCAATTTTGTGGAAAGAATCAATAAGACAGTTGGTACAGCAATCCGTTCATACGTAGAAGGACATGATACGTGGGATATTGAGATATCAAAGATCCAATACGCAATCAACTCAGCAAAACATGAGTCCACCAACTATTCGCCAAATTTTTTAGTTTTTGGTCGTCAGGTATCTTTAAGTGGAAAAGCTTATAATGATAATTTTATACCTGGTGAGGATGTTGATGTCGTCTCCAGTAGTAGACCTTCTTATGTTTTGGATCGTCAACTTTTATTTGATATTTTTGGGAATGTCCGTGAAAATTTGCATGTAGCTTATCAACGTTCGAGTAAACGCTACAATCTTAGGAGAAGAGACATTTTGTTCCAAGTCGGAGAAAGTGTTTGGAGAGCTAATAAGGTCCTCTCGAGTGCTAGTGATAAGTTTTCCGCTAAGTTAGCTCCAAAGTTCGTTATGAGTAAAGTTCGAAAAAAACATTCCAATTTAGTGTATGAGTTAGAGAACGAAGATGGAACAAGAGCAGGGAAATGGCACGTAAAGGACTTGAAACCAGTTGAAGCGTCGTATCCAAAGGAAAATGATGATCCTGACGATTAGTTCCGGTCCGGTCATCTCTTTGATGTTAAGTAATGCAGTAGTGGTTTGCTTTGTTTTGTCCAGATTTTTGATTTAGTGTCGTTTCACTAATTTTGAGTATTTTGTTTGAGAAGTGAAATAAGTGGTTAGAGATTTTGTAGATTTTGTAGATTTTGTAAGTTTGAGGTGTGCCTTGGTGTGCACGCTGGTCATTTTGCTCGCGCGTTACTCAGAGATGTGTTTAGAAGATGTCTTTAACAGATATCTTTACAATGTAGAAGTAAGTGGGCTATTTGATTGTTGGTCCTGATTTCTACATATCTAGGTAGAGAGAATATTATATTATTCTTTCCTTGTCTTTTTGACCGTTCGAAATTCTTTGGTTTGATAAGGTCAAGGTTGGCTTGGTGAGTCTCACCATTTGGTCCATCACTAATGAGATCTGTTGTTTGTTGGAACTTAGTGATAGGATATTCAGTAGGGTGTAGGATATTACAGCCCTGACTGGTTCGATTTTGTATTTGAATTTGTTAAGTAACCTTATGGTTAGGTTACCTTCGTTTTGATTATCTCTTTGTAATAAAGTGATAATATTTTGTATTTGAATTTGTTAAGTAACCTTATGGTTAGGTTACCTTCGTTTTGATTATCTCTTTGTAATAAAGTGATAATATTTTGTATTTGAATTTGTTAAGTAACCTTATGGTTAGGTTACCTTCGTTTTGATTATCTCTTTGTAATAAAGTGATAATACTTTGTATTTGGATTTGATAAGTAACCTTTTGGTTAGGTCACTTTTGTTTTGATTATCACTTTGTGATGATAGTGTTTTAAATTTAGACCTATTAGTAGGGTCTTCTTTTTGATTGTCACCTTATAGTGATAATACTTTGAATAGTTATGCTGTTTTGGTGAGGATGTAGCAATTTTATTTTCCACCTAATATATATATCTGTATAATCAATCCTTTTATTAAATATTAAATAATATAATACATTATAATGTTATCCAATCCACTTAATTTAATAACATCTATTGTCCAATAAAGAACTAGTATTTAGTTCATGTTAAAAGTTAAATTCTACGGAGACAATATAAAAGCTTTTGTTTGGTATCCCCCTTAAAGCCCCCTCTACTCAATAAATGCAAGGTAACTTTGTTACTGGGCAGCAACAAGCTCGGCCGGCACTTCTAACACAGCTGGGGTTCAAGCAGGTCGAAAGTTGTTCTTAGGAGCGATGTCCGTCATTGATTTTTGTTGTTGGAAGCGTGCACGATGGAAGATTGCACGTGTATGCTATCTTCATAAATTGTTTTGGATGGTCCATTTTTGTGTTGAAACCAGTCGTAAAGAACGATGAAGTTTTTGTTAAAAAGACCATTAGGAACAGTAAGTGAATTTGTTTCTATAACAATATTAATTAAAATTTTCAGTGTAACTTTGGGAATAATTTATTTTAAAATATATTGCAACGTAAATTATAAATAAGCAACTTTTCTGAATGTTATTCATGCGAAATTAAATGAAAACAATTCTATTTTTGTATAATATGGAATCACATATATAATTTATTCAAGTTAATTACAAACAACATTTGCTTTCTTGTGGTGTGAATTACGCCTGGAACATCTGTAAATTGAAACGCAGATAATGGAAGCCAAGTGACGTGTTTTTCAGTATGCAGCGCAGCTGTTTGTTTGGAATGGAATTTTCCGTTGTTAATACATACGTCAGCTTTCAAGCAAGTATTTAGGTGCAAATTGGAGTTCTGGTATGTACAAAAAATTATGTTCGTATGTTGTTTGAACTGTCGACGTAGAAACGAGATAAATTTTACTTTAACCGACTTGTGTTAACTTTGAACAGGTCAAGGACAGACCTCAATTATATTTTTCGTAGTCATACGATATGAATCTGTAATTTGTTCCTACAAATTCTTTTATTAACTCAATGAAACATCAGAAGATGTCACTACTAATTAGATAAAGTAAATTCTCATAATTTTGAACCTTTAGAAATTAAATTTCTACATTTGATATTTTATGAACAATTATCTGTAATTATTTACTGTGAAATTAAGGTAAATTTACCATAATTAACTCTTTCTATAAATAAGCAATTTTATGCTTTGTCAATCTGTTATATAAACTTCATTAAATAGTAATTGATACGGATATATTCAGTACCATTGTAATTAACTCTTCCTAATTTAAATTAACTTATAAAGGAAGACATATTTTTGTAAAAATTACTTTATTGGATACCAAAAGAATAGATTCTTATTTTCGGACTAAAGACTATCTTTTATTTAAGAGGAATGAAAATCGATTCTGATTGTATTTAATTATTTTTGAGTTTGAATGCACAAACAGTGCTTTTCTTTGTTTAATTTGTTCACAGGTGCAATGGAGGATTGCTAAGGTCAAGGTCGAGCCATAAGGTAAGATACTTTAAAGATTAGGAGGTCTTTAAAATTATATAACGGTTATAGAAAAAGGTTTCCGCATTTGCCTTGTACAAGGGACTTGTATTAGGTCTTCCCAGTATAAAAATACGGTGGCGCCTTATTTTTATTATTAGTGGTTGCAATTACACCCCGACCCACAGCTCATTCTCTACCCAGAGCATATAGTTCGACTAGCCGCTTTGCCTTTGAGATTTCCTCAACTTAGAGCCACCTTCCATCTTAATTTGCCGTGGGCTCCATTTCTAATTATCGGAATTTCTCGTTAAACTTAAATCGGAATTTAAAAGGCTTCAAATAGCGCCCAGTGTGTAGGCCTCGATTGCTGTACCAATTGTATAAGCACATAAAGTATAGGCTTCGATTGACTTTGGTTGTTTGCACTTGTGGTTTGTAATTCATTTACCTTCAGGTTGGTTTAGTCTATTGATGTTGTTGTTTAATTGAGTTTAATTTGTAATTAGTTGGTTAGTCTATCCCATGATGGCTGAGACGTATCAAGTAGTTTATTTGCATAAAGATGAGTTGGATTATGAATTGAGAATTCGTGGAGTTGTCAGCAGCAGACCGAAGCAGGATAAGAGGAAAATGTTAGGCCGATTATTAGCCAAAGAAACAACATTACCTGATTTTATTTGTCAATTAGCTCTAACGGAAATTGATAGTAGGTCAACATTAATAAAGTTGTGTAAGAAATTAGAAGAAGCTTTCTTACATGGTAAAATTGTTTGATAGGAATATTATTGTTCTTTTAGTCGCAGCTTGTAGTATTTCAGTGAATAATAATTCACAGTGTAGTTGATAATAGTGATTTGTATTTAGGTTTTTCTTCCATTTGTATTAGCTACAATAGTTGTTTGATAAATTTTTTATAGTAGAGATGATAGATGTTTATAATTTGGTACACTGGTTTTACTGTCGGTAAACCGTTTCAAGATTGCTCTTGTGCATAGGCACGTTTTGTTTTGATATAATTTATTTTGATAGCAATTTTTGATTTATTTATATCCGCATTGCAACGCAGTATGTTAATTGGTTGTAAGTCTAAGTGAAACTTGTCGTCGTGGTTGGTCGGATTAGCAGTATGTCAGTCTAGACGAGACTTAGAAAAGTCGGTCGCTCAGCATTACATTAGTCTAAACGAGACTCGAGGTAAGTTGTCACTCTAGCGATTTTGGCATCACTATTTTTGAGATTGGTGATGAGGTTATAATTTTTTGTTTATAAGTCTAGGTGAGACTCACAGAGGAGTTTGGCACCCTAGCAAGTTTATGCGTTGTGAAGTACTTTTGTCTATCTTGACAGTTTGATTTTGAGTAGTGTAAGAGTGTACTAGAACATTGATTTATTGTTATCCTAGATGGAAGGTTGAGAGTAATCTAAATTATAAATTTATTATGTTTAAAATTGTCATTGTCTGCGAATTTAAAAGAGAAGGTGTTCTTAAAGTTTGAAGTTCATTGGTTTAATGTTTGAAGTCATGTTGATAGTTTAGTTGAGATCAAGTTAGATAATGTGGATCCTTGGTATGTGTCTCTTCCAAAAAAATTTTAGCTTCACCTGATGATTACCCACAATGGAAGGTAGAAGATAATTATGTATTTAAATTTCTTTCATCAAATTTACCACTCTCGTCGAATGTAAGGAATGGAAATATTTAGTCCCTAGATCACAGAAGGAAGAGGTTATTCGGATAAATCATGACCCTTCAGTGGCCGGACATTTTGGTTTTTAAAACATTGGCACGCATACAAGAGAGTTTTTATTGGCCAAAATGCGTATTGATGTGTTGAAATTTTGTAAAATTGTTTAACGTGTGGTGCACAGAAGGCATCGAATAGAGGACCCTTGGTTTAATGAGAAAGGAAAAAGAAGTGAAGTTCCCCTTTCAGATTATCGCTATAGACCTTATGGGCCCATTTCCACGGTCCAAGGTTGGACACAAATGGTTATTAGTTATTGGTGATTGGTTCTCAAAATTCACGTTAATGTTTCCGTTACGTAGTGCAAAAGCGCATATAATAGAACGTGTATTGGAGGAAAAAGTTTTTTTAGTTTATGGTGTTCCCAAATATATTATTTGTGATAATGGCTCACAATTTAGTGGTAGAAATTTCAAGGCAGTATGTAAAAATATGACGTTCAAAAATTTGGTTTAATGCAGTTTACTCTCCCCAATGTAATTTTGTAGAGAGGATAAATAGAACGGTAGGAACAGCTATACGTTCGTATATTAAAGAACATGATACCTGGGACATAGAGTTACCCCAAATTCAGTATGCGATTAATTCTGCAAAACATCATGCCACTGGTTATTCGCCAAATTTCTTAGTTTTTGGTAGACATGTTCCAGTGTCTGGAAAATTTTATGGTCTTGATGTGGAACCCTCAGTTGATATTGATTTTATTTCTAGTGATAGACCTTCGTATGTGTCAGATCATTAAGGACTATTTGATATTTTTATAGACGTACAGAAAAGGTTGTAACATACTGTTTTAATAAGCTCTAATAGTTCTAGTATTCCTAAAAATAGTTAGTTTCTAGTTTAATTTTAGCATGCTAATTATTAGAATTGTAGCGGCTGCAGGATCACCCAAGTAGCTTCTCAGCGAAGTTCCCAGAAAGATCTAATCCAAGAGTTAATCAATTTTTCTAAAGGCACTTACTTTAAGGGCACTAAACATGTCAAATTAGTCCATATCTATGATTAGATGTCAATCATGCTTTAGGATCCTATTTATGTCAGGGTGGTCTGAAGCAATTTTTCAATTAGATGAGCACTCAACTAAAATCAATTCTGAGAGCTACGGTTGTGGTTATCTTAGGCATTGACAGTTTTAATTAAAATTAAAGATTTACGACCGGCGCATCCTAAGCCGAGTAAGAGCGTCAAGAAAGGGGTTATTTTTCAATTAACCAAAATGTATATAAGGAGGCCAGCCGGTGGGAATCGGGTTGTTTATTTCCAGACGCGTTAGAGGTTAAAGCTAACGGTTACTAGTGATGTGTTTATTTCTCTGCAGTCAAGTGCGGGCCGTTATGTTTTAAGTTATTTATTTCTCTGAGTAAGTAATTAGTATATGTGATATTACTATGAACTCAAGGCTGTGTTATGCAGCATAAGTCAGTTATTTGTTTAAAAACAGTATTTGTCGACTTCCATAAAATACAATTCCGGGTGAATGCCCAGTTCAAGTAAATTGATCCGTTTTATTATTGCTTTGGAGACCGCATCGTTTTAGAAGGGTCTTCTATTATATTGTGTTTCGACGGTGTCAGAGGTCGTTAATCACTAATCCACGAGACTACCTGAGAATGCAAAGCTCAGGCCCGAAGTCAAGTTACGGTACTATTTGACCGTTGAGAAGGTCGTATTTTCATGGTGTAGATGACCCCGTGGTTAAAAGGGTCGTCGCACTATGCAAGTTAATTAGAATAGGGTAGCATTAATAAATTTTTGTTATTGGGGTGTGTACACCTAGAACTGTATCTATTCAAAATATGTTTGTTAGTTAAGTTTAGTTAAGTTGTGTTTGTGCTAGCCGGAGACTATAAGTGACTTATTTTCTGTTCTGCCATTTTGGTTCATCGCCCACGAACAAAGTGCGACGAGAGCTATTACCGCGATTGGTCCATGGGCCGTTTAATTCCCATGGTGGCGCCCTTTGTACATAAGGTTATTTACTTTATATTTTGTTATGCATATGTAATTAGTTGAAGTTTTAGTTAGTAGCTCGTTCAATAAAACAATCGAATTTTCGTCTCAGTGTGTTTGTTTAATGAACCCCCCCTTCACCGACTGCTGCAGCTTGCGAGGCAACGTCCCGAAACGTGAGGGTACCATGGTGTTAGAGGTCCTGTTATTTATTATTTATTGTTAATTGGATACCCTCATGCGGTAGGTAAATATTAAAATTACACTGGCGCATTAACGTGGTTAAAATTGTAATTATGGTAAACAACACACGGACGAATTTTTAGATTGTTTTGTTTTTATTTAGTGTTAGGCAGAATTACAGTTTAATATTAGTGATTTAGGAACAAGTTTCGTTATTGTTGGCTTTTACCTTTTATTTAGTCATGTATGTGGTAGAAGCTTTAAGAAGCGATGAGCTTAGTTATGAACTTTTAATTAGGAACGTTGAACCAACAAAGTTAAGTGTGTTAGAAAAGCGAAAATTATTGCGTAGAAAACTCATTGTTGAGAAAGTCGACAGTAATGTTTTTCTAAGTATGAGAAAATTGAAATCGTTCAAAAGGACAAAATTGAATTATTAAAACTTAAGATTTTTGAATTAGAAAACTGTTTAAATTCTTTTACCATTCTTCCTAAAAGGACAGAATATATTAAACTTAACACGAGATTAATGCATGTAACACAGAGACTAAATTATGTCAATTTCGATATTGAATTTTTAGAAGTACACAAAGAACTGCATTCCAAATGCATTAGAGCTTTTGAGATTTTAGAACAGGTAAACGGGGAAAATGAGATTAACGATAACCCTCTTTATTGTTCGGCTAGCGGTAATAAAAATCCTACAATAACACCAACAGCAGAGGGTTCATGCCCTGGAGCATCAGCGGTTTCTTCCATTAATACCCCATCGGTCTCGATTTCTAGTAATGATTTAGGTACGCTAATTAAGTCCTTGAATAAAACAACGACATCAGTCCCGATCCACAAGTGGGGATTACAATTTTCGGGTGAATCTGATTCTATATCGGTTTTAGATTTTATTCAACGCGTCAAAGAACTGCAAGTTGCAAGAAAAGTTTCGTCAGATGACCTTTTCGAAGGGGCTATTGATCTTTTCACCAGTTCAGCACTGGATTGGTATAGAGCAACGCGGTGTACAGTAAATTCATGGGAACAATTAATTTTAAATTGAAACAAGATTTTCTTTCAGCCGATTATGCAGAGAATCTTTTAATGTTAATTAAATCCAGACGGCAAGGCGCCGATGAATCACCTACCATTTATATTTCAAAGATGGTAAATTTATTTTCTCAATTAGAAGAGTCCATTTCAATCAGGGAACAAATAAAATTATTAAAAGAAATTTACAGACTTTTATGCCACGCAACTGGCGTTAATTGAAGTGACTGACATTTCCCATTTGATTTCTCGTTGTAAGCTTTTAGAAGACATTAAGCCTACACATTTTATTAAACAGGAACATTCGGATTCTGCCAACGTACGAGTTATCTTAGAACGTCAAGTTCGACAGAGTTCATTTTCTAATAATAATTTACCACGGTCCGGCGTTTCGAATTATTTTAAAAACACAGCAAAATTTTCGACTATTTGTTTCAACTGTAATAGACGAGGTCACTCGTTTCATACTTGTCCGGAGAAACGCGGAATATATTGTTATTCTTGTGGGCAGTTGGAAGTTACGTCCACAAATTGTCCAAACTGCTCAAATAATTCAAAAAAACTAAGGACAGGAAAGCGCGTAGTCAGCCGTTGCTTTTCTTCGTTTAATAATATTGCTGCTAACAAAAGACGTGGTCGGATTGGTTAGTAAAAGTTAAGAATTTTGTAAATCATCTAAGGTTTTTCAAATTTTATAAAGTAAAGATGATACAAGACCTTATATTAATATCGAGATATTTAAGGAAACTTATACTGCACTGTTGGATTCCGGCTCTAATACATCGATTTTAGTCTGACTTGGTTTGTGTTTTTTGTATAAATATAAGTTTGAATTAATTAAAATGTAAAACGTCTATATTAACAACCGCGGATGGCACTGCACAATCAATTTTAGGTTCAATTAATTTGCCCTTGACTATAAACGGGGTTACTCGGTCTTTAAATGTTTTAGTTTCCGACTCAATAGAGTGTACCCTAACGTTAGGGATTGATTTTGTCAATTATTTGAATTGAAAGTAGATTTTTCAAAAATGAATTTTATGCTCATTCTGCGGAAACGAATAAATTAAATTTCATTAAAGTCATGGCCGATTTAAATGAAGACCAGAAATTTGAATTAAACAAGGTTATTTCTTTATTTCAATCCCTGGATCGTCCTACCTTAGGCCGAACCACTAAAATTTCACATCATATTACAACGGAAGACGTTGAACCAATTAAACAAAGGTATTACCCATTATCACCGGCGATGCTGGAACATGCTAATAAAGAAATTGATGCAATGCTTGAACAAGGCATTATTAGCCCAAGCAATAGCCCGTGGAACTCCCCATGCTATTAGTAAAGAAAAAGCAAAAGGTGAATTTCGTGTATGTTTTGACGCTAAACGATTAAATTCAATTACAAAAAGACGCGTATCCCATTCCGTTTGTAAATGACATTCTTGATAGATTACGCAATGCGAAATATCTCAGTTCAATCGATTTAAAAAAGCTTTCTGGCAATTGCCCTTGAGTGACGAAAGCAAGGAAAAACAGCCTTTACTGTCCCAAGGCGCGGATTATTTCAATATAATGTAATGCCGATGGGTTTGGCCAATGTTCCAGGCACATTACAGAGGCTCATGGACTCTATTTTTGATTTTTCATTATCCCAATCAGTATTTGTTTATTTAGATGATATAATTATTATTTCAAGCACATTTAAGGAGCATATTAGAATTTTGAACGAAGTGTATGAGAAATTGAAAGGCGCTAATTTAACAATTAACAGTTCAAAATGTGAGTTTTGTAAACCAGAGTTACAATATCTGGGATATATTGTGAATAAAGATGGTCTCCGAACTGACCCAGCAAAATTGACGCAATTGTAAATTTTCCTCAACCCAAGACAGCCACTGAAATAAAACGTTTCACCGGTATGTGTTCTTGGTATAGGCGTTTTGTTTTGGATTTTGCCACAATTATAGCACCTATTAATGATTTACTAAAGGAAAGAGAAAATCGCAAGCGATTAAATGGACGGACGAGGCTCTTATTTCGTTTGAAAAATTAAAGATGTTCTTACAAAGGCTCCTATTTTAAGGAGTCCTGACTTTTCGAAAGTTTTTCTTTACAATGTGACGCCTCAAATTACGGCGTTGGTTGTGTTTTAACTCAGGGAGAAGGAGACGAAGAACATGTAATTGCTTATGCTTCTCGCAGTTTAAATTCAGCAGAGAAAATTATTCAGTCACAGAACGGGAACTTTTGGCGGTGTGTTTTGCTATTCAAAATTCCGACCATATATTGAAGGAACTCATTTTAAGGTCATTACGGGCCATCATTCTTTAATTTGGCTCCACAATTTAAAAGATCCTGCGGGACGTTTAGCTAGATGGAGTGTGAAACTCCAACAATTTGATTTCGAAGTTATCCACAGGAAGGGTAAATTTAATGTGGTACCAGATACATTATCCCGAGCTCCTAGTGGAGCCTATGCTATTAATTCTTTAAATTTTTCTTTAGACGAGGTCGAGGATTGGTACAAAAACATGTTAAATAATATTAAGGAAAAGCCAGATCTATATCCCGATTGGAGAGTAGAAGATGATAAAATGTATAAGTTTATTCCGAATAATTTGAATATCAAAGCCAATTTAATTGAGTGGAAGTTAGTAGTGCCGAAATCATGCCGTGCACAAATTTTAAAAGAATGCCATGATGATCCAGTTTCGGCCCATTTGGGTGTATTTAAAACATATACAAAAATCAAAGAGCTCTATTACTGGCCTAAAATGCGGTCATATATTTCTAAATACATTAGTAAATGTGTTACGTGCTGCCAAAGCAAATCCAGCACGTTCAACCATTATGGTTTTATGGGCAAAGAGAAAAAAGTTTCATTTCCGTTTCAATGTTTGTCGATTGATTTAATGGGGCCCTTTCCGCGCTCGAAATTGGGGAATACTTACCTTTTAGTTGTTACTGACTGGTTTACAAAATTCACTTTATTGCATCCCATGCGCAGCGCTTCAACAAAACAAATTTGTAATTACCTGGAAAATTTTGTATTTTTGGTATATGGGTACCTCAAATTTGTATGATAGATAATGGCCCCAATTTAAAAGTAATTTATTTTCCAATCTCATGACAAATTATAAAATACCTTCGGTTTGGTTTAACGCCAGCTACCATCCTCAAGTTAATTATGTAGAACGCGTTAACAAGGTAATTGAGCTGCCATTCGCAGTTACATTCAAGATTCTCATAAGAATTGGGACGATAATATTCACAAAATTGCCCATGCGCTTCGTAATGCTGTTCATGAATCCACAAAATATTCCCCAACATTTTTAGCTTTTGGACGCACGGTTCCTCTGTCCGGGGAATTCTATAATAAATTAAAGGATTTAAATCCAGAGGATCTAGCAATTGATACTCGAGAACAATTGGTTCAAGACCTTAATGAATTATCGCCCATCTTTAAAGAAGTTCAGAAGAACATACATTTGGCGTATGAACGTAATACGCACTCGTACAATTTAAGGCGCAGACCATTAAATTTCAAAGTAGGGATTTAGTGTGGAAGCGCAATTTTATATTATCAGATGCTTCTAAACATTTCAATAAAAATTAGCCCCGAAGTTCCTAGAAGCAAAGGTGATGAAGTTTTAGGTTCTACCACTTATAGACTATCTTCCATGGACGGAAAACCGCTAGGGTGTTCCACGTCCAAGACCTAAAACCTCACTAATATTTTATTTTTCCAATTTTTTATTTTTTCCTTCCGCCAATTTTCTGAAAAGACTCAGTTGTCTTAAACATAATTGCGGTTGGATGTGTTAATTTCTACATTTATTTTTTTTTTCAATTTTCTTGAAATTCCTAAGAGCAATTTAAATTTTTCGAGGGGGGCTGTGTAACATACTGTTTTAATAAGCTCTAATAGTTCTAGTATTCCTAAAATAGTTAGTTTCTAGTTTAATTTTAGCATGCTAATTATTAGAATTGTAGCGGCTGCAGGATCACCCAAGTAGCTTCTCAGCGAAGTTCCCAGAAAGATCTAATCCAAGAGTTAATCAATTTTTCTAAAGGCACTTACTTTAAGGGCACTAAACATGTCAAATTAGTCCATATCTATGATTAGATGTCAATCATGCTTTAGGATCCTATTTATGTCAGGGTGGTCTGAAGCAATTTTTCAATTAGCTGAGCACTCAACTAAAATCAATTCTGAGAGCTACGGTTGTGGTTATCTTAGGCATTGACAGTTTTAATTAAAATTAAAGATTTACGACCGGCGCATCCTAAGCCGAGTAAGAGCGTCAAGAAAGGGGTTATTTTTCAATTAACCAAAATGTATATAAGGAGGCCAGCCGGTGGGAATCGGGGTTGTTTATTTCCAGACGCGTTAGAGGTTAAAGCTAACGGTTACTAGTGATGTGTTTATTTCTCTGCAGTCAAGTGCGGGCCGTTATGTTTTAAGTTATTTATTTCTCTGAGTAAGTAATTAGTATATGTGATATTACTATGAACTCAAGGCTGTGTTATGCAGCATAAGTCAGTTATTTGTTTAAAACAGTATTTGTCGACTTCCATAAAATACAATTCCGGGTGAATGCCCAGTTCAAGTAAATTGATCCGTTTTATTATTGCTTTGGAGACCGCATCGTTTTAGAAGGGTCTTCTATTATATTGTGTTTCGACGGTGTCAGAGGTCGTTAATCACTAATCCACGAGACTACCTGAGAATGCAAAGCTCAGGCCCGAAGTCAAGTTACGGTACTATTTGACCGTTGAGAAGGTCGTATTTTCATGGTGTAGATGACCCCGTGGTTAAAAGGGTCGTCGCACTATGCAAGTTAATTAGAATAGGGTAGCATTAATAAATTTTTGTTATTGGGGTGTGTACACCTAGAACTGTATCTATTCAAAATATGTTTGTTAGTTAAGTTTAGTTAAGTTGTGTTTGTGCTAGCCGGAGGCTATAAGTGACTTATTTTCTGTTCTGCCATTTTGGTTCATCGCCCACGAACAAAGTGCGACGAGAGCTATTACCGCGATTGGTCCATGGGCCGTTTAATTCCCATGGTGGCGCCCTTTTGTACATAAGGTTATTTACTTTATATTTTGTTATGCATATGTAATTAGTTGAAGTTTTAGTTAGTAGCTCGTTCAATAAAACAATCGAATTTTCGTCTCAGTGTGTTTGTTTAATGAACCCCCCCTTCACCGACTGCTGCAGCTTGCGAGGCAACGTCCCGAAACGTGAGGGTACCATGGTGTTAGAGGTCCTGTTATTTATTATTTATTGTTAATTGGATACCCTCATGCGGTAGGTAAATATTAAAATTACAAGGTTACATTTAGCTTACATGCAGTCTAGTAATTCATATAATTTAAGGAGACGTAACATTTCTTTCGAAGTAGGTGACAAGGTTTGGAGGTCAAATAAAGTTCTTTCGAAAGCAAGTGATAAATTTACAGCTAAGCTAGCGCCAAAATATGTTTTGAGTATTGTTAAAAAGAAGGTTTCGAATTTAATTTATGAATTGATTAATGAAAATGGTTCAAGGGCAGGCAGATGGCATGTTAAGGACTTAAAACCTTATTCAGAGTTCAGTGGTGATATTGAAAAAGAGAACGTTTCTGAACATTAATTAGTGTTGTTGATATATTTAATGGTTGATAGTAGGAATTATTTCTGTCTTATCTTTTAGTAAAGGATTTAAATATTGTATTGGAATACTGTTTGGTAGTCTAAAATTTTAGATGTTGGATAAGAAGTATAAAAGAATTTTTGTAGTGCAGTAAGGTTGATACTAGACTGTGCTGATATTGTTAGTTGCAAGTTATTCATTTGAGTCAAGATAAAAAGTTACATGTTTCCGTTTGTCAAACGATTTCATTTATCGTATGATTCTTTAGTTCAAGGTTATAAAGGAATGTTTAGGTATCTTTATGATTAAAGTGTTTGATAAATAAAGTTGTATATAGTTGGTCATTATTTTCTTTCGGATTTAAGATTAAAGTGTTTGATAATTAAAATTGAGTATATTTGGTTATTATTTTTTGGATTTGTGATTAAGTATTTGATAATTATATTAGGAATCAAGTAGTTGAGTCCATAATAAATATTGGTTGGAGGTCAATATTGTTAGTAACTACGATAGTTATGTTTAATTATGAATATTGCGTGAGATAGCAATGTTCTATGTTTGATTATGAATATTGCGTGAGATAGCAATGTTCTATGTTTAATATGAATATTGTGTGAGATAGCAATGTTCTATTTTGTTCATTCATGCGTGAGTGAGATTTGTGAGAAGTAAGACGTGGTGGCGTTTTACTTGTCTCTTCTGGGAAAGAGATATTTCTACATTTTGGTTGCATATACATGCGGTAGATTGTTGAACGTTAGTGATTTCAAGACATGTTTGCTGTTTTGAAGTTATGTTTGGAGTGGATCTCAAAAGTAGTGAGAGTCCTTTTTTCTTTTGTAAATATGTAAATTACGGTTAATATAGTAAAATATGTTTGTCATGATAATTTGATATTTTCATTAAGGAATCATAATACGGCAGTATTATATGTTTTGTTGTTTAAGTTTCAGTATAAATGAGTGATATAATAACCCCGAATATGATTAAACGATAATGACACCCTACCGATTAAGACTTCCCGAATTTGTCCCCTTGTGGCGTATAGTACGCGTAGTTACTCGTCACTCATTTTCAAATACGTTGTATCTTAAGTGGTAATTTTGTTTTATTTTGTAAAATTAATAATAATAAGTTGTGAATATGTAACAATAAATTCAAAAAAAAATTCTTCGTATTTATTCCAGAATTTTTTCTCTTAGAAAGAGGCAGTGTAGCAATTTTATTTTCCACCTAATATATATATCTGTATAATCAATCCTTTTATTAAATATTAAATAATATAATACATTATAATGTTATCCAATCCACTTAATTTAATAACATCTATTGTCCAATAAAGAACTAGTATTTAGTTCATGTTAAAAGTTAAATTCTACGGAGACAATATAAAAGCTTTTGTTTGGTATCCTTCTTAAAGCCCCCTCTACTCAATAAATGCAAGGTAACTTTGTTACTGGGCAGCAACAAGCTCGGCCGGCACTTCTAACACAGCTGGGGTTCAAGCAGGTCGAAAGTTGTTCTTAGGAGCGATGTCCGTCATTGATTTTTGTTGTTGGAAGCGTGCACGATGGAAGATTGCACGTGTATGCTATCTTCATAAATTGTTTTGGATGGTCCATTTTTGTGTTGAAACCAGTCGTGAAGAACGATGAAGTTTTTGTTAAAAAGACCATTAGGAACAGTAAGTGAATTTGTTTCTATAACAATATTAATTAAAATTTTCAGTGTAACTTTGGGAATAATTTATTTTAAAATATATTGCAACGTAAATTATAAATAAGCAACTTTTCTGAATGTTATTCATGCGAAATTAAATGAAAACAATTCTATTCTTGTATAATATGGAATCACATATATAATTTATTCAAGTTAATTACAAACAACATTTGCTTTCTTGTGGTGTGAATTACGCCTGGAACATCTGTAAATTGAAACGCAGATAATGGAAGCCAAGTGACGTGTTTTTCAATATGCAGCGCAGCTGTTTGTTTGGAATGGAATTTTCCGTTGTTAATACATACGTCAGCTTTCAAGCAAGTATTTAGGTGCAAATTGGAGTTCTGGTATGTACAAAAAATTATGTTCGTATGTTGTTTGAACTGTCGACGTAGAAACGAGATAAATTTTACTTTAACCGACTTGTGTTAACTTTGAACAGGTCAAGGACAGACCTCAATTATATTTTTCGTAGTCATACGATATGAATCTGTAATTTGTTCCTACAAATTCTTTTATTAACTCAATGAAACATCAGAAGATGTCACTACTAATTAGATAAAGTAAATTCTCATAATTTTGAACCTTTAGAAATTAAATTTCTACATTTGATATTTTATGAACAATTATCTGTAATTATTTACTGTGAAATTAAGGTAAATTTACCATAATTAACTCTTTCTATAAATAAGCAATTTTATGCTTTGTCAATCTGTTATATAAACTTCATTAAATAGTAATTGGTACGGATATATTCAGTACCATTGTAATTAACTCTTCCTAATTTAAATTAACTTATAAAGGAAGACATATTTTTGTAAAAATTACTTTATTGGATACCAAAAGAATAGATTCTTATTTTCGGACTAAAGACTATCTTTTATTTAAGAGGAATGAAAATCGATTCTGATTGTATTTAATTATTTTTGAGTTTGAATGCACAAACAGTGCTTTTCTTTGTTTAATTTGTTCACAGGTGCAATGGAGGATTGCTAAGGTCAAGGTCGAGCCATAAGGTAAGATACTTTAAAGATTAGGAGGTCTTTAAAAATTATATAGCGGTTATAGAAAAAAGGTTTCCGCATTTGCCTTGTACAAGGGACTTGTATTAGGTCTTCCCAGTATAAAAAATACGGTGGCGCCTTATTTTTATTATTAGTGGTTGCAATTACACCCCGACCCACAGCTCATTCTCTACCCAGAGCATATAGTTCGACTAGCCGCTTTGCCTTTGAGATTTCCTCAACTTAGAGCCACCTTCCATCTTAATTTGCCGTGGGCTCCATTTCTAATTATCGGAATTTCTCGTTAAACTTAAATCGGAATTTAAAAGGCTTCAAGGAAGCATTCCTTTTTTTTAGAGAGAGCTAATTGAGCTCCAGGAAGTGAAGTTTTTTTGTGGAATTTGAAATAAATTGTAAAATGTTTGGTTACAGGTAGTAAATATTAGCCTTGTTTGAAGTAAGAACCTCAAGTTAAAGAATTATCGTGAATTTGAATTTTTTTGTCCCGTGGAGTGTTTGACTTTCTAATTTGACCCCCTCTCAATTTTGATTAATACCGATTGTGACTCCCCGATTTTGTCTCCCGATGGACGTCAGGTACACGTAGTTACCAACACACTCGCATTTGTAAATATTTGTCTCCCCCATTTGAATAAATTCATAAAAATTGCATAGTTAGTTAGGAAAGTAGAAAAGGCTAGTATTATTAAGATAAAAAATTTTTTTTGTATTTGTTATATTTGAAGTTTATTCCTTAAAAAAAATTTTTTTTCTTTTAGGAAAGGGGTAGTGTAACAATTTTATTTTCGCAGTAAAAAAACTATTCATGAAAGGTACAACGAATGTTAAAACACCTTCATTAACTAAAGTAATAATACGTGTAACAATCAAATCCTTACATTAATACAGTATCTAGAGTCGTTAGTCTATTTGTTTCGGAGTTCGGTGTATTCCACAGCCACTGGCGCGCGCGTGAGAGGTTTTTGACAACCCCACTCGGGACCCTCCCACGATAGAAGAACGCGGCAAAAGACTCGTCGATAGGTAAGAGCAGCGACAGCATGCATTTGAAATTAATGGCGAGTGACCTCCGGGTCGCATTATTTATGTGACACACTTCCTGAGTAACGCGCAACGACAACTTAGAATCTACAATTTAGAAACTCTAACTTATAGACTACGCAATGAAAAATTACATTTGTAACTAAGATTAGACAACGGAAGATTACGCTACAAAAGTTATGCAGCCTTGAATCAATGTAAGAAACCCGCTTCGCTTCAACACCTGTATTTAAAGCATGGAAAGCAGGAATAATTAGCTGTAGATTCCGCACGGCGATGTAGTTTCCATTCCGGCCAAGGACAACAGCCCGGGGTTTGGTTCGTAATAGCTTTAAGATTTCCTCAGTGCTTCCTTCTAAAAGCACGTTATTTCGTTTTGTTTTATAGAAGCACAAATTTGTTATTCAGTTTACCTGTAGTTAAGCTGGTTTTCTCCAGTATCAAATTTAATTTCACTTAGTTTCGTAGATATGTGACTACACGTGGCTTCAACATAAATTAACAGCTGCGGTTACGTCACCTGTTTGTTTGAAATATGCCGTCAACAATTGCACAATTGCTAACAGATGTTTAGTATTACATTACTACCACCTTTGATAAAATTAGAGAATATCTTTGTGAATATTTTGACTTCAAATTGATTTTAATACCGTTAACTTAAAGAGAAAATTTTGTATATTAATTTGTAAATGACCTACACAGATCTGATTGGGTTATGAAACCTTAGTATAACCAGTCACACTGGATTGTAATATATTTGAGTAAGGATCATGTTGATAAACCTTACATTAACTTTGCAAGTATTTCAAGTATTCATTTTATTTTATAGCATTGAATTTTATTTACTGAAACGGAAAAAATTCTCTCTAGTAAATTTATAATCCACGCTTAAAGTCTTTTTATTCTGATCTAGTTTGATCAGACCTGATAAACAAAAAGCAATAAGAGTTAAATTTTTATGACACCCTTATGTAGAAAATATTCTCTATGCATTTTTAGGTATATTTGAGGGACGCAAATTGTGTTCCCATTTTTTATGTGACTTAATTATTATTTTTCCTTACAGGAACAGCGTCTTATTCTGTTAAGACAAGGTTTTTGTCAGCAAAGGCGATCTTTTTTTCTTTGGGTCTCCACGTCCGCCCTTAGAAATTAGCCATGCCATTTACATAAATCAATCTGGACTTGGTGGCGCCTGTTTGTTTTAGTTTGAGTGTGACCCCCCCACAGATTTCGACTTACCCCCCCATTGCTCATAGCTCTACCCAAGGAATAGACCCCTAGTTACGTCGGAAGACTTTGTTTTGCAGACACCTGACTTGGAGCATGGTGATAATAAAATAGTGTCGGCCAGGAAAAATCGTTACACTAGCGCCCAACGTGTTGGGGCTTGCCATGCCATTCAGTGAAAAATTCGTTACAACGTTATACCGTACCGATATAGCTTACGGATTACACCCAATGCTCTGCAGTCTATCTTAAAACTCTTCCGGCAAATTTTGACAAAGCAACTCAGAACTTCTTCCTGTTTGCCACTTTCTGAGCTTTTTCTGGGTTCTTAAGCAATTTATTTCCTTCATAACTGGCTTCATATATGATAACCTTCTGTTTGCAGTCTCCACCGGAAAGTTAAATAGCGCATACGTTGCCATCTGTGCCCTCGCCGCATTCGCAGCGGTCGCTCTCGCTTCCAGGGAGCTGTGCCTGGTTACTAGCTCTACCACTTCATAAGCGAATTTCACCTTCATCTTATCTCTTGCTTTTATGCCCGGTATAAATTTATATGTCAATCTGCCTATAGCAACATTGCTCCGCCTTCTTTCGCACTGTCGGATTGATCCTTCTTACAGCTTTCGTTTAATAGAGTACCGTCGTATCGACGAATACAATATCCAAGAATCGCCCGTTGCGACCTATTTGACTAATTCGTCTGATCTGCCATTTCCCCAATTGCCGTCATGCGACCTGACCCAATAAAACCTTAAATCCAGAATTTCGGGTGCCGAACAGGCTATCCTCCTGACGTCCCTAGAAGATCTGTCAAGGTGTTCATATTTGTCATAGCAATCAGAGCTGATTTGCTATCACTGATGATAGAAGACCTACCTGTGCCCAAGTTTTTAATGACGTACTCTACAACTTCCCGACAGCTACCAACTCGCAATGGTGGATGGTGCCCCAATCCGCAAGTTCTGCTTTCAACCTTGCTGGTCCCAAGGCCAAGACTTTTACGACCTCCTGCTCTTTTTCCATATTTAGGAACCTCCGATCTCTAATATCCCTGATGACAAATTCCATTGTGAGAATCCTACTAATCGCCAAAACCGCCACTGTGAAAGTGGTCTACCTTAACCCTTCGTTTCATTTTCTAATGTTCCACTTTAAGGTACTACATTAAGCCAAAAACGAGTTTCTTTTTACTTAGAAATTTTGAATTTTTTTTGAACCCTTGCTATTGCAGGTATAGGAATCTTGAACGTGTGTGACAACACCGACACAGGAGATCTATATTTTACTTCTCGTCCGAATGAGGGCGTATTTTTGTGAAAAATGCTTGTTTAGAATTTTTTAAGCAGCCCGTATTGGAAATCGAACTTTGGTATCAGTAGTCATACGCAAAGCGGTCTAATCTGCGGAGCTTCCCCGCAGAATCTTGACTGCGATTATGCGTTGAACGCACGCCAATTGCTGGGCTTTCCTAACCTTACAATCCTCCGCTCAAAAAGATTCCGCATATAACATTACAGGTTGTATTGTTCCCACGTACACTGTCCTCATAGATTTGTTTTTGAATCCCAAGTTTACCTTAGCTGCCCCTATCACTCTATTGGATATTTCTCTGCCTTACCGTTGATATACTTTAGGTGCCCTGTCAATTCAATTTATTGTCTATCTTGACACCGAAGTATGTGATGACCTTCTTGAACGTGATCTTCTTGCTTCCTAGCTTTAGCCTAGGAGGGGAGGCACTGTCCCAATTTTGTTCTAATATAAAGCTCGCATGACTTCAACATGTTGAATTTCAACTTGACCTCCTGTGACCATACATGCAATCTACTCAACACCTCGTACGGCTTCGTACGCATAGCTATTAACAGTCTCGACCTGATGATCAACAGTGTATCGACTGCAAAACCCAACAGTAGTACATCAGTTGGTCAATCTGATCCACTAGATGCTCGCGCACAACAACTTTTATATCGTCTGACCAGAGCATGCTACCGGTGGGTATCCCATTTTCACCGATCGCGACACAAATTTATCTCTTGATTAATACGCTGGGCTTCGCAGACAATCCCTACGCTCCAACTCCCAAACGATAAATGGTCACCAGGCAGTGTCAAATGTTTCCGAAACGGCCAAAGCCACGGCGACACAATAGTCGACTTACCCTCCACAAATCCTAATTGTCGCCTATTAAAGCTGCCGGTGTCCCGAACCGAGTTTAAACTGTACGTTGTCCCATCTTCTTCAGGTAAAGCTGAATATTAACCAAGCGAAATTTTTAGTCGTAACAAGAGCTGCAGAACATTTGTCGAGAAATGTTTGTTTACGTTAGTAGACCATTATTGGGAATATCACCACCTCATTTCCTCCAGAATCCCTCATTTCCTCACTCATCTGGACCAATTTACATGTAAATTCCCATAAGGAGCAAATGAGGGAGATGAATCTCCTCCTGCTCTCTCCCTGTGGAACTCCTTGTGGAATTTTTTACCCCAACCATTTTGATTACGTCACACCCGCATTCTTTCCACCCGCGAGATAAATCTTTCTCCACATTTCCACCCACGAGATAAACCTATCTTGTTTGGTATCAATTAATATTAGAATTTTCTCAGCTACCCGAATTTCTAAGAATTTTTCAGATATCATCATCCCCCAGAGGGCTACCCTCATTTTAAGATTTCTTACCTGTAGCGATTTTTGAACGTTCTTATAAATTTTTTATACATGCAATACATTAAATTAGCATACATTTTTACGCAGAATCCGAATCTGTAAACAGATTTGAAATCGGACCACGCCCTGCAAAGTTACACATATACCCTCTGCGAGATAAATCTTTCTCCACATTTCCACCCAGGAGATAAACCTACCTTGTTTAGTATCAATCAATATTAGAATTTTCTAAGCTACCCAAATCTCTTTAAATTTTTCACATAGCACCATCCCCCAGAGAGCTACCCCCATTTTAAGATTTCTTACCTGTAGCGACTTTTGACGGTCCTTATAAATTTTTTATACATGTAGCACATCTTGTTAGTCTAGAATTTTATGCACAATCCGAATCTCTAAATAGATTTAAAATCGAACGACCCCTTACCATTTTACACACACCCTTTAAATTATAAATTTCCTGCGGCTCATACATAAAAGAAAATCTAAAAACAATTCTTAAAACTTTTTATTACAAACAATTTTTACTAATACAGTTTAAATTTTGTAAACCACATTTCTAAATACATATTTACAATTTTTTATTCTTAACCTAGAACTTCTCATATCGGCTTATACTTATTAATATTTATTTCTAAATAGAGCACCTTTTCCAAAGACCAACCGGACCCGCATGTTTCAAATTCTTCTGATTTTGTTCTTATGGTTTCGCTTAAGACCTCGTACATATTTTCCAGATTACTAGAAGACGTTATAACCACATTTTTTGTGTTAAAGGATTTCACATCGGTAGTCTCTTCCCCCATTTTGGTGTAAACGCCGTAGAGTTCGCAGTAGACTTTTACTGCTGTGTGTTGTATTCTTTTTTCATTTATTAATCGAATAAATCGCTCTTTCTGCTTCCAAAGAAACTCGGGCACTCCATCGTCGACACTGGCGTTCTTTATGCGATAGCTAGCCATACGGTTGTTAAACGCTGTACTAACCATTTCTACACCATCGTCCCTAGTAGCGGTAACTGATGCATTTTTATGTCTGTTGCTCCTTAAATGTGCGGCATACGTAGTTTTTTCCATTTCGAAATCGCATACTTTACACATAATTCGTGGTTGTTTCGTACAAGACCCTTTAACAGCTGGCGGAGCTGAACGTTTACGGCTTAATGACATGCCGTGCTGTTTTCCTTGTGTCGCTGTAAGTTGCCCATTCTCGTAAAAGCGAAACCGCAAGTCCCACAGTTTAAGTACTTTGCTGCAGACGGATGTATAAGCAACCTGGACGATGTTACACCACAACATTTGTTCTGATGCCGTTTGAGAGCATCCTTCTGGTAAAGTAGACGTGACACGGCTCGCATTTAAAAACGTTTGCAGGTACCATTTTAGTACAAAACAAAATCCGCACTATAGCACTTTGGTTAAACTTGTAAGCGAACTAACTTATAACTAAAGAGTTTATTCTTGCGCACCTGCTTTATGTACCCTATAGAATGCAAACCGAAGGTTTCCGAAGACACCCGAACGAAGTCTCGGATTCAGCGATGAACTAAATGACGTCATAATCCTAGTAGCTCGTCCAATACATTTAGCGTCAAAACATGCACCCGGTTCGCTTTGTCCATGCTGCGAATACCGTTAGTAGAAGCATCGGAAACGTCTTCCATGTTATACGGATCGCGTGCATATTGAAAATGCAAAGGGTGGTAGCACACGCACACAAATTGGGCGCAAGTCGTGCTGTAGAAGATGCAGTGCTACTATAAACAAAAACTTAATAAAAACACTTTAAACCTTTACTAAGGGAATACCAAAATTGCTGTCTACAGAATACTTACTAATAAAGCAATTTAATTTTAAATAACTTCTACGTCATATTTTAGGAAATGGTAAGTTTGAATATTTTTCCAAATGAATCACCGAGCGAAAGTATATGCTTAGCGGTATTAAAATTACCCATTAATTTCCCATTTTTATGACCGTGGTTAATTATAGATTAAAATTTAATTTGTTCGCATTCGAGCTTCTCGTAAACTAACATATTTTATAGCAACAATGCGCTGTAGAATACATGCATACCCCTTCGCCGCGCTGCTGCTATTCTTGTAATTGGTAGAAAAAGTCACTCTCCTTTTTACTGTTAGGACCGATGCAAGCACCATTTTTTTTTATACTTTCTATAGCACATCGCGCACTTTTTCGTCTGATGATTAAATTTTGCTTCTGTAGGCTATTACACTTTCGCATAGCGGTCGGCCGCACGTAATGATTTCTAGAACCGGTAAGTACTTGATATCGTCCAAATAGAGAATTAGATGCTCGATGTCTGTCAACTTCCAATTCCCTCGTAAAAGGTAGAAAAAACTCAGTCAATCATCCATCTAACTTAAACTTCGACCCGCTCCTGTTCTGATAATTTACAAACATTTTTCAAACGACAATAGACCGAGAATTTTTAAACCTCCGAGGGATCTTTAAGTCGTGATCAATTACACATCCGAGCTACGCGTAAACTAACATATTTTGCAGCAACTGTGCACTGTATAATACATGCATACCCCTTCTCTGCGCTACTGCTATTCTTGTAGTTGCTTGAAAAAGTCAGTCGCCCTTTTTACGGGTAGGGCCGCTAAAAAGCACCATTCCATACTTTCTTTATAAGTGTAGCACATCGCACACTTTTTGTCGGTTAATTAAATTTTTGTTTATGTAGGCCTTTACACTTTCGCTTATTTAAACATCTAATACAATTGATTAACCACTTTCGATTATTCTAACGGAGACCACCATACATCCCGCCGCACCGTTCTTTTTGAATCCAACGATCCTATGGGCTTTCACGCACTAACACCTGACGTATCTTTCCTACTATTTGTTAAACAAAAACTACCGGCATCGCCATGTTCGTATACGAACGTAAGCAGATGTTTGTGGATATGTACGAGAATATGTAGTCATATACATTAACCAGTCTAAGCTATTTTATTTAGTCCAAGAAAATTATTATTTTTCTAATCCACAATTAATAATCGCCTTTATAGGTTCCACATTTCTACCATTACTCAATGACTTTAATTTCTTATTGGAGAGAATCCTTATTCTCCCACGCACTGCTGCGTAGTTGCATGCCTACCCCTTTTGGAGGTATATGCTCGTTATAGGTTGTAAGACCCTCGGTTTTACTTAACTACAATTCGTGAAACCCCTTTAATCTTTAATCGTATCTTTCTCGCCTACAATACAGTAGGACTTAACATTACTACCAACAAATTCTAATACTAGACCCCCATTAAATACGTCTTTAATTTTCCCTACAACTTTTTTTGTTGACAAGTGTTATATTGTATTTATTATACGCAGGGTAGTCACTCTTTTAAGATAAATATATTTTGCTAGGTATCAACTAATATTAAATTTTTCTAGGGACCCCAAATCTGTAAATAGATTTTAAATAGGACCACCCCATACAAAGTTATGCGTTTTAAAGACCCAAATCACTAATTTTTGCTCATCTTTATTTAACACCATTTTTAAAACCTTTTTCGCTACCCAAGACATATGCCTTAGCCAACCATCTCCCGAGAAATCTAAAACCGCCGTGTCCCGCGAATACCACGTGCAGATAACACGTATACTCTGTCAACCAGGATAGAAGCCGGAAGGATTTGGAAAGTGGGAGAAGAACTTAAAAGTTATGGAATCTTAAAACTAATATATACAATAGATTTACAAAATCCATACAAATATAAACAACTATCTTATATCTTTACACCCCCATGCGTAGATTGTTGTACTACTAGGAATGATGTACCTTTTGTCATCTTCCCTCGATAAACTAATTTTATTAATAAACTGCGTATGCAAATCGTATTCTTTTACTCCGGGTACATACGCAGGCAAGTACTCGATACCATCCAAATAAAGAATTGGATGCTTGGTGACTGTTAACATCCGCTCCCTCGTGTACGCCCAGACACATCCCAGCCCATGAGCACCTCTGCATGCACACCCTGCCCATGCACACCCCTGCGCGTACGCACCTGCCCATGCTCGCTGCCCATGCACCCCTCTCTGTGCGAGTGCTATTTCGGGGTAACGTCACAGCCTTTTATAAATAAAGAACAATGTTATATACTATTATAAAATGTTTATTCTGACATTATACATAACAAATTTAAAATATTTAATGCCAAGCATGGAGTCATTTAAACTTAATTTTAATACAAAGTTATACACAGAAGACAGTCCTTTCTTTATGTTTGTTTGCAGTGGTTTTAATTTTATCTAATTTTATTCGCAGCTTAAAATTTAAATCTACACCCAAGTCTTCTTTCTCCTTTTCTAACCAATAGTTTGATACATAAAGACCGTCTAGGTTTTCGAATTGTAAAATGTACCGAAGTTTGCCTCTATATTTAAAGTCTTTGATTCCGCCGACAACCAGATCCATTCCTTCGTGTAATTCTTGCAGCTTGTGACAATCTTTTAATCGCAGCTTTCCCACTATATCCTGCATACGTATCTTGTTAGCTTGATCGACTTCTTCTTGTCGGTATTGGAGAAAATCCTTTTCTCCCACACACCGTTGTGTAGTTGCATATCCACCACTTTGGGAATATATGGTTGTTATAGGTTGTAAGACCCTCGGTTTTAAATGATCCGAAAGGTTCTTTACTAGGCAAATATACAATGTTTAGCGGAACCCTTTGCGTGTGGTGTACGCCAAGGTTACGAAACCCGCATTCCTTAGTTCGTCTTTGTTATCTGCCATTTTGATAAATACGCTTTTAGAATAACCTTTTAAAAGTATACGGATTTAGTACCATCCTTTTCTGCAAGAACGCCTACATAACTAAAGAGTCTTTCTTACTAACCGCAAATGCATACAGCTTGTACAACCCGGATGTATCTAAGTCAGTCCATCGACACATAAAATAATCTTTTAATTCTTCCTCATTTTCTCTAATACGATGTTCTTTGTCTAACAAATCTTTGTATTATTCGCGTATTGTCGCAGTGTTTCCATGTAGTCCAATTTTCGCCTTTTGCATCCATTTCCTCTAATTCCAGTTGTCTTTTCCTTCCACTTACAGCGTATGGCATGCATAATGGGACAATTTCCTTTAGCGTAAACGGATAGAGTTTACTACCAATATTTGCGCGTTGTCGTACAACCTCTGGGCGAATGTTAGGTGTATTTATCAATCCCAATTCCGAAATGACTATTTTTTTTGGAATTGTAGAATATGGTGTTGCAGATTGTGTAAAATATGTACTACCTGCTTTAATGTAGCACTTGTGTAAGATTTTTATTTTATCTTGGCTGTCTTCCTCCTCTACTATCTCCAAATAATTTACGGGTAAATAGTTAAAACTAAAAGCCGAAAGCACATACTTTATCAATGTTTCCCTTTCTTTTTGTTTTTCGGACAACTTAATTTGCAAGCCCGTCAATTTCTTTGTATTATCATTACCCCAATACACGTACTGTAGCAGGTTATTATACACTAAACAGCAGCTATTTTGTAGCTTGTCCGATAGCTTACTCCACATTTTGGCAAGTGGTACCGAGTACATTGGCGCCTTTAGGAAGTATAACACTATCTTCCAATAACGTTAAACAGTCTTTTAAGAGATTATACACCGTTCCGCACTGACATAGCTTCCAATTGCACAATTGTATATTGTCGCTTCAATCGCGTAATACCATGTTCTTTAGCCAAAGTAGACGCAAATGTTTCCTTAAACGTACATCTGGACAACGTAAAAATCTAGTATATGATTGCCAAGTTGTTTATTAACACCAGGACTTGTTATCTGACACACAAATTTGTTGTATATCTTAATTCTTGCATTGGTTGTTAGCCATGTTAAACAATCAATTCCTACAGTTTTATCGTTGTCAACTATAATATTACACTTTTCTTCGTATTCGTCCTTATAGCAAAAGTTATGGTTTGTAGTTAAATAATTACACATCTCCATCTTGCTAAATATACCCGCAAAATCTTGGGTTACATCCATGTCAAAAGATAGAAATAATCTTTTCGAGTTCGTCTAATATATCTGGTAGTTCCTCCAATAAAGTTTCCAACTTAACATCTGCTAGTTCCACTTTGTATGGAACACATATAGGATTTTGGAATTTTTATTAATGCATTCGAGGTCTTCTTTTCCGATAATTTCTTTTACTCTCTGACCCATCTTGTTAGTGCTTTCCAGAGAAAACGGAGCTTAGCTTTAACACCATGCCTAGCGGAAACAAATCGGTCAAACTTTCTTCGTAGATAGCTGTTAAATGCACCACAAATTTCTTTTTTAGGATAAACATCCTTTTGCTTGCAGATGTTTGTTCGGCGTCAGAAAAGGTCGCAAATTTTAACCAACATTATATTGTCACAAAATGGTTCTGTAATTGGTGTGTGAGTCCACCAGTCAGCATCTGTTCGCCTTCGACATAACAAATATTACCAATATCTGTTACCAGATTATTGTTGCACATATTTTCTGTCAACAGCCATAATCCAAATCGCTCATTTGTCGGTTTCACTTTATTCCCAAAGTTGAGAAACGTTAATCACCTTGGAGACGCTCATGTTTACCGTTCTAGCTACTATCGAATACTAAATTGAATACGAAAAATTGTTCTCTTATGTATTCTACAGAGTGGGGACGTATATTGCCGAAGATAGTCGAATATGTTGTTATCCGACCTAAGCTGACAGGGATGCACATCGACATATATCCGGATATATGTAGGATGCTAAGTTAGGGTGAAATTGACCAAAGGGGCAATTTCACCCTACATGTTTCATATGACCACATGACCAGCTGACCATATGACCACATGACCATATGACCACATGACCACATATCCATATGACTAATTGCTTAATGGTTTTCTCATTAAAACCTTTAATTGATTTAAAAAATCAAAGCCAAATTTTGGCTAATGGGAAACATGAAAAGCAATCACACAACATTACAGAACCATTTGTGACAATATAATGTTGGTTAAATTTGACTTTTCCCGAAAACATCTGCAACAAAGGATGTTTATCCTAAAAATGGGTTCATTTAACATATCTACGAAAAAGTTGACAAATTTGTTTCGTGGCATGGTGTTAAACTAAGCTCCTTTTTGGAAAGCACTAACAAGATGGGTCAGGGTAAAGAAATTATCGGAAAAAAGACCTGAATGCATTAATAAAAATTTCTCCTATAGTGTTCCATCAAGTGAACTAGGATGTTGTTGAACTTATTGGGAACAAATATTAGACGAACTCGAAAAGATTATTTCTATCTTTTGACAGGATGTAACCCAAGATTTGCGGGTTATTTACAAGATGGAGTTAATTATTTAACCCATACCTTTGCTAAAGGGCGAATACGAAGAAAATTGTAATATAGTTGCAACGATAAATGGGGAATTATTGGAAATGTAACAACCAATGCAAGAATTAAGATATACAACAAATTTGTGTGATAACCAATCTGGTGTTATAAACAACTTGGCAATCATATACTAGATTTTACGTTGTCCAGATGTACGTTTGAAACATTGCCACTGCTAAAGACATATTACGCGATTGAAGAACAATTCAATTGGAAGCTATGTCAGTGCGGAACGGTGTATAATTAAAAGACTGTTTAACGTTATTGGAAGATAGTGTTATACTTCCTAAAGGCGCCAATGTACTCGGTACCACTTGCCAAAATGTGGAGTAAGCTATCGGACAAGCTACAAAATAGCTGCTGTTTAGTGTATAATAACCTGCTACAGTACGTGTATTGGGGTAATGATAATACAAAGAAATTGACGGGCTTGCAAATTAAGTTGTCCGAAAACAAAAGAAAGGGAAACATTGATAAAGTATGTGCTTTCGGCTTTAGTTTTAACTATTTACCCGTAAATTATTTGGAGATAGTAGAGAGGAAGACAGCCAAGATAAAATAAAATCTTACACAAGTGCTACATTAAAGCAGGTAGTACATATTTTACACAATCTGACACTATTCTACAATTCCAAAAAAATAGTCATTTCGGAATTGGGATTGATAAATACACCTAACATTCGCCCAGAGGTTGTACGACAACGCGCAAATATTGGTAGTAAACTCTATCCGTTTACGCTAAAGGAAATTGTCCCATTATGCATGCCATACGCTGTAAGTGGAAGGAAAAGACAACTGGAATTAGAGGAAATGGATGCAAAAGGCGAAAATTGGACTACAAGGAAAACACTGCGACAATACGCGAACAATACAAAGATTGTTAGACAAAGAACATCTTATTAGAGAAAATGAGGAAGAATTAAAAGATTATTTTATGTGTCGATGGACTGACTTAGATACATCCGGGTTGTACAAGCTGTATGCATTTGCGGTTAGTAAGAAAGACTCTTTAGTTATGTAGGCGTTCTGCAGAAAAGGATGGTACTAAATCCGTATACTTTTAAAAGGTTATTCTAAAAGCGTATTTATCAAAATGGCAGATAACAAAGACGAACTAAGGAATGCGGGTTTCGTAACCTTGGCGTACACCACACGCAAAGGGTTCCGCTAAACATTGTATATTTGCCTAGTAAAAACCTTTCGGATCATTTAAAACCGAGGGTCTTACAACCTATAACAACCATATATTCCCGAAAGTGGTGGATATGCAACACATAACGGTGTGTGGGAGAAAAGGATTTTCTCCAATACCGACAAGAAGAAGTCGATCAAGCTAACAAGATACGTATGCAGGATATAGTGGAAAGCTGCGATTAAAAGATTGTCACAAGCTGCAAGAATTACACGAAGGAATGGATCTGGTTGTCAGGAATCAAAGACTTTAAATATAGAGGCAAACTTCGGTACATTTTACAATTCGAAAACCTAGACGGTCTTTATGTATCAAACTATTGGTTAGAAAAGGAGAAAGAAGACTTGGTGTAGATTTAAATTTTAAGCTGCGAATAAAATTAGATAAAATTAAAACCACTGCAAACAAACATAAAGAAAGGACTGTCTTCTGTGTATAACTTTGTATTAAAATTAAGTTTAAATGACTCCATGCTTGGCATTAAATATTTTTAAATTTGTTATGTATAATGTCAGAATAAACATTTTATAATAGTATATAACATTGTTTTTATTTATAAAGGCTGTGACGTTACCCCGAAATAGCACTCGCACAGAGAGGGGTGCGCATGGCAGCGAGCATGGGCAGGGTGCGTACGCGCAGGGGTGCGCATGGGCAGGGTGTGCATGCAGGGTGCTCATGGGCTGGGATGTGTCTGGGCGTACACGAGGGAGGCGGATGTTAACAGTCACCAAGCATCCAATTCTTTATTTGGATGGTATCGAGTACTTGCCTGCGTATGTACCCGGAGGAAAAGAATACGATTTGCATACGCAGTTTATTAATAAAATTAGTTTATCGAGGGAAGATGACAAAAGGTACATCATTCCTAATAGTACAACAATCTACGCATGGGGGTGTAAAGATATAAGATAGTTGTTTATATTTGTATGGATTTTGTAAATCTATTGTATATATTAGTTTTAAGATTCCATAACTTTTAAGTTCTTCTCCCACCTTTCAAATCCTTCCGGCTTCTATCCTGGTTGACAGAGTATACGTGTTATCTCCACGTGGTATTCGCGGGACACGGCGGTTTTAAATTTCTCGGGAGATGGTTGGCTAAGGCATATGTCTTGGGTAGCGAAAAAGGTTTTAAAAATGGTGTTAATTAAAGATGAGCAAAAATTAGTGATTTGGGTCTTTAAAACGCATAACTTTGTATGGGGTGGTCCTATTTAAAATCTATTTACAGATTTGGGGTCCCTAGAAAAATTTAATATTAGTTGATACCTAGCAAAATATATTTATCTTAAAAGAGTGACTACCCTGCCTATAATAAATACAATATAACACTTGTCAACAAAAAAAGTTGTAGGGAAAATTAAAGACGTATTTAATGGGGCTCTAGTATTAGAATTTGTTGGTAGTAATGTTAAGTCCTACTGTATTGTAGGCGAGAAAGATACGATTAAAGATTAAAGGGGTTTCACGAATTGTAGTTAAGTAAAACCGAGGATCTTACAACCTATAACGAGCATATACCTCCAAAAGGGGTAGGCATGCAACTACGCAGCAGTGCGTGGGAGAATAAGGATTCTCTCCAATAAGAAATTAAAGTCATTGGGTAATGGTAGAAATGTGGAACCTATAAAGGCGATTATTAATTGTGGATTAGAAAAATAATAATTTTCTTGGACTAAATAAAATAGCTTAGACTGGTTAATGTATATGACTACATATTCTCGTACATATCCACAAACATCTGCTTACGTTCGTATACGAACATGGCGATGCCGGTAGTTTTTGTTTAACAAATAGTAGGAAAGATACGTCAGGTGTTAGTGCGTGGAAGCCCATAGGATCGTTGGATTCAAAAAGAACGGTGCGGCGGGATGTATGGTGGTCTCCGTTAGAATAATCGAAAGTGGTTAATCAATTGTATTAGATGTTTAAATAAGCGAAAGTGTAAAGGCCTACATAAACAACAAGTTGAAAATGCAAGGCATTGTCGCAACGAACTTCCAAATGTAGACTTACTTTAAAACAATTTAAAGAAATTAAAATTATTATGTTTGTAATAATTATAAGTATTCAGATAAAATACAAAAATTTATAAACAACAAAAGAGACATTTTAATATATTTTATTTTATTGAATAAATATTTTAAAAGCTATATATGTGTGTGTGTGTATGTATGTATGTATGTATGTATGTGTGTGTGTGTGTGTGTGTGTGTGTGTAAATAAGGGGGCATCATATTTCGATTCAGTTTTTTCAGAGGATTCTAAATATGTATCGCACATTAATTTTGGACCTATTTGAAATTTTTGATAAAAATTAATTCCCGGGGGTGGGCGGGTATCCGTGGTCAGATTTTGTGGGGGCTACCATATTTCGACTCAGCTATGTTAGGGGAGTCCAAATATGTATCGCACATTAATTTTGGACCTATTTGAAATTTTAATTTTTCCGACGGAATATCGCGGGGGCACGGCGTCCCCGTGGCCCGATTTCAACTGACATCAAAACTTAAGCTCAGGACACCGAGCTGAATCGATTGATGTATCACACATTGATGTCCGACCATTAGAAAGGCCTCGGACGGACATACAGACGGACGACAAATCGATTTCATAAACGAACGAAGTTCGTTGAAAAATTTAATTAACTGACAAAAAAGTGTGCGATGTGCTACACTTATAAAGAAAGTATGGAATGGTGCTTTTTAGCGGCCGTACCCGTAAAAAGGGCGACTGACTTTTTCAAGCAACTACAAGAATAGCAGTAGCGCAGAGAAGGGGTATGCATGTATTATACAGTGCACAGTTGCTGTAAAATATGTTAGTTTACGCGTAGCTCGGATGTGTAATTGATCACGACTTAAAGATCCCTCGGAGGTTTAAAAATTCTCGGTCTATTGTCGTTTGAAAAATGTTTGTAAATTATCAGAACAGGAGCGGGTCGAAGTTTAAGTTAGATGGATGATTGACTGAGTTTTTTCTACCTTTTACGAGGGAATTGGAAGTTGACAGACATCGAGCATCTAATTCTCTATTTGGACGATATCAAGTACTTACCGGTTCTAGAAATCATTACGTGCGGCCGACCGCTATGCGAAAGTGTAATAGCCTACAGAAGCAAAATTTAATCATCAGACGAAAAAGTGCGCGATGTGCTATAGAAAGTATAAAAAAATGGTGCTTGCATCGGTCCTAACAGTAAAAGGAGAGTGACTTTTCTAGCAATTACAAGAATAGCAGCAGCGCGGCGAAGGGGTATGCATGTATTCTACAGCGCATTGTTGCTATAAAATATGTTAGTTTACGAGAAGCTCGAATGCGAACAAATTAAATTTTAATCTATAATTAACCACGGTCGTAAAAATGGGAAATTAATGGGTAATTTTAATACCGCTAAGCATATACTTTCGCTCGGTGATTCATTTGGAAAATATTCAAACTTACCATTTCCTAAAATATGACGTAGAAGTTATTTAAAATTAAATTGCTTTATTAGTAAGTATTCTGTAGACAGCAATTTTGGTATTCCCTTAGTAAAGGTTTAAAGTGTTTTTATTAAGTTTTTGTTTATAGTAGCACTGCATCTTCTACAGCACGACTTGCGCCCAATTTGTGTGCGTGTGCTACCACCCTTTTGCATTTTCAATATGCACGCGATCCGTATAACATGGAAGACGTTTCCGATGCTTCTACTAACGGTATTCGCAGCATGGACAAAGCGAACCGGGTGCATGTATTGACGCTAAATGTATTGGACGAGCAACAAGGATTATGACGTCATTTAGTTCCTCGCTGAATCCGAGACTTCGTTCGGGTGTCTTCGGAAACCTTCGGTTTGCATTCTATAGGGTACATAAAGCAGGTGCGCAAGAATAAACTCTTTAGTTATAAGTTAGTTCGCTTACAAGTTTAACCAAAGTGCTATAGTGCGGATTTTGTTTTGTACTAAAATGGTACCTGCAAACGTTTTTAAATGCGAGCCGTGTCACGTCTACTTTACCAGAAGGGATGCTCTCAAACGGCATCAGAACAAATGTTGTGGTGTAACATCGTCCAAGGTTAAGCTTATACATCCGTCTGCAGCAAAGTACTTAAACTGTGGGACTTGCGGTTTCGCTTTTACGAGAATGGGCAACTTACAGCGACACAAGGAAAAACAGCACGGCATGTCATTAAGCCGTAAACGTTCAGCTCCGCCAGCTGTTAAAGGGTCTTGTACGAAACAACCACGAATTATGTGTAAAGTATGCGATTTCGAAATGGAAAAAACTACGTATGCCGCACATTTAAGGAGCAACAGACATAAAAATGCATCAGTTACCGCTACTAGCGACGATAGTGTAGAAATGGTTAGTACAGCGTTTAACAACCGTATGGCTAGCTATCGCATAAAGAACGCCAGTGTCGACGATGGAGTGCCCGAGTTTCTTTGGAAGCAGAAAGAGCGATTTATTTGATTAATAAATGAAAAAAGAATACAACATACAGCAGTAAAAGTCTACTGCGAACTCTACGGCGTTTACACCAAAATGGGGGAAGAGACTACCGATGTGAAATCCTTTAACACAAAAAATGTGGTTATAACGTCTTCTAGTAATCTGGAAAATATGTACGAGGTCTTAAGCGAAACCATAAGAACAAAATCAGAGGAATTTGAAACATGCGGGTCCGGTTGGTCTTTGGAAAAGGTGCTCTATTTAGAAATAAATATTAATAAGTATAAGCCGATATGAGAAGTTCTAGGTTAAGAATAAAAAATTGTAAATATGTATTTAGAAATGTGGTTTACAAAATTTAAACTGTATTAGTAAAAATTGTTTGTAATAAAAAAGTTTTAAGAATTGTTTTAGATTTTCTTTATGTATGAGCCGCAGGAAATTTATAATTTAAAGGGTGTGTGTAAAATGGTAAGGGGTCGTTCGATTTTAAATCTATTTAGAGATTCGGATTGTGCATAAAATTCTAGACTAACAAGATGTGCTACATGTATAAAAAATTTATAAGGACCGTCAAAAGTCGCTACGGGTAAGAAATCTTAAAATGGGGGTAGCTCTCTGGGGGATGGTGCTATGTGAAAAATTTAAAGAGATTTGGGTAGCTTAGAAAATTCTAATATTGATTGATACCAAACAAGGTAGGTTTATCTCCTGGGTGGAACTGTGAAGAAAGATTTATCTCGCAGAGGGTATATGTGTAACTTTGCAGGGCGTGGTCCGATTTCAAATCTGTTTGCAGATTCGGGTTGTGCGTAAAATTGTAGACTAATTTAATGTATTGCATGTATAAAAAAATTTATAAGAACGCTCAAAAGTCGCTACAGGTAAGAAATCTTAAAATTAGGGTAGCTCTCTTGGGGATGGTGCAATCTAAAAAATTCCTAGAAATTTGGGTAGCTGAGAAAAATCTAATATTGATTAATACCAAACAAGATAGGTTTATCTCGAAAGATGCAATGGCTAGACGAAGAAAACTATTTGTTAGGTTTGCTTATAAAGCAAAGAGCAAAATTTAGAGGTTTCGGACTTTAAAGGGGTATAACTTTGCAGGGCGTGGTCCGATTTCAAATCTGTTTACAAGTTCGGATTCTGCGTAAAAATGTATGCTAATTTAATGTATTGCATGTATAAAAAATTTATAAGAACGCTCAAAAGTCGCTACAGGTAAGAAATCTTAAAATGAGGGTAGCCCTCTGGGGGATGATGATATCTGAAAAATTCTTAGAAATTCGGGTAGCTGAGAAAATTCTAATATTAATTGATACCAAACAAGATAGGTTTATCTCGTGGGTGGAAATGTGGAGAAAGATTTATCTCGCGGGTCGAAAGAATGCGGGTGTGACGTAATCAAAATGGTTGGGGTAAAAAATTCCACAAGGAGTTCCACAGGGAGAGAGCAGGAGGAGATTCATCTCCCTCATTTGCTCCTTATGGGAATTTACATGTAAATTGGTCCAGATGAGTGAGGAAATGAGGGATTCTGGAGGAAATGAGGTGGTGATATTCCCAATAATGGTCTACTTACGTTGATAGTCGAGCTGAACGCCACAGAGATTTCGCTTAGTTTGAGGCTTTTTTTAGAAAAGTTAGGATTGGAAGATTTAGAAGTAGCTAGAGGATAAAATTAAGGTTATAGATTTGGCGGTGCCTCACTGTGGAATAGATAAACGTATACACATAATATTGGCGAATTGTTTGAGTGATTTAAAATACTGGTTACCTGTGACTTTCATGCTCTTTTATAACACACAAAACTAAACAATAGTGAAAGTAAATATTGATCTTTATTAAGCATCATACATTTGAGAGAATTTTTGCAGGTTAGATCTCAGCAAGCAAGAGAGCGAGCAACCACAGTAATACAACGTGAAACTGGCAAGGTGGGGAGCTTCACGTATCAGTGGTACTCAAAAAGTTTTATAATATAGCGGAGTAATTCATAAACCTTAACACATAATTTAAATACGAAGGACACTATTTTTGTATTGAGAACTGGCAACACTGGTATTGCTAGGTGTAATCTGAAATTGGCCATCGTAAAGTTTGACATTTATGAGGGTACAGATACTCAGAACGTTTTGACGTGCGAGCACTATTGGTGTATTTTGCAGTGTTTAAAATTTCATCTCAGCCAAACTATGGAATTAACTCGCGAAAATTTTCAAGGTATGATTTGTTATGACCTTCGACGTGGTCTAACTCAAAAACAGTGCATCAATCAACTGAATTCAACTTTTGGCAATGAAGAGCCATCCACAGCCACTGTATACCGCTAATACACTAAATTCAAATGTGGACGTAGTTTGCTCACGGAGGGAGTTAAAAAAGGTCGTCCAAAATTGGTCGTTGTGCCGAAACATATTGATGCTGTGCGAAAACTAATTGAAGAAGATTCTCATGTGAAATATCAAGAAATCGAGAGATGTTTAAACATTAGTATGACCAGCATACATAAGATTTTGCACGAACATTTGTGTGTTCGGAAGCTGTGTACGCCTTAGATTCCAGATTTGTTGACAGATACTCAAAAAAATACTCGTGTCGATTGGTGCTGTAAAATGATTTCAAAATACAATTTTGGTGCATCCAAAGCGGTATACAACACCCTCACAGGTGACGAGTCGTGGATGTCTGCGTATGTGTTAGAAAGAAAAGGTAGATCGACAGTTTGGAGGTTTCAATGTGAAGAAAAGTTAACAAAAGTTGTTCGTTGTCAAAGCGTTAAGAGGAAATGGTTGCGTTTTTCTTCACGAAAACCGGTCCTGTGGCAAGTATGGCTTTCAAAAATCAAAAGATCGTTAATTCAGAGTGGTATACGACCATTTGTTTGCCTGAAGTTTCGGTAAATTGAGAGAAACCAACCCAAAACGACGAATCATTTTGCATCATCACAATGGGAGCTTACACACATTACATGCAACAAACAAGTATTTGGACACACAGAAGATCGATTTGATGTGATCCGCCTTACAGCCCCAACTTGTTTCCAGTAATTAAAAATAAACTGCATAGACAACGATTTTCATCGTCCGAAAAAGCGGTTGAGGCCTTCAAAACGCATGTTTTAGAGCGACTATCTTCTGACTGGACAAAGTACTTTGAAGGGTGGTTCAATTGCATGCAAAAGTGTACAGATCTTAAAGGCAATTATTTTGAAAGCAACAAAAGTATTCTTTATCGAATTCAGTTTTTTATTCTTTCTATTCTCAATACATAAGTAGTGTTCCTCGTGTATACACCAATACACGGATACCAACATCACACACAACTCTCTCTCACTTTCTCTGTCTCTCTCTCTCTCTCTCTCACACACACACACACACACACACACACAAACACACACACACACCTAAACACACGCTTCCATTGCTTTTTCAACATCTGGATTTCCGGATGCCGATGGTCCGGACTGACAAGGCAATGTCCGTTGTGTGTTCTTCCTTGACGACTGGGATATCTGGCTGCCAATGGTCCTGGTCCTAGAGGGGGAACGTAACACGGACCAACATCACACACAACACACATACACACAACCACCCCCCCCCCCCCCACACATAACACATGACGGTTACTTTCTGTGGGGAAGCCAGGTCTGCTTAAATTTCAGGTAGCAGACTACTGAAACGTTGGAACAAATAAATAAATAAATAAATATCGTTTATACACCATGAGCAATGGCTTCTGTAAATCTTACAATATCATATTATTAAATCAAATTTGATGGACTTCGTAATGATACACTAACACACCGATAAATTACTTTAGTCAAGCACAGCAAGAGCTTTTATTGATAACAATAATATTTGTACTTTATTGTCCTGCGCAGAAAAAATTATTAGCTTGTTTAATCATAATATATCCCCGTATTCACATAAAATGGTTTCTATGTCGTACAGCACAAAATTTAAAAATGATTACAGCCAATTAAGTACATCTATATACTATCCCACTTTTCAAGAGCTATTTGCACGCTAGTTACGTGACAAAAAAATTATACTCTCATATGTAAAATACTTTAAACATGTGTTGTGGTTAAAAAAAAGTTTTAGCTATCGCGTGCGGATTAATAAGAATGAAACAAATACCTTTACTGATTTCAACTGTCTTGGTTCTAATTTCTAGGGTACGCGACTTTAGATAATTCTCCTTCATGCACGCGAGGTTTCTGTTTTGAAAAACTACAGAATCTCTTACACATTTCGTTACACTTTAACTTTTTCTGAGTTATTTAAAACACTTTTAAAAACCTTTCCAACAAACCACATGTGTTCATAACGACTTGTTTTGAAAGTCCTTGGTAGATTTTAATTTTCCAAGCTGCGTCGGTCACAGCCTTCCCAATTGGTAGGGAGTCAAATTACCACCTTTCCTCTCTCAATGTCTGTTTAAGCATTTTTCACAATATTTTCCATGTGGCCTACACAAAAATCCCCACACAGCAATTGAAATTGTGAGAAAGCACAGGTGTTAAAACTTACAAGATAATCGAGGTCAAGAAAATTAAATTGATGACTAAACATTCATTTTAGCCATGTGATAAATTAAAATATTTCTAAATTACATAACCTTATAACACACTATAAAAGGATTGCTTTTGCGATGTCTCCCGAAATATAATACATATTGCGAATATAAACAAATTCTGTCTCAATGTTAGTAATGAGCAAATTATTAAAGTTACACTAATAGCCCAGGATTTTTAGTTCAAAATTGGCGAAGATAGGGAATGCGTGGCAACCACCTGAATTTTTGTACACATGTTATTGATGAAGTATTGAATTATTATAAAAAACTCTCCGCCCTCCCCCGTTAGTGTTGCCCCCTAAACCCTTCAGATGTCCTCCAGACGGCGTTTTTTTCTACAAAAACTGTTAGTTAGAAGGAACTTGTCAATAGCAAAAAACATCTCCATTAAATTCTCTACAAAATGGGTGTTTGGTTAGTTTGATTAGACTAAGAGTTTTCGAAATATACTACCCCAACTTCAGGAAAAACTGTTTTTGCAAAAACTTTAGCTTTTATACTAAATTTGTAGATAAACGGTCGAAGCTGTGATAAACTAGTGTAGAAGCGAATTAATCCTGATCAATTTACATAATTCATCGTCGTACGAGTCTGAGTTCTCGATTTTCACCTCACCGCGCCTGGTAATACAGAGTACCTATGTACGTTGTAATCTCATAGTTAAAAAGTCCGATTCATGCTAAAATATATATTTTATAAGTTTTGTATATTGCATGACATGATAAGACTCCAATCCACCTGATGTTAAGTGATATAGTGCATATGATCTAATAGAAATCAAATTCAATTCCCCGCTTTCTACGCTCCCACCAATTAATTCCGCACACCGCGCATTTAGTCGGCCGTTGGTATTGTTTTATGTATAACGTTTGACCGTTTAATCTCCTGCGCAACCCCATACCCAAAGTGGTCGTGTAGTATTTTGTTCAGTTTCCTTAACAATGCATGACTGTTATTTGTGTAATCTTTCACTTGAGAGTAGGAAAGTTATAACGGTAAATTGGGGTATTGATACCTTAATAAAGGCTAGTATAGCTCGTGGAGAAAACCTGGAAAGGGCTTTTAAGCAAACCCGTCCTTTTCGTGTACACGAGCAGTGCAGAAAAGACTACACTCGACCTACGTCCATAAAGTCAAGCACAAAATGCAGTAGTGTTAATTCCGACTTAAACACTGTATCAACGCGCTCAAGTGTACCTACTTTCGGCTTTAAAAAATCGTGCATTCTTTGCGGGGATGAAGCAGATGAACTAAAAGATAAAAAGCTTCCTCAGAAATACAGACGAACAATTTGTAAAATAACCACTATAGGCTTAATAGACAATATATGGTTTGTTGCTATGAAATGTAAGGATAACTGGGGAAGAGAAGGTTAAAAAAAATTATCAGGTGTAATTGATTTAGTGGCAGCTGAAGGCCGTTACCGCAAAGTCTGTTATGCAAATGTTTTAAAAGATACCGGTGGGTGCAATAAATCTATAGTGGATATAAAAGAACAAGCTTTTCAGCAGCTTTGTATTGAAATCGAAAGAGGCGAGGAATGCCAGTGCACACTTTCTGAAATTGAAGATCGTATGTCTTAAATCCTTGGCGGAGAAAATGAATACACGTCTACCTACTTAAAACAAAAACTAATGCAACATTTTGGGCAACAATGTAATAATAACCAGTCTTCGTGGGCTTTCGGGAAAGTGTGAACAACATTGTCCACAAAAAGTGGTATCAAGAGACACTCTCTGATAAGTTTGAGGAGCGTCTCAGAATAGTATCTGCAGCGGCAGCTATAATTCGAGAAGATATACGATTGCAAGCGTATGATCTGACATCCTACTCTACCGACGGCAAAGACATCGAAAAACAAGATATCATCCCACAAACGTTGCTGTGTTTCGCTAGTATACTCACACAATCAAAAAACGATTGTCAAAGTGCTCAAAAAAAACGTCAAAGTGTAAGCAAAGCTCTTATTTCAGATCATTTGTCTCTCCAATTTTTTTAGGCGTTGGTATCAGTATTCATCGTTATTTTGCCTCTCGAATGGTAATTGATTTATTGAGTAATATTGGTTTTTATGTGCCATATTCTAAAGTGCAGAAGCTTCAGAACTCTTTAAAGGTAGCTGCCATGAAACATACCTCAAAAGCCTTTATTCTATTTGTTTTCGATAATGCCGATTTTAATAGGCGTACCATAGATAGCAACAATTCATTTGACAATATGGGAGGGCATAAAAATGGAGACCCCTAAAGTCGAAAGCATTGAAGACGTTAGAGTGAAGAAACATCTCGCTAATGACGAGAGACCATCAGAAATGAGTGGACGCATGCAGATCCTAACATACACAAAGCATCTGAGAAAAGAATTGAAATATGTACGTGTTCGAGACGTAAATTTACTACAAAATTAAAGGATTTTCGTTCAAACGGTACTATTGGACTATCTATGGATTCCTGGATACTGGCTTAATTCATCTCCAGTAACTAGTTGGAACGGTTACATGCAGGTAGGTCTACAGCCTGGCAGTAAATATGAAATCAGTGATATAACATTTCTTCCGTTCATCAACTTGGATCCCGGCAATTTTTGGCGTATCTATTCTGTATTACAATACGCCCGATCCAAGTGTGACAAAACTATACAAACTACCTGTTTGGTTACTTTTGACCAACCATTATACGCCAAAGCCACAGACATCGTAGCGAACTCATCCAACGGTGATTTGAAAAATACAATTGTTTTGCTAGCCGGATTTCATACCATGTCATTCTTGGGCGCAGTGGACTTACATTATGTCGGGTAATGAAATAAAAGGACTTTGCTCAACGGTTTATGCTAAAAATTCTATTGTTCATATGATCAGCGGTCATGCATATTCTCGGGCACTTAGAGTTCACAATTTGACTCAAGTAGCACTGTTGTTGATAATTTTAGAGAATGACAGTGAGTTCATTAACGACGAAAAATAAAGCTATTCGAAATCTACAACCAATTTAAAAAAGGGGAGACCTCTGAGCTTGAAGTACGTCAGTCGTCACTGGTTAAAAACTAGCAAAAATATATTTGGAAGCTTTACAATCCCGAGAGGAATCCGCGCGCATCGCTTGACTCTGGATACAGTACTTAAAACTGGTCAATATTATTCATTGCTATCTACAAGCCGAGAGAACGGGAAACTTTGAACTTCGTTTGCAAAGCATGCTGGAGATGATTGCTTCCTTTGATGCATCTGGCCAGCAGCTATAACTTTTAAATATTACACACATAATGTATCTTCCACCACAGATGATAGTTTTGTCTTTGCAACACAAAAGTTCCTATTTGTTTTCAGGGCATCTGGCTTATGCAAAATGGGCAAGATGTCATTTGCAACAGATGGAAGATCTTAAAGAAACTATGTCATCTTGTGAGTATGAAAAATTTGCATCAATTCGAAAAAGTGATCGGTTTTTGTCTTTAGTTTCAGCTGATCTTGCGATCGAGCAAGGTCTAACGCTTCATGAAAACCAAATGAGGACTCACTACAGGTACCTACATAATAATAATAGTATATTTGCAATCATCAAACAATAATCAGATTACTATACATGTCAGGAGTTTGAAAGCATGACATTTTAAACGCCATCTAATGATTGAAGTGAAATGCTAGTCAAAAAGTAGTCCGACTTCGTTTTCTTATCTAATTCAGATACAAACATAAACGGCAGACGCTACTCTGACATTTGTTCCTTGACATAAGAATCTTTAACTTTTGCTTACTTGATAAAAACATCAAACTTCGCTTCGGTAATAAAGTATCTACCGCTTCGGTATGTAATATACTATTGCTTTTTAAGTTTATTATTATTTATAATCTAATATTGTTTTCATCCCGGTAGAGGAATAACCGACAGCACACTTAGCACATGGATAACTGCTTTGCCACGCTTCATAAAATGTGTGAATCTATCGAAGAATTCTCAGGAGTAAAGTCTGAATATTCAGAACAACACGTGGACCTACGGGACAAAAGACAAACAAGAGATCTTAAAGACTTTTACACTTTACGTGATTGATTAGTAAATCATAATCCATTTGCATCTAGGCAAGAAAATGAGTTAGTAGCTTTGTCCACTGGATTACTTGGTGATGATTCCATAAACTGCGATAGGGCTCTTTTGATTGGCAAATAGTCAATAACAAATGTGAGTGGCAATTTCGGAGAATTACAATTAAAAAGAAAAGCCAAAGTTAATCCTTTGTCTGCTATAAATTGCAGTATAGTTGTTCGTAATGCTCGCATATAAGTTAGTCCACAACAACTCTTCAATAGGATCGCGTGTGTCATGAATAGCAAAGTTTGTCAAAAGCAGCCTTTAAGTATGAACTCGCACCTAAACCCACTTGCTTATCTGATTATGTTTCATTCAGGAAGACAACCAAGTCTGATCTTGCAAAAAAACTTGAATCTTTCTTCCCTTGTTCAACAACATTTCAAAGAGGTACATCTTACGTTTTTGATGGTGGATATTTCAAACATGCAGTGAATTGATCGCCACGTCCTGCAAGTTATAAGGAAGTTTGTAACTCGTATGTATCATATGTTATACAAAATTATGGACCGTTTTGTATAAGAGTGTTTGATGGTTATAGAGGTGAGATAAATACAAAAATTGTGGAACAAAATTGTCGGTCCGCAGGTAAATCATGTGGCGACTTAAAAGTAGAAAAACTCTTACCAACTGTTACTGGAAGTTGGAAGAGATGAATTTCTTTGCAACTCAGAAAACAAAGCACAAATAATAGATGTATTGACACAAATGCTGCGTATCCAAAAATGATCGTGTACCAAGCTGAAGCCGATGCAGGCACACTTGTAGCTAAAACAGCAGTTAGATTGACTACAAGTAGTCCTTCTGTTACTGTTGTCGCAACGGATACTGATATTTTTACGCTATTGATCGCTAGATCGGATGAAAGCGTTTCAAACATGTTTATGTTGAAACCAGGAAACCGAATCCGTGCAAGTAAATGTTAGAATATTGCGGAAATTAAAATAGATATAGAAGATTTAAATAATGTATTGCTTTTCGCACACGCAATGTCTGGTTGTAAAACAACATTAGCATTCTATAGAAGAGGAAAAGTAAAATCTTTCCAATGCTTAAACAATAGCAAAGAGTTGCAAAAAACTGTTTCCGTTTTCAACAATCTTCTCGCTAACCGACTTGACATTGCAAGTGCCGGAGAAGTATTTGTAATGCACCTCTACGACAAAACAAGTATCAATATTGATTTAGACGACCTAAAATATTATTTATACAAACAAACAGTTGCTCGGTAATCAGTACAGAATAATTTTTAACTCTTATCTCTACCATCTACTAAAGACGCAACTCGGCAGCACTCATCTCGTGTTTATTTACAAGTACAGCGCTGGATGGGAAACAATCTTCCACCTTGTGAATGGGGTTGGATTAAGCGTGGCCAAACTCTAGTTCCAGTAGTAACAGAGTTACCACTTGCACCTGATCAACTACTGCATCTAATCAGCTGCGGTTGTAAAAAGGGGTGCGAACGCTGGTGCGAGTATCGAAAAGCAGGCTTGACGTACTCAATAATGTGTCGACAATGCCTTGGCCAATTCTGTAGTAATTCTCTCGAACCTTACCATGATAATATTGATTATGATCCTTTGTAAAGTTTTCTAATTTATAAGTATTCTGTTGTCTTTGATGTTCATTTTTTTCTGAATTCATATTCTTTTATATTTTTATATTCTATTTTTTTTTTATAAATTTTTATCATGCCATATGTACTATATCGCTTAAAATCAGGCAAAGTGGAGTTGCATCATGTCGTACAATTATACAAAACATAGAAAATAGGTACTTTGGCATGAATAGGACTTTGTTATTATAAGATTAAAACGTTCATGCTTTGTGATGCCTGACGCGGCGAGTTGTAAATCGAGAACTAATACTCGTACGACAATGAATTAGGTCTTTATATATAGGTAGATTTATCAGAATTAATTTGTGTCTAGAATATTTTATTACAGCTTCGATCATTTTGTATAAATTTAGTATAAAAGCTAAACTTTTCGCAAAAAAAATTTTCATGCAGTTTGGGTAAGAATATTTCCGAAATTGTCAGTTTTGTCAAAACCAACCAATCACCATGTTGTAGAGAATTTAATGAAGATTGTCTTTGCTATTGACAAATTTCTTCTAACTCTAATAGTTTTTGTAGGAATTACAAAAAACACCGACTGAGCGACATTTAAAGGGCGGGGAGGGGGAGGGGCAACGCAATCGGGGGAGAAGCGAGGAGTTTTTGGTAATAATTCACTACATAATCTAGAATATGTGTACAAAAATTTAGCTGGTTGCCACGCATTCATTATCTAAAACCTAAATATCCTAGGCTATAATGCAAGACCTATTAAATAAAAATGAATTGGACTAAGTTCAAAGCAATTTGATTTGGTTGGTAACACTTTAACTAAATATTTTTCACAAGTAAGTAATACCTATGTAACGCGTTGGCGTGACTTTAGATATAAATCAGGCGACAAAAAAATTAATTTGAAACGGACGAAATAAATGCGAAGGTACTTTATATATTACAAAACACGTATTCCAGAAGATTTTCCGACGAGTTGACATCAATTAGTCGAGACCGTATCGAAAACTTTTCAGTGTAAGTGTTTGCGGTAATGTAGATTGTTAAATTTAACTTCTCTATTAATTTTTTTCATGCAATTTATCCCGTACCACTGTAGTTAGTTGGTGGACCCTGGATTTCCGACGCTTCTGAGCAATTCAAAATTTAACGGTCTGACGATTCTTTCACCCTTAACAAATAATGGAATAATGTTTTAAATTCCCTCGGTACAGGATTTAATAAATGAATGTCAACCTTTGAGTCTATCATTTCTAAAGGAATGTTTATGCCTTTGTCTGGAGCGGTTGATAATTCAAATATAGGGCTTTAAAATGCAGCAATGCCTTGTTGCTGGTAGTATCAAAAAATCGCAATATGCTGCTACAAACAACAATTTAAGTTGCTCTAATTATGGCTTGGTGCTGTTTGGAAATTTGGAACAAACAACTAATTTAACAAGCCAAGTTATTTAATAGATAGTTTACGAAATATTATAGTAAAATATTCTAAATACAACAAGTTTATCTGACGTAGCATTGAGAATATTCAATATATCTACTTTTGCAGCAAGTGAGACCGCTGATTGCACTGCAGAGGGTTGCGATTCTCTTTTCAATGAGTTTGTAAGGAAATGCCTAAAATTTTTAGATCCAGGAAAGCTTACTTTAAACCAGTGCACAACATCATTCTGAATTTGTAAAAGGGATATCTGTAACCGCTGTATTTTATGAGAATGCAGTACCGACTTCCTACAATTACAAATCCTGGCTTTACAGTTAGTGAGCTATCGACTTTGCGACATTACCGCCCCGATTCAAAACCCATAAAAGCTCAACGGTTTTAAGAAACCAATTTTATGTTCGATATAAATATAAATGAGTTTACGTGCGGTTTAATTTCATCGCTGAGTTATAAAATTAAAATTACAAGCTACTGCCTGGTCTTCGTAATCAAGATTTCTGCAATAGAAAAGCAAAAGATTGCTTCTACAGAAGCAATCGACAAAAGTGTTGCTACGGTAGGGCACGAACTTTTATTGCTCCTCGTGAGATTACGAAAACTAGAAACTGTAGTAAAGGTGACAAACCTTTTAAATTTACGACTATTACTATGCTGCAGAAGTCTGTGCAAAGTTTGAATGTGAGATTTATACAAAACTACGGTCGTCGACGTACCTGCTTAAACAGAGGCATTAAAGGTTTAGTTTATATTGCCAACACTGAATTTTGCTACAATCCAAATCTAACTAACGGTATCTTCAACTTTCTGTTTGCTTGATTTGCAGATATTTAATATCGTTGGGCATGTAATGAGGGAGCCTTCTTAAGTGAACAATATGGAATATACCGTATATCAACGATATGTCTTGCATCAAAAAAACAATTTTCTGCACTATCAAATACGAATGCAAAGCAACATCCTAAGTTAGTCAATCATAATTGAGGAACTAATGCTAAAACAATCGATATAATAAATAAGAGGTGATTTACTTATAACGATTGTAGGCAATTTTAAACTTTTTCATTTTTGGGACACTATTATTACTAAATTTATATTTAATTGAATGATTTAAAAATTCTAGTTTAAGAAACATAAAAAGCTTCTTTACGCCCAGTGCCTACTTACTGAATACGAAGCCTAGTGCAAAAAAATCTTTGGGAATAGTGAATCTTTCTCGGTTATCAGGCCACGTTAATGTGGCCCTTAAGCACTGCCATTAAGGTGGAACGAAATGGCGCACAGTCACGCACGCACGCACGCACGGGAATACACGCATGCACAAACATTACATTACATTGAAAATATATTTTTGACCCTTAGTAGTAAAAATATTTATTTAAACAGCATGATCATAACATAAAGTAGAGTGTTTTGCACTCTTGCACCTATTCGTAGCGTTAGCTCGGGTACAAGGTTCTTAATTCATACTGTGTTTTGGCATATTTGAGTGCGGTCACGTTTTGTGTCCCTTATGTGGTTTATTGTGTTTTTAAACTTTATACACCTTGCTTACTGTTGTGATGTAGAACATGTTGCGTGCTGCGGTGTTTACTGCATAAGCGTGCAGCCGCAAGTGGAAAGTTGCACGCACTTTCTATAGGGATGGTTGCGCATAGTTTGGCATGCGGTTATAACAGCATTAAACAACCTTGTGCATAATTTATATAAAGTCCTTGTTTACGTTGATAAAAGCTATATGGTTTTATCGGACTTGCCTAGTTATCTTTGTAGCTCTACTTTAAATCAGATGTTCTTACTATATTTATTTATGTAAGTAACGAATAATGTGGCGCTTGTGTCTGCCGAAACCCGTGTAACTAATTATGACTGCACAAAAATTTAATTTTGACACTGGCTAAGTGACTATCAGTGTAACGCACGCGCTAAAGTTGCTTCATTTACGCTTTCATCTTTGAGTGCAACTATGGGTACTAAATTTATTGTTGTGTTGTCTAAACTAAGATCCTACAGATGCAGTTAGGTTCGCTTACTCTGGCATAGCGACAACTACCGCTAGTGCGGATAAGACTTCAATAACATATAAAATCGAGCTACTCATCAATTTTCCGCATCTTCGGTCGGTACGCTTTAACTGTTCGGCAAAATGTATCAGCGGTTAAAACTCTAGATAACAATCAGCATTGTTCTAGAAAAAACTACTTTCTGTTGCTTCGATTTCCGAAAAAGCCTGAAAGGAAAAACTGCTTAAAGATTACCTGACAACTCTTCAAAAAGAGTTTTCGTCATAATTTGAATGAGTCAAACATTGATCGACTACATCAGATAAGGAGTCTTTAACAAGTTTCCTCTGTTCTGAGATAATTAAAGGCAGAATAAAACCCATTATTATTAGGTTTAATACCTACAGTCCGCGTAATGTGTTATTTAAGGCAAGTAAAATTTTAAAAGGCAGCAACTATGCCATATTTATTTATTTATTTATTAATTTTTTTATTTATTTGTTCCAACGTTTCAGTAGTCTGCTACCTGAAATTTAAGCAGACCTGGCTTCCCCCCAGAAAGTAACCGTTAGTAAGGTGTGTGTGTGGGTGTGTGTGTATGTGTATGTGTGTGTGTGTATGTGTGTGTATGTGCGCACGCTTGAGGGCATGCGTTATGTGTGTGTATGTGTGTGTGTGTGTGTGTGAGTGTGTGTGAGTGTTGTCACCCTAATCAGAATTTGGCATGGACAAGGTCCGTATATAATACTCCTGTTTTTATTTTACACTGGACATACAGAAAACAGTTGCATTTCATGTGTCCCCAAGCTAGTCAAGAGCCGATGGGCGTGGGTCTCTCGGGGCAGAGAGTGCAAATCTAAAATTTCAATGGGCGCCAGGGTGATTACCCCTGAAACGCAACTAAACCGATGGCTATTAATCACCCAATTAAACCAACCACCGTCCAGTAATATTTGACTGTTTAAAACTTAACCTACTACACTATCTCAATATATATATATATATATATATATATATATATATATAAATAAATTTTGCTGTAACATTCCGCAAATCTCATTGGGCAGACGTACTTATATAGTCATCTATAAAATTTATTATGTAGTTTCGGTTCAATTCTGTACTTCCACACTTTAGTAGTGTTGGTGTTTATCACCTGATGGCGGTTTTATTTACTTTTGCCATAGTACAGTGATTGTTTCGAAATTATATCATTATAATAGCTTCGATTACTTTATAGGGTTCTTGGAAACTATTCCACACTGATGAGGCTAACAAGCCGAAACCATTGGTCAGTGGATGTTTCCACCCCTGTGAAGTAATAAAGCAAATGTTTTGTTAATGGCTATATAACTACCAGCCCGATTTGTATTTGTCAATGGCTCTTATTATTTTCATAAGAGTTTGTTTACAGATACATCTTACTTTATATACAATTTTCTTATTGCGGACTGCAAATAACTTGTCTTTATATACATATATATATATATATATATATATATATATATATATATATCAATAAAATTATTGTAAGAAAACAATTATTTTACTACTTCTTCGACACCTGTCGACCAGAGTTTCTACTGCACCACTGCTTTATATCATATAATGGACCCTCCAGAAATAATTAAATTCTAGTTGAACAATCCCGAGTACTTCGGAAAAGGTATACACTTTTAAAATATATATAGGCACCGGCCAACTTTTTACTTCAACAAGAAAGTTTCGTAGTTTTCTGCAGACTCAACTGCTTTCTACAACGCCATACGCAAAAATGAATTAACAAGATATCACATCTGTATACAAGATTCATAAATTTATTCTTATCACAACCGAAAGTATAAATTTACGATATTCTATTTCGCTATTAATTGGGAACGAATTTAAAGGTAAAAATGCAATGCATTAAATACAATAATACCCTAGCCTGATACGGTCTGGTACCAAAAATAGATCAGAATTAAACAATGTTCTGGAAAATTATCAAGAATGTTGAATTTCAAAATAACAACATGCGGGCTCAAGCTTACACTAACAAACAAATATGTACAAATTTGTACGGTTACGAAGTAGCCGTTACAGTGTTGTATGTATGTGTGTTGTGTGTGTGATGTTGATATCCGTGTTACGTTCCCCCTCTAACACCAGGGCCATCGGCAGCCGGATATCCCAGTCGTCAAGGAAGAACGCTCAACGGATATTGCTTTGTGAGTCCGGACCATCGGCAGCTGGAAATCCAGATGTTGAAAAGGCAATGTAAGTGTGTGAATAAGTATTTGTGTTTGTAAGGTGTGTGTGAGTGTGTGTGTGTGTGTATTTATGTGTGTGTGTGTGTGTGTATGTGAAAGAGAGAGAGAGAGAGAGAGAAAGAGGGTTGTGTGTATGTGTGTTGTGTACGTGATATTGATATCCGTGTTACATTCCTCCTTTAGGACCAGGACTATCGGCAGCCGGATATCCCAGTCGTCATAGAGAACGCTCAACGGATGTTGCTTTTCAGTCCGACCATCGGCAACCGGAAATCCAGATGCTGAAAAGGTAATGTAAGTGTGTGAATAGGTTGTATTTGTAAGCGTGGTGTGTGTGTGTGTGTATTTCTGTGCGCGGGTTTGGGGGCGTATGTTATGTGTGTGTGTGTGTGTGTGTGTTTCTGTGCGCGGTTTTGGGGGCGTATGTTATGTGTGTGTGTGTGTGTGTGTGTGTGTGTGTGGGGTGGGGAGGGGTGAGATTAGTGTGTATGTGTGTTGTGTTTGTGATGTTGATGTTCGTGTTACGTCCGCCTCTGGAACCAGGACCATCGGCAGCCAGAAATCCAGATGTTGGAAAGGCAATGTAAGTGTGTGAATGGTGTTTTGTGTTTGAACAGTGTTTGAGAGATGTTTTAGGTGTTTATGTGTGTGTGTGTGTGTGTGTTTGTGTGTGAAGTGTGTTTGAAATGTTAATTTGTGTTTATGTTTGCGCAGGTTACCAAAAGGTTGGATTGAATTGGTATAATTTTGTACATGATTGAACTTATACTATTACACAAATAATTACGTTCTTTCAGAGGAAAGGATTTGTTTGTTGTATTATTTGCCGCAGGTATGTGTATGTCTGGTTCTTAAAATTTAGCGTTAGTAAAAAAGAAAAGAAATTCCCTATTCTATTACTTAAGATTAACTTATACTGAAACACTTTTCGCCTCCACTCGTTGGATACAAGTGAAGCTTGATCCTTTTTTACTTGTTCGCGGCTAAGTCTGGGAATTACCCCAAGGGTGAACAATGAGAAAGGGCGTGGGGATGGTATAAACTCTACAATAAGCTAACATAAAAAGAAAAAGGGGAATTGAGCGCCACTGTATCTATATGGATGATAACACAAGAAATTCAATACTCCTATGAGAAGATACAGAAACTCATGAGATATAAGCACCATAAAAACTTACAACGTAATGAACTAACACATCTGGAAACCTCTGGAGCATACTTACAACCTCTTCAATCTCGATGACCCTGAAAGAAAAGTACACAACAAATTTTCTATTAAAAAGACACTGTTTGTGCTTTTTGATAAAAAAGCATACTAATAATTACGAGTGGAATAATCTTGAGATTACCACTCCAAAGGTATTTGAATTAAAAATGAATATCTAGAATAAATCAATCGTAACATATCTGTGTTTTTAAATTACTTCAGCATTCGTCTAATTTCATTATTCAAAAAATTTATTTACTCTAAAATATTCTTATTAAAATTAATTATGCATGGAATAAAAAAACTTGAGTCCAAAAATGTAATTTAATATAGTTTCTCTCTTTTGGTTTTTTTTTAATATAGTTACAAATACAAAATAATAAAATTGAATTCTAATCTTCCTTATTAATCCGTCTTGACATAGCAAGACCTTACTTTTAATAATATTTCAAAACAAGATTTCTGATACCCTATGGACAGATCTGTGTATTGGTTTACATGTATTTCACATCAATTTAATTTATTTCTTTATAAAAAATTTAAATCACGTGCAGCTAACTTGGATAAATAAAATTTCAACTTATTCAGGTATAATGACCTTATTAAAGATTAGACGTCTGTTATGAACTTTTTTACAAAACAGGAAGTGGACTTTAAAATCGCACACAATACTTTAAACACATGGATGTTCCGCGTGTCTTACAAAATTACCTTAGTAGTACTTCCTAACAATTATATTGCACGTTGTTATCCGTGCACAAAATTTAGCATAATTAAACAACTTACGATCAAATTTTTACGTGAGCACTGTTAAAGTCTGACAAACATAAAAACTGAAACAGTTGATACCTGTTCCTAATGAAAACGTTACTCCTAGTTATCGAACTGCGATGCACATTTTATGGAATCTGCTTACTAATTTGTTGCAACAAAACATCGAACAAAAGCTGTGCGTTCTTAATAAACGAACGTTGCCCCAATCTCTTTACATATATTCCTAATTACTTCATGCGCTAAGGAAATAAAAATATTTTATATTAGTATTAAATTACTTGAATAATGCGGTCTCACCGTTAACAAATACCGACTCGAACCATTTTTAAAAAGGAAGCGTGGTCTAGTGCCTTGCCGGAGTCACAGGAATGAATCCTCTTCCGTGCCCCCAAGACGACCAGCTCTCCTGTGCCTATCTCGGTACGCCTATTCTGAGGCCCCACTTATGAAGAACTTGTAATCTCATCTGTATATGATGCAGTCTGGACTACATTCTCAAATACAATGGCCGGCTTGGTTATTCGTACCGTACAAGTAAAGAACGGCTCATTCACCTTGCGCGTCACCTTGTGACCATATTCACGCAAGCGCTATCCTAATTTTAACAACCGAAAGGATATAATCCGCCTATTGATTAGGCAACACAAACGACTAGTTCCTTTTTAAATATGTTTTCTGAGTGTATATTGTTATTAAATATTTCTGGGTAAAGCATTTAAGCTAATTAAATGGTTATAATTTCCTGTTCCATTGTGGAATTGTTTCTTTCAGATATAACAGTATCAAATACAAGAATCAAATATCACAGACCAAAAATGCATAGATGTGATTCCTTGAAAACTAGTGCTACAGAATATATATTCGTTACAATACTACTACTTAAAATTATTATTTGCCGCAGGTATGTGTATGTTTGGTTCTTAAAATTTAGCGTTAGTAAAAAAGAAAATAAATTCCCTATTCTATTACTTAAGATTAACTTATACTACTACTTAAAATTATTATTTGCCGCAGGTATGTGTATGTTTGGTTCTTAAAATTTAGCGTTAGTAAAAAAGAAAATAAATTCCCTATTCTATTACTTAAGATTAACTTATACTACTACTTAAAATTATTATTTGCCGCAGGTATGTGTATGTTTGGTTCTTAAAATTTAGCGTTAGTAAAAAAGAAAAGAAATTCCCTATTCTATTACATAAGATTAACTTATACTACTACTTAAAATTATCTTATACTACTACTGTTAGTTATTATTTGTTAGAGACGGGGTTGCTAATATGTAGAAGCATGCAAATTCTACATATTACGGGGTTGGATTGTTTTAAAGTCGAGTTGATGCTTTGATCTTGTCGCTTCTGGTCATCAAGAGCTGAGCTCTTGGAACTCCAGGAGATCGGTCTACGGTCTCCTGGGCAGAGCCTTGGTCCCAGGAGATGTGGTACTTTTATGTCTCTGTCCGGGTGGATTTGTTTGTGTCTTTTATCCGTCAAGATAACGTTGGTGGATGAGTGCCGTGCTTTTTTGTGTGAGTTCATTTATGTGTGGAAAAAGGTGTTCGTTCCAAATTATCTGGTGTAGGGTCTTGTTTAATAATGTTTGTTTATGTGCAAAGACGTACGGTTGTAAGTCATTACACTCGAATACTATATCTTCCGGTGTTCTTATTTCTCCGCATGTGCATATGTTCTTGTCTACTAAGTTCATGCTTCTCTGTATGTTGGATAGAGACCGTGGTCAGTTAGGTAATGAATAAATCCTCGACTGGGCACCAGGTATTTGGCTTTTAGGCGGTCTTTGATATTTGGGATCATTGCGTGTACCCTTCTACCGGTTGTGCTTTGATCCCATCGGGTCTGTCATTCTGCAAGTATGTAGTTCTTTATTTCCGTCTTTGTCGTGGGCAGTTGGTTTGTGTTTAAGATGCGTTGTAGTTGGTTGTTATTGTGTGAAAGATTGTACATTGCAGCTCGCTGTTTCACTACTGGGTCCAATGGCATAGTTCCCACCAGTACATAAAGTGCATGATGTGTCATACACCCCGTGAGTCGCAGTAAAACACTTCGTTGTGTACTGTTAATTTTTTGTCTAGGTTTGATTGTGTAAAGGCGATGTCCCCAGGCGCTCGTGGCGTATGATACCATAGCACCGAGCACACTGTTGAGATAAAGCCTTACGCAATTAAGTGGTATCTTATCAGTCCTTTGGGACAGCGTTGCGATGTTCTGCATTGCAAAAGTTGCACTTGCACATACGGTGTTAATATGTGTTAAGTAATTCTGTTTTTTGTCTAATGTTAAGCTCAGATATTTTGTGTGTTGTGTTCTACTTATATTTACACCGTCTAGTTTGATAGTGCGGTCCCTTGCCAGGGTTTCCTTCATCACAAGGTATGTATTTTTTGCGGTGTTATAGACATTTTGTTGGTTCTGCACCAACTTTGTGTTTGCGTTAGGGCGATGTTAGCTTTACGTTCGATTTCCCTTCTGGAATTGCCTTCAACCACCAGCAAGATGTCGTCGGCGTATGCAATCGTCGACAACACTTTGTCAATTGTGTCCAGCTTTTCCAAGAGTTTATTCATTACAATATTCCAAAATAGGAACCCACATATTGACCCCTGCGGGCAACCTTTGTTTATATTGGTAATGCTCTCCGTGCCTTGTAGGGTTACGTACCTGTCCCTACAATAGCTCCTGCAGGAATGGTGCAGTTGTGATGGACAGTTTATAGTCGTAAGTCTTGTAAAAAGGTTATTAAATGCGCCTTCTATGTCCACTAATATTAATAGTATGTCTTTATTGTGAGATTGCTTGATGGTTTGTATAGCTTAGTTTGTGGCGTCCTCGATCGATTTGTTTTCTGTGAAGCCGTGTTGTCTTGGGTATACTCCTGTGGTTTGTCTGTGGTCCTGCATTCGTTTACATACTAGTTTTTCATACGTTTTTCTTAGCGTGTCAAAAGGCACATGGGTCGGTAGGAGCCTGGTTGTTTGGGGTGTTTACCTTTCCCTTTGGGGATAATCACGACCTTTGCCTGTTTCCAGATGTTCGGAAAAACAGCTTGTTGTATGCATTCATTGTACAGTGCTGTTAGCGTCGGTGTTAATTTATCTTGTAGCGCTATGCCAATCTCTGCAAGGATTCCATCCGGTTCGGGTCCTGATCTTCGATTGGCATAGTGCCTATCTCACTTCGTCTTCTGCGAAAAGGTAAAGTTGTCATCTTGTCTGTTCCAAGGACGGTTTCCTACGTAGCTTCTGTCGATTACTCCTTGTCATCTGAGTCGTTGTTCGTTAGTGACGTCTTGAACGTTGTCATGAGGCAAAAGTGTTTGTAACATTTATGAATGTACCGTCTTGTTTTATTAAAGTTGAATAAATCATCGGTGGTTTGATTTTACTCTGAGTGATTTTATAGGATATCCCCCAGACGTCAGTTTGTAAGTGTCTTTCCACGAATAATTTCCATGACCTCCTCTTCATGTCAGTCAGTTCTCTTTGGTATATGTCTTTTAATTGTCGGTAATTTGTTAGGTGGTATGATCTCTCGGCCGATGTTAGGGAGTTTTGGTAGCTTTTTCTCGCTCGCTGTGTTTTCTTTTTTATATTTTGGAAGCGACTTGTCCATTGAATTGTCTTTGTGTGTCGTGTTTTTTGTTGTTTTGGGTGCATCTGCTCCACTGTCCGTCTAATAGTGTTGGTGATTAGTTTAGTAAACTCGTGAACGTTTTCGTCTAATCTTACGTCTTGCGGGAGTACAAATGTGTCCATCAGTTTGTTAAAATTTGCATTTCATATTTTGTATCGTTGTACTTTGGTGAAGTTTTGTGGTGTGTAAAATGGCCTGGTTGTCATGTCCATGTTGAGCGTGATTAGATTGTGATCACTGACAGTTTGGTGTTCTAATACCTGCCAGTTAATCAAATATCTGGGTAAAATCCGAAGGGGGGATTCAAGCAGATTTAAGTAATTATTCTGGTCAACGAGTTGAGGAAACTACACTAAGAGTCAACTGGGAGAAGCCATAACAGAGAATCAAATCGGAAACAATCCAGGGGTGCTGACCATCCACATACAGAAACAGTTCCAGAAAACAAACAGGGAAAACACAGGTCAGAGATTTATAATCCTTTATTTGTATAAGACTGTATTTTCAAATTTTTTAACATTTTCAATTATTTATATCGAAGTATCTGTAAGGGTCATCAAAAATCTTTTCAGAATTTATAAAAATAGATAGAAGATCGTTTGATCGTTCAACGGGGCTTCAAAGTAAATTATAGTGGTATTTTTGCTGACTTTCAGGGAGTATAATTTTGGTGGAATCAAATAAATATTAATATTCTATTCAGGGGCTAATATCTAATCAAATTAATAGTTTAATAAAATACAAAGTGTAAATATTGTCGATTATTATACGAATTTTTGGTTTGCTTCATTTACATTATTTTAACAGATAGAAGCTACAGAAATAGGGGGTTAAACAGTCTTTAATGTCGTGTCGTAGGGCACTCTGAGTTAGTTAGATTGAACTAGCCGTGGCAGATATGTAAAAAAAAGAATAATAGGTTTAGAGACGCAGAGTAGAAAGCTGAGTACGGACATAACAATAAAGTTATATGACATATAAGTTATATGACATATAAAAAACATCCTTATATACAAAAGTTATCTCCGTTGTTGGTAAGATTGCTTAACCAATATAACAATTCCATCCAAAATTTATTCACAACGCTAAGGATCGTACACCAAAATTATTAACTAGTAACATTACATTTGATTTTTTTTCCAATGCTCCATCCGAAGGTACTACATTGGCCAGGAAGCGAGTTTTTTTTTTACCTGGAAAATTTGGAATTTTGCCGAACCCTTGCTGTTCCAAGCAAGGTAGGGATCTTTAACGTGCGTGACAACACACACACGGGACCTCCATTTTACCTCTCATCCGAACGAGGGTGTATTTTTGTGAAAAATGCTCGCCTAACATTTTTCAAGCGGACCGTGTCGGGATTCGAACCCGGGACCTTGGGCGTAGTAGTCACACACATACCACTACGCCACGGAGCCGCCTATTAACTAGTAACATCGTCTACAAGATCATGTGTAGCTGCAATAATAGTTACATTGGGCAGACGCGTTAGTGGTTAAAAAGTCGTTTAACCCAACACAGGAGTGACTGTCGAAAACACTCTGCTAAATGCTTATTGTCTTCACACGTTTTTCAACTAAACATACACCTTTATTTGATGATACCCCGATTTTGGACAACGAAACTAATTATAGGACCACGTTGTTCATAGAATCGTTTTATATTAATAAGGAAATCAATCCTATTAACAACAAAATGGATGTCGATGAAGTACATAACGTTTACTACGCTTTATACAATAATGATCTTTTCAAACATCGTTAAAGGACTGAATACTTGTTGAAATGTAACTGTTGTCAGTTTTCGGAACGTTCTCCGTGTCAATTTTAAATAATTTTGTTAGATCGATTTTTTTCCTTTTTTTTAAGCGTCACCAGTACAAGACGTGCCCTTCTGACTTTTTAATTTGATAATAATAAACCTACTTTTATTATGTAAATCTTTTTGAGTTTCATATATATTTTTGTAAATTTAGAGAGATCGGATAAGTTATGTGCGTGTTATTATGTATTTTTCCAATGATGAGATATCTTTCCGGTTTAGCTTTTGATAATGATAGGAAAAACTACGGAACATCAAGTTTTTTATTAAAACGTTTTATTTAATTGTTTTATTATTGGACTATATCCCAAAAAAATTCTATGTCATACCTTATTCTATATAATATATATATATATATATATATATATATATGATGTGATAAGGGGTTGTTTAAAGGTGTACTTTATAGTAAAAGTCGTTTAGAAATGAGAAATTACCATAGGCAGCAGAAAACTGCATTTATTTAGCAAAGAATTGAGAAATGGAGATAGTTTGTAAATAGTAAGCAGTCAACACCCTGTATATAAAGTATAAATAGTTTTAAGCGACGCAAAAACATAGGAAGACGCATAGTTAGCGTAGAAACCAGGAAAACATTCATTAAGTAAATAGTAAATATTTAATACCCTGTAGATAAGTTTTAGTTAGTTTACGTAAGGCAAGTAATGATATTTTTCAGTGTAAGCACACGTATTTGATAAGTAAACATGATAAAGTGTAATTAAACACGCATTCAAAAAGTTCCAAACAATTAGGTTAATACAGAGATAAGAAATAGAGCTTCAGGAAGCATATAAATGCGCACAAATAGTTAACCATTTTTGATAAGAAAGGAGATTAAAAATTGCGTGAATAATAGGCAGATATGAAAATTAAAAGTCGAATTGCATCAGTTGTTTATGGAAAATCGATTAGATTCGTCAAAGCACTTCGTGTTTGATAACGAAGACAGCTGCGACCAGGCCACAATTATTGGAAAGCATAGAAAATTACATCAGAAACTACTTTAAATGCAAATATTTGATTCGTTAAAATGAGCGAAGAGTTTGTAGATCATACCCACTGACGGAGTGGGAAATCAATGATATATTAGCAGGTACAGTGATAACGAAGTCAGTTTTCAACTCAACAAAAACCGAAGTGCGCCGCTATGAAATAAAGTGATACGTAATAATTTTAAAGTGAAAGATAGTATAAGTGCTAAAATGAAAATTACGATTGCCGATTAAACGTAAGTAGATTTTGGTGAATTTATTGTAAACTAAAAGATAATAATAATAGGGCTTCTAAAGCGAGAAAAATACAATTTCCGAGTCCGTAGAGAATAAATGGGAAAATAAATGATGATAATTCAATTCTAAGTTTGGGGAAATTGATAAAATGTAATAAGTCTGAATGAGACGACAATAAATTGGGGTGCATAAGTATAAGTTAATGGTAGTCCAGAGGGTGATGGCAATGATTTAAATGCAATGATTCAAGCGTGTGGATAGACAATATTTCGAATGGGCATGTAATAATCCTGAATTAGGGGAAGATAATTTTTATTCAAATGGATGGCTTAATGCATGGGAAATATTAGCTGATGCGTCAATGCGAAGAAAATAGACCAGGTTAGATTTTTAGTTGTAAGACATTATTTTTCTATATTTTTATTTGAATATTGAATTTCCTTAATATAAATTAATGTGACGTAGTTTACCAAAACAAAGGATTTGAATACGCATAAAGTGCGTGATCGGAAAAGAGGTTTAGAACGTTCTACACTTCGTTTATAAAGATAATAGGTTTTTTTGGTGACTTTGGGTGTTGAGTAAAAAGTATATGATTTTTAATAAATGAGATTCACAACATTAATTAATTGAAAAGTGTATTTTAAATAATTTACAAAACTGTACATAATATTTGTTTCATTATATAGAATCGAATTAACTGAATTTTATAATTCCAAATAAATGCTAGTCGAGGTCATAAGAGAAAGTTAATGGGAGTGATTTGATAATTTAAACAGTTCAAGGAGGAGCTATAAGTTGAATACGAAATTAATAACAAGTAAGGCGGTAACGTATCAAATTTTGTTATTGGTAGACAAGGTTAGTTCAAGATAAAATCCAGTTAAGTTTCTGGAGGGAATTTATAGCAATATTAATAAGACAGCCCAACGTCGGAGGCGATAATTACAATCTTGTTTATACATAGCAATATTAATATGGTCGCCCAAACGATGGGGCGAGAATAATTTAGGGAGCATAGCAATAATAATATAACAGCCCAACGTAGGGGGCTCGATAATTCCAGTAGTACATAGCAATATATATATATATATATATATATATATATATATATATATACCACAGCTGTGTTATCGGACGTTATATCTATTAATAATATAATTTTTTAGTTGTTGATTATCTTCTTTGGGAATATGTTCGTCCACTAGTTAATAAGAAAAACGCTCATTTTTAAATTTGTTGACGTTTCGGGTAATTTATTCCCTTCATCATGACCTATGAATATTCTTTATAATACAAATCTTTATAACTGGTGTTACTTACAATCTATGCGAGCTTTATTTGTTAAAAAGCAGTACTTCAGAAAACCATAATAAATTAATGACACTGACATTTAAAAAACAATTTGTAAGATAAAACTCTAGTCATATAAATAAAATTATCTTTAAACTTATACTGTAGTACACTATTTACAAATGGTTTAAATTCACATAAGTTACAAGAATTTATAGTAAGAATGATGTTTGATAGGTTAACAACATGCCATAACTGATAAGTATAAACAATTATATGGTTGATGATTTTGTATATTTATTAAATTTTTACGTTGTACCTGGTGAGAGAACTTGAAAAATTAGTTTAACTCTATTTTTTATTATTGCGCCTACTTAATTTGTACAGTAGTGAATACACTGTGTTTAAATTGTCTATATCTGTTTTAAAATTTATTGTATTATTGTTGTTTTGGATATGAAAGGATTCTAAAATAAACGTTTTTATAATTATTTTCTACTTCTAAAATTTGTATATCATCAAAATCAGCATTATGTGTTTATTATTCAAGTGGTGCAAGACACACGATTTTTATTAATTTTGCGTCACTTTTGTGCTGGGTGATACGATTGCGTAACCATTGTTTGGTCTCTCAACGTAACATTGTTTGCACTCACAGTTGATTTTATAGACTATATTACTTAGTATTTTCTTATTGGTAGGATCTTTAAGAGGTGTAAAGAGGTTTTTAAGGTTCTATTGTAATTCACAGCAATGTGCATATCTGGAGTGTAATGTCTTTATCAGAGTTGAAGTTAAGTTTCGGATATTGGAAAACTTTGTGCACGATTTTGGTAGATTGTTTATCGATTTTACTTTCAGTTGTGGTGTTGAATAACATTTTATGCAGTAGGATTTTGGATAACCGTTATTTATTAAAGTATTTCTTAAATTAATCAAATTTTGTTTTCGAAACTGTGGATGACAGATTTTTATAATTCTATTTTTAGCGTTAAAACAGTATTTAATTTATGTTTGAATGTATGATCTGAATTAAAGTTGACATACCTACCAGAATCTGTGGTTTTTTATAAATGTCTAAATTAATTTATTAATTTAAATTCCAATTGAAATTGAACACGTATCATAGTTCCTTTCTGGATATAGAAATTTTAAATTAGCATTAATAAGTTATTAGACATTTATAAAACCCACAGATTCTGGTAGGTATGTCAACTTTAATTCAGATCATACATTCAAACATAAATTAAAAACTGTTTTAACGCTAAAAAATAGAATTATAAAAATCTGTCATCCACAGTTTCGAAAACAAAATTTGATTAATTTAAGAAATACTTTAATAAATAACGGTTATCCAAAAATCCTACTGCATAAAATGTTATTCAACACCACAACTGAAAGTAAAATCGATAAACAATCTACCAAAATCGTGCACAAAAGTTTTCCATATATCCGAAACTTAACCTCAACTCTGATAAAGACATTAAGCACTCCAGATATGCACATTGCTGTGAATTACAATAGAACCTTAAAAAACCTCTTTACACCTCTTAAAGATCCTACCAATAAGAAAATACTAAGTAATATAGTCTATAAAATCAACTGTGAGTGCAAACAATGTTACGTTGAGAGACCAAACAATGGTTACGCAATCGTATCACCCAGCACAAAAGTGACGCAAAATTAATAAAAATCGTGTGCTTTGCACCACTTGAATAATAAAACACATAATGCTGATTTTGATGATATACAAATTTTAGAAGTAGAAAATAATTATAAAAACGTTTATTTTAGAACTTTCATATCCAAAACAACAATAATACAATAAATTTTAAAACAGATATAGACAATTTAAACACAGTGTATTCACTACTGTACAAATTAAGTAGGCGCAATAATAAAAATAGAGTTAAACTAATTTTTCAAGTTCTCACCAGGTACAACGTAAAATTTAATAAATATACAAAATCATCAACCATATAATTGTTTATACTTATCAGTTATGGCATGTTGTTAACCTATCAAACATCATTCTTACTATAAATTCTTGTAACTTATGTGAATTTAAACCATTTGTAAATAGTGTACTACAGTATAAGTTTAAAGATAATTTTATTTATATGACTAGAGTTATATATCTATAATATATTGTTTTTTAGCAATGTCTAAATGATAATTTGAAATCGAACTAGTAGTTAAGGGTGGAGAATATAAGGTGTCAAGTATTCTAACCTCGTCGGCTTCCGCAGCTAGTCAACTGCATCACCTGAAGAGTGTTCTTCTTATAGTTTCTTTGGGAATTAAACCACTCATAGTTTTAAAATGATCTTGTATTTACGTTTCGAATCCATGACCTAGGATCGTTGATCAATAATAATAAATAACTTCAAGTTATGACGTTTATGACATAAATATGATAGGTATACTTTATTTATATGATTTAAATATTTGTTTGCAATGTCTAAATTGATAAATTTGAAATCGAACTAGTAGCTTAATTGGTGGCTGGGAGAATATAAGGTGTCAAAGAGTATTCTAACCTCGTCGGCTTCCGCAGCTAGTCAACTGCATCACCTGAAGAGTGTTCTTCTTAAGTTTCTTTGGGAATTAAACCACTCATAGTTTTTAAAATGATCTTTATTTACGTTTCGATCCATGACCTAGGATCGTTGTCAAAATAATAAAAACTTCAAGTTTGACGTTTATGACATAAATTGAAGGTTACTTTGATTTATTGATGTTTGAAATATTTGGTTTGAGTACACTAAGCAAAAATTTTTAAAGTTTAAAAGAATGATTGCCTTCAATTTGTGTTGCGACCTGGGATCGACTTTCCTAAGGTAGCCAATACGCTTAACGTGAAATCTGCTGATTAATTTTTATTGGTGAATTTTATATAAATTCAATAATTTGGAAAACATTTTTGAACATGTTTCTATTTATACAGTTGAGAGATTTCTAATTTTATGTCTTATTTTACCGAGATTCAGTGAAGGGGGTTAAGCAATCTGTGGCTACCAAGATCCCCGAACATGGAAAACTTCCGTTTTTAGATATTCTAGTTAGCAAAAACGATGGAACAATTAATACATCGGTATATAGAAAACCAACGCACACAAACAGATACTTAAACTTCGATTCAAACCACCCACAATGTGTCAAACGAGGAATTATTAAAACCATGTATGATAGAGCAAAATTAATATCATCAAACGAAGAAATTTTAAAGAAAGAGAAAGACGTAATCAGATGTACACTAATAAAAACAAATATCCTAAAAGAATAATAAAGAAAGAAATGAATAAAACCCTAAAATAAAGAAAAGAAAACAAAACAACGATACACACCACAAAATGCTCTCAATACCATACATAAAAGGATTCTCCGAAAAATTCAAAGAATAGGAAACAAATTTAGAATTAAAACAGTATTTAGAACCAACAATACACTAAGAGCACAATTAACAAAAACAAAACCCAAAACGCAATACAAAGTTCAAAAAACTGTATCTACAAAATACCGTGCGAATGTAATAAGTTTTATATAGGGGAAAGTTCCAGACCATTTGAAGTTCGATTAAAAGAACATAAATTATATATAAAAAATAGAAAATTTGAAAAATCCATGATTTGCCAACATGCATGGGACTCAGTCATAAAATAAAATGGGAAGATGCAAAAATTATCGACAAAGAAGAAAACCACCAAAACGCAAAATCAAAGAAGCTGCCTATATAACCCTACATAAAAATAACTGCGTTGCAAACGAATCCGTGACTTTCAGTAAACAATGGATTGCATTACTAAAAGAAATAACAAAAGAAATAACAAATGAAGATCAAATGCCCACAATATCTAGGTAGCATTGCAAGTTTTTCCTGGGTTTTCCTTGCGATATTAACATGAAATACAGCCTACATACATGATTTCTATTTATACATACAATAACTAATTACATAACAATAAGCATATTAACTAGAAAACCATTATTTCGGCAAATTATAAATGTTGGGGGATCTTGGTAGCCACAGGTTGCTTAACCCCCTTCACTGAATCTCGGTAAAATAAGACATAAAATTAGAAATCTCTCAACTGTATAAATAGAAACATGTTAAAAAATGTTTCCCAAATTATTGAATTTATATAAAATTCACCATTAAAAATTAATCAGCTGACTTCACGTTAAGCGTATTGGCTACCTTAGGAAAGTCGATCCCAGGTCGCAACACAAATTGAAGGCAATCATTCTTTTAAACTTTAAAAATTTTTGCTTAGTGTACTCAAACCCAATATTTCATACATCAATAAATCAAAGTAACCTTCAATTTATGTCATAAACGTCAAACTTGAAGTTTTTATTATTTTGACAACGATCCTAGGTCATGGATCGAAACGTAAATAAAGATCATTTTAAAAACTATGAGTGGTGTAATTCCCAAAGAAACTTAAGAAGAATGCTAAACAAACCACAACAAACATACAGGGAGTATTTACCTGAAGAGTGATTACAATCACAAAGATATGCAAATCTAAATCCTGTACATAACCGTACATCAACTAACTTGCAGTTGCTTATTACATTTTTGTTAATCATATCTGACAGTGACAGGTTTATGACTTATGTCAGATATCAACAGGAATCGACGCTCAAATTCACTGCTTCAAGCTAACTATTAATTATAAATGTCATATTAACCGAAAGTTATATATTTTCCAAGCAACAGCCAATTTCAGAAAAGCAATTCAACTGGGCTGTATAAGTAAGCAAATGAACCTTTCAGTGCTTTCGATAAAGCTATTTAATTAAAATACAAAATCTAAACTCTGTTAAAATTTATAGATCTGGTATATGTCGTATATTACGATTTGAGAAGGTGATTGAAATACTCAGAGCTATGTTTTAACATCTATCACGCAATTAAATACCAGTACCAATTTGTTATGTACTAAATTAGCAAGCTTAACCGACATTGTAAATGGTTTCCCAGTGTGACAACTATAAACTGTAGAACATTTGTTTAGCTGTCACGCACCATTACAAAATATATGCATTTAGCTAGATTTAGTTACATCTCCGCATATATGTTTTGTACATTGAAACAAGCAAGTATGTTGGATAACTGAAAGTTGGGTTGGTTGTCTAGTTTTTCAAAATAGACAGTGAGTTATTGCAACTACTGAATAGGTACATCTTTATCTAAAGCGCGTCGAGAAACGTAACGTAACAAAACAGAGTTTCTATACGAACAGGATGACTACAATTAAGTGTGACAGGAGTTTAGTAATTCAAAAATGGCGAAAATAGAATACCGCATTTGGAAAGAATCAAGGTATCAAGTCGTAGCCTTCCGTATAAAAACTCTCACACCATGACAAATAAATCGATGTATCAGATCTACATTAGCACTTCGAGATATCACTTATATTTTCGATTGCGACATGATGTAAAGCAACTTTTAGGAAAGTCATGTAGAATCTATGATGCCTTATTATGTAATTTTATATTACTATTTTTCTATTAAACACTGGTTCGCTCGTTTGCCCAGTCAAAGTGACGGTAATTTCAATTGTAAGCAAAGTGATCTCAGACATCAATTAGTTATCTTGTTTACCATTGTCGAACCTAAGAGCTTTTGGAGCGTTTGAGAGGTTAATTTAAAGCAACAGACATGACTATTAAAATTTCGAACGACTTTCTTACAGATTAGACGATTCTCTATACATATGCTTCAAATGAAAGGTATAAATTCATTGTCTCGTAAATCGGTAACTTTAAAGTAAGATCCTGACGTTCGATGAATTTTATTTATAAAAATGCGTTCCTTCAATCTTTTTATGCATAATACCATCTGTGTAATCGTGATGATGTCATCGGTGATTTTTTAAAGTGCAATGTGAATCATGGGATACCTCATTTAAAAGGCATTAATTATCTATCCAATAGTGTCGATAAGTTTATGTAATTTGGTTTCGTACACCGTCAATAGATCATTTACAAAACTACAACCCACTACTTATTACAATTATTAGATAGCTTGAAACCTTTTTTAAAAATGTTTATAGCTATACTTCATTTTAATAGCTTTGGTAGTGGTAATTTCCACCAGTAGGTCAAAGTTAATTATTTTAGTTCATCATCATTAGGTCTTCAGTCCTAGAACTGGTTAGACGCGTACTATCATTGTTTCCTATTCTGAACTAACCTACACATTTCCGTGAAATTTGTAGTCTGCATCTATAACTATCTAATCTAGGTCTACATCTACCTCTTTTTTCCTATCTCTGCTTGTAATATATCCCATACTATTCCCCAAAAATGCCTTAGAACGTATTCTGCCCTTCTATCTCTCTTATCTTTTTCCCCAGATATCCTTGATCCCCTACTATTTCTATAACCTATTTGTTATTATCTTCGTCTGTCCATGCTATCGTCCTCATACATCTGAAGCACAGCATTTCAAAAGGCTGCTACCATTTTTCTGTCTGCGTTTCAGACTGCCCGTATTTCATAGGCATACTGTGCTGTGCTCCACACATATGCTTTTAACAATTTTCTTCTTGTTCTATGTTTGTTGTCTTTCCTCATAGACGCTGTTCTTTCTTGTTAGATGCAGTTCGGTCACCTTCTATTGTTCTACAATTATATACCCCATTTCTCCGACCTTCAGTGGTTGTGAAGAAGGTAAGCAGCCTGTGGCTGCCAAGTTCCACCAAAACTTAACTATTTACCGATTTAATATATTTTCCAATATATCTTTTCGCACAGCCATCATTAGTTGCAGCTATTTCGCAACCAACAACTAGTTGTTTATACAAATCATCACATTTATCTGCGCTTATTTTTTCGTCATTAGGTTTTCCGTCTCAAAACTGGTTGGACACGTACCTGCACTTATTTATATTCTGAGCTAGCCTACATAGTTTCCTGAAATTCTCACACAGCATGTGTATACAGATCGTTCCCCTTCTATTGTTTTCTAATTTTATGCTCTATTTCACCGAGATTCAGTGAAGGGGGTTAAGCAACCTGTGGGTACCAAGATCCCCCAACACTTAGACATTTGCTGAAGTAATGGTTTTCCAGTAAATCCTTCCACACACTTAACATTATTCGAGAATATTGCCCAACCCATTCTTGTAGTTACTTATAATAATCATCATTAAGTACAGTTATTTTTTCGTCATTAGTTTATCCATCTTGGGATTGGTTGGATGCGTACTTCCATTGATTTCTATTCTGGGCTAGCCTAAACATCTCGCTGAAACCCCTACAGCCTACATCTTTTACTATCTGTGTGCAGTAGTCTAACCTAGGTCCGCCTCCAGGCTTCACAGCCGTACAGTGCTGTGCTCCACACATATGTTTTAGGCAATCTTTTCCTTGTTTCTATGTTTGTGGTCTTTGAGCACAGTAGTTGCCATTTCTTGTTAAATGTAGCACGACCTTGTGCTAATCTTTGTTTTATATCTTTTGTGCTTTTCCGGTCTTGCGTTATTTGGCTTCCTAGGTAGCAGAAATCCTTAACCTCTTGTAAGTTCGTGTTACATACTTGTATTCTTGTTTTTGATTTATTTCCCCCTCCTTTGCATACTAGAACTTTAGTTTTAGTTTTGTTAATTTTTATACCGTATCTCTCTGTTAGAACCGTTTCCATTTCATTAAGAGCAGCTTCTAACTCTTCCTTGCTAGACGCTAATACCGCTATATCATCTGCAAATCTAAGCATATCAATTTTTTGTCCTTGCATAGTAATTCCAAATGTCTTCCTGCATTTGACAGTATAAATTGCATCTTCTATGTACAAGTTAAAAATCAATGGGGATAGGGCACATCCCATTTCTTCCGCCCGTTTTTCCATTCGTCTTTGCACAATTCTAGTTAATATTTTTGACACGTGTGCTGTCAAACTTATTGTTCGAAAATTTTCACATCTATCCGCGCCTTTCTTCTTGGGTATAGTTACTATGATGCTACGTTTGAAATCTTTGGGTATCTCGCCTATCTCATACATATAGCTTACAAGTTGGAAGAGACGTTCTGTTACTGCTTGTCCAGCGGCTTTTAGAGTTTCTGCTTGCAGCTTATCTGTACCCGGCGCCTTACCATTTTTCAGACCCTTTAATGCTAATGCAAACTCATCTCTAAGTATAGGATATCCCAAGTTCATCATTTTCAATGTCTGATTTCTGTTCTAATGCCGTTAGTTCCTCTCCTGCATATAAATTCTCTATATATTCTTGCCATCTACCCACTTTCTCTACGTTTTCTATGATGACGTTTCCTTGTGCGTCCCTTATATTTTTGCTATACGGTTTTATATCCCTAAAATTCATTCTAATTAATTTGTATGCTTCGTCTGTCTTTCCTATTTCCATCTTCGTTTGTATCTCTTTGCACTTTTCATCAATCCATTGTTCTTTAGCTTTCCTGCATTTGCGAATAATTTCCCATTTTATGGCTTTGTATCTCTGTTTTCCTGTTTCGTCTGATTAAATTTTGTATTTTTGTCTTTCTTTTATTAAATTCAGGATATGCTTTGTTATCCATGGTTTCTTATTTTCTTTTTGTGTATACCCCAGAATATCTCTGGCCGCCATATCTAGGCTGGATTTAATGTTATTTCATTCTGTTTCTACTTCCTTAGTATCAGATATTTTCCCGATATCTATAAGCAATTTATTTTGACGTTTTTTCGAATCTTTCTTGAATATCTTTATCTTTTAGTTTCTCTAGGTCCAAGTGCCTTTTTCCGTTTCTTTTTTTCAAATTTTTAAATTTAAGTGCGGCCTTCATAATTACGATGTTGTGGTCAGTGTCTATATCTGCTTCTGGGTAGCTTCTACAGTCTTTTACTTGATTCCTAAATCGTTGTCTAACAAGAATGTATTCTATTTGATATCTTCCTATATCCCCTGACATCTTCCACGTATATCGTCTTCTAGCATGATGTTGAAATTATGTGTTTGTGATGATTAAATTGTTCTTCTCGCAAAATTCTACCAGCCTACTTCCCCTGTCGTTTCTCGTGCCTAAACCAAATAAACCTACTACCGCTCCTTCCCAACCATCACCTACCACGGCATTAAAATCCCCCGTAATTATTAAATTTCCATGTCCTTTTACGTATCTTAATTTTCGATATCTTGGTAGATGGCTTCTACCTCTTCGTCACTGTAGCTAGAGGTAGGCATGTTTACTTGTATTATTACTGTGTTTACCGGTTTAGATTCTAATCTAACCATGAGTACTCTTCGTTCTTTTGTAAGCAATTTTCTACACAGTATCCTATATTTTTCCGCATAACTATCCCCACATCCAAATTTCCTTCCTCTGCTCCTGTATGAATTACCCTGAAGTCTCCACTCCTCTGGCCACCGAACTTTGCTGATCCCTACTATGTCTAGTGATAACTTATTCATATCGATTTTTAGGTTCTCTAGCTTACCTACTTGCTTCGTACTTCTAACATTCCACGCTCCGACTCGCAGAATGTTCTCGACTCTTATTTTTAACTTTCCGATCGCATCCTCCGAAGTAGTCACCTCCCGGAGATCCGAATGGGGGACTATTTTAACTCCGTTATCTTTTACCCCAGAGAATGCCATCATGTTTGTTACAATTTAAGTACGCTGTGTACTTGGGAGATAATGTGGTGGTTTCCCGTTGCCTTCCACATCGCGCTAGTGTGTCTTAGACTGCCATACCGACCCCTATGGTCTCTGCCAATCTAAGTACCGAAAGAGCCGCTGCCCTCTTTCGGGGACCTGTCTGGTTCCTTACTAACGACCCCACTACTTTGGTTGAACCTGTAGTTTCGCTCTTTAGCTCATTAGAACACGCAAGCCATTTCACCTGTTCTACTAATTTAGAACTTCGGCAAGGTGCAGGTCCATTAGAGACGGTTATTTTAGGTAATACAATTTTTTGTTTATCATAATTCCTGATCTGCGGAAGGATTACTTTAGTTTTTGCTATAATTTTATAGTGTTCATACTCAAAGATTGTCAAATTCGTGATGGTGATTTTAAGATTAGGAATGATCACTACTTTGTAGTCTAAATTATTGCAGTTTTGTAAGTCATTTGTTTTGATCAACAATGTATAAACCCGACGCCTAAGAAATCATGCCGAATTAGAAAATGGTAAAGGTCCTTCTTTGGTTCATATTTTATTAAAATAATTTTACAATGTTAGATAGAGAAAAGCTATAAAAGTAATTTCAATTTGCTACTCTAATTAATTTTCCGGATTTTACTGAAGATAATCTGTAATCGCTTTGTAAAAGAAAAGATACTATTGCAAGGGCCACTTGGTGAAGAGCATTGAAAGAAATTACTTGCATATTTGAGTAAGTACAATTAACCATTGAATAATTAGGTCTCCAACTCTGTTAATACGATTAGTCAATAGCGTTCGGGATTAGATCCTACCAGGTAGGAGAATTTTACTTTTAGGAAAAAATGATTCCTTAAGTAGTGACAGGTTCATGTTGGAAGGCATGTTAATTGACAAACATCACACTTATTAACAAAGTCCCAGAATTTCCATTAGGGTCTAGTTGAAACAACTAAATTGGGTCCAGAAGATAATTGATTGTATTTGTTTCTAAGCTATTTATTAACACAAATTTTAAAACTTGTGCCTATTTTCGTTTTTAATAAATGAATATTTTATATATAATTTTAAAAGCATATCAACAGTGTGTTCTGTTCATAGTTATTAAGCGATTAGAAAGTAACTTTGTTCGGCAAAAACGTTCTCAGTTAGATAACTATTGTTGATTAATTTGGTTTCTGCTAAGCATATTTTTATGTATTTGTGTTTAAATCTTAATTGTACAATAGAGTAAAAAGTTTCATACATTTGTGTTTTTACAAATAATGTAAAGGTAATACTTTCCATACCTGATATATTAGAAGATATTGCTTTTACCTAGAAGCGTGATTACTGAACAGGCAATTTGCATATAATTTTGGGAATCCCAATTGTCAGCCAACAGCTTTAAATATTTATATTTAAGTCCTTATCGCTACGTTTCTTTAAAGGTTTCTTGTGCGAAATTTAGGCCAGAATTGCTTTCACGATCTCGGGTTCTTGTATTTTCTTGTTACGCTTTCTGAGGTTTTTCCCTAGAAATCCCTGTATTTTAAGATTAGGCGTTAACAGTAATATCTAATTCATACAAGAATTTTCCACAGGATAGTTTCCGGAATCCTTTCCGAATACTTACACCGCTCTTCCCACTAAATTTGCAGACAACCATATCTTGTTGGCACATATGAGGTTTTCGGTACTTTATCGAAACACCAAATCGTTAGTGAGGTACTTTACTCAGTTTTCTGTAAAAATTTCCGCCTATTTATATATCTAATAACCAAAAAGAAACTTGAAAAAACCCATCATTGGAAATAAAATGTTAGTTTCTTATTTGTAGTTTCCCTTTTGTTTTATATGTACCTTTGTCGAGACTGCTACATACAAATTCGACACAATTAATTAATTAATCAAGTAATTAATATTAATATCCTATAGAAGGCACACTCCAAATATGAGTGTATTTACCCGCTTCGAATCCGAATGAAATGAAACAATTGACATTTTAGTAATTATTGATTGTGCAGACAAAATAAGGACGCAAGGAGTGGCTTGCACTTAATTTAATAATACATATCTCAACTGAGATCGAATTATGCAATCCAAAGTAAACAAAATTGGGAAGAAATTCAGAGAAGCAGGTCATGTAAAAACCTCCAAAAAGTTTCAGGAAACGTATACCAGAAAACAAAAAGCTTAATGTCTTACTAGAGTTTGTAGACGATCCTCATGCCAGTACATGGTAAGTAGCATTAGGTAATGACGTTGGCAGCTAAAAATTTTTAGAACGCTAAAAGATATTACTTCAAAGAATATACTTTAAGTACCTCGTAGCAAGTACTGTCCATTGTACTTAAAGCTGATGATGATTATAAGCAACTACAGATGTTTGCTATCCAACATTCTCAAGTGATGTTGATTGTGTGGCAGGATTTCTTGGCAAACATGCTACAAAAATACAAAATACAAAAATCCTACAAACCTTCGATGCTGATTATATACCTACAAAAACTTACAATAACTCTGCTTCACAACGAAGTATGCCACGGCTGCTCAGCTGCTTTTCTTAAAAACTAAACTAACTACAAAAAAAATTCTGCTACGGTAAAAACGCCTAAGTTTATTACCATATTCATAGACTAAGACACTCCCAGATCAACATAAAACTCTCATTAATTATACATCATGTACATCTTCTTTGTTAAAATAACACATTTCACCATAGGTTTTGAAATTCATAATTACGCAAATCAATATTTACAATTTTATTATCTACAAAAAAAAGTAAGAGAGCTTTCCCACAGTCCCTACTTTACCTCCGGTTTAGTACGAGTTCATAATAATTCTTCAACCTTCGTGCAAATATAGCACGTCAATCCCCCAAAAGTACCATTTTACCTTGTACATACTAAAATTATGAATATCATCAATTATTTCTTAAACCTAAATTTCCACAAAGAAATAAGGTGCAATAATGTAACATCAAAAGTTCAATTCAAAACACTTCCCAAGTTTATCCTTTTAGTTCATAACAGTATACACACAAGGCACAAAACATCTGTTACTACACATATGCAAATAAAAGAACAGATACCTGAATTTTTTGCTGCCTCCAGGACTGACATACCATCAACGACTGCTGCCTACAGGAACATCCAATCTGGATTGCCATTACAACAACTGCTAAGTGCAACTATATCAGCAAAGGGTTATCTCATTTTCCACACTCCATTCTAACTCCCAAATCTCTTTTATAATGTGTATGTAATCAACCAGTACGACAAACACTATCTCTTACTCCATTCGAAATTGTACACAAAGGTTTCATTTTTAATAAATTCTAGCAACAACAACTCCAACAGCAACGCAATTTTAGAAATTTTCCTCATGTCACAAGTTAAGTATACATTTATGTGAATTTCATTCCCAACCAACACTGATTTTCTCCAAATACTTATATTTACACCTTCAGCAACGCACGCACTATAAACATTTTTCTTGAGACTTGCAACTTTACTGGCAAAAGCTAACGTTTAGAATACCTAATATACTCGTTATTTCTATCTTGCTTCAATACATACGCGTTAATTCACCTACCTACTTTGTCTGTTATCCCCGTTGTTCCTGACCGTTAAAGTTACCTCTCTGCTTATCCCACTCATACCCATTTTATAACACAATCGTTCTTTGTTTACTGGTCTTCAAGTTCTATTGTAACAGACCAAAATCACCCTCCCTTCTTAAGTTTAAATTATGTCTATGTTCACACGTGATATTTCTATCTTACTTCTACGTATTCAAACAACTAACCCCTCTTTGTTTCTTTATTGACAAAGCAATACTTGTAACCGTCTACCTAAAACTATAATTTAGTTTTAATTGACAGCCTCCCTACCATCCTACTAAGAATTCGCTTGTTATTCGTGTCGCCTTATCTTTTAACGCTCCTAACTATACCGGGAGAACTTCGACAAATAGCTTCAAACTTAAACAGTTTCAAATGGTAAAGCTTTTCTATAATTTATGTTTTGAAGGTTATCTTCGTTTATAATATAAAATTTACAATGCTTTATACTTCTTAAATATAACAGTAAAAATATGTTTATGATATAACACACGCTATTTGTAATTAATATTCATGATTAAAGGATGATGCTAATTAACTTTTAACTTACTCAAATTGTTTAGTAAAATTATTGATTTTTACTCTACAGGGAAGCGTTTCACTTTGTTATTTGTATTTTATCTACAGAATCCTGAAATAATTACCAAATTGAATACAAATGCTGTTTTAAAACTTTAAATATCACAGAAATATATATTGATTTGATAAAGAGGTCACGACAGGTCATTGAACATCCAATTCTCTGAAAAACCCCTCCAAAAAGAAGAAAACGGGAAAAATTAAAGTACCCCAATATTTAATCTTTCTACCCTGTATAAAAATAAAGTTATTTTATTACCATTAAAATACAAAGCCATTCATTTCACTCGCCTTATTTCAAAACATAAAAAACCCTTGTTATGTAATTAAATCTCGTGTATTACATTTATATCAGGGCGTGTAAACAGTATAGGCTTACAAAGCCGTACTTTGAGCGTGTGTACATATAATTACTCTTAAGAGTATACCGTGATTACATAATCATTCTATTCTTAGTAAAACTGAGCTTTATTTTAAGGTATAAATATCAAGTGGCATAAGAACAAATTAAGAATTCGTGTAGACTGAAAACGGGTTGTATACACTTTTAAAAATACTAGATAAATTTTCCGTGTATAAATATGTGCTAGGACACGTTTAATTTTTGTAAAAGCAAATCTTATTGCATTTACAATCATTAAAAATGCAGTTGCAAGTTTTAGTTGATTATGTAATTAACTTCTGCATGTATTTAAAACCAGAACTAAAATATTCATTCTCGTTAAAAATAACGCTTTATCAATTCCAAACAAAAACATTTTAATTCTAATATTTTTAAATGCGTCATATTACTAAGAAATGTAAAATAGCTAATTTTTTCTTACGGTTATTAAAAAGCCCAGAAATGAAACAAGAAATGGTATGCGAGCTTAATAGCTTGAAAAAAGGCAACCGCGAACTTGAACTTTGTGCATTAAAAAACGATATACCACACGTTTTACGATAAACATAAATTAAAGCTTTACACTAATTATGTCCATAAAACCTTGAAATTCGAGTAAAAAATACATCACCACGAAGACTAATCCTTTAGAACAGAACAGGAAGAATGGATAATATGAAGTATTGATTTTGTTTTGGTATATAAACCGACACTGAATTAGAAATTCATTCAGCATTCGGCATGTATACAGTAAGTGACATTTAAGATGCAACTTGTAAGTAAAGAATTTATTAATTCATTTTACGAGATCGACCATGTAACAATGGGTAAGGAATTAATTCTTTGAACGTGTAAGTTAGAGTAATTTATAATTCATTTTCTGACGTGCAATAAATTACTTAGAACTTTGCATCAATATGAAGGAATAATTATTTTGTAAAACGCTACGAAAATTAAACAAGCTTAAACATAGATAATCCTTATGCAAGGGAATACGCTGAATTTAATTGGTTAAAAATAAAGATGCACTTTGCAAACTGATGTTCTAACTTCAAATGGAGATTGTGGATGGAACCAAGTAGGTATTTAATACCGTAGATGACAGTGGAAATAAGTTGATAAGCACTATTTCCTCAAGTATAAATTATGATTCTTTGTTTGTAACTTTTTTTTAATGGAAGGGTAGGTTAATTGATTATTCGTTTTAAAGCTTCTTTAATTGCAAATAAAATTGCGTACTTTATTGTACTATTTTATAAGCAATGTTTCGGAAAAAAATAAAATAAAAAAATGTTTTCTAAAACCACTTCATTGCAAATATGTTCAATGTGGCTTTCAATTTATTGTTAGCAATATCCAAATTGTTGATAATAAGCATTCCAAACATTTAGTAACACTTCCGGACTTGCTTGCGTAATTTCATCCTTGATCCTTTGTTGAAGCTCGGCGATGTCGTTAGATTTAGCAACATAAACCTGGTTCCTTAGATTCGCCGTGCGTTGATTAATATTTTATAAGTTTCACATAACTATAGCTATCATATTTGTAAAATTGCTGTTATCCGACCGCATAAAGTAACGGTTGAGTTTTTCAACTGCAATCCATGAATTCTATTTACGTCTTTTTACAGCAGACTACAGAACTTTCTTAATTAAAACTGTTAGACAAACAGTGTTAGCAAGCGCGTGCCATGCATTCTTAACGGCACCTCCAACTTTATTTTTCGAAACCCAAGACCGACATTGATGTCGGGGTACAACTATTTTGCAAAAGCTTTTTTAAGATGACTACTCTTCAACTTCCTGCCGTTATTTTGAGCAATTTTCCTGGATCGTGAGTTGTACTGAAAAGCGTTATCTGAAAAGTTTTCCCGCTTAGTTTCTACCTTTATGTTTCTTTGTATTGCTGTTGTAGCTGAATCAGAATTGCATTTAGACGTTGCTATGTAATAGCTGTAAGCAAGACTACAAATATAACGATACCTTGTTTTATATACACCAACTATTCTGAAACATAGAACGAATTCTAAAGTATATAATACTAAAATACACCTTTGCGTTCCTTAGGAGAGATATACATTTACCTCAGGCGTTTATGTAAGTAACGCAATCATACGATAGGCTTTAACAATTAAGCCATAATACCGATTATCACCTAGAATGTTAAATATAATAATGAAAAAACCTGTACCCATACTTCTTTAAAATATAGATCAAGTAGAGATGCCGTTTAAATAAAATTTAGATAGGATAAAGGAGAACAGGATAAGTAGCCGATACCGGCATAAATGACATTGCGTTACAAATTTCGATTTGCCAGAAGGGGTGGGAATTCTGTAACAATTTCTTATGTCCACCGACTAACTACGTGGGTTTTTACGTCATTAAAATCTAGGAAGATCGATACACTTTTGGTTAAGGTGATTCATCCAAACCGCGCAAATTGGTAAATTACGTTAACTAAATAGCTGTCAGATTTGATTTTTTTAGGTTGGAAATATTTCACGAAGGTTTCTTAATTGGTATTCTTACTGAAGAATGTAAAATACTTATCGCTGAGCTTGTTATCGCGGGTTATCGTGCTTGATCTATTAGGTAGTAAAACGCTTTAACTGGCTAATTAGGATTTGCATTCATATTATTTGCCACCTGCTTGTATTCACAATTTAATATATGCGCTACTTGTGAATAATCTAGAAAATAAAGTACTTAATTTAAACTACAAAGTTTTTTGTATTAAAATATTTTTCATGGAAAGACATTTTTAAAAATGACCGAAACAGATTTTTAAATAGCGTTTTCGGGATGAGTGTTTTGATGTTTAATTTACGCAACGTATTTTAGAAACGCGGCTTTTAGGTTACATAGAACGCATTTTCACGCACTTTATTTACGTGCTATACTAAGAAAATACTATTATACAAAGCTTATTGTACTACCAAAATATTATATGGAAAATGTTTCCATATAGGATGTTTACAATTACAAAGCATAGGTAATTAGAATATTAAAAAGATTACTTTATTCTTTCCAGTTTTGAGGTGTTACAGGCACAGGATTCCGCGCCTAAGAATTATTAAAAAATACAATTCCAAAAATTTAAACCGTATTAATCTTATTTGAATTCAGTTACGTTCAATTGTTACCTTGTGTAATGGCAAAAAAAACTGTACCGTAGGTTTGCCAAACTTTCAAATTTGTTTAAATCTTATTGTTACAAATCTTCTTGTTTGGCCTTTCCAAAACATAATAATCACCTTTCCTTCACTTATTTTTTAATTGCTTCAGAAGTCCAATTTTCCATGTAATGCATGCATTATAACAATACATTCATTGATCATTATTAATTTTTGTATATCTCTAAGTAAATTCTCTCTTATAATAGGTTATCATTGGTTTCAAATCGTTATATCTTTTATACCGTATTTAAATAATTCTTATTAGCAAATACTGTATGTGTTTTGTAGCACTTTAAGTACATAACGTATTATCTAGTTTTATCGACAGTATGCCGATGTCAAAGTTTCAGTCAAGGCTACCTTCTGCTAGGTACAGATGGGCCTGTATAAAGGAAGCCGCTTTTGACGTTCGAGTTTCTTTGACAACGTAGGTACGTCACTTTCGTATGCTCATCCCTCATTCAAGAATTTAAAGTTCATTGTTTCTCTACCTTCATGTTGTCAAATAATTAGACGAACGTGTACCTTATATTACCCTTCCAGGCTATTCTCGTCGTTTACATGTGTTTATCTCAACATCGCTTTGTTTTAGATGATGGAGTTATTTGACTACGCTCCTGAATTGGAAATACACATTTTGTTATCAAATTTAATAGTTTAAATTTAACTCAATAGGTTTAAAATTGAAATACTAAAGTACTTTTGTTGTTAAATGAAAATTCCTCTTGAAATATGCAATTTTACATAAAATTGACGTGTTCCTGAAATTTCTTTTAAAATATTTGTTATGTCAACACTTGGTGTCAGACTGCTCAAGTCGTTGGGATCGCTGATGAAAGGACACGAATTTAAGATGACCTCAATCTGATCAAACACAGTGAGACAGTTTTTTATTCATCAGAACTTGCTTACCTATGGTACGAAGAAGCAAGATTTTATACGACTTTACACTCGCCTCTCTTAAACCACTAAAATGAGGCGCAGAAAGCGATAAAGGGCAAAGAAATATGTTCTTTTGCGACAGCATATTGCGTGAGAAAAATTAACTGTCTATAGGCACCCCCAAAATTTGTACCGCTATTACTGTAGAGATGATCACAGCATATAAAGAGACATAAATATGATTTCCATACTTTAGCCTTCGTACTCGCGACATAGTAGTAGAGAGGCCAGCAAAATCAACGCCACGAGCTCAAACAGGGTTTGGCTCGAGTAACTCGGCATTGAGGAAGGTAGCCAATAGGAAGCTGCAATGAGGTGAGATTGACCTTCCAACAAATGACACACTGATGCAAAACTCGACGAATGGACTGCTTACATTGTAACAAGTTTATTTTCTAGCAATATTTTCACAAATACCTAATTTAATTAATTCATAAAAAGTCAATTCAAATATAATATCGCTACACAATCTACGTGATAAATATTACATGTTGTTAAATCCAATATAATCTTTCGAACTGCGAGCATAAATTATAAATTAAGCGGTGACTGAGAATGCCATTTGTTAGCGCCACTATAAGCGCTCCCTCCTTTGATAATTATAAAAATCGTAACTGTTGTCAGGCGGCAGTTTACGTCAATAGGACACTTCCACCTGAGCTGTTGTTAGAGAAAGTCAATTGTTCTTTACATAAAAGAACATGGCGTTGCACACGTGGTGTTGGAAGCACCGAAAGATAAAGGTCGATTTTCAAGATGAAATCTTCTCGGCAAAACTCTTTATATGTCCACGCTTGGCATGTATTAGTTCGTATAAGACGGGACGTAAATTGTTCTGATTGACTTTAAGATAGCATGCAGCTCACTATAATTTAAGAAATTTATAAATATTATTTAGTAATCAATGGAAAATTTATTGGCAACTATTTGAAATCTTATAGGAATTGTAAAGCATATTTGAAATTTTACTTTATATGGTAATCAATCTAACGTGGTTCATTTGTTCGATGCGGACGGCCGTAATGTTGTTAGATATTCAGTATCCAGCTGATTGGATTGTGTGGTATTGGAGATCCTAACCTGTAAATGCTGAAACAAGAAGATTCCAATTTATTAATTATCATTCCGGATATGGTCCTAATACATTGCAATTATTTTTCTGATGGATTAACATCTGGTATGTAACTAGTGTTTTTTTAATACGTCAGCTGTAACTTTTGGCATGACAGAAAAATAAGTTTTTGTTTGTTCACGTGGAAATTTCCTAGTTCATTACGTGAATGACAAACAAGTTATTTTTAAACTTTGGTAAAAGGAATCTATAAAGCTTCACTTTTAATCTTTGTATTAGTACTAACAAAAAATGGTAGATGGCGATATAAAGATAGAAAAGGTTAACTTTTAGAATTAACAAAAATTAAAGCTATTTTAGAGAACTAAATTGTTTCATTTTGCTTTTCATTAATTAATGATTGGAATATTTTACCATTTAATGTGAAGTCTATGTAGTACTACCAAGACCAAATAAAGTTGTAATATAAATTTAATTAATCCAAAAACTCAAATTTAAACATTTACAAAAATAAATTCTTTCTAGACTCTAATAATGTAAAAACTACATTACTCGACTTTTGTGAGATGTTGATGTTGAAATTACTACCAAGTACGTATGTACATATTTTTCATTATCATAATTTAGTCAAATTTTTTAAAGATGATGTTTTGTAAATAATTTTAAACTGCAACTTAAAGGAATAGATATTCATTTTGTTCAAGACTATGATTATTAGTTGGAATGAATGAGGGTTGATTCTTATTAATTATTAATTTTTTGAAATGAATGCCCAAAAGGTGCTAGCCTTGTTTTAATCTCTTTACAGGTGTAGCAGTGCATCTTGAAAGATCAATATCGAGCCATAAAGTAAGAAAACTTTAGGGATTGGGTTCTCGTAATATTTTTGTATAGCGGTATTTGAGTATAGGTTTCCGCATTCGCCTTATACAAAAGACTCAAGTTGGGTCTTCTCAGTATACAAAAATTCGGTGGCGCCATATTCACTATATTTTGGTCGCAGTCAAACCCCGACCCAAAGCTCATGTTCTACCCAGAGCAAATCCCTCGACTAGCCGCTTAGCCTTTGGAGGTTTCCTAATCTACGAGCCATTTTCCACCGAAACTAACCTTGGGCTCTTTACATCTTCAGGAAATCCTCGTCATCTATCCTTGTGCCTCTCAGCTGGTCATATAGGAGTAAAGAAAATAACCCCCTTAGTAAGGCAAAACGTTATAACATGAAGCAATCCAAAAACGCCGAGGAACGACAAAACAAACCATTTAAACACCAGCAAGGAAATATTTCAAATGAACAAAATTGATATACAAATCCTCAAAGCGACTTTTACTAGTGAAAAGAGTGGGGCATTTCCAGTACGAGGATAAAAGTCAGTGAGATAGAAGACCAACAACCCGTATGATTCTCTCATTAATAAAGAGGAATACTTAAAAGGAGTCTTTTAGAACTGATCCGAAAAGGATAGCATTAAAATCGACAGAAATGTAAGTCTGTTGAGTATACCTAATCACTGGGTTCAAAGCACTATGGAGCTCGAAAAAAACACAAAGGTTTAGTGTATGTTGCTAACGGATTTTGTATGTTACGGACAAAGCGGAAATCCAAGCGACAATGGGAATGATAAATTGAAAAGATGAATAACTTTTAAGAATAGTGTCAATCCAAGAAGAGGATGCGACAACGGTTAAAATAATAGAAAGATTTTTGATTTTCCAAAAATTAAAATGCGGAATGAGTGGACTGTAAGGGATGAAGAAACAATACAAAACAGGCAAAATTTCCCACTATAAAGAACTACGACACAAGTTGGAAGGTAACAAACCAAGTGATCTGATATTGGCAGGATTTTCAGTGGAAGAAATATGATGCTAAGAAGCTCGAAAAGTGTTTTCCTGATTATATGAAACTCGATAGACAACGAATGTCTTTCATCGCTGCGGTGTGGAACGAATCCAAGAAAGAATGACCATGGAGTCGGACCAACAAAAAATTTTTTGTAGGTAATATAGGCATCAAAAGAGTTGAGGATTGAGGTTAGTAGTTTCGCGGCCAAAGCAACGATCAATTGTGCGAGTCTAGGCAAAGGGAGGGTACAAAACGGAACAACGTTTGACTTAGCACAAACTAAGCGAACCTCAACGGTGTAAGTGGTAAGAAAGCGATAATATTCGACAGCACAGTAGTCGTGTTTAGAAGCGTCCGCAAAGCAATGTACTTCACACGTTGAAAATAGTGGCGGAAGTAGCAAGCGTGATAAAGCAAAGTCGGGTATTCATGCAAATATTTCTCCCACAAACGGAGTAAGTCCGGGAAGGGGGTATCCCTCCAGTCTAATTGCAAATACCACAAACGCTGAATTAAGTGATCTACCAAAAAAGTTAGAGGAGATAAAATTCCTATAGGGTCGAAAATACGGATTAAGTTGGAAAGTAAGTTGCTCTTGGTCCAGCCGTACATTACGGCAGAATTAGAAAACAAAAAGTATCTGAGATGGGATTCCATTGAAGACTCAGAACTATCAGATGCTGAGTGTCAAAAGCGAGGTAGTGGTAGTTGTTGTGAAGCGGGAAGATCCTTTAACAATTCAGGACAATTATGCAGCTCAAAACCACCAAGTTTTAAACGAGCGCATATATGATTCCGTAAAGCTAAGGTACGACCTCAAGCGATATCACCGATAAAAGTATGGTTGCGAAGGGAAAAAGGAAGCCAAAGACAAGGAATTTTTTTTGTTCTTAACCAACTACAGTGCGTATCGCAAAAAAATGGGTGCAATTTGCCCCATCAGTAATGTTACTCAACTGTTAGTCCTAAAAAGGCTCATCAGGAAAAACACGTTAAACAATTCGTTGATAATCAAGACGATCAGGATTAACAAGAATTTGTTTATACATTTGACGAATATCTGCAGCTGTAACACAAGAATAAAAACGAACTCGTAGCAAAATCGCGGTAAAATCTAGTTGATGCTTGGGCCCAACAAACAATTAACATTTACAAACGATCGATATAGAGTTTTAGCAGAAACGTTGAAAACTACAAGTAGTTCGGTACTACATTTTCTAGTGTCACAACACATGATGCTGGATATAATAAGAAAAGTCAGAAATAGACACGCTTGAAGAGATTGCATGTGTTTGGAATTTAAATTGTCGCCCATGAACGAAACGTATTGTTCATAAATCAAAGATTGTATAGTTAGACGATTTTCCAAAAAAGCAATACGCTGTAGAACAAGAACAGGACTACCGGGAAAGGAAGCTTTTGGATCTTGATGGGCAGAGAGACGACGTATCGTCCTTGTTCATGTTGCAGAGAGCGTCAACGTAATATTGAATAACTATGAATAAATCAGGTGTGAAAGGTTTTGGGGTCAGGAACCTTTTCAACTTCCCATAATTTCGCAACAATATTTTCCTGGGAGCAAGTAGATTCGGTCATACAAAACAAACTATTGACTTTAGAAGCGGTTGAGGCCGGTATGCTTCCCATTAAAACATATCCAAAAATAGTGTTAAGAGCAATAGGTTGATCATTTGAACATGGAAACGGTCACTCGATAAGACTTTAAGAAAAATATTCGGGCCTAGTTATAAATCATTAAGTTCAGATTGAACAAAGAACGGGTCAGCCAGTTTGAGATTAGCTAGATGAGCAAAGTTTTCAGAATAAATATCAGTAGTAGGTAAATTTTCACAAATTTTGGGAAGTGCGACAGCTTGGAAATTGACAATAGGTGAGGAAGTCCCTATGGGTTTGAGCAAAACGGTTATAGCGCCATGCATAGACGCGGAGCTCACATGAGGCCTAAATCACTAACGGATAGAGAATGCGGAGCAGCGCGGAACCTAAAGTTTCACACAGTTTTACTAAATATAGGAAGACATACTACCCGAGTCGAGCTACATCTTACGCGATAATCTTACGCGATAATCTTAAGCGATAATTAAAACTAATTTTAGCAATACTTTCTTAACCTACTGAATTTATTTCTAACACTATAATTCGAATCATTCATGCTCTTTACAGACTAATAAGATTCGCACACTTTGTAACTTTGAACAACATTCATTAATTGATTTATCTTAAATTTTAATAATTTTTTTACGAATGAGATTTTTTAAATATTTACACGGATATCCTGCTGAACAGATCATTTCGCATAAAATTCACAGCATTCTATATATGCCCTTATTCGAATCAGAAAAGATCGTCTCTAAGGATTATTGTGCATTTTGTGGGGTATTAATCAGAATTATTTTAAATAATACGTGGTACTGTTTGGCCCTTAGAAATGTAAACCTTTAAACCTTAAGTTGCCAAGTATTAGGTTGGCAGCTTTTAGCGGAAACCCAAACCCATCAATCGTTTTAAGTATGGTTTAGGTGCATTTTTTGGGAGCTAAAAGTATTTTGTTTTTTATTATATTGTCAAAACTGAACATTTTTTTTTAATACATAAATTAATTTGTTGTTGTGGACTATACTTAAGCCAGAGCCCATACTAGACGTACACTATAAATATTTACATCTGTTTGAAGAACTTAAAATAAATAATTCAAAGACAACGGGTTCTTGAAGTTCTGGTGAGGGGGATTTTTGCCCCTACCTTAGTCGTCGACTGTGCACATGGTGTGGTGCTGATTGTGTGCATAGTGCTAGTGTAAGTGTGATGTGGTAGTGAATTGTAAGAGTGTATATTAAGTGTGTTAGTGCCGCTGGTTGTGCGGGGTAGGTTTGGTTAAAAGGATTTCATTTAGGAAATCGTTGAATTTTTGAGGGTAGTTAGTGACTAAGAAGTTTCTGTTAGGAAGTGAGAAAAACGGGTCAAAGTTTGTAGTAGAGAGGTTAGGGGATAAGAGTATATCAGATGTTGTGCAGTTTCTAGAGATTGATTGTTGCAAGGACAGTGAGGGGAAGGAGTAACATGGAATTGAAGAAGTTTATTACGGAGTTACTATGGCCGGACAGAAATTGCATTGTAGGGGGATTAGAGAAAGGAATGTGTAGAGGGATATTTGTGATATCAGGGAAGATATCTAATGTATACCTGCCGGTGGAGGAGTGAGGCCAAAGATCTTGCCGGGAATTGAGTAGGGAGTTACGTATTCGGCATTTTATATCACTTTTAGGGAGAGAGAGTACGGAATTCGTCATAGTGAAGTGTTCTGTAGTGTAGGGTGATTGGTAGGTTATATTTGAGGTGTCGGATTTGGAATGAGGAGTTTAGTTGGCTTTCGATCGGAAGGATTTGAAGCAAGGTATACAAGAACGCTGTGGAGGTGGTACTCTATGCTCTTGAGGTGTAGAGTAGGAAAGGTCTTATGAAGGTGTTGAGCTTACGTCTGGAAGAGGAGGGTGTTAGCGGCAGCCAAGAATATACTGCGTATCTGATGATCGGGATTATGATGTGGTTAATGATTAGTCTTCGTGTTGATTGGTGATGTGGACTGACTTTGGGTGTGCGTGAAGTAGGTTATGGAGTATGGTTTGTGTTTTGGTTCAAAGTTTGGAATGATAGGAGTTCATTTTTAGGCGTATGTCAATGTGGAGTCCAAAGTAGGGAGCTGTTGTTGAGAGAGGAATTGGTGAGTTGAGGATTTGAATCTTAGGATTTCGGTTTGGGCTGAGGTAGCCTTTGAGCAGGAGCATTTTTATTTTAGATGGGTAGCGTGGTTGTCTGTTTAAAGAGGATCATGTTTCGATTGAATTAATTAGGACGGCAGCGGTGAATTCTATAGAGGCACGGGAGTTGCTGTGTATAAGGAAAGGTACGTCATCGGCGTAAGCGAAGGTGGGGGTGTTTGGGATATTAAGGTCTAAGAGAGGATTGATTGCGATGTTCTATAGGGTAGGTGATAAACGGGAACCTTGTGGACATCCTTGGGCGAGAGGTTTAGTAACCAAGTGGAAATTAGAGGTTAGGGTGGCTGTTCGGGATGAGAGGAAAGATTTTATTAAAAGGTAGAGGTTGGAAGGGAAATTGGCTTGATTAAGTTGATTAAGAAGATTGGGCCACCAAAAGAGATCGAAGGCTGAGTGGAAGTTGAGGAATAAGGAGACTACGTATGTATAAAGTGATGTTTAGACCGCTTGGATTAGGAATGAGATTGTACCTTCACCGCTATGCACCGAGTGAAGTCGTGTTGGTTAGGGAGCGTAAGGAATGACGTTGTATGTGTGAGTTTTGTTTGTATAGGGTGGTCTGTTCAAGGAGTTTGCCAAGTGTTGGAACGTGTGCAATAGGTCTGTACGATTTGGGGTCTTCGGGAGGCTTATTGGGTTTGAGTATAAGGAAGATGGAAGCATATTTAAATGGGTCACGAAAAATCCCAGAGGAGAGGCATTTTTGAAATAGTAAGTGAGTGGATTCTCTAATGAGGGGTGCTACGTACCTGGACGTAGCCGGAAGAAAAGTAAACACCAGGCTAACTACCAACCGAGGAGAGTGGGGGAATCCTACATACCAAAAAAAAACAAAAAAAAATAAAGTACATCGCCTACGATTATCTATTAACAAATAAAAAAGAATTAAATACATAATTCGGTACAAACAAGAGAACGCAATAAAATAAGTGTTATCACTTCAACGCAAACAATTATATAATACGGACAGATTGAATAGTGGATTCACAAATTGCGCATTTCGCAGCTAACATGTAATAAAACTCAGTAAAAAAAGGAAAATTAATGCTTAAAATTTTCCATCGCAAGTATGTTAAATTTAGGTATTAAATGGGACTCTACTCCCGAGCATGTATGTTAAATTTTGAAGTATTAAATGTAAATTTAGGTAATAAATGTAAATTTACTCCGTAGCAAGTATGTTAAATTTTGAAGTATTAAAGGTAAATTTAGGTTTTCCATCTAGTACTGGTGTTAAACATAAGCATTAAATACAGCCCACGTTGTAGCAAGAATTAACGACATATACCCAGAAGCACCAGCGCAACCAGCTGTTCAACAAGTGTGGTGGACTTGTTTTACACCATCCACCGTTGATAAATAAAAATCCTTGACATGAATAACAGAACCTAAGGCACATACCTCTCTGCGTCAGGATACTTAACTTGCCAACCTCCGTGGGGAGGAAGTCAGCATAACAACGTAGCTACCATCGTAACTATGGCAACCAGTCTACGGCAACGAACAGGTGGGCTACACCCATAAAAGAACGCCTTTGGCCTCTAGCAAAAAAAAGCAATACACGCAAAACATCTCTAATTGGCTGAACCACAATAAACGTGCATTGCTTTTAAAGTGATAGAACGAGTAATGTAGAACATAATTCATCGCACAGGCTGCAGAATCAAATTCAGAATAAATTTAAATGACACCAATTTGAAATTCAAATATAGGTTATCGAAACGCGATTCAAACTGGAAAACACGGTTTTACTGGAGAATAGTAGGATATATTCCTTGGACAAATCTTTAGGTGGGAAACCCACTAGACGAAATTATACGTTATCGGAAAGTATAACGCGCTTACGGAGAACATAACAGGATACTAACTTATTTAATAATAGCATAATAAACTTTACGTTTTAAAGCAAATAGATTTAAATTGAGGAATTATTCGAAAGCATATTTATTGCAGAAAAATAAAATATATAGGAAGTAAACTATTTAATTGTAGCCTAAACTTGTCGTTTTTAAAGCAAAATGGATTTGAGTTGAAAATTTTTGGACCGTGTATTGATTATTAATCGGTAAAAATGTACGGGATGTTCAAAATATACGTAACAGGGGCCAGAGTTTTTGTAGGATCAGGTTGGTGATGAGGTCTGGGCTGGGGGCTTTATGGGGGTTTAGTTTGATAACGAAGGAATCTAAGAGGGAAAGTTTAATGTCTGTGTCTGGGTCCGTGCCTGGTTATCAAAAGAGCTGTCGTTTGAAGCGGATTACCATTCCTTTTTAACAAGGAACTGATTACAAATTCCAGCCGATCTTATATTGCAATGTCACGTAGAGTTTTAACCAGACAGAGAAGTTGCAATGCTTGATTTATGTCATTACCAATATAATTGCTATTTAAACTTTTTTCACAAAGCGAGGGTCTATAACTTTTACGCTCCTTATTTAGTGCAAATGTTAAGCAATGCGAGAATTCTTTATTTATATGTGCATAATAAACCCTTAAATGAATGCACACACAATTAGGAACGCACGCGCAGCTGCAAGATGATAGGCAACAACGAGGAATGGAAGTCCATTTGGACGAAACGCATTTGCGCACACATGCTCTCGCGCGTAATATTCTCACGCTAGAAATACCACACATTCACATGGCCCACATGCAATTCCGTACGCATCTCGCCACACCTGAGCACACTCACGCGTAGACGCTTGAGGTCGAGCAGTACTTAGAAATTCTACACGCACATATCAGTACATAGCCAAGTAAATCGCAGGATGATTCGTAAATATGTATGTTCCTTAACTCAAATATATGGCACTCACATGTATATACGTAACGACCACGTCTACACGTTGAAATACACGGATTTTGCACCCAACCTTACGTTTATTGTGCTTCTGGTTCAAATCTTACAATATTCATACTTTCCTATCTGTGAATATAAAGGGCGTAGATGGTACAAAGGTAGAAGAAAATAAATAGTTTAATAATTTCTATACTTTGCATCAAACTTTAATAGTAAAGTTTGCTATAGTGTAATTTTTTGAAGTACCTAGGCTATGGTAGAAATATTAAAACTTTCTTGTCGTCTTAGGAATACTAGAACTGCATTGTTATAAGCACATAGAACCCTTCAGTATTTTATGCAGCAATATATGAAACTGAAATGGTGCTTCAGAATTAAATACATTGTTTAGTTCAAAAACGTTTTTCAGCACAAGTAGGCTTTTATAAACTTAAGAGTACTTCAAATAATATAAAGGAGAAAGATGTATTTCATAAAAGCATACAAGCATTGTTGAAGGGACAGGATGAATTCAATCCGGTTAATGTGCCCTAAATTATTTTGGAAGACTTCGCTCTATTAGCTTTAGTATGATGATCATTCTAAGACCCGTATTATAAGACGCAATTAAATTTATCACTTTGTCAGTTGTGTACTCACGTTCCATGGTGTACGCAATGCAAATTATAGTAATCGCTTTTAATACAGATATGTCTTAGACGATAACCTAGTACTTTCGTTAATAATTTGTTATATAGTTGTTTTTTCTCCAGCGTCCTCTATATTTTTGCTATATGGTTTTATATCCCCAAAATTCATTCTAATTAGTTTGTATGCTTCGTCTGTCTTTCATATTTCCATATTAGTTTTTACCTCTTAGCACTTTTTATCAATCTTTAGCTTTCCTGCATTTGCGAACCATTTCCCATTTTATGGCTTTGTATCTTTGTTATCCTGTTTCATCTGATCTATTTTTGCATTTTCATCTTTTTTCTGTTAAATTCAGAATATCCTTTGTTATCCATGTTTTCTTATTTTCTTTTTGTGTATATCTGAATATCTCTGGCCGCCATGTCTAAGATGGATTTGACTTTTTTTCAAATCTTTGGTGGATATCTTTATCTTTTAGCTTCTCAAAGTCAAAGTGCCCTTTTCCGTTCTTCTTTTTCAGATTTTTAAATTTAAGTTCGGCCTTCATAATTACGATGTTGTGGTCAGTGTCTGTATTTGCTTTCAGGTAGCTTCTACAGTCTTTTACTTGATTTCTAAACCGTTGTCTAACAATAATGTAATCTATTTTATATCTTCCTATATCTCCTGGCATCTTCCACGTGTATCGCCTTCTAGCATGATGTTGAAATATTGTATTTGTGATGGTTAAGTTTTTCTTGTCGCAAAATTCTATCAGCCCATTTTCCGTGGCATCTCCCATGCCTAACCCAAATAAACCTACTATCGCTCCTTCCCTACCCTCACCTACCACTGCATTAAAATCCCCCATAATTATTAAATTTTCATGTCTTTATACGTATCTTAGTATGTCTTCGATATCTTTGTGAATCGCCTCTACCTCTTCCTCACTGTAGCTAGAGGTGGGCATGTATACTTGTATTATTACTGTATTTACTGGTTTAGATTCAAATCTAACCATGAGTACTCTTTCGTTCTTTTGTAAGTAATTTTCTACACGTCGTCCTATCTTTTTTCGCATAACTATCCCCACACCCGAATTTCCTTCTCTGTGATCCTGTATGAATTACCCTAGAGTCTCCACTCCAAAAATTACCCGCCTCTGGCCAGCGGACTTTGCTGATTACTACTATGTCTAGTGCTACCCTATTCATTTCGAGTTTCAGGTTCTCCATCTTACCTACTGGTTTCATACTTCTGACATTCCACGCTCCGACTCGCAGAATGTTTACGGATCATTTTCTATACTTTCGGATCACATCCCCCGAAGTAGTCCCTTCCCGGAGATCCGAATGCGGGACTATTTTATCTCCATAATTTTTTATTCTAGAGAATGCCATCATTATTAGTAACAATTTGAGTGATGTGTACTTGGGAGATAATGTGGTGGTTTCCCATTGCCTTCCATATCGCAGTAGCGTGTCTTAGAATTTTATACCGACCCCAATGGTTTCTGCCACTCTAAGTATCGAAAAAGCTGCTGCCCTCTTTCGGGAACCTGTCATAGTCTGGTTCCTCACTAAAGACCCCACCAATTTGGTTAAACCTATAGTTCGGCTCTTTAACTCATTGAAACGTGCAAGCCATTCTACCTGTTCAAGTATTTTAAAACGTCGTCAAGGTGCAGGTCCGTTCAGAATGGTCACATATCTTATTCAAATAATAATAAAACATAGGGGGACATTTATTCATACTTTTAAAATCATTAATTAAAAAGCAAGGGTTAAAAAACAGGTCATAATTATAAAAGGATGCTTGAGATTCTCGGTGTTCAGCCTCCATGATTAATGGTAACCAGGGGATGTCATGTGCTAGCTTCTTCACTGGTGGTGGACAACGTCAGCGTATGGAAGAGCATGATTCATTTGTTGGAACGACTTGAGAACATGGAATCCAAAATAAAGGCCAAACTTATTATTCTGATGTAAAAGCCTTAGATTAAGACCACCTTCCGTTTGTATTATATAACCATCAAAATTTACAGTATTTTAGATGTTTAGTTATAATATTAGGGTTGCATATCAGTTTATAATATTTAGAGTTCAATATTAAAGTTAATAGTTAATTAGTGAATAGTTTGTTATTGGTTATCATGCATTTGAAATGAATGACATGCATTGTATGTAGTATATTCAGGAATAAGTGGGCTAGGACAATTTTAAAATATACGTAGTGTGTAGATTTAGAAGTAAAAAAAAGATGGCGATTGATGTTGGCATGGAAACATCTTGATGATTAAAAAGAAATTTTTTGGATAAAGTTAAAAATGAAACTTTTTTAAAACAAGCCTTACAAGCGTTTAAAATAAAGAGAATTTCCCTTTAAATTTGGCACTATTTATTAATAGAAGTTGTTAAAAGTGACTAGAAAGTGAATAGCCCTTATCCAGCGAATATTGGTGTAAATAAAAAGAGCCAGGCATAGTGCTTGTGATACTAGGATATTTCTAGAGGAGTTTTAAAAGAGTTTGATTATTGCGGGAAACTTGCCCAAGTCCAAGAGTCCAGAAATCGATCGAAGCACAACAACTGTTAGCATAGGTACTAGGAACCTAAGGCAATCGGCGCACCCGAATTGTTCCAAGAGCGAAGAGCATCGTGAAACAGCTACGACTAGTGAAGATCAGGACCAGTAATAAGTATCCATTAATAACAAACTTATTTTCCGTAATTGATTTAGAATAAACTTTTACAAAGGGTCATTTGTAACATTAGTAAAACTAAAACAAACAATTGCGTTAGGTTTGGATGTCACTGCTGACGGAGTTTGAGAATAGTATGCTATTGAAACCTTGTAAGACTCTGTCCACTGCATGGGATTATTAGAGGTAACTATTTAGATCTAAGTCTTATGATTGCTATTATTGATTTGAGATTTAATTCTGGGATTCAAAAGTATCCAATGTCATACAGGGTATATTTGACACCACATTCAATACTCAATAATATATCAATACCTGGTGACTCGAGCCTCACTTTTGGGTCGCCAAGATTCTGTGATTCTCTCACCATTATTCGGGAACTAAGGTTTTCGAATCGAGCCCCAGCGTTGGGCCGCCCAGAGATATGCTGTGAAACCTACAAAAAGCCTCACCAGAGTAAAAAAAAAAATTCGAGCCTCTCGAATTGGGCACCAAGATTTACTGTGATTCTCGCCCTTTTGAATCTCTTCTGATAATCGCCTCTTTACTCTTTCTGCCTCGGCTGCTCACCTAGTTAAAAACTTTCATCCTCAAAACAAACACATTCCTAACCACAAACATCAACGTTAACTCTATTTACATCAATATTCATAATACATTAAAATTTCAAAATTAAATTACAGCATAAATTTCAGTATCATAAAATTTCAAGTTTAAATTTGTCATCATTTTTAATTTGCATCCAGAATTAAAGTCCTGGTAGGAGGTATACTAATTAAGTTACAATATGTGCAGACCTGAGTCTGAATAAAAGGGAGCATCTCCCACCTCTTTACGTTAATTTAACAGATTAGTCTAATTGAGCTCAAAGACAGACCCAAATTTTCATCATAATCAAAAACATAAACTGCTAAACACTCCTTTCTACTTAAACAAGAAAATTTTACCTTAAAATTCAAAAGTTGTTGTTTATGCAAATTCACTACTGTCCATTTTTTATCAAACAAATTATAAAGATATTCAACACACACCAAAACATCTAAGATCGAACAAAATGCATAATTTACCTGAAGGTTAATGCACTCGGGGTTCCATTGTACATCGTCCTTGCTAACTCCACCATTCCAGCTGGGTTATGTTTACGTCCTAGGATTCCTGGTCGCCTTTTAAAATTTTTCTACAACACCATTCGTTTAAAAATGTTTCAAGGCTTCTTAGGAACGCATCTATGTATATCTAAATCTTGTTTGTAGATCCAATCACGTTTACTAATAACATTTGATTACTCACTCCCGAACAAAATAGCAAAGCATTTCATAACTCGTTCACGCTATACAAAGCGGCATACTTCAATGTATTTATTTATCGCTACTACTTTAGATAATTGGTACAGTAATACCCGCAAATATAACTAGACTTTATTACATTATCTATCTTCTGTAAGTGCACTAAAGCATAATAACTTGTATCGTAGCACGTATTCTGCTTGAAGTATGGTATAACAGCAAAAATAAAAAGAGCAAACTATTTTAAAGTATTCAATAAAATCAAAAATCTAAGAGCCAAACTGTTTAAAGTATTGAATAAAAATCGAAAATCTAAGAGAGCGAAACTCCTATAAACACGGGTTTATATAATGGCGCGCCCGCACGTCGGATTTGTCCCTCAACGGACAATTTCCAGAATTTAGCATTCTATGTTCCCTTTTCGACAGCTCGGCACGCGATTCTACAAAATTTGCACTCGCGCTAGTTGAAAATCCAAGAAATTCTCACACGGCTCGCAAACACGTCCGAGAACAACTAATTAATTTTACACACCAACTGATATGCTTTTCCCTTTCATGTTTGCATCTTATTTCAACCAATTGTAGCCTTAGTGAAGCTTCGCAAAGCACGCCTTCTATTATCAGTGTCTCTGTTTTACGCTTTTTATCCGTCCTTTTCTACCTTGGTCTGAGTGGTACAAATTGATATTCTTTATTATCGGCTGTCTAAACTACATGTGGACTCGCGACGTGACATTTAAATAAACGCTGTTTTGTATTTCGTGCTAAGGCATCCGACCGTTTCCAATATACGTAAAAGCTGCATGTTTATCAACTCGAATTTATTAGAATTTGTCATTTAAAAGTTTGCAGGTGTGCTCCTAATGAATGTTTTAAATATACTTCTCCGAGCTTTGTGTTCATGGTATTTTAACCTTGGATTTTCACAGGCTTTTATGCTTATTATATATTACTAATGGTTCAATTAACTCCAATTAAAATAATAATGAATGGCATTGGCTTCTACCCTTTAATTTTTAGCGAAAACTAATTAAATATTAATTATTATCTGTACACTTTGTTTGATACCCGTTACTTAAAAATTGAATTAATATATATAAATTTCGCACGTAATTTCTATTTGTTTCTTTATACAAGGTGATTAAAATTGTTTGATGTCGTTAATTAATTTTCTACCCTGGTCTAAATTTGAGTATTTTCCCCGTATTTGAATACAAATAATCCCGCTTATTCGAATTCAAATACGAAACATCTAGAATGCAAAAAAATTACCAAAAAAAAATTGTCTATCTCACTCTACCCTTATCTTTCAAACTTACCTAACTTATATCCAATCCTAAAAATATTTACACCTATCCTATATCCCAATCCTATTCCTAACTCTCACCTAATTTTATAAACTGAAATTATCCCTAACTTCATCCTACTTATCCATCTAATCCTATATACATCCTATATACCTATCCTATTCCTAAATTTTAATTAATCTTCACTATACTTCCTTCTACCTAATCCTATATACCTATCCTATTCTTATTCTATTCCTAATTCTCCACTAATCTTATAAGAAATATCTACACTTAACCTATCTTATTTTCTTCCTACATCTCATTTTCATTCTCATCCTATACACCTATATCTAACTATCTCCCATATTTATCCTATACCTAGCTTACTTTTCTATAAACACTTCCGCTCTTCTATATACACCTATTCTATCCCTATATTTTGTTCATTTAATTTAAATCTTACTCTTTTCTTGATCGTCCAAGTCTTTCTTCTAACCATCCTAATACTCTTCATCCCTATTTCTCCTCCTTCTATATCTATACTTATCATCCCTATTATCTCACATACAATAAACCTATCATCCCTATTATCCTGACTCTTTAATATTGCTTCTTCTTTAGTCCCTACACTTGTCTGTTTTTCATTTATTATTATTTCCTTTTCTGCGGACAAACCAAACGATACTACCTTAAAATTATAGATTTTTCCTCTACGGAAAATCCTGTGTACCTTCTAGAATCCTTGTGTAATGGAATCAGCCAGAATGAATTCCTTAAATCTAATTTACTAAAAACAAACTTGCCACTTAACCTCGTCTAAAGTGTGTCCATGGATGGTGGACAATGGAATTGCGGTTTGGTCCGTTGATTAATTTTTTGTGCCTCTTTATTTAATTCTGCCTTCACCTGCTCCCGATATGCTGCTCTTGCTTCTACCTCCACTAATTCTGCATGTTTTTGTAATAAAGCTTGAACCTCTACTATCTTATCCTCTGGACATCTTATTGTGTTGATCTGTTTAACTCCATCATCCTCTACCTCTACTACATTATAATACTCAACCCCGTGTCATCCTCTGTGACTTTATAACTGCCCTTCCATGGCACTACCCTATCCTTAATCCTTACTACCTTCCTATCCATATCTATCAAAACCCCTAACTGCATCATACATGTTACGTATTTCTAGTAGACGCCACGTTGTGCGTCGAAGTTATGTCACGGTGGCTCGTAGCCGTGCATAACAAAAGAAAATCCAAGGAAAAAAAACAGTGACCGGGCTCAATCGGAGAGTAGGGGGTTGTAGAAAGCAGACAAATCTAGAAGGGACGCGGCTGTCAGGAGTTAGTACCAGTACCTGCCATAGAGAAATTAGAATAGTAAACCTGAAAGAAAAACAAATTAGTCCTGCAAATCTGAAACAGAGAAAAAGCATAGCCTATGGATCAAGTATAAATTGTTCAGTACTTTATAGAATAAATAAGAGCAACTGTTTAGATAAACTCTATAATCTAACAACAGTAATAGCAGTACAGAAAAGTTCTGAGTACAAAGTGAGGCCATATTGGGGAGTAGCAGAAACGTTACATCACACACCAATTAAACATTCAGGTAAAATGTAACAAAAAAATATAAATAGGTAAGACATAATTACTCTAAGTAATTTAGTAAAAATTTTTAGCAAAGACATAAATAAGTAGATAAGCACAATTGTTCTGAGTCATTCAGTATGGTTGATTGTTCCTTATAAATAGGTAAGACATAATTAATCTAAGTAATTTAGTAAAATTTTTAGCAAAGACATAAATAAGTAGATAAGCACAATTGTTCTGAGTCATTCAGTAGGGTTGATTGTTCTTTTTTTTTCTTATTATTAAATAGCGGGCAAGTCTATGGAAAAGGTATCAGAACGACAAGGAATATTGCAAAAACAACGGGTAGATATTTACAGTAAGAACAAATAGGAAATAGTGCAACTTACACAAAGTCCTTCAGTACCGCTTCCTTGCCATTGCATGTGGGATCCACGATGTCTGGCACTAACGAAGCACTGCACCCTATACTGTGAGGGTGTTGATGGAACTTATCACCACTTACCCAAATCACACTGACTGATTTCACTGGGGTTAGCAGCGGACCTTATCACGCGAAATAACTAGGTATATTAGTTGCATATCCATACAACAAGCAGCGAGGAACTTCAACCACTACTTTTGTATACTGGTAGTCGGTCCCAGTTTAAATATCACCAGACCAAGCAAGCAACAAAAGCCACAATAAGTAAAGCACATGTATCACTAAAGGGAGTCCGTAACCATGTCCTTAAAACCCGCGTGCATCGAGTTAAAAGCAGAACGAAGCAGTATCTTTAACGTAATTCCTATATCGGAACCAAAGACCAACTACGACTCCGCGACAGTTAGTTCTACGGCTTTTTTTCCATAAGAAAGACGACTAAAAACGTTTAGTAGACACGCGTAAGCACTAAAGCCGTACGTCGAAAGTTCTTCGAACACACGTGCGTCGAGTTTCACCAACTCTACCACTTTTAGTTCAACCAGAAAAACCGTATCTTGCACTTAATTTTTTGACGTCTCGCAAGCAAGAAGAAAACACGACCCTTTTTTGTTTATATCTAATCCTACTAGTACAACTTCTGATCGCCTACCTAGACTGTATATCCACATATTAATTACAGCGGGATTATTTATTAATGACAAGTGGAAAGTAATTTTACGAGTATTCCAATTTACAACTAAACCATCTTTTAAAATTAAAACCGGCGAGTCAACTTGCATATCAATCTGAAAACTAGGCGGAAGTATTTACTTTATACAAACCGCGATCCAAAAACGATGTATTTTAAGAATTAAGTAGACTAAAAATGTTAGGCCACCAAAAATGCACGTTACAAATTCCCCCCTAGCAAAATAAAGACGTCGGGGTGAAGGAAAAAAAAAAGAAAAAGAAAAGTGGCAGACCAGGAACCAAACAAAAAAAAAGTTTTTATCCGGTTCGAAGGACCAACACCAGTATAAGAGAAAGAACATTTTTCCAAAAGAAGACAAAGTCATCTATCGTAACCAACCATGACAGAATAGGTAAAGAAAGTTTTAAGTAAACACCCAATGAGGATTAAAGGTTATAGCTACTTTCAGAATCGTCAAAAGACGGATGTCCCCAAAAAGGACATTTCTGTTTTCCACCTCAAAGAAAAGTTTTGGCTTCCCGCGAAGAAACCAAAAGAAAATTAAAAAAAAACGAGGAAGAAAATTCGTAGCAAATCCACTAAACGACATCACTGTCAACCTCAAGTGTGCAGCAACGAAAGAACCAAGCCAAAGAAAAGAGCAAAGACAAACTAGTACCCCATCTGAAATACTTCCAACTGAGGTAGCACAGATTCGTAGGAAACGATTACTCAAGCAGAGTATGGCTAACAGACCTCCAAAAGCGACTAAGTCGAAATTCCTAAAGGAAAAGTAAATAGATCTGAAGCCTACCTCAAGGAATGGATGTAGAAAGCGACTATAATAGTACAATAGTGAACAAATGGTGGAACTGGCCAGAAGAACAAGTCACGGGAGGGGCTAGCTACAAAATATAAATAGGAATACGAAATGGGCGCCAGTGTTTTCGGACTCAAGCTTATCAGCGAAAATACAAGACCAATAAGCCAAAAAAACAAAAGAGAGAAAAAACCAAGTCATTAGGGATAGCGATACGTAGGGGTCAAAATAGAATCGCCGGAGGGAGTCCATTAGGATCCGGAGGTTCAGGATCAATGTCTGGCGGGTCTAAAGTTTTATCGGGTTTGAGGTCCTTAATATGCCAAGTACCCAGATAGTTACCAGAATCATCCACTAAGATATAGGTCCACGGAGAAAGTTTAGTCCTAATAGTAAAGGGACCCACATATTTGGGAGCAAGTTTAGCATTGAAGTAGCGAGTAGCATCCGAAAGAACATAATTGCGTTTCTACACGCGATCGCCAGGAGATAAAGTTAAGGGACGACGACGAAGATCGTAGTGTTTAGCACTTTCCTTGTATGCTAAGGAAAGACGTTTCGAACTTTCTTCACGAAGTGACTCAAATTTGACTAAGTCAGTAGGAGGAATAGGACGTTCGGGATCCATAAGAACATCATCAGGATCAGGAGGTTCTCTAAAATGATCGTCGTAGAGAGCATGTTCACGACCGTATAGAGCAAAATACGGGGAGTAACCAATAACCTCATATTTGAGCGTACAAATAGCACAACCAATTTTTGCTAAATTAACGTCCCACCGACGTTGATTATCCGAAACGTAAGAAGAAATCATAGTTTTCAGGACTCTATTAATACGTTCGGCCGGATTCGCCTGAGGATGATAGCGAGCATTAAACAGAATTTTTGTTCGATAAGAATTACAGAGTTTAGTGAAAATATTACTACGAAATTGTACACCATTGTCTGCAATTAGATACTGAGGAGTACCATACACCAGGAAAATATTTTCCTCAATGGTTCGAGCAACAGTAGCGGCCGTAGATGCACGTAGAGGACCTTATCACGCGAAGGAGCTAGGTATATTAGTTGCATAACCATACAACAAGCAGCGAGTAACTTCAACCACTACTTTTGTATACCGGTAGTCGGTCCCAGTTTAAATATCACCAGACCAAGAAAGCAACAAAAGCCATAATAAGTAAAGCACATGTATCACTAAAGGGAGTCCGTAACCATGTCCTTAAAACCCGCGTGCATCGAGTTAAAAGCAGAACGAAGCAGTATCTATAACGTAATTCCTATATCGGAACTAAAGACCAACTACGACTCCGCGACAGTTAGTTCTACGGCTTTTTTTTCATAAGAAAGACGACTAAAAACGTTTAGTAGACACGCGTAAGCACTAAAACCGTACGTCGAAAGTTCTTCGAACACACGTGCGTCGAGTTTCACCAACTCTACCACTCTTAGTTCAACCAGAAAAACCGTATCTTGCACTTAATTTTTTGAAATCTCGCAAGCAAGAAGAAAACACGACCTTTTTTTGTTTATATCTAATCCTACTAGTACAACTTCTGATCGCCTACCTAGACTGTATATCCACATATTAATTACAGCGGGATTATTTATTAATGACAAGTGGAAAGTAATTTTACGAGTATTCCAATTTACAACTAAACCATCTTTTAAAATTAATACCGGCGAGTCAACTTGCATATCAATCTGAAAACTAGGCGGAAGTATTTACTTTATACAAACCGCGATCCAAAAACGATGTATTTTAAGAATTAAGTAGACTAAAAATGTTAGGCCACCAAAAATGCACGTTACATACAGTCAACACTTAAAATGCTCTGAAACTTCAGTCCAGGTACAATTACAAACTCCTGTTCACAGCTTAAACCTCCTATATCTATCCTAAGCACCACAACGTTATTCACTACAGCAAACTTCTTTTTATTTGGAGCTACTAAATGGCTACGCTTTATAGGCATAATTCTATCACAAACCTTATCCCTAATTTTGCTGACAAATTCCAAAGATATTAAACTTGTCTCTGCCCCCGTATCAAGTAATACTTCTACATTATTCTCAAAAATTCCTATATTAATAATTGGCAAACATAATTTTTCCTCAGTTTCTGGCTCTATTTCCTCCTCAATTTTGAAAAATTTACGTAGATGTTCATACACATTTACACAGAAATCTAGTGATCTGTTGCGTTCTAAAAATCCTGTCTCGTCCTGTTTTCCGTGCTTGGTCCTGGTTGTCCTTCTACAACCTGTGCGTACGTCCTCCTCGTATTAATATCCGTATCTCTGTCTCTATTCGGCGTGCTCGTCACTGTCCTGTTTACTTCCGGTAAACTGTTCTGTTTCGTGTAACTAGGTCTTGGCGTCGGTCCCCTAGTCGCACTATTGCTTTTGTATTCCTGTCCTCGTCGTTCCCAGTTCGGTCGAAAATTTCAGTCAGGCCGTCTCGGATAATTCTGTGTCCTGTTGTCAAACCTAACCGTGTTAATGTTTCGTTCTCGTATCTCTCTTGTCCGTCCTACACATACATCGTCATATCTCTGTAAGTATTCTAAAAATGTCTCACGTTCTGTAATGTTTTGTAAGGCCACGTGTTGTCTGATTTCCAGTTCAAAATGTCGTGATAAGTACTTGATTATTTGTCTGTCCGTCAATGGTGGATTAAGTTGTTTGGCCACACTGTATTTTCGGATGGCATATTGCTCCCTAGAACCTGCAAACTCTCCCTTAAATTTTCCTGTAATCAAGTCGTCCCTAATCTGATCCTGTTTGTGATCACTCCAGTAATGCTGCAAAAATTTGTTTTCAAAGTCTTGATACGTGTCTATGTCCTGTCCTACTAAATTATACCATGCTTCCGCATTGTCTTTCAATAAAGCCTTTATCGTATTTAGTTTAGTCTGTTCGTCCAATAAATTTCCTACTAGATTTCTTACGCTATTAATAACAATTTGTGGATTTACCCTGTTATCGCCATAAAATTTCATATGTTGGTCCAATGATACGCCACCTATATAAAATCTGGGACCATTCCCCGTTAAACTTAACATGTTGTATTTGATACTACTAACTTCGCGTTCTACCCTGCCTAACTGATCCCTACATGAGTCCGTTACTTCAGTCATTTTTATATTAATCTCTTCTTCACAGAAAATGCGTACTTCGGACCTTAAATTTCCCATTTCCTGTCGAAGACCTATAATGTTTTTCTCATTCCTATCAACCCTACTTTCTACTTCCCCCAGTTTCACGGTAAGACTATTTTTAAATTCTGTAAATTCTTTAGTATTTTGTTCAATTTTCCCGCTTATCTGCTCTAATTTTTGGTTGGACTCCTCCCTCGCTCTATTCGATTCTTCTCTAGCTCTATTAGATTCTTCCCTAGCTAATCGCATTTCCTCTAACATTCTCATCATTAACTTATTTCCTTGATCTCCTGATTCCGTCCTCGACTGATCTCTACTGCCTCCAGCTTCTTCCATTTTCGAATTTTTTTCACACAATGCACTATCGTCACTTCCAATTTCCACTCCTTGACTCCTTAACCACTCTTTTCTCTGCATACGTCACTCTCACACACTCTAAAAATACTTTTAAACTTATACACAAACAGAAACTCTCTCTCTCTCAGATCGCCAGTTTCCTGGAATAAAATCACAAAAATTTTATTTGGGACTCGAGCCTCACTTTTGGGTCGCCAAGATTCTGTGATTCTCTCACCATTATTTGGGAACTAAGGTTTTCGAATCGAGCCTCAGCGTTGGGCCGCCCAGAAATATGCTGTGAAACCTACAAAAAGCCTCACCAGAGTAAAACAAAAATTTCGAGCCTCTCGAATTGGGCACCAAGATTTGCTGTGATTCTCGCCCTTTTGAATCTCTTTTGATAATCGCCTCTTTACTCTTTCTGCCTCGGCTACTCACCTAGTTAAAAACTTTCATCTTCATTCATAAAAAAAAAACACATTCCTACCACAAACATCAACGTTAACTCTATTTACATCAATATTCATAATACATTAAAATTTCAAAATTAAATTTTAGCATAAATTTCAGTATCATAAAATTTCAAGTTTAAATTTGTCATCATTTTTAATTTGCATCCAGAATTAAAGTCCTGGTAGGAGGTATACTAATTAAATTACAATATGTGCAAACCTGAGTCTGAATAAAAGGGAGCATCTCCAACCCCTTTACGTTAATTTAACAGGTTAGTCTAATTGAGCTCAAAGACAGACCCAAATTTTCATCATAATCAAAAACATAAACTGCTAAATACTCCTTTCTACTTAAACAAGAAAATTTTACCTTAAAATTCAAAAGTTGTTGTTTATACAAATTCACTACTGTCCATTTTTTATCAAACAAATTATAAAGATATTCAACACACACCAAAACATCTAAGATCGAACAAAATGCATAATTTACCTGAAGGTTAATGCACTCGGGGCTCCATTGTACATCGTCCTTGCTAACCCTACCATTCCAGCTGGGTTATGTTTACGTCCTAGGATTCCTGGTCGCCTTTTAAAATTTTTCTACAACACCATTCGTTTAAAAAGTTTCAAGGCTTCTTAGGAACGCATCTATGTATATCTAAATCTTGTTTTTAGATCCAATCACGTTTACTAATAACATTTGATTACTCACTCCCGAACAAAATAGCAAAGCAATTCATAACTCGTTCACGCTATACAAAGCGGCATACTTCAATGTATTTATTTATAGCTACTACTTTAGATAATTGGTACAGTAATACCCGCAACCATATCTAGACTTTATTACCTTATCTATCTTCTGTAAGTGCACTAAAGCATAATAACTTGTATCGTAGCACGTATTCTGCTTGAAGTATGGTATAACAGCAAAAAATAAAAAGAGCAAACTATTTTAAAGTATTCAATAAAATCAAAAATCTAAGAGCCAAACTGTTTAAAGTATTGAATAAAAATCGAAAATCTAAGAGAGCGAAACTCCTGTAAACACGGGTTTATAAAATGGCGCGCCCGCATGTCGGATTTGTCCCTCAACGGACAATTTCCAGAATTTTGCATTCTATGTTCCCTTTTCGACAGCTCGGCACGCGATTCTACAAAATTTGCACTCGCGCTAGTTGAAAATCCAAGAAATTCTCACACGGCTCGCAAACACGTCCGAGAACAACTAATTAATTTTACACCCAAACTGATATGCTTTCCCCTTTCATGTTTGCATCTTACTTCAACCAATCGTAGCCTTAGTGAAGCTTCGCAAATCACGCCTTCTATTATAAGTGTCTCTGTTTTACGCTTTTTATCCGTCCTTTTCTACCTTGCTCTGAGTGGTACAAATTGATATTCTTTACCATCGGCTGTCTAAACTACACGTGGACTCGCGACGTGACGTTTAAATAAACGCTGTTTTGTATTTTGTGCTAAAGCATCCGACCGTTTCCAATATACGTAGAAGCTGCATGTTTATCAACTCGAATTTATTAGAATTTGACATTTAAAAGTTTGCAGGTGTGCTCCTAATGAATGTTTTAAATATAATTCTCCGAGCTTTGTGTACATGGTATTTTAACCTTGGATTTTCACAGGCTTTTATGCTTATTATATATTACTAATGGTTCAATTAACTCCAATTAAAATAATAATGAATAGCATTGACTTCTACCCTTTAATTTTTAGCGAATAATAATTAAATATTAATTATTATCTGTACACTTTGTTTAATACCCGTTACTTAAAAATTGAATTAATTAATATAAATTTCGCACGTAATTTCTATTTGTTTCTTTATACAAGGTGATTAAAATTGTTTGATGTCGTTAATTAATTTTCTACCCTGGTCTAAATTTGAGTAATATATATATATATATATATATATATATTACTCATATTTAGACCAGGGTAGAAAATTAAATAATCACATCAAATAATTTTAATCACCGTGTATAAGGAATTTTATTAAATAATACGCGTTATTAAAACCGTGAAGCATAAAAATTTATTAGTTTCATTAAACATAAGAGATTTAAATCATGTACAAGACACTTTATATCAAAAGAAGCAGTATTAAAAGCTCTGCGTGTAATGTAATTATTCCTAAACAAATGGAAATTACGTGCAAAATTTATATTAATTAACCCTATTTTAAGTAACCGGTAGTAAAACAAAGTGTACACATAATAATTAATACTTAACTTGTATTCGCTAAAAATGAAAGGATAGAAGTCAATTTTAATTGGAGTTAATTAAACCATTATTAATAATAAGCATAAGAGTCTGTGAAAATCCAAGATTATAATACCAGAAAATAAAGCTCTGAGAATTAATATTATTTTGAACACCTGCGTAGTTTAAATATCACGTACGGCGAAAATTGTGTAGATAACAAATGGTTTCAAAGAATCTTGGGGAAACCGGGGCTTAATATTCACGAGAAGGTGCGATACGGGGTTATTAAACCCAGATAACAGTCCATGTGGACTGAAATAATCGATAGTAAGGAATATCAATTTGCACCACTAAGAACAGGTTAGATAGAGACAGATAATATGCGCGAGACCGAGACACATATAGTAAAAGGCGTGATTTAAGCAACGTCACGAGGGTCACAATTGGTTGAAAATAGGATGCAAATATCAGAGGTAGAAACAACAATTTCTGTACAAAATTAATTAGTTTTTCTCGGACATGTTTGCGTGCCGTGTGAATTTCTGAGATTTAAATGGGGCGAGTGAAAAATTCGTAAAAACCGACGCGCGAGCGACGGACTGGGAACATAGAATGAGAAATTCTTAAGAATTGTCTTTTTTGAGGACAAAAGCGACGTGCCGGCTATTCGCTATATATAGAGGTGGTAATATGAATTTAGGCCTCTTAGACTTTTGACTATTCGATGCGTTAAAAGCTCTTACATCCGCGACTTGATTGAAGATGTTAAACAGTGCATTTTAGTTTGATAAAATAATTTAAAGTTTGCTCGTATATTTTAGTGATTCAAAATAGTTTGTTGTTTACGTGCTAACATGAATGTACTTCAGTGCACTTAGATACAAGGTAATAAAATTTAGTATCACTGTACCAATTAGCAAAATTTACAACGACAAATGTATACACAAAAGTAGGCAGTTTTGGCGTATATTGGTGAAAGACGCATGAATTTCTTTGCTATTTTTCGGGGTGTTAATAATTAAATGGTTCAAATACGTGTCTGGATCCACGAAACAAGGGTCAGATATACACAGATGAGTTCCGGACAAGCCCAGAAACAACTTTAAATAAATGGTGATGGAGAAAATTTTAAAAGCGTTGAGAATTAGAAGCCGTAAATATAATTCTGTTGGAATGGTGTGATTAACTAAAGGGACGATGTACATTGAAGCTACGAGGACAGTAACCTTCAGGTAAATTATACTATTTTGTTTGACATTTTTGTGTGTGTTGAATAACTTTATAATTGATTTACTTTAAATGGACATTAGTGAAATTGTACTAACCATAAAATTTTAATTTTAAGATGAAATTTGCTTGTTTAAATAGAAAGGGGTATTTAGTATTGATGTTCTGAATTATGATGAAACTTTGGGTATGTCTTTGAGCTCAATTAGACGAACCTGGTTAATTAACGTAAAGGGGTGGTAGATGCTCCCTTTATACTCAGACTCCGGTCTGCTTATATTGTTATATTAATTAGTAGGCATCCAACAAGGACTTTAATTCTGGATGCACGTTAAAGTGATAATAAAATTAATCTTGAAATTCTTTTTAAAACTGAATTTTATGCTGAATTTTAATTTTGAAATTTTAATGTATTCTGAATATTGATGTAAATAGAGTTAACGTTGATGTTTGTGGTAGGAATGTGTTGTTTTTTTTTATGAATGAGGAGGTTTATAAAATTAGGTGAGCAGCCGAGGCGAAAAGAGGATCACAGCAGTTTATGACGCCCAATCTGTGGGACTCGAATTTTTTTGTTGAAAGGACCCTGTTCCTGCATTCAAAGGAGTATATCACAGCAGTTCTTGGCGCCCAATTCGTGAGGCTCGATTTTAAAATATCACAGCAGTTCATGGCGACCACAACGTGAGGGCTCGAGTTCCAAATAAAATTTTTGTGATTTTATTCCAGGAAACTGGCGATCTGAGAGAGAGAGTTTTTGTGTGTGTATAAATTTAAGAGTATTTTAGAGTGTGTGAGTGATTAGAACGTATGCAGAGAAAAGAGTGGTTAAGGAGTCAAGGAGCGGAAATTGGAAGTGACGATAGTGCATTGTGTGAGAAAAATTCTAAAATGGAAGAAGCTGGAGGCAGTAGAGATCAGTCGAGGACGGAATCAGGGGATCAAGGAAACGAGATGATATTGAGAATGTTAGAGAGGATGAGTGAAGAATCCAATAGAAAATTAGAACAGCTAAGCGATGAATCTAATAGAGCTAGGGAAGAATCGAATAAGAAATTTGACCAATTAAATCAGGAATTAGGGAATACAATAGAAAAATCGACGAGAGAATTTACAGAATTTAAAAATAGTCTTACCGTGAAACTGGGGGAAGTTGAAAATAAGGTAGATAAAAATGAGCGGGATATTACAGGTCTTCGACAGGAAATGGGACATTTAAGGTCCGAAGTACGCATTTTTTGTGAAGAAGAGATTAATGTAAAAATGACTGAAGTGACGGACTCATGTAGGGATCAGTTAGGCAGGGTAGAACGCGAAGTTAGTAGTATTAAATACAACATGTCAAATTTAACGGGGGATGGTCCCAGATTTTCTACAGGTGGAGTATCATTGGACCAACACATGAAGTTTTATGGCGATAACAGGGTAAATCCACAAATTTTTATTAATAGCGTAAGAAATCTAGTGGGAAATTTATTTGATGAACAGACTAAACTGAATACGATAAAGGCTTTATTAAAGGACAACGCGGAAGCATGGTACAATTTAGTAGGACAGGACATAGACACGTATCAGGACTTAGAAGACAGATTTTTAAAACACTACTGGAGTGACCACAGACAAGACCAGGTACGAGACGACTTAATCACAGGGAAATCTAAGGGAGAATTTTCAGGAAGTAGGGAGCAATATGCTATACGCAAGTATAGCATAGCAAAGCAACTAAACCCACCACTGACGGACCGACAAATTATTAAGTATTTATCACGACACTTCGAGGTAGACATAAGACAACACGTAGCACTACAGAACATAGTGGACAGAGAAATATTTTTAGAATACCTGCAGAGGTACGACGACGTAAGTAGTGGACGACCTCGGGATAACAGGGAAAGACAGATCAACACAGTTAGGTTTGACAATAGACGGGACAACTATGCTAGAAGGGGGAATAGTTACGGATACCAGCGACAGAATTGGGAACAGCGACGACCATACGTTAGGAGTAATAGTTTAGGAAGGGACCTGCACCGAGACCGGGACCTACCAGAATGAATAGTTCACCAGACATGAGCGGGACTGCTAATACAGACACGGAACGAGTGGAAACGCCTAGGACATACGCTGAGGTGACGGCTAGACCAGGACCGAGTAGGGAAAACAGACCTGGACAGGATTTTTAGAACGCGACAGACCACTAGATTTCAGTGTAAATGTATATGAACATCCACGTGAATTTTTCAAAATTGAGGAGGACGTAGAGCCAGAAACTAAGGAAAAATTATGTTTGCCAATTATTAATTTAGAAATTTTGAGAATAATGTAGAAGTATTACTTGATACAGGGGCAGAGGCGAGTTTAATATCGGAGGAATTCGTCAGCAAAATTAGGGATAATGTTTGTGATAGAATTATGCCTATAAAGCGTAGCCATTTAGTAGCTCAAATAAAAGAAGTTTGCTGTAGTAAATAGTGTTGTGGTGCTTAGGATAGATATAGGAGGTTTAAGCTGTGAACAGGAGTTTGTAATTGTACCTGGACTGAAGTTTCAGAGCATTTGAGGTGTTGACTGTATGATGAAGTTAGGGTTTTGATAGATATGGAAAGGAAGGTAGTAAGGATTAAGGATAGGGTAGTGCCATGGAAGGGCAGTTATGAAGTCACAGAGGATGACACGGGGTTTAGTATTAATGTAGTAGAGGTAGAGGATGATGAAGGTAAACAGATCAACACAATAAGATGTCCAGAGGATAGGAGAGTAGAGGTTCAAGCTTTATTACAAAACATGCAGAATTAGTGGGGGTAGAAGCAAGCACAGCGTTAGGCTATGAGCACAGATTGGAAGTGGATAATTCAGAACCGTTCAACGCAAAGGTTTATCCAATTCCAGCAGCATATCGGGAGCAGGTGAAGGCAGAATTAAATAAAATGTTGGAAGATGGCATAATAGAGGTATCAAACACTCATTTCATAAATCCGTTGGTGGTAGTTAAGAAAAGGATGATAGCATTCGTTTATGTTTAGATGCACGAAAAATTAATCAACGGACCAAACCGCAATTCCATTGTCCACCATCCATGGACACGCTTTTGACGAGATTAAGTGGCAAGTTTATTTTTAGTAAATTAGATTTAAGGAATTCATTCTGGCTGATTCCATTACACAAAGATTCTAGAAGGTACACAGGATTTTCTGTAGAGGGAAAAATCTATAATTTTAAGGTAGTACCGTATGGTTTGTCAACGTCAAGTGCAGCATTAATTAAGGCAATGCAAGCAATTTTAGGAGCATATGAGCAATTCTGCATACACTATGTGGATGATATTTTAATTTTAGTGAAACTGAGGAACAACATTACTCTCATTTAGAACGGATATTATTAGAGCTTAAGTTAGCAGGATTGAGGCTGAATATAGAAAATGTGAATTTTTTCAAAAACCGTTAAATTTCTGGGGTATGTGGTAAACACTCAAGGTATGTGTATCGATAAAGAAAGATTGTCCGAACTTTTGACATATCCGAGACCTAATAACATTAGGAAATTAAGAGCTTTTGGGGTCCTTAACTTTTATAAAAGTTTGTACCGGGATTTGCTGAAAAAGCGGGTCCATTGTTTAAACTTCTGAAGAAGGGAGTAAGATGGAGTTGGACGGAAAGTCAAGAGGCAGCATATCTAACACTGTTGGAACAATTTCACGACCAACTAATTTTGAGGCATCCCAGATTTGATGTAGGTTTCGTACTGAGGACGGATGCATCGGATAGTGCATTAGCAGCAGAGTTGTACCAAGTACAAGAGGGGGAAGAGGTGCCCATATCTTTTGTTTCACGCACACTGAAGCCGCATGAAATAAATTACACAATTAGTGAAAAGGAAATGGCTGCAGTGGTGTTTGGGGTTACAAAATTAAAATTTTTTTTGATTGGAAGACATTTTGTAATCGAAACGGATCATTCGGCGTTGTGTGCGTTGATGAATACAAGATTTTCTAACAATCGAGTATATCGATGGGGGTTGTTACTACAGGAGTTTGACTTTGAGATTAAATATATTAAGGGAGAAAATAATTTTATAGCAGACGCGTTTAGTAGAAACAGGGACATGGATAACAAAAGACCGTGTGACATCATGATTGCCATGAACAGTCTACTACAAAATGATTCAGTATATGGAGAAGAGGAGATCTTGAGGAACCAGAGGCAGAGTGAGGAGCTACAGATTGTTAGAACGAAGTTAGAAAACGAACCGGGATTTAAAACTTCCATATGATAAACGGCTTTTGTGTAAAAATTCAAGAATTGGAAGTGTATGTAGTGGATAGGGTACAAGCAAAATTAATTATCAAAGATCTGCACTTAAGATATGGTCACATAGGGATCCGAAAGACATGGTTAATTTTAGGGAAACGTTTTTTCAACTAAAGACTTAGGGTTAGTAAAGTCAGTCATCAACACTTGTCACTTATGTACTTTAGGAAAGTACAAAATAGTACGAGTCAAGATGTGGTACAAAGTATACACGTACAAAATCCCTGGACTTAGTTGCTATTGACTATTTGAGTAATCTAGTCAGAAGTACAAAGGACACAAACATGTGCTGATTGTGACTGATGTGTTTTCGAAATTTACCAAATTATATCCCACTCGGGATTGTAACACAGTCGGAACAAACAAGAAATTGGAACAATTTTGTAGGGAAGTTGGAACTTTTAAACGAGTATTAGCAGACAATGCTACTTATTTTAATAATCAAAGATTTAGAAATTATTGGGAGAGGCAAAACATTAAAGTGGTGTTTTGTAGCATAAGGCATCCTCAAGCGAATCCAGCTGAGCGATATATTCAAGAGACGGTTAAGTTTTGCGTTTAGCTTCACATAGGAATCATCGTTTATGGGAGGACAATTTGTCCAAGGTTGAATCTTTTATCAATGAAACCCCTAGTACCGTGACAGAAACCAGTCCCATCATGCTGATCAAGCAACAGTATCCCGAAAGACCATGGCAAATTGTGCCTAGGGACGATGAATTTCAACAACTTTTGGTAGATGTGAGGGAGAGGTTAAGGAAGAGAGCTGAAAAATATACAAGGAAGATGAACGCAAGAATTAGAAAGAGGGTAAAATTTAAAGTGGGAGACCAGGTAGTAGTAAAAGCTTGAGAGTAGGGAAGAGAGATAGGATGACATGTGCTAAACTACACTTGCCATATGAGGGACCTTTTGAGATAGGTGAAGTAGTAGGAGTGCACATATTTATTAAGGGAAGTAGGTACGGGAAATGAGAGGACGGTTTCACGTCAACCTACTATTCCTTATACCGGAGAACCAGCACCACAGGAGAAATAGGTGTATAATAGAGTAAAATTTAAATAGGATAAGAATAGAGATAGGTGTATATAGAAAAGTAGAAGTAAGTGTTTATAGAAAATAAAGCTAGGTATAGGATAAATATGGGAGATAATTAGGAATAGGTTTAGGATGAGAATAAAGAGTAAATGTAGGAAGAAAATAAGATAGGTTAAGTGTAGATATTTCATAGAAGATTAGTGGAGAGTTAGGAATAGAGTAAGAGTAGGATAGGCATATAGGATTAGGTAGGGGGAAGTAAAGTATAGTGAAGATTAGTTAAAAGTTAGGAATAGGATAGGTATATAGGATGCATATAGGATTAGATGGATAAGTAGGATGAAGTTAGGGATAATTTCAGTTTATAGAATGAGGTGAGAGTTAGGAATAGGATAGGGATATAGGTAGGTGTAAATATTTTTTTTTGGATTGGAGACAAAGTAGGTAAGTTAGATAGATAAGGATAGAGAGAGATAGGCAATTTTTGTTGTAAGTTTGTTTTTTTTTGTCTAAATGCTTTATATTTGCATTCAAATAAGTGGGATTATTTGTATTCAAATAGGGGAAAAATACTCATATTTAGACCAGGGTAGAAAATTAAATAATCACATCAAATAATTTTAATCACCGTGTATAAGGAATTTTATTAAATAATACGCGTTATTAAAACCGTGAAGCATAAAAATTTATTAGTTTCATTAAACATAAGAGATTTAAATCATGTACAAGACACTTTATATCAAAAGAAGCAGTATTAAAAAGCTCTGCGTGTAATGTAATTATTCCTAAACAAATGGAAATTACGTGCAAAATTTATATTAATTAACCCTATTTTAAGTAACCGGTAGTAAAACAAAGTGTACACATAATAATTAATATTTAACTTGTATTCGCTAAAATGAAAGGATAGAAGTCAATTTTAATTGGAGTTAATTAAACCATTATTAATAATAAGCATAAGAGTCTGTGAAAATCCAAGATTATAATACCAGAAAATAAAGCTCTGAGAATTAATATTATTTTGAACACCTGCGTAGTTTAAATATCACGTACGGCGAAAATTGTGTAGATAACAAATGGTTTCAAAGAATCTTGGGGAAACCGGGGCTTAATATTCACGAGAAGGTGCGATACGGGGTTATTAAACCCAGATAACAGTCTATGTGGACTGAAATAATCGATAGTAAGGAATATCAATTTGCACCACTAAGAACAGGTTAGATAGAGACAGATAATATGCGCGAGACCGAGACACATATAGTAAAAGGCGTGATTTAAGCAACGTCACGAGGGTCACAATTGGTTGAAAATAGGATGCAAATATCAGAGGTAGAAACAACAATTTCTGTACAAAATTAATTAGTTTTTCTCGGACATGTTTGCGTGCCGTGTGAATTTCTGATATTTAAATGGGGCGAGTGAAAAATTCGTAAAAACCGACGCGCGAGCGACGGACTGGGAACATAGAATGAGAAATTCTTAAGAATTGTCTGTTTTGAGAACAAAAGCGACGTGCCGGCTATTCGCTATATATAGATGTGGTAATATGAATTTAGGCCTCTTAGACTTTTGACTATTCGATGCGTTAAAAGCTCTTACATCCGCGACTTGATTGAAGATGTTAAACAGTGCATTTTAGTTTGATAAAATAATTTAAAGTTTGCTCGTATATTTTAGTGATTCAAAATAGTTTGTTATTTACGTGCTAACATGAATGTACTTCAGTGCACTTAGATACAAGGTAATAAAATTTAGTATCACTGTACCAATTAGCAAAATTTACAACGACAAATGTATACACAAAAGTAGGCAGTTTTGGCGTATATTGGTGAAAGACGAATGAATTTCTTTGCTATTTTTCGGGGGTGTTAATAATTAAATGGTTCAAATACGTGTCTGGATCCACGAAACAAGGGTCAGATATACACAGATGAGTTCCGGACAAGCCCAGAAACAACTTTAAATAAATGGTGATGGAGAAAATTTTAAAAGCGTTGAGAATTAGAAGCCGTAAATATAATCCTGTTGGAATGGTGTGATTAACTAAAGGGACGATGTACATTAAAGCTACGAGGACAGTAACCTTCAGGTAAATTATACTATTTTGTTTGACATTTTGGTGTGTGTTGAATAACTTTATTATACTATTTTGTTTGACATTTTTGTGTGTGTTGAATAACTTTATAATTGATTTACTTTAAATAGACATTAGTGAAATTGTACTAACCATAAAATTTTAATTTTAAGATGAAATTTGCTTGTTTAAGTAGAAAGGGGTATTTAGTATTGATGTTCTGAATTATGATGAAAATATGGGTATGTCTTTGAGCTCAATTAGACGAACCTGGTTAATTAACGTAAAGGGTGGTAGATGCTCCTTTATACTCAGACTCGGTCTGCTTATATTGTTATATTAATTAGTAGGCATCCAACAAGGACTTTAATTCTGGATGCACGTTAAAGTGATAATAAAATTAATCTTGAAATTCTTTTTAAAACTGAATTTTATGCTGAATTTTAATTTTGAAATTTTAATGTATTCTGAATATTGATGTAAATAGAGTTAACGTTGATGTTTGTGGTAGGAATGTGTTGTTTTTTATGAATGAGGAGGTTTATAAAATTAGGTGAGCAGCCGAGGCGAAAAGAGGATCACAGCAGTTTATGACGCCCAATCTGTGGGACTCGAATTTTTTGTTGAAAGGACCCTGTTCCTGCATTCAAAGGAGTATATCACAGCAGTTCTTGGCGCCCAATTCGTGAGGCTCGATTTTAAAGTATCACAGCATATATATATATATATATATATATATATATATATATATTATATCTTTATATATATATATATATATATATATATATATATATATATATATATGCACCCACACACACAACACACAACACACACACAAACACACACACACACACACAACACACACACACACACACACACACACACACACACACACGTACCATCCGCAATCGTTTTGCAGCTCAGCTAGCACATATGAATTAAAAATAGCTAAAAACACATAAGTTTAGGTCGACTTGTCGTTAGTGATGGTTTATCTACAACTGACAGGTATAGATCACAGTTTTTAGTTAATCCATTTTTCATTTCTTACTCCTTGCTAATATTAAATAAGGATCAACTTTAAACTAGGAGTATTATTACGTATAAAGATGGGTTGAATTACAACAACAAAATATTATATTCCCTGTATGTTTGTTTGGTTTGTTTTGTATTTTTCTTAATCTTTTTTGAGAATTAAACCACTTAAGAGTAGTTAAAATTGTCTTTATTTTGACAACGAACCTAGATCATGGATCGAAACGTAAATAAAAACGATTTTATCAACTCTAAGTGGTTTAATTCCCTAAAAAGATTAATAAAAAGAACAATATATTATAATAAGAAGCTATGGTTTCTCTAACTTTCATTTTCGGAACTGTTTTATGCCTACCATATACTTGAATATAAAGTTTAACTACATCTATTTTAAAAACAATATATGTTAGTTTCTACCTTATAAGGATATAATCAAATTCATTACTGAAATATCTATTGTGGATTGATTTGTGTACTTGACAGTATTATCATAGAACCGGTTATAGTGGTTCTGCAGCACACAAATGCGAACATGCGATGGACTAATTCATCCAACAATAAGAATTGTCCCTGTGCTTGCATTGTCGCCACCGCTCTAGTTGCTGACCTTTCCGACCACGGCTAAAAAATAAAATCTTTCTTTCTGTACATTATATACCATGCTTAAATGTGTGGTTTTGGTATTGAAATTTACAGGATTTCTACTAAAGTCAATTTTAAAGAATAACTACGGGCCATAAACTTAAACAATACAGTATCCGTTTCTCAACTGGTTTAATTTTTTTCAAATCACAATGAAAAGTAGCCCTCGAGTAAACCTGGAACGCTGTTTATTTAGAAGGATTCTGCTTTGCAACTTAACACCTTAGCTACCAAACTTTCTACCAACTAATCTTAAGTTTCCCTTGTTTGACAACCTCTTTTGTCTTAAGAAACTATTAGAGAACTAATCTACGGATTTTAGTATACTAAGTCGAATTGCATTTAACATTACTGTGAACGGCCTTTGAAGAAGCAGTTAGAAAGCGGAAATTATGTAGCATAATTTAAATTACTCTAACCCATGTAAGAATACGCAAGCTATAACAGATCGATAATTATCATTGTGAGTTTAGTTAACAATTAAAGTCTTTATGATAAATACATTTAACAGCTTAACATAGTTAAACATTTGTAGACTTATTTCTCCTCAAGCAAAATTTATCTCAAAACGTTTAGATATCTGGTATAAAATTTAATATATTTCAATATTTTCTCAAATAGCGGTGTTTCCTTATAGTACAAGTTGATGAGGAGGACGAACTCCAATGCTAATGAATAACTTCTAACCTGATTAATGATTTTTCTTCTTTGTATGTTATTAAATTTGTGTTGCATAAAATTACAGGTGGATGCGTTGCAGGTTTCTGCAATAAGGCATGAACAAAATGGAATAATAAGGGAAACCTGAAGATATTTATTTAATATGAATTTGCTCCTCCGATTTTATATTCTCTTTCAAATCCGCATATTATTGATAGAGAAGTTACAGATATGCAAAAATGTCAAATTAGAAAGTTAAAATGTAAGAGTTAATCTGCTCCGAGCGGTATATATATATATCTATTACAAGAGAAACGCCCAAGTAACAAAAACACGAAATTACAGATATTAGAAGAGTAAATAGATCATTATAAATAATATTAGTTGCGAGCACACTGTATATAGCAGTACAAACAATTAAAACACATATCCAAGAGTTGCTACTAGCAAAGATTAGAATTTAAAAATATAACAAAACGCATTGAAATTAAATCAGTGAAAAACCTGCATGAATTGGCTAGATAAACATTCAAAAAGTGTGTTAAGATATTATCGTAAACGCACGCAGAAATTATGCATTATTTAAAAGCGTACGTGATCTAAAAGAAACACAGTTGTTCAAAAATCCAATTTATTAGGAAATAAACAAACACCAAATTTATTCGATTTAGATTAGAATAAGGCCAACAAACAATACTACGTGATCGATATGAACGAAAATTCCTGGGATTTCTGAAGTAGATGTAAGGTATAACATTTAAATTACGTGACTTAGAGCACCGCGTCATGCAATTAAAATACATACAATTGGTAAACTTTTCAAAATAACAAGTGATAATACGTTTGATCTCGCCTAGCACGTGAAGCCAACGAATCACAAACAAAAGGGGGACGATCCTATAAATATCTTGAAAATTGAATATCGAGTTAGTATACTTTAAAACTGGGCAGTTATTATACTTGAAAGTGCTAAATATTTACGTGAATAATAAATTAAATTAGTAGTGAAATTCTAGAGTGTATAACTGTGCAAAAAGTGCCGTACTTCTGAGACGTAAGTGGATAAGATTTAAGAAATTAAACCATTTCTAATAATAACTAAAACAGGGCTCTCAATTACCATCTCAATTACCATCTGAATTACAATCTCAATTACCTTCTCAATTACCATCTGAATTACAATCTCAATTACCATATCAATTACCATCTGAATTACAATCTCAATTACCATCTTAATTATCATCGTGATTAACATCCGAAAACTACCATTACCATCTTATGTTACAATCAAAAAAATGTTACGATTCCTGTTAGAACTTAAAATTACGAGCCATTACGATCAGAAATACAATTTTGGAGAATGCTGCCTGTACAAGCAAATTGATGATAAATATTCTATTGCGGAAATGAAAAACCCTTCATTGGAATAAACGCACCAATAACGATTTGGATATCGACTTCAATTCTTAGGAGCACCTGCAAAACCACTTCAGGTTAGAGATTTTGATATGACTTATTTTAAAACTGTTTTATCTCAAATATTTTGGATATGATTTATTTTTGAACTGTTTTATCTCAATAATAATTTAAAGTGTAAGAGCCGACAAATTGAGGTTGTGTAAATTTATGAAAAGCATAGACATCTTGAAACGTTTCAATAGGTCTTTAAAGGTAAATAAAAAAGCTCGTTTTGCTGGCTTAATTTTCTAAAAATTTGACAGATGTATATGATTTAAAAAGGGAGAAGGTATTTAAAAGAGTTGTAAATATTCATTCATTATACTGTGTATTGTAGAAGTGCTTTATTTAATTGAATCAGCTAGTCGAGGCAAAAGAAAATTATAAATTAACATTTTCACAAGTGCTTGAGTGGCATAAGAGTATAACACGGCGTTTTGTGGTCTGTCCAAGCAGTGGAGCGAGAATATTACAGCATTTTATTGCACCCAATCGTAGGGGCTGCGCGAAACACAGCAATATATATATATATATATATATATATATAATGATGTGATAAGAACGACACAAGAGGTCAATTTGCACCACATTCTTTGAGAAAACAGATCCAAAACGCAGAACGTAAAATTTTCTAAAATTTAATTTTACCCTGTATAATATTCTCGTAAGATTTCCATTCAAAACAACACGCTTTATGTGCATATGGTGTTGTGTCATCATTTAAGAACGAAGCCCTATTTTTAATACAAGTATAATTCCAAAAAGCACAAAAGCATTCATTCGGTTAAGAATCCGTGTGTAAATATTTATTCTAGTGAAACGTAAAAGTTTTATTGCATATATTTAGAGTGAAAAGACCATAAAACTAGTTTAAGAATATTAAGTCACTTCAATATCATTTAACACAATTTCTAGACATAAAATTCAAACATCTGTACGTCTAAAATGTAAGTTTAATAATGTATTTATCCTTGTGAAAAATGACATTTTACGATTTTCTACAGCAAAGTAGTTTCCTTTCAAAGAAGCCAATTTCGGGTTCGTCATAGAATACATTCTATTTACGTCAATTAGCAAAGTGAATGAAATACACGTCGATTTTCGAAACGAGATAATACTTACAAAGATTATAAAACCAGAAAAGATTACAAGTTTTAATTACAGAAGTCCGTAAGGGAGAGAAATAACATTTACTAATAAATTATGGGAGACTTTTATGATCGAAATAAATTTAAACTGACGGGGCATTAAAGATAATAAACACGCGAAATTACTGCGCATTTAGTATGCGTGTGACTACTGTGCCGAAGGTTCCTGGTTCGAATCCCGACACGGTTCGCTTGAAAAATGTTAGACGAGCGTTTTTTATAAAAATGCGCCCTTTTTCGGATGAGAAGTAAAATACGGGTCCCATGTGTGGGTGTTGTCAGGCACATTATAGACCCCTACCTTGCTTGGAACAGCAAGGGTACGGCAAAATTCAAAATTTCCAAGTAAAAAAACTCGTTTTCTGGTCCATGTAGTACCTTCGGCTGGAGCATTGATAAAACGTCAAACGTAGTAACTAAAATTATTGCTTTGTTTCGTTTTGGTATAAATAACTAGTGTCAAATTTTCGCGAAATCCGTACAATGGCGAACAAACCGGTTTCTCTCTATTTTTTCTAAACTCATTTGGTTCGCGTTTATTTTGACGTATAGTGTCCACACACGTTATACCAACTATTAACAGATTTCCTAATAAAGGAATGTTTGAAAATAGTTGTTAATTGTAATGTTTCTTGAAGAATACTGTATACTTTCAACTAATCTGTATATAATTTGCTCGCTAAGTCGCGTTAGGTTTCTTCTCCTGGCTGCCTTCTAGTATAAACCCTGCCATCCACGGCATAACCTGATTTATTTTGCCAGCTTATTGGGCATGTACTGTATAAATCCACAACGACCTCTAAATGGCATTAGTAGTTCGTCAATGGTTAAATTTACTGACAGTGTTACGGTTTTCTGGCACTGCACTAGAAATATTTCCCAAACATATCGAATTGTTGCAAATTTGTCAGTTTTGAGTCTTTCATTTCTCGTTCTTTTGTTGTCAAACCTTTATGTCTTCAAAGCGGTTTACTTGCATTGTGGCTTTATATATGGGGTTTGAGTACTTGTTTAGTAAGAGTTTACAAATAGGAGCGTCTCATTGTTTGTTCATGCCTGCTAACAGTAATAAACCAAAAAATGCATTAATTCCCTCTTTATTCACGTTTTGCCATGTTTTCTCTAATTTTGCAAATTGTCGCTTAGTTTCTCTATATGTACACATAATAATTTCATTTACAATTTCTTCTGTAACATATGATCACCACGCTTCTCTTGAAAGCATTTCACTCGCCGATTTTGCACCAGGTTACATATCGCACAATATTATAGCTTAGACTTTTCATTCGTAAAAGAAGTTCATTTTGTCATTCAAAACCACTTTCAGCCAATAAAGTTCCGCTATCCTTCTCAATCTGCATATTGTCTTCGTCATCAACTCCACTATCAGATGAAGATTGTCAATATCTGCTTTTGACAGCTCTGCTACGACAAATAGTTCATCTTCATCTGAATCATAATTTGAGCTTGAAACTGCATTGGAATCTGCTTCTTGTGTCCACTGCTGAGCAACAGCTTCAAAATCGGGATATGTTATATAGACGCGTTTTCTACTACTTGATGCCATGCTTTATAATAGGAAACCACAAAATTCCTGAGAAGATGAATTAATTGGTACTTAGTATATTATGCTTAAAATAAAACAAAAAAAAAGTTTGAATGTAAACTGTAATTATGTTATAAACCATTATAAAATATTGAGTACTTACAAAAATTTCAAATAAAAATACAACCCAAAGGTATCACAATTCACGAGCATTAGCTAAGACCACAGTATAGTTGCAAGGTTAGAGCTGGAATGACATACAAGTCTAATTTTAAAAGTATTCAAACCATAAAGGAGCATTCCTATGGAGAAAGCGGTATGATGTTGCGGTTGGTTGCTCAAAACCATCTGCAATTAGGTGTTTAAATAAACTCCAAAAAATTGCATTTAATTTTTCAATACATTATACATATTATGCAAAAAATCCTTTATTATTCACTTAGGTTTTAGTCACAAGCACGATATTAATTAGAGCTTGTATTCTTTCACTTTGTTTTAGTACCATAATCCGGTATGGTAGGTATTTAATTTCCTGTACTATTAGAGGTCATGTTTCCTAAGTTTATTATGATATGATGTAATGCAATACAAAAATAAAATATTTCTAACCAAAGTCTTTTCAGTCTGTTTGATTATATTCACAAATTCGTTTAAAAAGCATCTCGGAGACAATAATGACGAAAACGAAAACTAATTAACATTTGTAGGTTAGCAATACCAAACTACTGAGTGGCTGTGTGAACCTGGCTAATCAATAGAAAGTTTGTATTTAAACATGGCGCTCATTTATGGGATGAGCACTTACTGTATCTCTTCGTTAAACTCATTTTAGTACTTCAATCATTAGCACTACATATTGTACTCGAAGAAACTTTCAACCACTCCTTGTAACCCAAGTTCCAACTACAATCCCTCGAGACAACAACGCTCGCAGTTATCACGGGCGTATGGAATTACACGATCATTCTTACGTCCAGAGCGAATGATATTAAATAATATGAACACTAAAAATTTATCGAAAAGGTAATTTTCCAACTACCAGCAGGATGTCTTGCTATTTAGCTAAGTAAACACAAGGTTAGAAATTGAAATAAATGTTTTATATTATCATTCGACTTAAGAGTAAATTTGTTACTAAAACATAACGCCCTACGTCCTTTGAAACGAAAACTGGAATAGAATATTTTTAATCATTACGACAATACGTTTCAACACTACGAATACATAACAGCATAGGAACATACTTCTAACTCACGTACGTTGACATCAAAAAATTATTTTGCTTTGCAGAAAGTAATTCTAACAAAGCGAGGTAAAAACTCTATAAAGGACAATCACTTGTAAATAGGTGACCACAGAATATGTAGAAGAAAACTTCCGAAACCCCCTATAAAGGCATACTTGTGAGTCTTTCAAGCTGTGATATATCCTAGTAGACGACAATTACTTTTCCAGTACAGAAATACGAACACCTAAATATAATTAATTTTGCTTCTAAAAAAGTAGCGTTTATCATTTTCTACTGCTTTTAAACAAAAGAAAAGTTTAATCTATTATCTTGGAGTTTTAAGAATAACGATCCTCAAGTAAATTGGCTATTAAGTTTATTTCTAAGAGAGTAAAACTTGCTGAGATTACATCTTAAACACAATCAGTAAATTTCAGAGTTTAGGACACGATGTATTATGTTTGCAGTTGGAAATTATGGGTGATTAGTGCGGAGTTCTATTTAATATTAGAAGATGTGTTTAATGCTATTGTATTAAGTGAACTATATAACTAATGGAGAATTACCAGGCTCTACTGTATTCTGGTCTACAGAGAATATAAAACGAAGAATGACGTTTAGTGTATCTTTCACGTAATTAGACTGACAGACAAATCAATTTATTGAATTTGACTATGCCAAGACCTTTGGCCCATCTAGCTGTAGAAGCTAAATTCTGTATATTTATATATATATATATATATATATATATATATATATATATATATATATATATATATATATATATATAATATATATATATATATATATATATATATATATATATATATATATATATTGCTGTGATAAGGGGTTGCTTAAGAGTGCACGTTATAGTAAAGGTCGTTCAGGAATGAGTAATTAGAATAGGCAGCAGAAAACTGCACTTATTTAAGGAAATAATTAAGAAATAGACATAGTTTGTAGATAGTAAGTAGTCAACACCCTGTATATAAAGTGGAAATAGTTTTTGGGCGACGCAGGTAAACATAGGAAGACGCATAGTTGGCGTAGGAATGAGAAATACATGTATTAAGTAGATAGTAAATATTAAATACCCTGTAGATAAAGTTTAGTTAATTTAGGTAAAACAAATAAGGATATTTTTCAGTGGAAGCACGCGTATATTTAGGAATAAATAATAAAGTGTAATTAGACACGCATTAAAAAAAGAGATCCAGACGACTAAATTAATACGGATATAGAAATAGAGTTTCAGGTAGTTAATATAAATGCGTACAAAGATCTAACCATTTTGATAAGAGAAATGATTAAAAATTGCGTGAATCGCATGTAAACATGAAAATTTAAAGTCGAGTTGCATCAGTTGTTTATGGAAAAGCAAGTAATCTATCAAAATACAGCATGTTGATAACGAAAGACAGCTGCGGGCAGGTTGTGATTATGGGGAATCGTGGAGCATTACATCAGAAACTGCTCTAAATGAAATTATTTGATTGGTCAGAAACAAGCGACGAGTTCTAGACCATACCCACGGATGGAGGGGAATTCGAGAATATATTAGCAAGCACCTTGATAAGAAAGTCAGTTTTGAACTCAACGAAGGCCGAAGTGCGTTGCCATTAAAACAAAGTAATACGTAATAATTATAAAAGTGAAATAAAATGAGTGCGAATATGAAGATTATAATTGCCGTTTAAACGTAAGTACGTTTTTAATGAATTTATTGTAAACTAAGACATAAAAATAATAGGGTTTTGAGGTCTGAGGGAAATAGACTATGATTCTGATGTTAAGGGAAAAATACAGTAATACGATTTAGATGTCCAGGGGAAAAGAAGAATAATACAATTTTGAAGTACAGGGGTGAAACAAACTACAATTTTAAGTCTGGGGCAAGAATGATAAAAGTCTAAGTTTGAAGAATTGAAATAAATTGGGGGTATAATTTAATAATGGTGGTCCATAGCGTAATGGCAATAATTTGAATGGAATCCAGAATTGGGGAAGATCATTTTTAATTGAAAGCGTCGATGTGAAAAAAAGATAAAACCAGGTCAGATTTTTAGTTATAAGACATTTGTTTTTCTATATAAATTTTTATTTTATTTTGAATTTGCTAAATATGATATGCTTGTGAAAAAGTCAACAAAAGAGGTTGCATACGTATAGAATGAGTAATGTGATAACAGGTTTAGAATATTCTACACTTTGTTGGTAAAGAAAATAAGTTTTTTTGGTGACTTTGGGTTTTTGAGTAAATAGTAGATGGTTGTTAATAAATGAAATTTATAAGGTTCACTAATTGAAAAATGTATTATAAGTAATTTCAAAAGCTGTACATAACATATTGGTTTCATTATATAAAATCGAAATTTACTGAATTTTATAATTCCAAATAAATGCTAGCCGAGGTCATAAGATTTAAATAGTACAAAGGCGGAACCACAAGTAGAATAGGAAATTGATAACCCGCAAGGCGGTAACGTATCGAAGTTTGCCATTGGTAGATAAAGTTGTTTAAAGATAAAGTCCAGTTGATAGCAACATTAAGAAAGACAGCCGGAGGAGGAGATAATTACAATTTATAGTGAATATTAAAATGGTGGTCCAATAATTTAGAGTACGTAGAAAATTAATAAGGCGCACAACGAAGGGGATCAAGAATTCCAGTTCATAGTAACAAAAATAACAACCCAAAGTAGGGGCGAGAAAATTCCGCGAATAGTATAGCAATATATATATATATATATATATATATATATTGTTATATATTGGTATATATTGAGTTATAGAGAACCCTTTTATAATCAATTACCACCTATTTTGTATTGTTTATTCATGATTACAGGATTGATCTTTCTTTTTTTTATCTTAGGACAATTATGACAATTGCAACCGAATACACAAGCATTCTTCAAATAATTGTATCTGTTATATATATATTGTGATCCTACCTTATTAGTGATAGGCGTAATATATCTATCTGTCACTCCTTGTCTTATTTTAGAGCCTTGTTGAGTTATGCCACACAATTTACCTTTAAATATTTTACACGGCTGCTGCACTTAAATATTCTACAGGGCCGTCAAACACGTGGCGGAATCTACCTAGGGTGGGTCCGTCCTAAGCAAACACCTCTCAACTAGACACCCAAACAAATATCCAAGGATTTTTCAAAATAATTTTAAATGCCAAAAGTATACCCAAACACTAGTTCCACTTTTATAAATTTGATTAAAGCACTGCGTAGATATTAAATACTAATACCTGGAATCCAGATACAAGCGCCGCCTTCCAGCCGTCCTGAAGCCAAGTGACCAGCTGCAGGCACCTCCTGTAAATAAATAAGTAACTCGAGCAACTGGTAATCTCCAGACTATAAAACTACTAATATTTCTACAAATTTTATGTTATACAAATACTCAGATAACTCCAATTCCACTATGCTTTCGTCTTCAAACAATAACGGTACAGACCAGCACTCCCTCTTTTAATTAACTTTTATTCGCCGTAAAACTGCTACTATTTGCTATCTCCAGGTACAACTTGACTTTCAAAACTTTCTCGTAACTTTTAAATGTAATAAAACTCATAACAGTACAAAAACACGTCTATTTTTCAGTAATATCAATTTGAAGTCCCTTATAAAATAAAAATCCGTCTTCCTTTGTTTCCGTTGCCATAACAACTATCTCTACGCACACTATGTAATTTATAATTATTAATAATTGATTAATAATACAGTTGTTTTCTCTAGATACATTCATTTTCTAGATGGTTTGTAATCCAGTGATTTATGTATATTGAACTTTTTACAATATTGAAAATAGCTAACAAACTTTGATGGTTCAGCTTTTAAATTGTACGCAACAGACATTTATGTCTTATTCGGTAAACGTCCTGTCATTACATAACCAATCTTTAATTGTTAAAACATATTCAAACTGAAATTGATTTACAAATTTTACGGGAGTATCACTTAACTCCTTAAAATTTTAAAAGCGTGCAGTATACCAAGCAATTTTGATATTTGTTTTTACATTCAAATGGTTCTGAAAACGCTAACTCCAAATTAAATTTCATATACGTGCAACCATAACAATTAAAATACGTATACAATGCAAACTTATAACTAGCTTAGCCTGGTCTATGGCCGGTATATGTTGTTGAATGCAATGCAGTTTCAAAAGCTTTATAAATTTATAAACGTGGAATAGTTGTTGTTAATTTATAAACCAAAATACCTGAAAGAAAATACTCAAACAAAACCAAATATACCCCATTCTAGCAAAGTCGTTTCGAAGCCCTATTTAAACATTTTATAAGCCCACCCCTTCTTGACAGTATAATATATATATAAATATATATATATATATATATATATATATATTGTTGTGATATACTCCTGTGAATGCGGGAACTGGGTCCTTTCAACAAAAAAATTCTAGTCCCACAGATTGGGCGTCATAAACTGCTGTGATCCTCTTTTCGCCTCGGCTGCTCACCTAATTTTATAAACCTCCTCATTCATAAAATTAAACAACACATTCCTACCACAAACATCAACGTTAACTCTATTTACATCAATATTCAGAATACATTAAATTTTCAAATTAAATTTCAGCATAAAATTCAGTTTTAAAAAGAATTTCAAGATTAATTTTATTATCACTTTAACGTGCATCCAGAATTAAAGTCCTTGTTGGATGCCTACTAATTAAAATAACAATATAAGCAGACCGGAGTCTGAGTATAAAGGGAGCATCTACCACCCCTTTTACGTTAATTAACCAGGTTCGTCTAATTGAGCTCAAAGACATACCTAAAATTTCATCATAATCCAGAACATCAATACTAAATACCCCTTTCTACTTAAACAAGCAAATTTCATCTTAACATTAAAATTTTATGGTTAGTACAATTTCACTAATGTCCATTTAAAGTAAATCAATTATAAAGTTATTCAACACACACCAAATGTCAAACAAAATAGTATAATTTACCTGAAGGTTACTGCACTCGGAGCTTCAATGTACATCGTCCCTTTTGTTAATCACACCATTCCAACAGGATTATATTTATGGCTTCTAATTCTCAACGCTTTTAAAATTTTCTCCATCACCATTTATTTAAAGTTGTTTCTGGGCTTTTCCGGAACTCATCTGTGTATATCTGACCCTTGTTTCGTGGATCGAGACACGTATTTGAACCATTTACTTATTAACACCCCCGAAAAATAGCAAAGAAATTCATGCGTCTTTCACCAATATACACCAAAACTGCCTACTTTTGTGTATACATTTGTCGTTGTAAATTTTGCTAATTGGTACAGTGATACTAAATTTTATTACCTTGTATCTAAGTGCACTGAAGTACATTCATGTTAGCACGTAAATAACAAACTATTTTGAATCACTAAAATATATGAGCAAACTTTAAATTATTTTATCAAACTAAAATGCACTGTTTAACATCTTCAATCAAGTCGCGGATGTAAGAGCTTTTAACGCGTCGAATAGTCAAAAGTCTAAGAGGCCGAAATTCATATTACCACCTCTATATATAACGAATAGCCGGCACGTCGCTTTTGTCCTCAAAACAGACAATTCTTAAGAATTTCTCATTCTATGTTCCCAGTCCGTCGCTCGCGCATCGGTTTTTACGAATTTTTCACTCGCCCCATTTAAATCTCAGAATTCACACGGCACGCAAACATGTCCGAGAAAAACTAATTAATTTTGTACAGAAATTGTTGTTTCTACCTCTGATATTTGCATCCTATTTTCAACCAATTGTGACCCTCGTGACGTTGCTTAAATCACGCCTTTTACTATATGTGTCTTTGCTTGACGCATTTTCTCTTTCCTTTTCTAACCTGTTCGTATTGGTGCAAATTGATATTCTTTATTATCGATTATATTTTAGTCCATGTGGACTATCTGGGTTAAATAACCCCGTATCGCACCTTCTCGTGAATATTAAGCACCGGTTTCTCCAAGATTCTTTGAAACCATTTGTTATCTACACAATTTTCGCCGTACGTGATATTTAAACTACGCAGGTGTTCAAAATAATATTAATTCTCAGAGCTTTATTTTCTGGTATTATAATCTTGGATTTTTCAAGTTTTTATGCTTATTATTAATAATGGGTTAATTAACTCCAATTAAAATTGACTTCTATCCTTTCATTTTTAGCGAATACAAGTTAAATATTAATTATTATGTGTACACTTTGTTTAATACCGATTACTTAAAATGGGGTTAATTAATATAAATTTTGCACGTAATTTCCATTTGTTTAGGAATAATTACATTACACGCAGAGCTTTTTAATACTGTTTCTTTTGATATAAAGCGTCTTGTACATGGTTTAAATCTCTTATTTTTACTCAAACTAATAAATTTTTATGCTTCACGGTTTTAATAACGCGTATTATCTAATAATATTCTTTATACACGGTGATTAAAATTATTTGATGTGATTATTTAATTTTCTACCCTGGTCTAAATATGAGTAATATATATATATATATATATATATATATATATATATATATATTGCTGTGTTGATAAGGTTATTTAGAGTAAATAACCACTAGTATAGTGCACTTCATTAAAACAACATAAAGGCGCAGAAAACTAGACATTTCTATGAGGAAAATAAGAAATACAACGGTTAGGCAAGAAAGTAAATGACAACACCCTGTATATATACTACTGTCATAATTAACTTAAGAAATAAAAAGTACTTTAGAATACTTGATTAAATAAACGAACTAATGCATTAACTTGAAGTACTACGTGCTGAAAGTAGCGCGTCAGTTTTGTGTAGACGGCAAAAATTCATAGAAATACCCAAAACCTGGTATGTAAGAATCGCGTATAATAGCGAACTCTGCGCTTGTCAATAGATAGCCGATTCTATTAACCACGACCGGATTTGTAAACAAATCAGCTCAACTTGAATTAAGGCTTAGTTCACATCACTTAAAAGAAAATAATTACGTGAAAGAATTAGAAGTGATGTTATTGTGAAGTAATAAATAGTACAATGCTAATTGTGAAAAATTAAAAGGGGTTGTCGTTTTAACCCTTAAAAAAACCTAAGTAACTAAAGGTTGTTTTAATTTAAATTGTAATATTAACATTAATAAAAAGGACTCTGAATAATAAATAAATAATAATAAATTCAACAAGCATTTAATTCAATTATTAATTACTGGATCTGACCAGGAAGTTTAACAAAGGACGCTAAAATAATTTAAACTTATGCTAAAAAAAAGCAGACCATATCTAAAGCTGATTCAACGTTGAGATTATTAAATCACTAAGCTGAATACTGGAGCAGCTGGTGCAGGGACTGATTCGAGCTTGAAACAACAGGTTAGGGACTCTGAACGTTTTGTTATTTTTATTTGTAAATATTTCGTTGTGTATTTCTAATTTGAATAATTTAAAAATTGCTTTCATGAACATTTTATGTGTGGGTCGACAAAGAGAGTTTTTTAAATACACATTATAAATTACGTAAATTTATAAAAGAAGTTTAATGAACGTTCATGAGACTTCAGATAATAATAATAAGGGCGATTTTTGCTGGCTTTTTGATTAATTTTGGGAATGATAATTATTGAAAAAAATTTTATTCAATTATTAAAAGGAAGTTCTATTTAGAGAATTCTTAAACATTTCACACATTGTAAATATTTTGGAAAAAATTATAGTAATTGTGCTTGTTCTGTTTATAGTGTAAATAATTTAAAGCTAAATTTTATTTCTGTTGAGTTTGTTGGTTATTTACATTTGCCGCGGTATATTTAAATTTATTAGAGTAAAATTCCCATGGTTTTACTTGAAGCACGCACCAACATATGCCGCGAGTGATAAACGTTGTTATTCCGCATGTGCAAGAACAGTGTAGTGACTGGAAAATCCACAAAGCCAAGAAAAGCGATTTGTCGTTCGAACAGTCCGCATCGCTGTTTTGTATGTTCAACGTAGGACAAATTAATTTGACAAACCGCTTCTTGTCAGAACCGCTATTGAAATAAATGTAAAAGATTGAGAAAAATGCCAAACGTAATTGAAAGTTAGGTTTATGTATAGTTGTGTACACGATTTAAACTTCTAAATTTCCCAATTGTCGTCATCGGTCTCGGTGGCGTAATTGGTAAACGCATGGTTCTGGCAAAACCAGGACACAGGTTCAAGTCCTGTTCAAGACCTTATATTTTTCATCTTTCAATTACTAGCTCGATTTGAAATGATCATTTGGGCTTTGTATAAAGGTCTAAGTTATTATTTCATCTTATTCACTGTAATACGATAGTATTTATCAACTTGCCTTGTGTAATTAACTATCTAAAATATTTATATATATTGCTGTGTTCTTCGGGGACTCCCTCTGGAACACTTGAACCCTTTTCTAACAACCAATCAAAACCCACGAATTGGGCGTCATAAGATTGCCGTGAAATCGGGTATTAAACTTTTAACATCGCCAGTGTTATCAAATAATTTTCAAAAATAATTTATGCACAACTTAAAATTTTCTTACCTTTTTAATTTTTGCTTCAAAAATCTTCAGCAGCTTCGCTGGCTAGCTCAGCTGTGCCTCTTCTCGGATACCTAAATATACAACCATTCGTTTTTCCTACTCGCACACCATTCAATAAAATCACCAAATGATACAACAATCATACAATCTTTTATTTACCGCTATTTACAGACAAATTATTCACATGTATAAAAACTGTTTGGTACACTAATTACAAACTCAAAATGTGATATGTTTTTAAAGTCCTTGATTTTCTACTTATTTGCAAACAAATTTAATGAGATATGAGTAGAAGGACCCCACATATTACCCTACATTGACTGAACACTGGAGTATGGTGAGCTCATAATAACCCAGTTTATTATGTATTTGCCTTTTACCTGGCATAAATTAACACAAAAGTTATAGACCCGTTTACCCTTTACAATCTAATTTATATTCAGAATAAAATTTAGTAAGTTTTAAATACGCCCTTTTTCAATATTTAAATAAACCCAATAAATTGCCCAGTACATATATCTTTTCCAATAAGTTTATATAACCATAAATATACTCCAAAATTCACTCACACAGCACCAAATTTCATAAAAGTTTACCAGACAACAGAAATTTGAAATAAATTACCTGGAGAATGCTTCAGGCTTCCATTCCCTCAGCGACGATTACCGGAACATTTCAGCTTCGTGACCATGCGCTGTGATACGGAGCGGATTCACAGACGATAACCCCTAATTATTCGCCAAGCGCCTTGTTTCATACTACCATTCCATAACAGCATACAATTCTGGTTGTTTCAAACTTACCCCACATATATTGTACTTCCATTTATTGATTTTGTAGCTTAGTATACTAGTAGCCAGACCTCTATTAATTTAATATACGCTACTCGTATTTCGCGTTAATAAATAGAAGACCACTACTAATAATTTTACACGTGTTAGCACTATATTTACTGTAGTACCATATCTAATAGTCACATAACAAAAACTCGACTAAAATGTTGGTCTACTGTAGTAAAGTAGTATAAAAGCGACGAGAAGACCAAGAGACCCGCAATAATTTAGCTAGAGTATTTATATCATTTCAAAATGCTACCTCCCGGACACAATTTACGCGAAAAGCTTATTTTCAAATTAAAATTCTGCAAATTTTGATACAACGGTGTTGAAAATTCCTGAAATTTACTCCGTGGACGTGCCGTACGTATCCGAAATCGTTCCAACTTGTCGCGTTTGTCTACGTTTGGAAAATTGTCTGTTTTTAACCAATGATACTATTCTGTGTCGTCATAAAACCCCGCCTGTAATATTTTTATCTGTCTTATGCATCTTTGCTGTCGCGTTCAAAACCCCACTTGAGTTATAGAAAATCGATATTGCTGACAGTTCATCTCCACTCTACGTGTATTAGTACGTGCATTTTCAATATCAACGCTTTCATATCTGTCTCTCTCTATAGTATATAACCTATCATGCATTTCCCTTGCTCTTTAAGAAACTTGTTAGCTTGTTGTTCGAACCAACTGACGGTTGAAATTATTTTCTATAAAGTCCTGTCTTATTATGCTCATAATTTCGACGAATGTAACCTTTTAAAAATGCACGTGTTTGTTAATTATAGACCGCTTAGCACAACAATTCTTGGAGTTTATACTTCGTCGTCTTAGATAAACTGACGTTTGCTTGTTACAATAAAACCTCTTTGCCTTGGAACTATTGATTTTCTTTACCCTAGTGGGCTTTCTTATGCTTTTACTGTTATTATATCATGGAAAAAAGGCAAAATACCAATAGTATTAGAATACTTGTTTATTATCTTTCAAGTTCAATTATAAATTTGCTTGTGCTTGATAACGACCTGCCTTTGTTATAGTTGGTTCAATAAATTGAAAGAATATACTTCGTTGAGTATATAGAAGAATTTAATTATCAACAGGTTATGGTCCCACGCGAATGACACGTGCTAACAGTCGTTTTGATTACGCATTTATATTTTTAAAACAGTTAGTAGTAACATGACAGTTAATTATTTGGCAAGTGGTCCAAAATTATTGGGCCGCGAAAATTACGAGGATTGGTCGTTTGCCCTGGAAAACGTATTTGTTCTAGAAGGTTTAACCAAAAGCATAGATGGTACCGAAAAAGATGCTGGTCTAATCGCCAAAGCTAAAGCTAAATTGGTACTGACATTAGACCCATCATTGTACGTGCACATCAGGAATGCAGAAACGGCGATTGACTTTTGGACAAGCTTAAAAAATCTATATGCTGACAATGGGTTTACAAGAAAAATTGGACTCTTACGTACATTAATATGTTTACGATTGGAAAATTGCAAATCCATGCAAACATATATAAATCAAGTTATGGAAACTTCGCAAAAGCTACGTCGTAAGGGTTTTGATATAAACGAAGAATGGGTGGGATCGTTACTTCTTGCCGGTTTGCCAGAGAGATTTTGCACCTATGATAATGGCAGTCGAGCACTCCGGAATTTCGATCACAACAGATTCTATAAAAACTAAGCTGCTTGATATGGATACCGACGGCAGTACAAAAATAAATGCAGGAAATGCGTCTGTTGCTAAAGGTAAACCACATGCAAAGAAAGGAAAAGATAAATTTACAGGTAGTACGACAATGTCCAATTGGGATGTTAACAAGTCGGTCAAAGATCGAAGTAACATTATTTGTTTTAGGTGTAGAAAACCTGGACATTTCAAATCGCAATGTCCTGATAAGGCACATAATAATTGTGTTGTTTCTTTAAGCACAGTGTTTGCAAATGGACAATTTCAAGATACAGATTGGTATATTGATAGTGGAGCCAGTTTTCACCTAACAGCTGTAAAGGATTGGGTAAGAAACGAAAGAAAACCTGAGGTAACAGAAGTTATGGTAGCTAATAAGTTAATATTATCTGTTAAATGCGCTGGTGATATCGCACTAAAAACTATGATAAAGGAAAAACAGCTTAATATCATTTTAAAGAATGTGCAATATGTCCCTGGTCTTACTACAAATTTATCATCTGTATGCCACCTTATCAACAATGGTAACAAAGTTCTTTTTAATAAAACTGGTTGTAAAATTTATAATAGCAATTATCTATTAGTGGGAAAGGCCCATTTAGTAAATAATGTATATAAGTTAGATGTAAGCAAGCAAGGTGCATTTTTAGTAGCACCTGATATTACAAGTGGACTTTGGCACAGGCGTTTGGGTCATATAAACGCAAGTTATTTAAAAAAAATGACCACCATTGTAAACGGATTAGTTTACAAAGGATCGCCAAAAGATCTAACAACTAATTGTGAAGTATGTTGTGAAGCGAAGCAAACGCGCTTACCGTTTCCAGATAAGGGCAGTAGAGCTACTGATTAGCTGGAAATTATTCACAGTGACATTTGCGGTCCAATGAAAAAGAATTCCATAGTCGGATCCAAATATTTTGTGACATTTATCGATGATTATAGTAGGTTGTGTCATATTTATTTTTTGAAAACCAAAGCTGAAGCTTTTGAAAAGTTTACGGTTTATAAAAAATTAGTGGAAAAACAAACTAGCAAACAAATTAAGATCGTTAGAACTGATATCGGTGATGATTCTGTAGCTTAGTTTTTGAGAATTTTTTAAAGGGAAATGGGATTATTCACCAAACGTCTAATAGTCATACACCAGAACAAAACGAGATGGCTGAAAGGTTTAACCGCACGATTGTTGAAAAGGCTAGATGTTTGTTTTTCGACCAGAAACTTAGTAAATGTTTTTGGGCAGAAGCATGCAACACCGCGAGTTATGTATCCCCCAATTATCTATATGTATTGAATATATTGAATCTAATAGGAATTATTAGAAATTGTTAAATAAAGTATAAGTTCATTGCAACAATGTAATACAAGGATAACCCAGAGAGGTTATCGACAGTTCATGAGAACGGACATGCAACTTTGCATCCGAGAGGGCAGTGATACTGCAGGTGACAGGTCACAGTCGGTTAACATACCGCAATTACTTAGAAATAAGATTGTTACAATGTAATAAAGTGTACAATTAAGAGAAAAGCAGACATGAGATCTGCAAGTTCCCACAGCCGTGTGACGGGCAGGTTATTATAAAAAGCCCGGAAGCTCAAGGCCCGGCAGTCAGTCTTCGAACTCCATACTTCGTTGTTCAAGCTACTCAATTGAGTCAGTCTGAGTATTACAGCTTTTGCATTGTTGTCTACCTAGACTACTCGGCTTAGTACAATTAATATTATTTTCGATTAAAGTTATTTTACAAGTTATTCAAAATTCCATGTTAATTTCTGTTTAAGAATCAATAAAGAATTGTTAAGAGTTTTCGGAATTGTTTTTAAAAACACCGCTCCAAAGGCCCGAACTTTAACTCGCGTGCTATTTAAAAAATCGCTCTGTGGCCTCAGGCATTTCAAAAACCCCTTTTGAAATATGGACGGGTAAAAAGCCAGAAGTGGGGCATTTACGGGTATTTGGTAGCCCGGCGTTTGTGCATGTTCCTAAAGCAAATAGGCAGAAATGGTACGTTAAAGCTGTAAAGCACATCTTAGTAAGATATGCGGACCACTTCAAGGGTTATAGGTTATACAACCCAAACACACAAAAAATTATAATCAGTCGAGATGTGACTGTAATGGAAAATATTAAAAAAAAAGGTATTGTTATAGATTGTGAGTTTGAAGAGTCGACATCAGTTTCAGTGGGGGAAGTACCTACCGCTACTGAACAAGAAACCTAAGTACAGGAGAGGAAAACTATAGATTTTAGCAGTAATGATGGTAGCGACTATAAACCGTCAATAAATGTAAGCTTGCCTCAAGCACCGTTACGAAGGACTCAAAGACACCACAAACCTGTCATTAAAAGCTATTCGGTATCTTATGTTAGCAAAGCGGCCGAAGTCATATTGAGTGATCCGATTAGTGTTTCAGATTCTTTGTCAAGGCCGGACGCTGCACTCTGGAACGACGCTATTAAAGATGAATTGAAGTCGCTTGAGAAGAACAACGCTTGGGAACTTGCCGACATTGAAGAAAATTCTACCGTGGTAGGTTGTAAGTGGGTGTTCAAGAAAAAGTTAAATAGTGTTGGTGAGATTAAATATCGTGCGTGATTAGTTGCTATAGGGGTTTCAGTCAGAAGCCAGGTGTTGATTATACGGAAACTTTTTCACCTGTAGTTCGATATTCGACTTCAAGATTGTTATTTGCTCTAGCTGTAAAATTAGATTTAGACATTAAGCATGTACTCTCTGATATGATGCCTGCTGATTTATTTACAAAAGGATTAATAGCTGAAAAACGTAATAGTTTATTGAATCTGTTGGGAATTATTAATTTCAATGAATAATTAATTGTATTTTGTGATCTTTTTTGTAAGTGGGGGTGTTATTATATCATGTGCAAAAAGCAAAATACCAATAGTATTAGAATACTTGTTTGTTATCTTTCAAGTTCAATTATAAATTTGCTTGTGCTTGATAACGACATGCCTTTGTTATAGTTGGTTCAATAAATTGAAAGAAAATACTTCGTTGAGTATATAGAAGAATTTTAGTATCAACATTTACTTGTTGAATTAAAATAAATTAAAATTAATTATGCTTATTCCATTTGTTTTAAAACTGTTTTTTTATGTACTTTCTAACATACAATTATTAATTATAAAATTACGTCAACACATGTCCGTTCTCCCTAAATGAATTAAATAAATTTTGCGAGTAAATAATTTGTTCTTTTCTCTATACAGGGTGGTTGAAATTTTATTGCTTATCCCAAATTTAACCCTTTGAATACACAACAATATATATATATATATATATATATATATACAGATATATATATATATATATATATAACAAGGTTCAAGATAGATAAATATATACGTTCTGGCGCAGAGGCTTTATGCCCTTATCTCTGTTGCCTCTGTGGACTTGATAGACAACTACACTGTAAGTGTATTCGGAATCGAAGTAAATGTGTGAATGCTGATAGGTATGGTGCCCGTGGGCGCACGCGTGTTTGTGTGTGTTGCGTGTGCGTGTGTTTGTGTATGTGTGTGTGAACATGTGATTTGTGTGTTTGTGGAGGTGTGCTAATATCGCGAATTGTGGATAGTAGATTTTGTGAGAAGAATCTTCTTAAGGTCGGTTTAAAGTGGAGTTGATAAAGGGCAGAAGTATATAAGGTTGCATAGGAGTTTCAGGATGGGATTTATCAGGGTAGAGACAGTAAGGTGTAGGGATAAGGTTGAACTGGTAAAGTTTTTGGCATAAATTATCATGACCAATTAGGAATTGGATTTTAGGTCTGCTGGAGAGAGGAATGTGCGGGGGGGATAGTTAATACAGGGAAGAGGTCGTTGGTGTGACGGCCGATTAAGGAGAGGACCCATTGTTGTTGCCAGGAAAATAGAAGGGTGAACTGTATTTGGGATTTGACTTCGGATGGTAGTAGGAAAGCTCTGGTTATGGTGTTAAGTTAGCATCTGGACGTCGAGGGGATATGGAAAGCCAGGAATCAACGGCGTATCGTATGCTGAGTATTATAATTTTATAAATGAATAAATTGTGGATGGATTAGGAGGGTTAAACACATTTCTAAAGTGGGTAATCGAGGTTATGAAAAATGACTTTAGTTTTTGCACGAAGTTCTTTGAAGGAAATATATTTTCAGGCGGGTGTCAAAAAGCATATCTGGGTATGGTGCTCTTTATGAAGAACTTATGAGTGTTTTAAAGATGTGTACATCTGGGCTACGGAGGAGGTTTTAGAAGATTTCGAGGAGGATCATTTTGGTCTTGGAGGGGGAACTTGGTTGTTAATTTAGGGATGAGTAGTACCCTACGGAGTTCATTAGGAAGCCGGCAGTGGATTCAATAGATGCGCGGGAAATACCATGAATCAGGAAAGCAATGCCTTCAGCGTAAGCAGATGTGGATGTATGTAGTATATATAGATCTAGGAGGGAATTGATTGATAAGTTTGAAAGAGTGGGATAGAGGCAATATCCTTGCGGGCAGCCTTGTGTTAGTTGCTTGGTGTTAGAGTTGGAGTTTCATACTAGAGTAGCTGAATGGGAGGTGAAATACGACTTTATTAATAGGAAGATGCTTGATTAGAAGTTGGTGAGTTTGAGCTGGCTGAAGAATTTCGCCATCAAAGTAGGTCGAATGCGGAACTGAAATCAATAAAAAAAGCGGTAGCATACTTATGAAGGGAGGATTGAGCGGTTGCTATCAGCAGCGGATCGCCTTTTCGGCGCAATGAAGTTCTATGTTGAAATGTAGCCTTTTGGAAATGACTTGTTCGAGGAACTTTCCAAGGGTAGGGAAAGTGCGATGCGACAGTAGAACTTAAGGTTTTCTGTTGACTTGCTGTGTGTGGGGGTAAGGGAGAAAAATGCTGTTTTAAATAGATCGAGAGATGTTGTTGTTACTAGGCACTCTGAAAGAGCAGATTAAATGGTTAGCGGATTACAAGTCAGGATCTTTAGAGAAAGAAATTTGTCATGTGGTCGGTGCATGGCGCTTTGTGTGGATTTGCTTTTGATACTAAAGAGTCACAATGGGATCTAGGTCGAGGTTAAAGTCTGGTTCGGTATCTAGCGGGGTATAAAGCAGTTTTCAATTAATTGCTTTTCTAATGTAGAGACATCTAGCGGCGAGGAAGGTATTGCAGTGTCGAGTAAGGTGTGTTTTGGAAAGTGGACAGGTTTGAGAGGAATGGAGCGGTTAGGATGTGCATAGGTAAAATATTACGAGTTTTCTGTATCTGATACAATGGCATGTTTGTTAGTCCTGGTATTTGTTACCAGGACTTTATAAAGTCGTTTGTATGTAAGGGACATGTTGTGCATTAGCATTGGCAGAGTTTTCGAGCTCCTTGTAGTCTGTGTCGAATTTATGACAGTGAGTGCCTTGCGTGGGAGTTTGTGCGGCTACCACAGGTGTTGCTCGTAAAATATAACACCTACGTAGGATGGAATCGAGAGAGCGGGTAGGATGGTTTTTACTTTGAAGCTGGTTAGGGAGTGGGGGCTATTATCGATCAGGTTTCGTGGTTCAAAGTTGGGATAAGTTTAACTATGTTTTCTAAGTAAAGGGGCCAGTTAGCTTTTGCATATTGAAAGATGGAGTCTTCCGATGGGGTCACTAGGGAAGATTAGGAAGGATATCGAAAGCGAGCTATGATTGCTGGTCTAGAAGGGATTAGATATTTTTCAGGAACCAAATATTCTGGAGGTCGATGGGGTAGTGAGTTAGGTCTATGTTGTAGTTATAGTGTTATGTCCTCGGTTGCGTTGACGCAGGAGTCGTGAAACCATACATTGAACTTGTGACATTGAACCATTTTATTCATATCGGTGTTGTCGCAAGCCGCGCAGTTAGTTCTATTTACTTTGAACTCTTCATTCTTATATAGAAGTCTCTTGCTTTTTCGGTTTTCCGCCTTTGATTTTGCTGGTTTCATTATGAAAGGAAAGTAATTTATGTTGCTTCGCGGCAACTTTAGTTTTTTAATAATCAAAACACCAGATTTTTAGTAAACTTTTAGTGGGTTGCACTACAAATTACTTGTGCAGTTACTAAAAAATTGATATAATGTGTTACAACTTTCAAGTTGACTCCTTGAAATCTCAACTTATTTCCATGACGATCCTGTTTGCTCTCTTTATACTGGCCTATAAGTTAAATAAAATTTTAGATAAAAATTCGGTATCTTGCTGTCCGTAATAGTTACATAATGTTTTTATGAATGCGTGTATGTACGATACATGTGTGGATGCAAATCGTGTTCACACTTGTATAAATATTTAATTGGCGGAAAACAAGGTGCTCTTAATAATACGTACAAGCTTCAGCGCCAGCAATAACTCAACTGTGACACGTTAATCTATTTTTTAACGTAATTATACAATGTTTAACCCAAACAAGTAGTGTAATAAACTGAAAAACTGGTACTAGAGCAGAATACGTTATTTTGTGGTTTCATTTTTCAATAAGTAAACTTAGAGAACTGGGAGAAGCCATTCTATGTTTTTGACATAAGCTGATTTCTGCTACGGAACACAAGTAAAACATTGTGCTCTGAATACGTAATGGCATAAAAGCTACAAGCTTATATACATTTGAAGAATGTTCTTAAAACTAATTTTACACAACTTGGGCTGTAAACAGTGACGCAGAATACTTTATTTCACGTAAAGTGTATTTATACCACATTTTAAGCAAATTTGTGCGTGCGGAAAAAATATAATATTCCAATTTTTCATAAAGACATTGGCCTTATACCACGACAATTTACTGTAATTCAACTAGCTGATCCAAGAATGGAGCAAGCAATATACTATGGACGTGATATTTGCAACATTGACTTTGTTTGTGAGTACTTCCTAAAAAAATCATTGAATAGATAATTGTTTCAAAGACACCTCTTTGTATAACTTCTTCAGTATTAAGCTTTTATTAAATTTCAGTAGTATGCGCAAAGCGCTTGAGAAAGAACTTCCAGTGCAAGTACATAAGAAAACGTACACTCTTTTTAAACCTCAAAAACCTCGAAAAATACTATGGAACAGTCAAAAGCCCACCATAATATTTCTCAAGCCTATCACAAATCTTTTTTTAAAAGTCGAATATCTAGATGTCATATAGAATCAACTTTTCACTTGATTAACAATTATACACTGGCAATACCATAACCATTCTGCAAATAAATATAATTGTTTACCATTGGATATAATCTGTTACAACTTCATACAAAGTGATACATTAAGAATGGGCAATCTCTATTGTAAGGATATTAGACAACAAAATATTAGTATATTTAGCCCAACATGGATATACCAATATCGCTTGTTAAACAGATACAGGTGTTCGAATTTGAGTATCTATTTTGAAATATATAAATAAATTTGAAGGTTTGAATAAAATCAATTCGAAAACTATGCTTTTATTTCTTTTTGGCAAAAGAATTATGAATTGAAACTTACCTTGACATTGCTCATAGAGGGCGCTAGTTACACTCTGTTTCTGCACTAAATTAAAACAACTTGTTTGTCTGTTGAATAACCGGTAAAATAAATAAAAAATATGGAAAGTCATTCCATTTGTTACGTTCACCTTCCGATGGTGTACTAAACCCTACGCCATATTTGTTAATTATTCATTCGAAAGGATTCTGCTTTTGATACTCAAACACCATCCTGTATATTAGACATTCCTATAATAAGTACGCTTTACTACAATTCCATTTAAATCTATTTGCTGCGAAATGCTAAGTTCTTCTATAATTTAAATAATCGGTACCGTGTTTCAAGGATCCGTCGGCTTGATACTTATAGAGTGTAATTAATTATCATAATACTCAAACCTAAAGACTCTTTAAAATAATGGATCGCATTCTCTGATAAAGGTTGTTTCGAGTTTCTATTATCACCTTCGTGTTTGATAACGCGAGGATTAAATTTTAATTCTCGCTATGAAACGAGTTTATTACTTCATTCTTTCTGCAGCTATATGACAACGAATACTTGTCGTTGCATTTTTCGTTATCTACAGAATTTTGTGCACACCGTTGTGTGGTAAGTGTTTTTAATTTTTAAAAATGTTCTTTTCGTCGTCAATGATCCAATCTTTAATTGCACTTGTTATAGCTTCCTCCTGTGACATGACCGTCCATTACATTGACCCCTGATTCACGAAATAGTTACTGTTTCTGTCGTAAGAAGAATGAGCAGATGGCGTTGTCCCGGGTCCTACTCTTTTTCTCTGTCTTTGAAAAGGGTGTGACCAATTCAGCACCGTAGACGCGCGGGTGAGTGTTTCTTCACTACTTACGTTAAGACCATATCTATTTGGATTTTACTGTTTAAGCTCATGCATTCACAAAATTAATTCTTATATACGAAAATTATTGAACTATTTTGGTATTTATTGCCATTATATTAATGTATTACTATTTATTTTAAATAACTAAAAATATACCACTTATTAATGTGTAAATGGTTTACAAACTTTCTGGCACATTTGAAAACGTTGTCGCCATTATATTTATACCTGTATAACTAAAGTTTGAAATCGGGTATGCCAATACACTAGATACAAAATGATAAAATATGCTGTTTATGTTCACATACTCAAAATGTGTTTAGGCTTGTTGTAGTTTATATAAATATTGGGCATTAGGAATTTAGTAAATGTTTTACTGTATAATCATTATATTTACAAAGTGTTAGTTACCGGACAGTAATTGTATTGTTTTTCTAGTTAGAGTTTTTGTTTTAATATTTTTTTCGTATTTTGTTATAACTTCATGTGTTGATTTCTATTACAGGTTTTACTGAACGTTTAATTTTTTTTTTATTTCAGAAAATTTCTTTATTTGCCTCTACCCTGCCTACTCGCCGACTGATCCCGGTTATTCTTTCATTGTCCTTCCGGTTACGTCGATGTATGTAGCATACTCTACACAAAAAAGTTACTCTTCTTTAATTTATGTGCTGGTTTTTGATTTATCAGCTTTTAAATGGTTCATGTATTTTAATAATGAATTTTTATGGTTCCGTATTTTATAAGGTATAATGCAACCTTTATAAGATCACTCTCGTGTCCGTCCGTCCGTCTGTCATAGAGGTTTTTCTCGAAAACTATGGAACGTAGGAATTTGGAATTTGGCACAATGCTAGGTTTTTATGGCGCGCACATATATCGACAGTCAGAAAATTAAAAAAAAAATTTTTTAGATTAAAATGGTGGGGGTTAATTCGGTCAAAAGAAAAAAAGTTATAATAAATATATCGTGTGAGGTATCATTTGAAAGAGGATTCTAAAAGGCTTCTAAAAATATTTTTTTATAATATTCGATCCAGTAGTCTTCATGATATAGCTTAAAATAACCGCCCCCCCCCCTGTTTCCTATATTTTCAAAGCTAAAATTTTGATTTTAAGAAGGATACTAGCTATTGAGTCATAGATTATCGAAAAACTGCAGGTTTTTGTGACAGTGTAATACTTGCTGAAAAAATTTTTAAACACGATAATAGACAACGTATTTATTAATGTACCAGTACAATGTGGGACAATATATTTATTTTTCAATTATCACAATCAAATTTGAATAAGATTTAAATATACATAAAAAATAAAAACAGCTTAATTTGGTTTATTGGTTGCTCACTGTAGTATTGGTACGGAACCCTAATAGTGCGAGCTCGACTCGCTCTTGGCTAACTTTTTTATTCGTTTAAATTATCAATTAAACATGCGTCAACATTCAAGTATCAATAAATATTAGGTTATTTTGCGTGTTCTAATAGTAGTGTTCACTAAGAAACCTCCGTTTTACTGATTTGGTAATTATTTGTAGTAAAATTCTAGAGACTAGTTAGAAAATGTCGTGACATAATAAATTTTCCAACAGTGAGGTGCGTGATATGATTTGTACTTTTGCCTAGTAAAATTTTAGCGGTGTAAGGTGTTGATTTTCTTTCCTTTCAACACTTACTATTTTTGTATTGTCGAACGCATCTTTAATAAACGCTCTGCATATAAATTTTCCTCTTGTACAAATCTATATTAATTTAAGTGCCAAGCATTTGTCTATTATTTATTAAATAATTTAAATTGTTTGGTTACTAATTAAAGAGTGGTACTGGTTGTAGTCCCTACTATTTACATTATCGGCGACACGAGAGGACTTTGTCTTCGATCGTGAACAACGTAAGTTAAAAGTACATACGCCATTTTTGCAAGGTGCTACGGAATAATGGATTTGGCATAGCGGCCGTACAATTTATAATCCTACACTTTTGGTGGATATTCGTACACTTTATTTACGGTAAAAATATTTATATAGAATTTTGGCTGGTGCATGGGTTTTCACCGTTAAACCGATATCTGGTCTGGATTGATAAAAATAGGCATATGGTTGTTTAGCAAATTGGTTTTGCTGTAATTTTTAAGGAAGCTGATAGTCGTGTTGTTGAGTAAACATGAATCGTAAGTTAACATATTAAAAACATTTAACTAATTTTTATTCCTTTAGGGTTTCTTATCTTCGCTCTTATTTTCGTTATTAGTTTTGTCGTATCTTTATGGTTAAATTTAGTTCAAGCTGAACAGATGTTTAGGATTTCCGGCTGTTGTGCTTGAAGAGTACCGTATCACACGTTGGTTATCGTATGAGCGATTAAACCTGGAGCAATTCAACTTTTAATTTAAATGGATGGATCATATTCAGTTATGAACATTACGGAATTTGATGATTATTTGGCGTTATCCGTGCATGCATTTTAATTTGGAAGAATTTCGTATTTTTAAATCCTTATAAATAGTAATCTGGGGGTAGTAAAGTATGCAAATACTTAATTTTGCAGTTTTGTAGAGTTCTTTAATTTTATTTATGAAATTGAAAATAACATCAAACTTATAGCTAAGATTTTGCACTGTAACATTTATTTAAAGCGTCATAGCTTTCCCTTTTGTAAAAGGTTTATATTGAAGAGTTGTTCCAAGATCGGGTTTGCTACTAAGATAATTTACTGGTTTATGGGTACACAAAAAGCAGGTCACAAATAGCATTTTTTTTTGTAAAGACTATTACCTACAAAAGCAAAGCAAAAGGTAAATTTTTATACACGTTCTCCAAGATTTTACCTTGCGTGAATTAATATTATTGATTGGTATAAAGGGTTATTGATCCAATACATATACAGGGATTGGTAGGACGGTTTGTAAGTTCTGAAACTGTTAAAAATTAAGAGGATAATATACATAGTGTTATTTTGAGCTTTTATAATTATTGCTCCCGGAATACCTATGAATCGTCGTTGCTAGGCATTTTTTTGTATGAGAGTGGTTGAAGACGTCACTTTCAGTATTTTGAGCTTTAGGGTTTCCAGGCAATCTTCTGGCGCCTAAAATTATCTTAACATCAGTTATTGGCTTCAAGTTTGGTCTCCATAACCCACGACCCAACCAAATCGAGTTAGCGGGGAAACCTTATCCTATTCTACCGTGTCTGGCGACTGCCTTTTCTCTGGGAGATCGGAAAAGGGGTGGCAGCGGACTAAGAACGGCTCGCAGATATTACGCTTCTGCCCAAATAAAAAGCAATTTAATCACAAATCGTTTAGAAATCTTTGCAACCGCCTAGTCAAAACGAAATCCCTTCGCACTAAAAGTGACATTTGCGCTACAAAAACAATCACCGTGGATGAAGAAATAGATGTTTTAATTCGTGTTGTAGAAAATTCAGATCTGGAAACTTGCGGTTTAAATGCGACAACCGTCAATCTGTTGAATTTTGAAGAAAGGAAAACTTTGTCCATATCATTAAACACCCGTTTGCTACGTACATTTACGTAGCCTAAAAGCCAAAGAAGAAAAAAAAAAGAAATTGATCGGGTTCATTCGGTGAAGTAAATAGGAATGCCTGAAATAAAAATACACGCACTCATTCTATCTCATTACAAAACATACAAAAAAGAAACCTCTAATTAAACAAAATATGTACAAAACATAGTATTCCCAAACCAAAAAAAAAATTCAATAACCCCAATATACATATATTAAGAGAAACCCACAAAAAAAATTACCCCTTAAAGTGGAGAGCTGTAGCTTTAGGTCCCACCCATCTGACTTACCCAGAGAAAAATTATCTTTAGAGCAACGCTAAAAACCACAGCAATAAGTGATCAATGTAAACAGTTAATTCATTTTATAAACTTGCCGCAATAAATAAAATATTCTTAACAAAAAACATCATCTTGCATAAAAGTAAGCATTTTGAATTAGTTATACAGTAATAAGTAGCATATCCTTTTGTTATGTAGTTAGTTAAAACAGATAGCACTACATTCAGAACATGGTAAAGAACTCCAAAATAGTTTCAAAATTTTCGTATAGGCGAAGTAATTTTGTGCATGCATGAGTTTAAACAGGGAAGTCAAGATATATAAGGGCTCAACATAAGCAGGGACGAAATAGTCACCTGCGTGTTCAAGGTGTCTCTCGTTCGCTTCTAGGACCAGAGCAGGTGCGATGAACCTGAGATCACGCCACTGGTGCAGCTTTCTATACCCCCAAGAGCTGCAGTTCAAGGACTATCGTGTCCCCCGCAGGAAGCTAGAATGATTACAAAAAATATTAATTTATTTACGCCGACAAGTACGGGTTTATAACACCATAAATACTCAGCACGCTGTAAGGTGTGCGCAATATTTTCATAAAGAAAACGGAACGAAGAATCTAGCAATTCCGACGAGTGCTTTTTAACATTTTCGAAAAAAAGGTTCACATAACTTCGTTTAATTAAAGAACCACAGCTCCAAGTCCTATTGTTATCAAGACGCGATTAGGAAACGGGAAAACGCGGTTTTATCGGATAGTGCGCGACCTTAGTTCGACGAGTCTGTAAACTGGAATAATAGAGAAAGCAATTATACGTTATCGGAATGTTTAACAAATTAAAGGATACCTAAAACAAGTTATTGACTTATTTAAAGTTTACCATAAACTTGTCGTTTCCAAGCAAATAGATTTGCTTTAAAAATATGTATAGCGGGCTTATTCTGAACAGGTAAAATATATAGGATGTAGTTGAAAAATTTAAGAATAGAAACGGAATTTATTCGAACGGGTAATGAATTAACAAGGGTAAAAGAGGTCTTTAATTTATTCCGAAAATAAACGTAACACGTTCAGAATTTATTACAGGTTGGAACTTACGGCCTCTATAAGCAATGACAAGGTAGGCTTCATATTTATAATTCCCATGCCAAAAACATACAAGTGCAAATTTTCAAATTGATTCTATCAAAATTCTCAAAATTATTTAGAAATTTCAAAATAAATTGTTTAACTTTGAACACTTTGGAACACATTGGTATAGTGTATGTTATGCTAAATCGTAACATTCTGGTGTCTAGTATTTTAGAGATTGTCCATTTCTAATGAATTACACTGTATATGGTACATACAAACAGATATCAAAGCTTAGTATAGTAAATTAACACCTTTTTTATTATTATTAAAGTACATACACACAAGTGAGATTAGGCTCATGAACTTGAAGGAAAAACATATTAAAGATGAGCAATAGGTAATTTAATTATTAATTGACCTATTAGGTATAAACTCAAACTTTGAATCAAACACGAAAAAGCAATGCCTCAACACTATAATTTATGGTAAGTTAATAAATCTTTCTGATACTACTACGAAATTTGGATACGGTAGATGCTTTTTTAATATCTAGAGGAATAGAATTCCATGATCTAGAGCTTGCAATCATGAAAGAGCAGTGGCATGCTTAAACGTGATGGATAGGTGTAGATAACAGATCTTCGAGCTTTATATCGTAGTGACTTTTAGAGAACAGCAAAAATAAAGTGTTTATTTTAAATGATTTAGAGTTTATTAAGGATTAGTGTACCGACAATGTTCAGTAAATACTAATGTACTTTACAACGTTTTTGATCAATGTAAAATAATTTAAGTTTAATTCTTTCCTTTGTTTTGAAGGGACCATACCCCCATCTTTACTTTGTTTCCTGGTTAGGTGACGCCATCATTTAAGCAAATATTTGTTTAATTCCCTCCGATACACACTCATGCCTCCTCGGACCTGAACCACAAATCCTCCGTCGAAGTCTTTCCAATAGCTTTGACGACTAATTTAATCCATTTCTAACCGCGGGCTTCATCTACAAGAAAATCTCCGATTAACACCTTTATGGCACTTTTAAAGCCGATTCCCCTTCAAACTGTGCTGCATACTACACGCTCAGGAAAAGTTTGACCACACCGCAAACGTTTGTATTGCTCATTTTCTGTGTGTGGGATAAACCATAGCGCTCTAGATCTGGTTACACGATTTGTTTTGTAAGGAGCAATTATATCTTACATATCTTAAAGCCAATAATTAAAAATAGCAATCTTAACATCAATTTCAGGTGCCTCATTAATATTTTTCCATAAAGCGCGTTCTGCTTCAGCATTGACTTTAATAAAAAATTATTTTTAAAATTTCTGCAATAATCTTTGGTTGAATGTTTGTTTGGTATTTTAGTTGGATAAGAAATAAAAACTAAGTCGTTCTTAGGAATTTCTAATACAGAACTCTGTCCAAAATTAAGGACTTTATCACTATTTGACGTTTTTTGTGGTCCATATTAGATACTGAATGAAGTAGGTGGTGAGTAGCCTCAAAAGGATAGATGGAGAGGTTGCATGCATTTATCATGGTGGGAAACCGACTAACATTTAATGTATTCTTAAGCGCATTAGCATTGCAATCATCCGTTCTACTAATATTAGAGTAACTAAGTAAAAGCTGGAACATAGCGTCTTCCATATTTAATAGAATACGAGCTTGAGTTGGTTTGTAAATTACACCAACCTACACAAAGTTATTTCAACGAAAATACATTCTGGTCATCCGTCGGGTGTAATTAATGTCGTTATATTTTCAACTCTTTCTTATGTTCCGTGGGGGTTTTTGCCATGGTGCAGTTCTTCTTTTGGGCTTATGAAATAAATTCCCGGGTTATTTCTGTTACATTCTCTTTAGCAATATAAAATGAATACATTGTATTGAATTGAAATGATTAAATTCTATTTAAAATTTGATAAAGGTAAATTTTCCTCACTAAGAGTTAGATTTTTATATTGTATTGCAAGTATGTATTGGAACTATGTAACCTTAAACTTAATTTATTCAACTAAAATTTGTAAAAGCTTTACTACATTTGAGAAGCATATTAATGGATTCACTGATGTTTACTTTATAATACTAAAGATTTTTAAAATGAGATGTTTCCGCTATGAAATTTTCTGAAATAAATAATTTATTTACCTTCTTTGTGGTATAAAGTAATCTATGGATCTAAGTACCAATCCAATATGTATTTAATAAGGAGAAACGGCGCTTTTGTGATTTTTAAGTCTATGATTTTAATAGAACTAGTAATTTATTGGTAACTACACTTCCATGAGTTTAAGCCTGCTTAGCTACGCAACCAACTTTGCTCATACTTTGTTAAATTTACGAGAAAGTTTGTCTATATCCTTTTCGCCATCTCTTATCTAGGCATGTAACCTTTCCAGAATGTTGCTAGTTGAATGGTAATTAGGTAAAGCATCAGTGCTATCTCGGCAAGATAAACCCCTACTCGATTTCATTTCTACTATATATGGGATTTCTGTAAATATTTCTTCGGAAAAATACTTTGTTACTACATTAGTTGACTAGATATTTAGCGCTTGTTCCCATTGAATCTTCTTTGAAAATCGGGCAGTTGTAAATTCTTATGATGATATATGTGCTTTCTCTTTTCACGTGGTAGGTAGGTAATTGAAGAGTGAGATCTTTAGTAAAATTGTTAATACGTTTAGTCCGAATTTGTACTCCATATTCTTTAACTTTTAGATTTAGGATGTGCTTAGTTTCTACACACAAATTTACTTAATCGTCACAGAATATTGGGTCTGGCTATCCGTGCCTTTTACAACCTGCAGGAAGGGAAACTAGATTATAATGGCAGACAGCTGTTTGCTTACTCCTGAATGGAGGTACAGATGTTTGAAGAAAACGACAAATTGGTTAGTGTGTACTGTCGTTATTTTGTAACCCCCTCACCAATCTTCGACTGTGTTTATCGCGGAATTCGTGTTCTTGCACTTTCAACCTCCTTGTTTAGTTACCGCGTAATGAGGGTAACTTTTGGTTCTGATTTCGTTCTTTTCTTACTGGTTCGCTCCTATTGCGGGTAACAACTAAAATCCAAATAATTGTTCTCTCATTCAATGGAAGGAAGCGTCTTACTCTGGTTTTTGTGAAAGAGGGGTAACGTATGGGTTACGATCGAGTACAGTCTAAAGGAATTTGGGCGCGGCAAAGAAATGATAAATGGATAGATAATAACGAACTCAAACCAGATTGCCGACTAGTGCTGATGTAGGAATGCAACCAACCATACTCTTAACTAACTGACCTATAAGCGCATAGCATGCAAATAAATAGAATGCATGCATTAAACACCCCTAAATCAATAATGGACTCGTCCAACACTTCTCGCAATACAAATAAAACTGTTCAAACGGTGTAAAAGGGGTTCCCAAACGCTAGAGCAAATCACTTCCTGTTGTTCTCTCTTTAAGAAAGTCACTACGCCTCTTGGAGGAACCTTCGAATAGTACAAGGCGGAAGTAACGAAGCTTCCGCGCGCTAAGGATTTTCTTTCAGATAATCTTATTGTAAGCACCAAATACAAGAAAATAAAATAAAGAAAACTCATAACCACACTACGGACAGAAGATCGTGCCATAACACAACTTGGTCCGAAAACACTTACAATGTCACGACCAACTCGACCGCCTACTGGAACACGTGACGCCAACAAGCACGTCAGGATTGGCATAATCCCGCCCGCCATTAGCCTGTTTCAATTTCTACGAATCAAGAAAGCTACCGTACGCGAGCGTAAACCCACCAGCCGCTAGGTACTGAAGCTATGGAAATTCACGAAATGCCGCAATTACTCAGCGTAGCCAGGGTCAACATTACTTACACAAACAATATTTTCACCTACACGATACAACACTCAGGTTTTCGTCGTGAAGTCACAACATCCAATCCTTCAACATACAAACTTGTTGCGCAATTTCACAAACTAAAATGATTTCAGTTCTACTACTAAAGACATTTGCAATTTCATTACACACACAAAGACTTGTAAATATTTTCTTTGTGAGTGTCATTCCATTAATATTAATGTATAATAAGTTCAAACCAATATTTTATCTCAGAAATAAGAAATAAACAGTATCTTTGTTGCTGCGAAGCATTAACAAGTTGACTCCAGATAACCAGAAGAAAACATTGGGTTTCAGCCTAGGAAAGCGTATAGAAACCGGTTGTGGGTTTGAGTGTATACTAAAAAAAAATAAATAAAAGCATCGCTGTATTCTGGAAAGACATACAGATTACCAAAACGACATGAGGGAGTATGCGGAAACCTTCAAATAAAAAGGAATTTAGTCACCAACACTACTCCCGACTTATGAACTAATTTCCGTACAAACGTTAATCGACATCATGACTTGATTCTTTAGCTAAACCGAAAAGGAACTACACAATTTAATATTCATCGAAAGCACAATTTGCGTTGAACAATACCATTGAAAATAAACTCTTGAGATAAATCTGAATGCTGTTTGTTACTCCAAATAATGCCTCTGCCATCTAGGTTTCACTAACTTTTGTACTACATTAATTATTTATATAACACTATTTTCAATTCTCCATTGCTACTCACTCTAATAGCAAGATATACAGATTTAAGGTTTTTGAAATATGTACGAGAAGCAAAACGAATTCTTTGAAAATAAATCTGTTCTATAATTTCAAATAACCGTATATCATACAATATTTAATTCCTGTAAATTAAAGATTCTCATCAAGACGACGTAAATTATTTACATAGACTGTTCTCAAATTTTTAATTTTATTTTATATACTCTACTACCATCAATAATAAATTTAAAAAGCAACCTTCTCAAATTTCGAAAGTAAATGTCACGTGTATCTTAAAGTCAAAGTTATTACATACACAAGTTGTTAACTTTGTATTATTAGTTATTAAGTTTTCAGTAGAAGAATCTACTAAAAAATACGTTAGTATTTGTAACAATTTACGGAGCACCAAATTAACTTAATTCAATCACTTACCACATGAACTTTTCATTAAACTCAGAGATGGCTATAAAATTGCAATTGTAATTAAGACACAAACAATCAAACATTAATCTGGAATAGAATATTCTAAACGGGAAAGCTATTTGATGAAACATCTACTACGATATCTTCTACTACGTCATTTAAAATTCCACATGCTGACTACTTCAAAACTGGATTTCTCTATTTTAAATAATTCCACTAAATGGTACCAAACCCGATGAAATTTATTTAAATTCTTTTTCTCAAACCACATACAGTGATACTCGGACCAAACTCGAGTTTATATAATTGCGTCTACCTGCAATCTGTAATTAAAAGATTACAATCATTGAATCTATATAATGATTTTCACCTCAGAAGTCTGCTACACTTCGGAAAACCAAATGAAAATCCAGACTCTTCTGCTCTACGCCGTTCCATATAAACAGCTCGTGTTCATGGTCGGGTTCTCAGCATTGAAGCGGCTTAGATAACGTTCCACAATTTACGACGACACTCAAACCAAGGCGCATAGGCGTTATGGTTAATAAAAAGTGGATACAAAAAATAAAAATTAATATAAAACGGACGTACAATATTGGTATACTCTGCATACTCTAATTTTATATAAAGTAAGTGTTTAGTGACCAAGACATTTTAGTAAATTGTTAGTTCTATTAAAATCATAAACTTAAAACCGCAAAAGCTACGTTTCATTTTGTTAAACACGAATTCGAACGGTACTTAGATCCATAAATTATTTTATACCACAAAGAGGGTAAATAAAATATTTATTTAAGAAATTTTCGTAGCGGAACCATCTTGTTTTAAATAAAGTAAATATCAGAGAATTCACTAATTTGCATCTCAAATATAGGAGAGTTTTTACAAATTTTAGTTTAATGAATTAAATTTATGGTTACATGGTTCCAATACATAGTTGTAATACAATGTAAAACCTAACGGTTAGTGAGGTAAATTTACGTTTATCAAATTGTAGATACAATTTAATCATTTCAATTCAATACAATGTATTAAATTCTTTGTAGTAGTTAACTTTTGTATGCAGCTACACTATTACTTTAAGTTTAAAGTACGTGTTTTCTTTAAGGAATATTTACGTGAATTCTGCTTGAGAATTGTACGGGTGGCTGTCAATGGTAGTCTAATAGTCGTGGGCCAATGAAAAGTGACTGTTTGCGCAATTCGGAATGTGACATTGTTCTCGGGAGCATCTCGGCTGTAAAGCACACACTTAATACCGGTACTTTAAAATTTAAGGTGTGCAGACGAGGGCCCTTTTTCTTATTTCTTATTTCATTATTCTATCTTCTGTAGGAAAACATTTCCCTAAAGGTTGCGGTGAAGATGCTTGGTTAAAACTATTAGTATACGTTCCTTTAAATTTCATAAATCTTGAGGTATTAACAGATTACATTTAACTTTAAATGTACATTATATTTAAGTGTACCACTATTTTAATATAAACTACTGAAAATACAACTGCTTATTTTATTTTTCAATATACTTCATGGTAACAACTAGAGAAATAATATAATCAAGATTACGGTAGACATTTTACACAACCCTTGCAAGTTTATTCTTAGCTCTTTTAAAATCTTTATAAAACACCTTGTAGTATCGTAAGCTTTTGGACGAAAAATAAAAACCGAAAAGCAGCTATATAAAGAGTTTTTGACCTGCTGCAAGTTGCAATGAATAGTGAAGGAAAGTATCTTGACTTGGCTTTTAAGCTGCAGTAGACGATTTATACGAGTAAATTAAGCATAATGTAACCATCCACAAGCATGTCACGAACAGTGACCGTCATGGCACTGCATTGAATTTACCTAAAGCAGTTTCATTAAATCCTGTTTAAAGCTTTATCAAGCTGCTTGCTATCTTCTACACAGATAAATAGAGACCTAATCTGATGCTTGTTTAACCACTGAATTCAACGTTTACGGGTTTTTGTTACTTTAGTTTAAATTAACATAGTAAGCACTACATTTTACATTGCACCTAGGTGACGGTATTAATGGTCAACAACTGACTGTTTATTAAATAATGTGTACTTTTCCAAACTAGTATAAAATTTGTAGTTGTTTAGTGACAGTGATAAAATCACATTTCGAACCAATAGTTTTCCAAGTATTCAAAAATGCAGCCTGTGTCAGCACGATCGTTAGACTCTGAAATATAGAAACGTTTTATTGAAGATACCTCTATTCAAACCAGTCATTATTTTTTTAGATGCTGCTAAATATTAAAGTAAAAGGTTAGTCAAACTTTTTTAATGACAGCACAGGACAATAAATGATTTTTGTCATTGAAATTAGAATGTCGTTTTCTACTACAGTTTCTTAGGATCCATATTTCGGTATTAAAAAAATTTTAGCTTAGAAAAAGCTTTTCCAGAGGGGTAAGAGAAATTAACAAAGGTAGAATCTAATTCAAATATATAAAGAATAACGTAGGTAGGTCTTGGTATATAAATTGCTCTATTTTTTTAGATAAAAATATAACTCTATGGACACTGATGCAAAAGTATTTATTCCTCAAATCAATTACGTTTAGCACCTACAATTTGTTGTTAACAATCAGATAATATTTTAATTCCTTCATAGAAGAAATTAAATTTTATGACCCAAAAATTCCCCAAATACCTACATTATAGAGCGTCGATTAATAAACCGACGATTATACAAATGTTTCCAGAGGCGTCAAAAAATGTTAATTGTTAGATTATAAATCCGGGAAATATGGTGGATGATTAAGAACTACCGGTTCCGTGGCTTAGTTGGTTGCGCGTGACCATTAAGCCAAAGATCCCAACTCGTGCCGCTTTAAAAACCTTAGATGAATACTTTAAAAAAAATACGCCTTCGTTAGAATGGGAAACAAAATGTAGGTGCCATGTGTGTGTTGCCACGTACGTTAAACATACCTAACTTTCTGGGAAAAGTATCGGTGCCGCAAAATTCAAAATTTCCAGGTGAAAAAGAACTCGTTTCCTGGCCAATGCGGTACTTTCGGGTGGAGCATTCACACGGTTAAATGTGATACGCATGGTCCAGCGTTCTCTTGCAGGAGTGTCGGTCTATGTGGGTTAACTAGAGACGGTTCTTAACTTAAAGTTTTCCATTTATTATATGTAATTCCGTACAATATGACTGTCCTGTGATAGTATGAGCGGGTTGCAAGAGATAATAACCAACTAGGTTTTTGCAAGTCCACGATACTGTCACTAAAACCTCTTTGGATGCGGTCCTACTTTCGCCTGGCGCTTAAGAGCTCTGGAATACTCTATCTATTGTTCAAAACGTTTACGGTTATTGTAGATCACCCGTTTTTTCATCTCAGGTTATAGTGTATTAGAGAAATGTCACAGTTTCTTCCGATCAAAGGATGAAGATGATACCCGTCAACGCCGCAATTTATTTTGCAGACGATAGCTCGTGTGCGACCCGCCTATTGAGTCTTTCCTATACCTAACTGATATGCAGAATATCTCGGCGAATACGACTAAGTTTGTTCTGAAGTTATTCATTGTTTAAGGTTATAATTGGAGGCCCATAGTTCATTTTGCTTGACAAAGTTTCCGCTGTAAATATCTGCGAAAAAACAGCGCACAGTACGTCCGTTACAAGTGTCTTCATAAAAATACCTGGGTAATTCTATGAGCCGGTGCTGTGGCAGTTAAAACCTTTTTAAATTAAAGAAGGATGAATATCTCAATATTTTGCTTTGACAACATTTTTGGGACTTGTTTATAGTTGTTGAAAAATGATTACGGTGTAATTTGGAAAATAATGAAAACGGGATTAGAAGTGGTATTTAGTCAGAATTTAAAGTATTATTTGAAGTAATATTTGAAACTAAATGGTACTTAAAGTACTATTTAAAGCTCCAAAACAGTCTCAATTACCTAAATTAGTTTAACTGCTACCATTTCTATACCAATTTTAATACATGCACTTAGTTATTTATAAATTACTTATCTGGTTCACAGAAATAACAGGATTGATCCTTTTAAAGTAGTGCAATATATAGCCTTTAATTCGGATTACAAAAAAACTACCTTTAAAAAATCCACTATATTACTCAAATATGAAACTGTTTACTAATCACGTAATGTAGGCCAATAACAAAAGTTTCTATTTATAACAAAGTATTTCATTTGCAAGGTGCTTTCATTAATGCAAAATCGACTTGCTTTACGATACCTAAATTCTGATAGTATTAATTTCTATTCTTGAAGTATTTTTATTTTATTAATGTACTTAAGCAAGTTAAAACAGTAAATTTAAATCACCATGTATATGGCAAGTGTTGGGTTTTAGTTGTTGAAAACAAATTTTGTCTGCATATCCAAATGTTTAAATTAACATTCGTTAGTTCTTTAGAGTAATAAAAGCATTAAAAATTTATCTTCGATTTGTTTATTGAAATAGAAAACGTTGTTTAGCTAAAATACACACACACACACACCCAAATATATATATATATATATATATATATATATATATATATATATAGTTGGAAAAGGTATGGGTGTTAAAAAATTTTTTTGGGATTGAGTTTCGTTCGGCACAAATATGTGTTTTTATATGCTAATGAAAATCATGTGTTTATAATCGACGTTTCGGACTGTATTTAAACCATAGTCATGATTGTAAAATTACAATACAATTAACAGTTATGCACATAACAAGAGACTTACACAAACTTGATTTTTTAAGATATTAAATTAACAAACATGCAGTAAGTATTACATTTTAAAATCGCATAATTATGCAATTAACTAGAAAGTTTTAATCAAAACTTGAGGTTTCGCTAGTTTTCCAACCAAAAGAATTGTTAAACAAGTTGATTTACAATAATTTTCTAAGTCTGAACACTCCTAAAGCTGACTTGACATATAAAAAACTTCCTTATATACAAACGTTATCTCTGTTGTTGGCAAGATTGCTTGAACAACCTAAAGTGGCTATCGTCTATGAATATAACAGTTTCATCTAAACAGTATTCACAAAGTTAAAGAATTGTACTTCAAAATTATTAACTGGTAACATTGTCTATAAAATCGCATGTAGCTGCAATAATAGTTACATTGGGCAGACGAGTTAATGGTTAAAAAGTCGCTTAACCCAACACAGGAGTGACTGTCAAAAAATCCTGCTAAATGTGCATTATCTTCACATGTTTTTTCAACTAAACATACATCATTATATGTGCATTGAGTAGTTGTAACAAAGATAGTACTGCCGCTCTCGGAAGGTTAGTACTATTTTTGATTAGGTGGAAGTAAATTGTCCTGAGAACAGTACAATTTCACTGTGGCTACGAGTAGTTGAAAAGGCTTGCGTAATCAGCTGAAATTATAAAACTGTTTTTATGAATAAGTTTTCGTTACAACACCTTTGCATAACAAGCACTGGAAAAAGTATATCAGACACCGTTTCAATGAATTTCAACACCCATGTGGTTTATCTTTCTTGAATCTCTTTGGATATGTCAGATGTATTTTGTTCTATAACAGCAATGAACAATGAGTTCTATTAAAAGTTATAAACACTCTTTGTTTTTATCACGTGAATAGTCCTCAAGAGATTTTATATTCACAAGTTGGGGCACGTGATAAAAGCGGTAAAAATATCGCGTAAGTCGAATCAACGACGATTTGCTACGCCTTTTGCATAATTTGGTTAGCGAAAACTCCGGTTAGCCTTATTATACCGAAGTACGATGACTTCCTTGCTCTACAGTTCTTGACAGTATTTGAAACTTTTAGAGGAGATACGCGTTTGCATGGAAATATGCGGACACGACTCGGTCTTATTTTTAATTTAAGTTTCTACAAAATTTTCTTTTTATAGTAGATATAACAAAACGTTTGTTAAAGTTGAATTTAAAATTAAAAGGACGCCGCAAAGTCATAGTAAATATTCATTATAAGGTTTGAACGTTTAAGTGCAGAAGGTTAGTCTGAAACACAGCAAAAATAAAATAACAATTTTCTATCTTGTACAATACAAAGAGAAAAAAAGAGAAAAAAAGTTCATAACAAAAATTAAATATTTTAAAGCTTAACTTCAAGACCAACTCGAAAATTTTAGCTAGTAGATAAGAGCTAACGCCAGAATTGAAAATTTGATAAAAAGTAAACAATACCAAAAACTAGTACAGAAAATATAATTCTTTATATTGATCTTTTTCAGATAAACCATGTAGGAACTGAATCCCACAAATTACTCGCTTTAGTTCTCATGCGAACTTCCCAACCACCAATCTTTAACAGTTTGGCCCGGCTTGGGTTTGACATGCCCTGTTACAGGTAAAAATGAGGCTACGTTATGAATTTCGATTTGCGCATGAAAGGGAATCCCGGTTAACTGCGGTGGTGCGGATGTGAGTTTTTATGAAAAAATTATAAAATTAATATAAATGTAAAATGCAAATTTGACTGAAATACAAAACTACTTGAAAGTACTCACTTATCGTAAAAAGCTTTACTACTGTCTAAAAATAAGGGCGCGAATACATAAAATTTTAGGCATTCCTTCAATATTTTGGTTATCTGGAAAGCGGTTATTTCGGATAGGACTCTTTGCTGTCGGTTTCCCTAAATCTCGTCTCATGTTTTACTTCTCCCGAGTATACCTCAAAAACATCACTATCACGTTTGAGCAATTTAAAGCAATTTTTTGAAATTAAAGCCTCTACCAAAATATGACTTTATCATTGAAGTGACTGGATATTCTTTAACAATGTTCATTTTTATCTATACATTATAACTAACTGCAAACAAAATTTCATCTACATTTAGACATTATTAACAGTATTACTAAGAATACTGCAAAAAGAACAACATTAACCCAAAGTAATACTACCATTTAGTTGTTCTAATTTTTCACCGAATGATCTAAACGACATTTTAAATGCCATGTATTTGAAAACGACCTTAACAACAGTACAGAGAAAGAACGACGTAATATCAATTTTTTCACGCAACCATTCTATTGGGCATTTAAAGCACTGAGTTTACATCTTTTAACTAACGATTATTCTGCACTAGAACTTACATGTACATATTTTTTACTTTTTCAAAATAATCAAACCTCTTTCGCTAATAATATTGTGCTTAAATTAAAACACCACCATTTCCGTAACAATTTCTATTCCAACACGGTACTTATGTAAGGGAATGTTATTTCACCACTACATAGATACAAGCCATTTTCATTTTAAATCGACAGAAAGCTCATAACGTGCTAACAGTTCTGAGGCTCCAAACGATTCTTGCCACTAATGATACAGATTCTTCAGGGGCTCCAGTGATATCTAGAATATACTCCCTCAGCACGGTCGGAAAACCTAAAATTCTAACTTCTATTGACAAGTGAAACTCGTTGATCATTCTTTCTTCGTTTATGACCCCGAAAAACACAAATATAAATCTAAAATTTTCAAATTTGATCGTTCTGTCCCCTACGTATATAGTAAAACTAAAAATAATTATACATTGGCCCCGGAGGGCCTCTGTCCCTTACCACCAAGGACGCATCCGCTGTAACTCAAACATCAGTTTGTTCTTTGCCTTGTCGGTCACTTCGTCGAAGGGCTAGTGTCGTAAGTACGTGTCCGTTATCAACGACACAAAATTTAGTTCTTTTCAGATCGTCCCTATATACTAATTTTATTTTACCTAGGTTCTGCTAATCTCTCACCCTTTGAAAAATTTTAAATTCCGAGGTCACACATTATACGTCTAAAGCTTGTTACGAACGAACAAGTAAGAAAAAAACGAAATCAGTAACGGAATGCTCGCCCACATTAAGAGGTAGCAAAGAAAGGAGAGAAAACGAGCAAAAAAATGAATGCCGTGCTAAACAGTCAAAGATGGCGGTAGGGGAAGGTCTAGAAAACGGAACTGCAGTAAACACCAACTAATTCACCTTTTCCTTGAAACATCTGTACCTGCAAGAATAATTAAACACAAAACGCACATAAAATATAGTTCCAATAAATAATTTCTAGGAATTTCGATAACAAAACAAAATTAAATTTTAAGGACAAACATCTGAATCCTCCACTCCGTAAATGTTAATAATATCTAATAGCAATTAAATCAAAGGGTGCTATGGAAACATGGGAACTATGTAAGTATACACCCTTTAAATTTTGCCGCATAATTTAGGATAACAAACTAAGTAAATTTAACCACAGCAATTAATACTAATCATATATACGCAGCGGTAGAAACCTACATAACCTAAGTACTTACTTACTATATTGATTTAGATCGAACTCATCAGACTAAAGTTAATGAAACACAAGTACACAAATAGCACACGTAAATACAATAGTACATTTAAATATAGGACCTCTAATTATTAGATAAATTTTAGTCTAAGGTGTTTCTCTTAACATTGTTAGAATGTAGGCACACTACATACCATTAAAGAGTAAAGCAGACAGCTGTTGGTCATCATCATATAGTACTCCGTCCCGCAAAATTTTAAGGATGTGAGTAGCTACAATGGATACCCATCTTATCCTAACTTGATCTACAAATAATATGGTAGTCGGACCAAATACACTGTATCAAAAACGTAAATTTCTATGGTATATCGAAGCAAATCTTAATTTAAGGATCAAAGAATATTGAAAACAAATCCGGGTTGAAAATATTAACAGTTCTATTAAAGTAATATCACCCTTCAATCACCTACCAGTCACGTAGAAACAGAAGCATGTTTTTCATCATATCTAGTAAATTCCTTTAACCAATGTAGTTATAAAGTTGCATTCCAAAGAAGTAATCGCGGAATTCTCATATATAATAGATATAAATTCAAGCAGGTTTATATCCTTCCAAAGACACAGCTGCTTTACCTAATTACCATTAAAGTAGCAATATTCGGTATATTCATAATTAGTAAACATTACATGTTTAGATAAGGGACCAGCAAGAATATAGATAAGGAAACTCGTGAATTTAATATAGGACATGCTTAGTTGACTGCCCAACTAAACGTACTTCAGATCATAGAAGTATAGCAACCGTAAACTTAAATGAGTAGAAACTGAAACGGTATCTAAAGTAAGGAGGTAGTACATTTTCAAATATCGAACTTAACAAGTTTTCTCAAGATTAAGTTCATTATCTTTAGTTTGTGTGAACGGTTATTAATTTTATGACATTTTATGACTTTATGTTTGTTGCTGTTGTCAATTGATACAAATATTGTTGCGGACAAAATGCTTCTAATTTTGGACGGTAGTTTTTCTAATTGAATACTAGTGTAAAGTCTTTATTGTCATGTTTGCTGTTTATATAATAATGTGCTAGGTGCTTTTTTTAGTTTATTTGCCTGTCCTAGTATAAACTTCTATTAAAATAACTCCTTTATTAACTGTAAATTAACCAAGTTTCTATAAAACTTCAACGGTGCCTTTTTTTACTACAGCTACTGAACTACCTGAAATTAATAAATATTTTTCTATTGATGAATGTATGTTTAATTAACACGCGAGCGTTGCAGCCTCATTTAAGTTGTTTAATGAATTAAGAAAAATACCATTGGATTTCTTTTTGAAAGCCTTCATTTATAGGAATAAAAATTACATAACATGTCTCCTATTAACCCTTACATTTATAATTGAACTAAATATATGTTAGTCAGTTTCGTAAACCAGAGAATAATATTGAGTTAAACAATTATTGTGTCTACATGCTAAAGCGACATAGTCTATTCAAAACTATAATATATATTAACATTTAATTGTTTAGCTAACGCTAGTTATGTATCCCCCAATCTATATATGTATCATCATCATTAGGTCTTCATCGGAGAACTGGTTAGATGCGTACCATCATTGTTTCCTATTCTGAACTAACCTACAGATTTCCCTGAAATTTGCACAGTCCGCATGTATCACTATCTGATCTAGGTCTACATCTACCTCTTTTTTCCTATCTCTGCTTGTAATATATTCCATACTATTCCACAAAAATGCCTTAGAGCGTATTCCGCCCTTCTATTTCTCTTTTTCCCCAGATATCCTTGTTCCCCTACTATTTCTATAACCTATTTGTTATTATCTTTGTCTGTCCATGCTATCGTCCTCATACATCTGAAGCACAGCATTTCAAAAGGCTGCTACCGTTTTTCTGTCGGCGTTTCAGACTGCCCGTATTTCATAGGCATACTGTGCTGTGCTCTACACATATGCTTTCAACAATTTTCTTCTTGTTCTATGTTTGTTGTTTTCTTCACAGGCGCTGTTTTTTCTTGTTAGATGTAGTTCGGTCACCTTCTACTGTTTTACAGTTATATACCCTATTTTTCCGACCTTCAATGGTTGTAAAGGGAGGTAAGCAGCCTGTGGCTGCCAAGTTCCCCCAACACTTACCTATTTACCGATTTAATATATTTTCCAATATATCTTTTCGGACAATCAAGATTAGTTGCTGATATTTCGCAACCAACAACTAGTTGTTTATACTAATCATCAGATTTATCTGCGCTTATTTTTTCGTCAATAGGTTTTCCGTCTCAAAACTGGTAGGACGTACCTGCACTTATTTATATTCTGAGCTAGTCTACATAGTTCCCTGAAATTCTCCCACAGCATGTGTATTCAGCTCGTTCCCCTTCTATTGTTTTCTAATTTTATGACCTATTTCACCGAGATTCAGTGAAGGGGGTTAAGCATCCTGTGGCTATCAAGATCCCCCAACACTTAGACATGTGCCGAAATAATGGTTTTCCAGTAAATCCTTTCACACACTTAACGTTATTCGAGAATATTGCCCAACCACTTCTTGTAGTTACTTATAGTAATCATCATGTTTAAGCACAGTTATTTTTTTGTCATTAGTTTATCCATCTTGGGATTGGTTGGATGCGTACCTCCATTAATTTCTATTCTGGGCTAGCTTACACATTTCCCTGAAACCCCTACAGCCTACATCTTTTACTATCTGTGTGCAGTAGTCTAGCCTAGGTCTGCCTCTTCTTCCCTTTTTTCCTATCTCTGCTTCTAATATATTCCGCACTATTCCCTCATGCCGTAGTATGTGGCCTATCATCCTATCTCTACTATTTTTTACCGTTTACCACATATTTCTTTCTTCCCATACCAGTTTTTAGTAACTCTTCGTTCTTAACTTTGTCTGTCCATGATATCTGCATCGTACGTCTGTAGCATCACATTTCAAAGGCTTCTACCTTTTTCTTGACCGCTTTTCCTACTATCCAGGCTTCACAGCCGTACAGTGCTGTGCTCCACACATATGTTTTAAGCAATCTTTTCCTTGTTTCTATGTGTGTGGTCTTTGAGCACAGTAGTTCCTAGGTAGCAGAAATCCTTAACCTTTTGTAAGTTCGTGTTACATACTTGTATTCTTGTTTTTGATTTATTTTCCCCATCTTTGCATACTAGAACTTTAGTTTTAGTTTTGTTAATTTTCATACCGTATCTTTCTGTTAGAACCGTTTCCATTTCATTAAGAGCAGCTTCTAACTCTTCCTTGCTAGACGCTGTAACGGACAGTTTACATTTTCAACAGTGCGTGCACCCCAAAAGCAATTTAAATTCTTCCGCCATATGCATTCGGGTACCATCGGAGTGCCGTGTAAAGAGTGAAGGCGCGAAGTGGACGGTATGACTTCGACGTGCAACGAAAGGTGACGTTCTACTTGGTATCCCCGCGATTCGTGTTGTGACCGCGATTTAATATTTATATAATTAATTTTTGTAATAATCGATGATACGAGATGTACTCGTGTGTTGTATCAGTTTTATAAAGATTGTGTATATTATTGTCTTTACAATTACTCTTCGTAGTGTTAATAAAATAATATTGAAACCACATGTCGTTGTTTACCTAGGCGAGTAAGCTCTGTTAAATACTGCAGTTAGGAGTCCTGCATAAAATACCTTCTGATGCAACCTTCAATAAAAGCACAAAAGCCTAAAGTGGGGACCCCGACTTAGAACGGAAAGCTAAAATTTGCAGAGTAAACAATAAATACGGTACAACATCGGCATAAGAATAAGAAATTTGTTTTATACAAATCAAATAACAACTCCACCACCTAAACACCAAAATATACACAAGGTCACATATAATACAGATGCCGCAGCAAACCCTTACATTCTAAGGAAATTCCAGGTATCAACAAGCCGACCTAGGTCATTAAACGCGCAGCTGCTCACCGATAAATAGATACCGCCGTAACATTATAGCGATATCGCAGTGCTACAAGCTAATTGGATATTACAGTTGTAATTTTAGTGTTTGTGAATACGGAAATAATGTCTATTTCAAATCCAACAAGTGATACAAGTTTCGAAATGAACAAAATTACGGTAAAACCACCACCTTTCTGGAAAAGTGATCCGCGAATATGGTTTTTACAACTTGAAGCACAATTTGCCAACTCTAATATTACACAGGATTTAACAAAATACAACATAGTGGTAGGAGCCATAGAAACAGAAATTCTATCCCAGGTTGCAGACATCGTAATAAACCCACCAAATTCAGGCAAGTACGATTTACTTAAAAAACGTTTAATTGATAATTTTGCTGAAAGTGAAGAGAAACGCTTACGTAAGTTGTTAACTGAAATTGAAATCGGTGATCGCAAACCATCACAATTGTTACAACAATTAAAAAATCTAAGTTCGGGTAAAATCTCCGATGATTTTTTAAAATCCCTATGGATGCAACGTTTACCAACGCAAATCCAAACAATTTTAACCGCTAGTTCTGACGATCTAGACAAACTTGCAATAATGGCAGATAAATTAGCAGATATTGTTTCACCAGAAATTTCTACAAATAATCAATCTTCTTCGAACGACACAATACAACGCCTACAAAATCCATATCAGACCTAACTATCAAAGTAGAAGAATTAGCTAATCGTGACAAAGCAAATTCGCGCAACAGACCACGCAGTCGCAGCCGATCAATATCAAAATACGACAAAACTGCTAATCTATGCTGGTATCATTTTAAATTTGCTGAAAAGCTAAAAATGTACTCAGCCATGCAAATACACGCCTTTAAACTAACAAAGCAGCCTCAACGCGCGGCTACTGAGGTTGACATAATATCAAGCCGCCTATTCGTTACTGATAAAAAAACAAATATACAATTTTTGATAGACACAGGCGCAGACGTCTCAATTTTTCCGGCGTCAACACAAGAAATCCGCCGCGGTGCTAACAAATTTCAATTATATGCAGCTAACGACACGTTAATCAAAACTTATGGAGAAAGAATGTTGTCATTGGACATAGGTCTACGACGCGTTTACTCTTGGCCATTTATTTTAACCGCAGTTTCAAAACCCATTATTGGTGCAGATTTTTTAAAACACCATAACCTAATAGTTGATCTAAAAAATCGCAAATTAGTAGATGGTTTAACCTTATTACAGTCACATATACGTTCTAGCAATGCAAAATCCGACAAAATCACTACAATCGCTAATACTAATAACGAATATGTACGAATATTAGGTCAGTATCCTGAAATTACTAGACCACCAATTGGTACAAAACCAATTAAACACAAAACTACACATTTTATAGAGACAAAAGACCCTCCCAAATTTTCCAAAGCTCGTCGACTCGACGCACAGAAATTAGATATTGCAAAACGCGAATTCCAAAATATGATGGATCTCGGAATGTGCAGACCATCTAAATCAAGTTGGGCAAGTCCTCTGCACCTCGTTCCAAAAAAAGATGGAGGTTGGAGACCATGTGGCGACTATAGATCTCTAAATTCGGTCACTAAACCCGATAGGTATCCAATAAAACACATCCATGATGTTAGTCACATATTACAAGGCAAGAAAATTTCTTCTAAATTAGACCTAATTAGAGCCTATAATCAAATTCCCGTAGAACCAAAAGACATTGAAAAAACCGCGATTATCACACCGTTTGGATTATTTGAATTCCCGGTCATGATGTTCGGCCTACGCAATGCAGCACAAACATTTCAAAGGTTTATAGACGAAGTATTTCGCGACCTACCTTACGTTTATGCATATATAGACGACGTGCTCATCGCATCCACTTCTACAGAGGAACACAAACAACATTTACATCAAGTATTTGAAAAACTTCAAGAATACGGTATAACGCTTAACCCATCAAAATGTGAATTTGGTGTAAGCAAAATATCATTCCTTGGATACGAAATTTCAGAAGAAGGCACTAAACCATTGCCAGATCGTGTGCAAACAATAACTGACATGCCTCTTCCAACAACCAAAAAACAATTGCGCAGATTTCTAGGGATGCTGAACTTTTACAGACGATTTTTGCCAAACGCTGCACATTCACAATATTTACTTACTGAATTATTAAAAGGTCCCAATAAAAAAAATGACAAAACTGAAATTAAGTGGTCAACAGAATCCACAGAAGCCTTTAATAATTGCAAAAACCTACTAGGCAAGGCAGTTTTATTAGTTCATCCTGACAGTAGCGATAAAACTAAATTAATTTTAACAGTAGACGCCTCCGATGCAGCTGTCGGTTCCGTAATAGAACAAGTGAAAGACAACATTGCGCAACCCTTAGCATTTTTTCACAAAAATTAAATGAAGCTCAGCTCAAATACAGTACATACGACAGAGAACTATTAGCAATGTATTTAGCTGTAAAACATTTTGCGCACGTTCTCGAAGGACGTTCTTTCACAATTCTAACAGATCACAAACCACTCACGTTTGCATTTACTCAACGCAACGACAAAGTCATGCACAGACAACTACGCTACCTAGAATTTATATCACAATTTACCACAGATATTAAACACATATCTGGTAAAGATAACATAGTAGCAGATTTCCTGTCCCGCATTGAATCTATCAACCAATCTGAAATAATAGATTACACTGAATTTCAAAAAGAGCAATTATCCGATCAAGAATTGAAAATGTTAATACAAAATAGCGATTCAAGCTCACTAAAAATTCAGTTAGTACCTATCCCTGGTCAAAACAATATTCAAATTTATTGTGACAAACAAAACCGACTTTATGTACCACAAAGTTTTCGTCACAAAATTTTCAATAAAATTCACAGTCTCTCACATACTGGTTCTAGGCGAACACTAAAACTTTTAAAAGAACGTTTTATTTGGCCCGGAATCAATAAAGACTGCAAATTATGGTCTAAATCATGCGTATCTTGTCAAAAGTCTAAAATAACTAGACACACCAAATCTCAATTGCAAGAATTTCAATCAGCCGATCATAGATTTTCACATATTAACATGGACATCATTGGTTCACTACCACAAAACAAAGGCTATTCCTATTGTCTAACAATAATAGACCGTTTTTCATTTTGGCCAGAAGCCATCCCTATTGTAGACAGTACAGCTGAAACAGTAGCTCAAGCATTTTAGATAATTGGATATCCCGTTATGGTGTTCCAGAACGAATTACAACAGATCGTGGAAGACAATTCGAAAGTAATTTATTCCGCACTCTCAACAAAATGTTAGGAATTAAACATTTTCTAACAACCGCATACCATCCGCAATCAAATGGAAAGATTGAACGATGGCACCGAACACTCAAAGCTTCGATAAAAAGTCATGAATCTAACAAATGGATCGAGTTATTACCTCTCATTTTGTTAGGCCTCAGATCAGCAATCAATGAAAATATCAACTTTTCACCAGCCGAAATGTTGTTTGGCACTACACTAAAATTGCCAGGAGAATTTTTTCATCAATCAAAATCCGAAACTACACCATCAGACTTCATCGAAAATCTTAAACTTCTATTCGAAAAAACTCGACCAATACCAAAAAAAGTCTATACTACAAAGCATATATTTATACACCCTGAATTACAAACTTCAAGTCATATTTTTATACGAAATGACATGGTGCGAAAACCACTACAACAGCCCTACAGCGGACCATACAAAGTTTTAGACAGAAATCCCAAATGGTTCGTCGTAGAGAGAAACGGAAAACCAGACAAAATTTCTATAGACAGACTCAAACCTTGTTTTCTGCCACCAGATCCAGAGTCTCCCACAACTTTGTCACAACCCACTCAACCAACAACAAATAACGAAAATACCGCAAATAATCAACAACACAGAATTCCGCATCAACCAAGCAAAAATATGCCAGTCCCACTTAAAAAAACTCATTTTGGACGCACTATTTCGCTTCCGCTCAGATATCGATAACTATCACGTATCGTTATCACTAGCAGGGGGGTGATGTAACGGACAGTTAACATTTTCAACAGTGCGTGCACCCCAAAAGCAATTTAAATTCTTCCGCCATATGCATTCGGGTACCATCGGAGTGCCGTGTAAAGAGTGAAGGCGCGAAGTGGACGGTATGACTTCGGCGTGCAACGAAAGGTGACGTTCTACTTGGTATCCCCGCGATTCGTGTTGTGACCGCGATTTAATATTTATATAATTAATTTTTGTAATAATCGATGATACGAGATGTACTCGTGTGTTGTATCAGTTTTATAAAGATTGTGTATATTATTGTCTTTACAATCACTCTTCGTAGTGTTAATAAAATAATATTGAAACCACATGTCGTTGTTTACCTAGGCGAGTATGCTCTGTTAAATACTGCAGTTAGGAGTCCTGCATAAAATACCTTCTGATGCAACCTTCAATAAAAGCACAAAAGCTTAAAACGCTAATACCGCTATATTATCTGTAAATCTAAGCATATCAATTTTTTGTCCCTGCATAGTAATTCCAAATATCTTGCTGAATTTGACAGTATTCATTGTCGCTTTTATGTACAAGTTAAAAATCAATGGGGATAGGGCACATCCCTGTTTCACCCCTTTCCTAATGTTTACGTCTCTACATTCCTGCTCTAACTCTATTACTGCTGTTTGCTCTTTGTATAAGCTATGTACTATTCGTCTATCCTTATAACTCATTCCAATCTTTTTGAGTATTTCAAATATTTTTTTCCATTTTACATTGTCGAATGCTTTTCGAAGATCTACAAACCCTATATACACGCTTTTCCCTTTTTCTATCGTTTTCTCCATTATCACTCTCAGAGCTAAAATAGCCTCCCGTGTTCCCCTGTTTCGCCTAAACCCAAATTAGTCTTCTTCTAGTATTTCTTCCGCGGCAATTTTTTTATTCGTCTTTGCACAATTCTAGTTAATATTTTTGACACGTGCGCTGTCAAACTTATTGTTCGAAAATTTTCACATCTATCCGCGCCTTTTTTTTGGATATAGTTACTATGATGCTACGTTTGAAATCTTTGGGTATCTCGCCTGCCTCATACATATAGCTTACAAGTTGGAAGAGACGTTCTGTTACTGCTTGTCCTGCGACATTTAGAGTTTCTGCTTGCACGTTATCTGTACCTGGCGCTTGGGTATCCCAAGTCATCATTTTCAATGTCTGATTCCTGTTCTAATGCAGTAAGTTCCTCTCCCGCATATAAATTCCCTATATATTCTTGCCATCTACCCACTTTCTCTACGTTTTCTATAATGACGTTTCCTTATGCGTCCCTTATATTTTTGCTATGCGGTTTTATATCCCTAAAATTTATTCTAATTAATTTGTATGCTTCGTCTGTCTTTCCTATTTCCATCTTCGGTTGTACCTTTTTACACTTGTCTTCAATCCATTGTTCTTTAGCTTTTTTGCATTTTCGAATAATTTTCCATTTTATGGCTTTGTATCTCTGTTTTCCTGTTTCGTCTGATTTATTTTTGTATTTTCGTCTTTCTTCTATTAAATGCAGGATATCCATTGTTATCCATGGTTTTTTATTTTCTATTTGTGTATACCCCAGAATATCTCTGGCCGCCATGTCTAGGCTGGATTTAATGTTATTCCATTCTGTTTCTACTTCCTTAGTATCAGAAATTTTCCCGATATCTTTGAGCAATTCATTTGACTTTTTTTCGAATCTTTCTTTAATATCTTTATCTTTTAGTTTCTTTAAGTCCAAGTGCCTTTTTCCGTTTCTTTTTTTCACATTCTTAAATTTAAGTGCGGCCGTCATAATTACGATGTTGTGGTCAGTATGTAACGTGCATTTTTAATAGTTTTAACATTTTACGCTTTTATACTCAATTCGTAAGTACTTTCTGCAATTACTAGTTCTATATTTTATATTTATTAACTCGTGTGTAGTAATTTAAAGATAGATAAATTGAAAATTATAAACCGCTTGTAATTGATTATAAATTGCATCGTTCTTGTCTTGCCGTTCGTATAAATTTTGTTGCTTATGTGAATATACAAGTCTAGATAAGAGACGATAAGAAGTTGGAATAGAACGAGTTGAATAAACAGATGAGGAGTCGTAGTTCGTTCTTGGTTGCTATATATTAATTACGTGGAAAAGACTGCTTCTTTTTGCTTTGACAAGAGTGTAAATTAATGCGGGATCAATTTCGAATTGTTCCTGAACAAGCGCGGCACGATTTTAGTTGTCTTTCTTGTGAAATAAAAGTCGTATATTAACTGTAGCAGTGTGTAGTTCCAATTCCTTTTTGAATTAAGTATGCTATATATGTAACGTGATTGGTTGACCACAAGTGTTGTGGTAAGGTCATTGACGGACGGTTTTTAGTGATACGCGTTGCTTTACTAACTGTGTTTTTTTAGTTGATTTGTCCTTTTTTTATTTGAACTGTGTGTGCGATCTAGTTTTCGTGGTCCTTTTGTTATCAGAGTAGAGCATACTTTGGATTATTCAAGTACAGTTTTAAGCTTGAGTGCTTCAAAAACAAATGATGATACAGTTGTAGCAGGTGTAGTAGGAAAAAGGTTGCTTCTTATAAACAGGTATCTCATTCACTTGTAAAGACAGTTGATACTGTAGTTTCTGAATTTTCTAACCCCAACGAATCTAAAATAGATCGTTGTTTGCGCAAATTTTTGTTATTCAAAAGCATTAGATTTTTCTTTGTTACCATAGGTAGCAAATAAAACACCTCGCGTTACTGCTAGTTTAATGCATTACATCGTGCCTTGAAAGCGTGATTCTAAATTGTTATTACCATTTTTTTTTCCGATTTGTGTTACAAAAGATTTCGAAATTATTGTCTCAGGAAATAGAATTAACAAGAATTTGTCAATGCTACATAGTTCTATCAGCATGATAATGTCTGCTGCTAACGCCAGTGAAATACATAGGTGTGATTAGTGTAAAGTGTAAGAAATTCCATCAACACCCTCACAATCAAGGGTGAAGTGCTTCTTTAGTGTAGGACATCGTGAATCTCACACTTCCGTTGCAAGGAAGCGTTGCTGAAGGACTTTTGTAAGTTGAACTATTTCCTACTTATTCTTACTTTAAATATCTATCCGTTGCTTTGCCATATCTTTGTCGTTCTGATACCTTTTAACATAGACTTGCATGCTATTTAAAAAAAAAGAAAAGAAGAATCAACAATACTGGATGACTCATATCAATTGTGCTTACCTATTTATTTTTTTTATTAAAAGTTTGTCTGGTTTATGTTTAATTGGTGTGTGAGGAAACGTTTCTGCTACTCCCCAATATTACCTCACTTTGTACTAAAATTTTTTTGTATTGCTTTTACCGTTGTTATATTATGTAGATTATTCAAACAGTTTTTTTTTCTTACATTGTACCAAGTACTGAACAATCTATGCTCGATCAGCATGCTATGCTTTTTCTTTATTTCAGGTTTGCAGGACTATTTTTTTTTATTGCAGGTATTGTTACTAATTCCTTACAGCCGCGCACATTCTATGTTGGTCTGCTTTCTACAACCCCCCCTAATCTCCGATTGAACCCGGTCACTTCTTTGATTTTCTTTTTGTTACGCACGGCTACGAGCCAACGTAGCATAACTTTGGCGCCCGAACAGGGACTGTCACGAATTACGTAACGTAACAAGTATCTATATCTGCTTCTGGGTAGCTTCTACAGTCTTTTACTTGATTGCTAAACCGTTGTCGAACAAGAATGTAATCTATTTGATATCTTCCTATATCTCTAGGCATTTTCCACGTATATCGTGTTCTAGCATGATGTGGAAATAATGTGTTTGTGATGATTAAATTGTTCTTGTCGCAAAATTCTACCAGCCTATTTCCCCTGTCGTTTATCGTGCCTAAACCAAATAAACCTACTACCGCTCCTTCTCTACCCTCACCTACCACGGCATTAAAATTCCCCGTAATTATTAAATTTTTATGTCCTTTTACGTATCTTATAATGTCTTTGATATCTTTGTAGATGGCTTCTACCTCTTCGTCACTGTAATTAGAGGTGGGCTTGTATACTTGTATTATTACTGTGTTTACCGGTTTAGATTCTAATCTAACCATGAGTACTCTTTCGTTTTTTTGTAAGTAATTTTCTACACAGTATCCTATCTTTTTTCGCATAATTATCCCCACACCCAAATTTCCTTCCTCTGCTCCTGTATGAATTACCCTGAAGTCTCCACTCCAAAAATCCCCCGCCTCTGGCCACCGAACTTCGCTGATCCTTAGTATGTCTACTGATAACCTATTCATTTCGATTTTTAGATTCTCTAGCTTACCTACTTGCTTCATACTTCTAACATTCCACGCTCCGATGCGCAGAATGTTCCCGACTCTTATTTTTAACTTTTCGATCGCATCCTCCGAAGTAGTCCCCTCCCAGATCCGAATGGGGGACTATTTTAACTCCGGAATCTTTTACCCCAGAGAATGCCATCATGTTTGTTACAATTTAAGTACGCTGTGTACTTGGGAGATAATGTGGTGATTTTCCGTTGCCTTCCACATCGCGGTAGTGTGTCTTAGACTGCCATACCGACCCCTATGGTCTCTGCCAATCTAAGTACCGAAAGAGCCGCTGCCCTCTTTCGGGGACCTGTCTTAGTCTGGTTCCTCACTAACGACCATACTACTTTGGTTGGACCTGTAGTTTGGCTCTTTAGCTCATTAGAACACGCAAGCCATTTCACCTGTTCTAGTAATTTAAAACTTCGGCAAGGTGCAGGTCCATTCGAAATAGCTATATATGTATAATAAAATAGAATTTAAATGGAATTATAAGAAATTGTTAAAGAAACTTAAGTATATGCAACAATGTAAAATTCAAGGGTAAACCAGAGAGGTTATTAACAGTTCACAAGCAAGTTGTAAGAACGGATGCAATACATTGTATTCCAGACAGTAAGTGATACTGCAGGTGCAGGTCACAGACGGTTAAGAAACCGCAATTGCTTAGAAATTAAGATTGCTACATTGTATAATGAATAGAATTAAGAAATAAGCGGACATGAGCTCTGCAAGTTCCCACAGACATGTGAGGGGCAGGGACTACATAAATACCCAGAAAGCCCCAAGACCATCAGTCAGTCTTAAGTATTTCAACTTTAACATTGCCGTTTGCTTAGACTACTCGTCCTAATATTAGTTCAATTATTAATTATTATTCAACTTAGTTTAATTTTAATCAAGTTTGTCAAAATTCCGCATTAATATTTGTTTAATGAATAAATTTTGTTACGAAGCTGTTGGAAGAAGTTTTTAAAAAGACCGCTCCCAAATCCCGAAACGTAACTCGCTTAGTTTGTAGTTCTATTTGAAGTGGTACAAAATTTCAAAACCAGCGATTCTGTGGACGATTTTCATACTAGTTAAGTCAGACCTTATTATAGGAATCCCGTGATTTCTATTTAAGATTCATTCATTTCTAGAAAATGCAATGTAAGAAATCAGATAAAACGTGCTTTTGTTACTGTCACACAGATAATATGAATGTTTGGAATAAAATTAAAGCGGGACGCCATCATCTACACGTAATCGCGTTTAAAAAACAATTTTTCGCTTGAATTCCCGTCCTAGTTAAGATACGCAGGGATCATGGATTCGTTTTGGTTTGTACGATACTATAACTACAGTCATAAAAGCCAAATGTCTTATTTAAGTAGATAATTTTAAGGAACACGTCTCTGCAGCGTTTATAAAAAGCAAAAGCTATAAAAACAAAAAATAGCACCGTTTGGTCAAAAAATTACATTTGAGGGTCTTCCTTTTAGTATATCCCGACAACATATATCTCGCAAGCTTAGCCTTCACAGTATCTATATCGCACTCAAAAGGATAGTAGAGTGAGTTTATGTTTAATGGTATTTAAGTTACACAGTGAGTTATCCTCTAACTTTCTAAGAAGGAAGTCAAGTTTTTCTAAATATTAAAGAACTTTGGTGATCATACTAAGCAAACCATATCAATCGCACTTCTTACTAATGTAATTGTTACTTCATGCATCTACACAAAACTTCTGCAGACTATTAATGCAGCATTCCTCAAAGGGGCAAAATCTAAGAATTTTAGCTTATTTGTCTACGCAAAGCGATTTACATGAATGTGTAGTTATCTCGTTAAAACATAAACAGTCCGTTGCGACAAAATACCCCTAAGGATTCATTCTGACCAGCGCTAAACGCAGAAAGCTCGCTTGAACTTCATACATCCATGTTAAACTTTAACAAAATTAGCTTTGAACTTTCTAGCTGTTAAGTTTTATATGCTTGGACAATATCTTTGAAAATTTAAACAATGGATAGTGTGTTTTACTAATAAGAACATGATCTTAAAACTTGGTTGGGTTTAATTCTAATACGTTTGACAGTTGTAGCAATAGCAATGCATTATACACCTATAGATTCACCGCTTCAGCTGACCTGACAATGAGCTTTATTTTGATACATATTTATCTAGATGAACTGTAAAAAGTGTCTAGTAACAACTTTATTTGTTATTTAAAAATTAAGCACTTTATTTAATAAATGCGGTCGGAAAATCGTTTTTAATTTTTGTAGTACAAGTTTACAGTTGCATTTGAGAGAGAAAATCTGGCAAATGGCTTCCAGGTCTTGTAACGCGTTGCTTACTCCAGGAATAAATTATACGGTAAAAAAAATTAGTAAAATTGAATGGTCAGACTAAATATGGATGCACCATGCGTAGTATATTTTACGAATAATTAATATTTACTAAGCATGATATTTTAATTCTTTTGTTTTAATAAAATATTATTTCAATTATGGCCGTTAGTATAATTAAAACAGTAAAAATTATTTTTCTTAAAATAAACTGGTACCATTTAATACAATATTAAGATGCATAAGTCATTAAATAGGATAAAGGTCGTAATAGTAAAAACTGCTTAAATAACTGTTCCCATAAAACATTCAGCGTAATAAATACGTAATGCAAGCATGCTAAGTAGGTATAGATTGCGGGGCATTATGCAATAAAGAAAACCACAAAGTATACATTTGTAATGTTTTTGGTCGAGGCCTGGCCATGTTTCAACGTGCTATGCACTTTATAAAATGCACGTGCTTTCCTTATTAGAAAAAAACATTTTATTGCCACTTGGAATTAAGTTTGATTTTGAATGTAAGCACGTTTTTCATAACACAACTAGTGTGGATCTGAATCCATGTCATTGATTCATTTATTCTTTCCGCTGTTAACCCCTTCTCTTATTCTGTTAGTCACCTGTAGCGCTCGAGTAACGTTTGTTTCATTCGTTATCTGACTGTTTTCTGATGCAGAAGCTGTCAATCTTCAAATACCTACTAATTAACACGAGATCACCTATGAAGTTTTATTTCAGATGTAAGACAAAATCTCACATATTTGGACCCGTCCTGTAAATTAAGGATCGGTCTAATTTTGCTCCAATTTTGCTCTAATCTTGCTCCAAATATATCTACAATTTTACTCCAATTATACCTCCAAATACAATTACAAATTTAACTCTACTGCAACGTCATATATAACATTAGAACCTACATCTGCAGTTGTTTCTATATAAATTTCTATCAACAATCATGTCTTTGGTTTTATCTTTTACGTTAAATATCGTCGCTTTCTTGATAAATTTCTCTCAATGCTTTATATGAAAAACTGTAAAATGCAACAATTTTTACCTACATAATATAAAATATTTGAATACCGGAAATGTTTTCTTTTATGTGATCCAATTATCTGCAAATATTTGGCGGACAACATGTTTAGCTATTTAGAAAGTTAAAGACTTCGCCAGATGTTACTTTGTGGACGAGTCGTTTAACAACTGCCATGTGGAACTCAAAGAAAACTAAAGTCTAAGCAACAATCTAAAACAGTTACTTACTCCAGATTGAGTTTACGGTAATCTTTTATTTTAAATTGTGGTGCATATACATTATAACCTAACCTTTTATACCCATATGAATTATCTGTGTGAGTATTCACAACAGTGGTTTTGCTTTCTGCTTATCTTGCGCTTAAATAAAATGTGCTCTTAAATATTTTGTTTACTGCTTATATCCCAACTCTGTGAACATATCGAATTTTATGAAGCCCTTTGTGGTTAAAAGATGTACAAGCACATAGTTTAAAATTAATATGTTTATTTTATTTTGTTTACAAAAAGCTTTGTGTAAATGTTTATAAAAACATTATATTAAGACATTGTAACTTCCTGATTATTGATCGCTTTTGTAGAAATAATTGTTCATATGTTAAGAACCAATATTTCAATATACAAGTTTAGTATTTTCTCGCTTTAACTTACATTTGATTTCTAATTCTTTTATTGCAAGGTGAGAAAAGAGAAGAAAGTTTTTTTTTAATAAACTTTATTTTTCATTAGTCTGTTACATAAAAAATTAAAACAGACCTGACCCGTTCCCTGACTAACCCGTTGTTAAAAGTTAAAATAAAAATCTATTTTTGTTAAGGTGCTCGAAATCACTCTGGTTTATGTGTGTGTTGTGTGTGTGTGCGTGTGTGAGAGTGTATGTGCTAGTACGAAATTGTGTGTATGTGTTTGTCTGTATGTAGTGGTGTCATGGGCTTGCTTCCCCCTCCAGTACCCGACTATCGGCAGCTGGAATTGTGTGCGGGTGCAAAACTGCATGTGTGTGTTTGTCTGTATCTAGTAGTGTCATAGTATGGTGGTTTCTTATTCTGCTAAACAAAAATGGTTAAACCTAATGCCAGAAGTATTATTTATACTACAACCACTAGCGCGGCACAATCCTTAAAGTTCATTCTAACTGACTTATATACTGCGTCCGTCTCTCCTATATTTATCATAGTTTGTACCGCTTTGCACTTTTCATCAGTCTATAGTTTTTCACCTTTGTTGCACTCGCAAATATTTCCCATTGGATGGCTTTGTATCTCCGATTACCTGCTTCGCCTAGTCTGTTTTTTGTATTTTCAGCTTACTTCTATTAAATTCAGAATATCATTTGCAACGTATCGTATCTTATTTTTTTTTGTTTATACCCCAGAATCTCTGGCCGCCATGTATGAACTGGATATTATGACATTCCATTCTGTTTGTACTTATTTAAAAACAGGAATTTTCTCGTTGTATTTCAGCAATTTGTTTGACCTTTCTTCTAATCTTTCGTAGATTTCTTTAAGTTTTGTTTCTTCAAAGTCAAAGTGCATTTTGCATTCTATTTTTAAATTTTTAAATTTTAGTGCAGCTTTCAAAGTTACTGTTTTGGCCAGTGTCTATATCTGTTTCTGGGTAGCTCCTACAGTCTTCTACTTATTCCTAAACCGTTGTAGAACAACAATGTAATCTATTTTATATTCTATATGCCTCCTGACATATTCCACGTGTATGGTCTTCTAGCATTATGCGGAAGTAATGTATTTGCGTTGGTTAAGTTGTTTTTTAACGCAGAATTTTACAAGACTATTTTTCGTCGTTTTTCGTACATAAACCAAATAAACCTACTACCACGCCTTTCATAGCATCACTTTTCACTGCATTAAAGACTTCCATAATTTGTAAATGTTTATGTCACCCATATCTGTATAGTTCACTTCTACCTCTTTCTCACTGTAGTTAGCGGGAACATGTGTACTTGTATTATTACTGTATTTATACTATTTATACTATTTATACTATTTCCCTCCTTTGTAAGTAGTTTTCTACACAGTGACCTATCCTTTTCCGTATAGTTATCCCTATCCCTATCCTTTTTGCTACTTTCACCAGTTACTTCGCCACAAAACACCTTTTGGCTTTGAATAGGCTAGTGAATCTACTAATTCAAGAGTAACTCTACTCTCTACACTTTAACTTGTCTACTTAATATTATCATTCTTATCTTTATTATCACTTTTTATTTTATTACTCACTTTCTTTTTCTTGTCCTGATGAAGCCCCTTACAAAAGTAGGCTAAACGTCGAACTTACTTTATAAAATAACACGGTTCCAACCAGGAACCATAAATATTTATTATGACTCCGGTTGTGAAAGCCTCCAACAATATCAGAAAAACCTTCACAGAGAGGAATTACTTTGTACACTCACCTTTTTGTTACGGTGTCGTGATTATGACATAGTTTCAAATTTCCTTAAAGTAAAATACCATATTAAATCATGTTCCAGCCAAACAATTTTTCACAGAGCAGAACTCTCACTTTTTCGCGAACAAATTTCCAACACTGAAAAGAAATAAACAATATTTCTAAACAACTCCTACAGCTCTATCTAACATTATCCGCTTAACTACAACGACTGGACTCTGTTTGACCAAATTTCATACTTGCAAGCCCAAAAAACCACCGAACCCACCGCAAAAACCCACTTACGCAAATTCTTGCAACTTTCCAAGAACCTTTCACACCCTGAAAAAACACCTTACCCGAAAACTCTGTTTTCAAATACCGTCATAAACCGTTTAGAACATATCCTATCCGAAAATGAACTACATATCCTGTCCAAAGACAATGCCAACTTAATTCGCTTTGAAACAACTAAATGTCTTCGACATGCCACAACTCCTAACAAAAATGCGACAAAGCAAGTAATGGCGGCCTTAAAACACCTACGAACAAACAAGAAAATTGCCATACTCCCTGCAGACAAAGGTAATACGACTGTAATTCTAAACCGTACAGAATACAAAGAAAAGATTAAACAATTATTACAAGACGATTCCTACACTCCTATAACAAAAGACCCCACTTCAAAGCTTGAACGGAAAATTTCAGCACTTATCAAATACTCTAATATTCCCAAAACTATCCAAAAACGCATAATACCTTGCGAATCCGAACCACCTCGCTTGTACGGCCTTCCTAAAGTCCATAAACCTGATGTCTCTCTCCGGCCGATAGTTAGCACAATTGACTCTCCAACCTACCATCTGGCAAACTACCTTGCAAATTTCTTAAAACCTTGTTCCGGTACTACTAATGTTTAACATTCCACTCATTTCATTGAACTAACTGCAAATATTGAGCTAGGCCCTAATTGTTGCGGGATCAACAATGTAGACCTGCAGACAGTTTCTAATTTCTGATGTTAAAGGCAAAATAATTTAGCCTTGAATTTAAAAAACAGAATGGTTGTTATAGTTTTTTATTGAGTTTTTTGAAAGGTTGTAATTTGAAATGAAATATAGATTTTTCGGAGTTTGAATTATTAAAAAAAAACTGTCTTTCTGGTAATCAATATTTAGAAAACGCAGTATTACCACGAATATACGATTCAAGAGTCTATACGGGTAGTATTGATTTCTTGAAACGACACTAATGATATACTAGTCAGTTGTAATGCAACATCCCTATTTACAAATGTATCTGTCGTAGACGCTGTGTCTCCATTATTAAACAACTCCTACCTCAAGAAAACGAATTTGAGTACTTGGCTACGCTCATTGAAAAATGCTTAACTTCTACCTATTTTATCTTCGACGGACAATGCTATAATCAAACCTTGAGCTCACAAATGGGCTCACTTCTATCTTCTATTGTGGCCAATATATTCATGGAGTCTTTGGAATCCATGGCTCTAGAATCCACGAACCTTAAACCAAAAACTTGGTTCCGTTATGTAGATGACACTTTTGTAATCTGACCCCATGGACACCAAACGCTCAATAATTTTCTAAATCACATAAACAGTCAACATAAAGATATTAAGTTACCTATAGAAATTGAAAAGAACAGAACTCTGCCATTCCTTGACGTTCTGGTGGAGCGCCAATCTAACGAACGACTAGATCATTAGGTCATTCCGTATATCAAAAAACCACACACACTGGCAGATACCTACATGCGTCGCCACATCATAATCCTTACCAAAAATTGTCGGTAATCAACTCTTTAGTCCACCGTGCAATTAAGATTTCACAACCAGAACACTTATCTCATAAACTGACCCATCTTAAAACTAGTCTTCTAAAAACGGCTATCGTAACTCAAATGTCGGCAGAGTAACAAATTGGCATCTGCATCCTACACGAACCCCCAAACCACGCTGTAATCCCGATACATGATTTTTAGCAATCCTTACATATATAGGCAGAGTAACACAGCGATTTGGCAAAATGCTACTTAAACACAACAACAAAACAATCTATAAACCCACTAATAAAATTTCACAAATATTACCAACCTTACATGTAATTTTTCCAATGCTCCACCCGAAGGTACTACATTGGCGAGGAAGCTAGTTTTTTTTACCTAGAAAATTTGGAATTTTGCCGAACCCATGCTGTTCCAAGCTAGGTAGAGATCTTTAACGTGCGTGACAACACTCACACACGGGACCTCTATTTTACCTCTCATCCGAACGAGGGTGTATTTTTGTGAAAAATGCTCGCGTAACATTTTGAACCCGGGAACTTGGGCGTAGTAGTCACACACATACCACTACGCCACGGAGCCTAAAAAAATATTACCAACCCCTAAAGATTCCGAAAATAGTCTTAATGCCCCAGGCGTATATAGTATACCTTAGAGCTGCGGTTTAGTATACATAGGAGAAAGAGGACTGTCAGTACAGACTAGACTAAACGAGCATAAGCGATGCATAAGAACAAGCCAGTACAATCGCTCAGCGGTGACCGAACACCAACATGAAACAGGACATACCATTAACTTTGACAAGACGAAACTAATTGTCAGAATTCCATTTTTCTACAATACAAAAATCAGAGAATCTGTAGAAATCACTAAAAATTTTAACAATATAAACAAAACGATGGCTACTATCTTTTCCCCATTTGGAAAACAAGCCTGTGTTTACAACAGCGGAACGTCACGCGTCCGCTTCTCTCTATTCATGATCACTCATGCATCAAGTTCTTGCCCTATATAAACTACCACTTTCGCTACTTTTAACAGTTACTTCGCCACAAGACACCTTTTGGCTTTGAATGGGTTAGCGAGTCTGCTAGTTTAGGAGTAACTCTACTCTCTACACTTTAAATTGTCTACTTAATATTATCATTCTTATATTTATTATTATTTTTTATATTATTACTCACTTTCTTTTTCTTGTCCTGATGAGGCCCCTTATAAAAGTGGGCGAAACGTCGACCTTAGTTTATAAAATGACACGGTCCCAACCCGGAACCATAAGTATTTAGCATTTAACTACTAATCAACTTTTATTCTCATATTTGACTGTTTTTATAATACACGTTGTCGACTGCGTTTACTAGAATTTGTACTCCACTTTGAAACCGCTTTATGATATTTACCTAAGTCTCACTATATACAAGCATCTTTAAAGTATTTGATTACGAAACCATTACCCCACATTTTGTATTTATTAATTCAAGCAAGTAATAACAATGCGAATATGTTTTCCAATATTTTCAAAGAGAATGCTTTCCTTTGAAGTATGCACAAGGTATAAACCTTTTCTGTGACACAAATTACCTCGAACGAGTTCGCTTTAGATTTAACTCTTGATTACATATTAAGATTACTATTAAAGTGAAAACAATTTTAACAAAATTGCCGCTCAAAGAGAGGGTATTGACACGTAATTAATTTCAGTTTCCGAACGCTGCTGTATTTTCAACGTAGGTAAACAGTTTAATATTAATGGAAATTTATAGAGATGACTGTAATTTGAAGTTCTATAGAGGCGATCATTTCTGTACATACAGATTTTAGACCTATTATGTATTTAGTAAGCAAGTGATTAAGATGCTGCTAACATGTAGATTTGAAAATCACATCCCACATAGACTTCATTGTCAATACACCGCAACAAAATTTCACAAGGAAATAGCGTGCGCAGACTTAAGAGAGGTTTTGCAAATATTTTGTTTATTGCTTAAATTATTGTACAGTCCAATCCGATTCATTGTACTTTTAAAAAAGTTAACGACAATACATTTAGCAAACGTTTTCTTCGAGAATTTCTCTGAGGCATTACCACCGTCTATATTTTTCCTGGTGCAAATCCTAGAATTACGGTAACAAAGTATTCTCTAGGCTCCAGCAACTACAAGTTTATATTTTTTCCGGTACTAACCAAACATTTGATATAATTTGAATTTAACTGACACATTTGTAAGGGCAAGTGTTATTTCACTTTACATTATAGAGTTGTATTTTAACAATCCTTAGTCGTAAATAGGTCTATTAAGTTGTCCGAGGCAAATTATCAGAACACATCAAAATATATATATATATATATATATATATATATATATATATATATATAGGAATTATTTGCTAATTATTTGCTTTTTTTGCTGATAAAACCAATTTTTTTGCTATATCTGTATAAAAGTTACAAGTGGCTAGATAGCTTAAAATTAAACTATCTAGCCAACTAAAAAAAATACCTACACAAAATAAAATAAAAAATACATTATATAAATTATTTGCTATTTTTTGCTACCATTTGCAAAAGAAAAATGATTAAATTTTTAAATAATAAAATAAATACCAATATCTACAAGAGTAAAGTACATTAAAGAAATTAATTGCTGGCATGACTAAAGAATACCTACGTTTAATAAATTATTTACTCTTAAAATATGCAACTCCCAAATTATCAGAACACATCAAAATATATATAGGAATTATTTGCTAATTACTTGCTTTTTTTGCAGATAAAACCAATTTTTTTGCTATATCTGTAAAAAAGCTACAAGTGGCTAGCTAGCTTAATATAAGCAATCTAGCCAACTAAAAGAAAAATATCTACATAAAATAAAATAAAAAATTAACAATATATAAATTGTTTGCTATTTTTTTGCTACCATTTGCAAAAGAAAAAAAAATCAAGTTTTCAAATAATAAAATAAATATCAATATTGACAAGAGTAAAGTACATTAAAGAAATTAATTGCAGGCATGACTAAAGGATACCTACGTTTTATGAATGATTTACTCTTAAAATATGCAACTCCCGATTTTTTTGTTCGCGGAATTAAATGTTCAAACGATAATAATGGCCTTTTGTCGGAAGTTGCATATTTTAAGAGTAAATAATTCATAAAACGTAGGTATTCTTTAGTCATGCCAGCAATTAATTTCTTTAATGTACTTTACTCTTGCAGATATTGATATTGATTTTTTTCTTTTGCAAATGTAGCAAAAAAATACCAAATAATTTATATATTGTTAATTTTTTATTTTATTTTGTGTAGGTATTTTTTAGTTGACTAGATAGCTTAATATTAAGCTGTCTAGCCACTTATAACTTTTTTACAAATATAGCAAAAAAATTGGTTTTATCAGCAAAAAAGGCAAATAATTAGCAAATAATTCCTATATATATTTTTATGTGTTCTGATAATTTGACTCAGACAGCTTAATAGACCTGTCGTAAATCTGATTATCTAGTTAACATGTAATTACTTCTACTTGTTGCAATTTAAAACAATTTGAAGAGTACATGTCGGTGGCTTAGGGTATCAGATGCAATTATCAAATGGTGTACATGCGTAATAACAATAACTTTAGTGTGTCTCGCTATTGTATCTTGTTGCTACCGATAAACGTAGTAGCACAATTGACATTATTTTAAATTTATAAATAATGTTTGAAAGTAGAAAACGTATTTTATTCTCATGAATAAATTTTACTTGTGAGCCTGACATCGAGGAATTAAGCTCTATAGTAGCAAATTGCGAATAACTTGAAATAATAATTTAGAAGCACATATGTTAATGGTTAAATTAACGCTAATGCTTTTGAATTTTACTATACCGTTCATTTACATTTCCAATGCTCCACCTGAAGGTACTACATTGGCCAGGAGGCGAGTTTTTTGTTGCCTGGAAATTTAGAATTTTGCCGAACCTTTGCCATTCCAGGCAAGGTAGGGATCTTTAACGTGCGTGACAACACTCACACACGGGACCTCCATTTAACCTCTCATCCGAACGAGGGCGTAATATTTGTGAAAAATGCTCACCTGCCATTTTTCAAGCAGTCGGCCGTGTCGGGATTTGAACCCGGGATCTTGGGATCCGTAGTCTGTCAAGAAAACCGTTAGACTTGTATTAAATGTTCTCAACTTAACTGAATATGTGTATCTAAACAATATTTATACGAAAACTTATATTATGTATAAAGGCCTTTCAATGCATGCGTTTTTGTCGTACGACTAATTATCGTCCGTTTTCTAAAAACATTGCGCAAATGAATTTATGTACCAGCGACTGAACAAGTGCATAAAAGCATCCATTAGTTCCAATGTATAAAAAATGTCTACAATTTTTCGTACGACAAAAAACGCATGCATAAAAAGGCGCTAATACTTCATACCTACATAATTATAATCGGTATAAAAAACTTGAATTATCAAATACAGGAATAAGATCTGCTGTTATTGCCCAGGCGAAGCATGTCGAATCTGGATTCTAGATGCTGATAATAGCTTTTTTATTTTGGATCCACTTAGGTAACTCGATATAGGATGATCCATGCAACGACGAGTACGTATTAATATCAATATCCAAGTAAAGCACACGCTGCATGGATCATCCTGAATCCCGATGCTGGAATTCTTCAGATTTTGTTTTTATTATGTCCGAAAGTTTATTGTACAAAATACCCAAGTCTGTTGAATGAGTAATAACAATATTTTTTGTATTAAAATATTTTATATCTTGTTCATTTTTGTGTATAGCCCATACAGCTGGCAGTTGATTTTTAATGTTATATGGACTTGCAATTTATCGCCAACCAAGCGTACAAACTGCTCAGCATTCTTGTTCCGGAACAGCGAAATGCTGTCAGTAGCATTAACATTTAGCATTCTGTAGGTGGTAATTCGTGTTTTGACTGCAGATGATATTATATGCACAACGTTGTTACAACCTACAGAACGGCTTGCGTATTGGTTCGTAGATGAGCCGCAAACATTGTCTGGAAACATTAATGTCACAAACGTTGCATCGCTTAACATCAGGCGCAACTCGTTTTGCAGGAATATTGACAAGATGAACGTCAGCGGGGTGTTTAACTCCTGACGTTGAAGGCTTACCTGATATTGAAGCAGCCCCGTAGTGTCGTGAAAGATCATTTTTTTGCCCAAACGTAACTTCACACTTGTTACATTCGAATCGCTGTTTGGATTAGATTTCTGAAAAAATTAAATAAGTAAAATAAAACATAAAATTAAATCCTTCACGTAAATGACTGTATAAGCAATTAAAAAAGCGCTGAAAGGTTTCTTGACTTCAAAAATACCCACACAATTTATTTGGTGTCAAGAGTTTATAGATTTAAAATACCTTCAGGGCGTACATTAAGACCTAAAACAAAGCAACATAGATATAACTACCCCATTTGGTTTAGAGCCGAATTAATTGCTAAAATCAAATCAAAACAACGCCTGCATAAGTTTTGGAAGCATTACAAGAAAAATACTGACTACGAAAAGTTCGATCAATTGCGTAGACAAATAAAGCTTGAAATCAAACACCATCGGAATCATATGGATTTAATTGAAAATAATATCAATAATAATGCTTCTTGTTTCTGGTCTTACATAAAACAAAAAGTGAAAATAACGTAGGCAATTCCTTTCCGTATACTTATTTAAATTCCGATTTAAATACGCAAAAGGAAGTGGTGGATGCATTTGCTAACTATTTCAAATCGGTGTACAGTGTCAATTCACCTAACTATGCATCTGTGACTTTCGATCCTAAAGAGAATTTTACGGCTGACATTTTAGCTATAAATGAAATAACATTGAATTATATACAGGAGGCTGTAAAGCGGCTAAAGCCCAAAAGGTTGCAGGTCCTGACCAAATTTCACCCTATTTATAAAAGCCTATTGGCAAATCTTGAGTTATCTGCTGTTGATGATTTTTAATTGTATTATTAAAACACAGTCATACCCATCAAAGTGGAAAGTTACTAAAGTTTGTCCTATCCTTAAGAAAGGCAAGAACAACGATATTATAAATTACAGGCCAATATCAATATCTACTTCAGTGTCAAAAAATTTTGAAATTATACTATACAACAAAGTCTTTTTACATGTTCAACTGTACATCTCAGTGCTACAGCATGGTTTTATGCCGCAAAAGTCAAGAGAAACTAATTTACATATATTCGTTCAAGAGATAGCACAAGCGCTCGATAATGATATTCAAACAGAGGCTATTTATCTTGACTTTGGGAAAAGCTTTTGACAAAATCTCTCATACATTACTTTTAGCCAAGCTGTATAGTTTTGGGATGTTTATAAATCATCGCAAATTATTACTTTCTTATTTCCAAGGGAGGAGACAATATGTTGTTTTTCTAACTGAATCATCGGATACGTATTCTGTACACTTGGGTGTTCCACAGGGTGCTAATCTTGGACCACTATAATTTTTATCTTTATAAATGACCTACCCAATGTTTTAACAAAAGGTAGTGCGCCGTTGTTTGCAGATGACCTTAAAATTTGAAGAAATATTTTTTTAGCTGAAGATTGTACTGAATTGAATGATGTTCTACAAAATTCAGTTGCTTGGAGTAACAAAAATAAATAATATTTGAATCATACTAAATATAGAGCAATTACATTCAGTAAGAAAATCAAAATCACTAACTTTAATTATTCGATGAACCAGCATACTCTACACAAAGTTTTCCAAATAAATGATTTGGGAATTATTTTAGATAGTAAACTTACATTTACTTTTCACTTATACGCGATAGTAAATGAATCTTACAAAATGTTGGGATTTGTTTTGAGGAATGCCAAATCTTTTACACAGCGTTCAACTTAGCCCTCTACAATGCTTATGTGTGGTTAAAATTAGAGTTTGCTTCTATTATTTGGTCCACTAAATACAATAATTGCATAACGAAAATTGAAAATGTTCGGTGAAGATTTCTAAAATATTTGATGTTTCATGAAAGTGGAATTTATCCACAATTTATGAGATATTCTGAATTAGTGAGTAGATTTAAGTACTTATCTTTAGAGCGCAGGAGATTTTTAAAAATATTAATGTTTGCTTTTTCAATTTTTCATTCGGAGTTTGATTCCAATCTGAACTTTATTAGTAAATTTTATTTTGTAGTTTCGAGGTTGAGTAGTAGGTCTTTTGAATTAGTGTACACTCCACAAATAGACACTGGTAATATGATCAATTCCACTCATTATAAAATTTGTAAAGCCCTAAATAACACAAATTATGCAGTTGATTGGTTTTTGACTGTTTCAAAGGCAAAGTTCGAAAATGAAGTTTGCTAACTTATCGTATGAGCAAGACCAGCCTAATTTAAGTCACTTGTTTAAGTACTAGATTAACCTTGTACCTAATATAACATAATGCACTTTGTAATTGTAATGAATTGGAATACTTTATGGTAGTTGTTTTAAAAAACTTTAATTTGGAATTTGCAATTTGTAGTTTTTATATTATTCTAAAGTTTCTTTGTTTTATATTTAGTGATTTTTGTGCTGTAATCTAACATGTTACTAACGTGCTTGAACTAACATTTGTCCGATTCCTTTATGTTAAGCAGCCTGTTATTGGAACTTATATTCTGTTGGTTGCTATGTTTAATAAATAAATAAAAATGTGTAGATAAGTTTTTTTAGGATGATGTTAATTTATAACAATCTAAAACAATTAATTTTACCTGCAGGCTATTTTGAGTACAAGTGAAGGTTGTATAGCAATAATTTTTTTCCTGTCAATACCTCGAAGCGATGTAATACCTGGATAATTTAAAAATATTTAACAGAGAAAGGTTGTTTTTAGACGTGCAAAACTAAATGCCGCATGCGCTAGCAAAAAGTATAGTATATCCCGAAGGTTACATGAGTACCTCAAGCAGTATGCTATTAAATATAAATGTAATATTTATAGAGAAGAAAAGCAAGAATTCAAAATATCTATTCAGAACTTTGACGAATTTTTAAAGTTTAATGAAATCAAGAAGGGTAAACAAGGACCATTGTTTCCTTCAAATATACATGTAATATTTTCCGGAGCGTCCAACTGCGGAAAGACAAACGCCCTAGTTTCACTAATTTTGCAAGAAAATGGTTTAAAGTTTCAAAATATCTATGTGTTCTCCAAGAGTTTGCATCAATCAAAATACAGGTTGCTAAGTAATGTATTTGAACATTTAAAAAAGGATATTGGTTATCGAGAATATGATGATTACAATGACTTAATAGAACCGGAAGATTCCAAGGAAGATTCGATTATAGTATTTGATGATATACCTGCAAACGAAAAAACCAAGATCGCACAATTTTTATCATTTGGGAGACATAAAAGTATTGATTGCTTTTATTCATTTCAAACATATGCAAATGCTTTAAAGGATAGGCTAAGAGATAATGCTAATGTGATTTCAATATGGAAGAAGGATGATGCAAATCTTCGGCATATTTTTGTAAATCATGTTAGCAGTGATATGCCATTTATAAAATTTAGAGAAATGTGTATACAATGCTGGAATGGTGATGGAGCGAAACACATTTTTTTAACTATTGTTAAAGATACTGATATTAATAAAGGGCGATATAGGAAGAATTTTGATGAGTATATAAATATCCAAAACGACGTTAATGATTAGTTAACATCTAGAGTGTGAAGATGACTGACGTTATATGTGAAAGGTTGCAGAAGCAGCAATTAATATCAAGATATTTGCCTGCCTGCTACGTCGTAAATGTCGAAGGTTATTGTATTCCAAATTTTAAGACCCTTAGATTAATTAGACAAAATGTAAAGTCATGTCTATTTCATGCTAATAGTAATCTCACATGTTCAATGTTAATTGTCCGGTCATTTGTAAAGCATTACGAAATATTTGCATATAATAATCTTTCACATGAATGTACTTTAAATTGAATAAATAATTTTTATTAAACTTGGTTGTTATTTTCTTCCATGAATTAGTTTTAGCATACACAATTCAAATCAAAGCGCGTCTAAATATATACCAATTCTGTTTTGTAAATAAATAAGAATGTCATTATTCAATACATTAATGAGGAATATTGTTAGTATGTCATTTACATTATTTAACCAAAAAGAAATAGAACCTTGATGAATTTGATTTACCTAAACAAACCCGATTACATTTGTAAACATAAATTGTTTAAAATATGTATTGTTTAGAATGTGTGTTCTTTTATTATGTCAAAATTCTTCTCGACTCATTTTAATGTACGCATTTCAAATTGTATTAGTGTCTTGTGTGAACAGTCTTTCAAAATCTGTGTAAATGTAACCGTTAAAGTATATAATGCAGTTATTTCATAGAATATCTAGTTATTTCATGAAATAACTGATCGTGTTTGTTAAAGTGTGTAATAAACTAATAATTTCACACGTTAACTAGTTATTCTATGAAATAACTGGGTATTCTATAAATTAACTAATGATACACAGTTAAAGTGAAAAATAAGCAATTTATCTATAATGAAATAAGTACGTCTTCTATAAATAAACTAATGATAGACAGTTAAAATGAAAAAGAAGCCATTTATCTAAATTATGCAGCGTATAAATGGTATTTATGGGAACAAGGATACTAAAATGGCATTTGGAATTGCAAAGAACATAATTTCTAAAAAAAATTCATTTTTTGTTGACACACTGCGTTTTACACGAACATTTTTTAAATCCCTGACCAGTACCTAAACTTTGAGCTATAGCAGCCGACCGGAGCGATATTTCTACATCCGGTACTTCTTCAATTTTAATTAATTTTGGTTCGCAGACACTGAACTGCGATCGGGAATATAATTGTTTTATGCGGCCGTTTCTTGTGCCCAATTGGAAAAATCCTTCTTCAGTTATTTTTATGATGATAGCTAAAATAGATTTGGCAACACCTTCTCCTCTGTCAACTTCAGGTACTCTGGGATGCGGACGATAAACCCTAGAGAGGCTTCAGGATAAGATTTATCCGACATTAATTTCATCTTTCTAGCTTGAATTTCTAAACATTTTTTAGACTTTTCTCTTTCTCTTTGAACATTAAGTTCATTAAAACACAATTTGCCGATTTTCTGCTCAACTTCGTTTTCTGAAACATAATCTTCCGAACATAATATATGTACAGGCTCCGTACATTTCAAACAATCTATATCTTCAGTACATTCTTTTGAACAGACTACACATACTTCGTAATGGGAGTATTTAATACTGTTTGTTCAACTACTTTCTCATTATCAGGTGGAAGATAAATGTATTTGTCGTTGACTTTTTGAGAGTATAGCGAAAAAGTATTCTCGTTGTTTTATGCTTTGGTATTTTTGTCGTCCTTCAAAAATTATTTTTATTTGTATCCAAAATTAACGTTTTATTTCCGCTACTTTTCATATTATTAAACGAAACGTAAATGTATCTTATACTACAAAGCGTGATATATGATATAAATTATTTTACACTTCAACGGACTGTAGATCATTATTCTATGAAATAATTAGTTAAACCATAAAATACAAGTGAGTTTTACAATTTAATGGACACGTTCAGTTATTTCATGGAATAACTAGGTATTCTGTGAAATAACAGGTTTCATACTTCAACGGTAACTTAAATAAATTATGCTCTTCATTCTACAACTCTATAATGAGCAATATAATTACACTTCATTTTAACTTATACAAACAAAAATAAATTTGAAATTACTTACCCCACTGATAATCTGCAAGACGTTTTAAAATAAACGCGATACTGTGATCCTATAAAATTTTTAGTGCTATAAATACGAAAATTTGTGTGACAATATCCATTAAATACACATCTAAAACAGATACGATATATATTAATTACATCATTATTCAAACTAAGGTCTTTCGCTATGAATCAGGTACATCTGGAGCTAGCTTATGCAACATTTCATCATAAAATTTCCATGTAATTATTGGCTTGTAATCATACTTATATACAACTAATTAATAATAGTTTTTCTCTTATTTACAATAGTATAATGCTGAGACGAATAAGGGTCAATTTAAGATGTGATGGTTTAATAAATAACTAATTAATTGATGTACTTAGAAAGATATAAAGAATATAAAAGAGTTAAATTTTATTGGTATAATTGATTAATAATATATTGCTTATACATTTGGGTGGGATAAATTTGATATAAAACAATTTTTATAAAGGTGATTACGAAAACGTGGTATGATAATTAGGCTAATGTGTATGAGATATGTCTGTCTTTATCACACACATAACCTAATACAATAGTTTGCAAACTAAATTCTTATTTGCCACAATCTCAAACGATTAATCCATTAAAATTCTTTCTTTCCTCTCATAAGGAATACACATCCTCTCTAACTTAGCAGAAGAATGTGTAGATGCGGTGGTTCTGTGGAAGGATACCGAGGTCCGACGGTCCAGATCAGGGCGACTTTGTGGCGTAGTGGTACGTGTGTGACTACCATGCCCAAAGTCCCGGGTTCGAATCCCGACACCGTCAGCTTAAAAATGTTAGGCGAGCATTCTTCACAAAAATACGCCCTCGTTCGGATGAGAGGTAAAATGGAGGTCCCGTGTGTGAGTGTTGTCACACACGTTAAAGATCCCTACCTTGCTTCGAACAGCAAGGGTTCGGCAAAATTCCAAATTTTCAAGGTAAAAAAACTCGCTTCGTGGTCAATATAGTACCTTCGGGTGGAGCATTGGAAAATCAAATGTAGGGGGGGTTCAGATCAGAGTGTCGAGAGCATGTTCCATGCCGGAAGCTAAAAAATGATTAATTGAATAAAACTATTCTGCAGATTTAAGATGACAATATTGTTTAATACTGTTACTAGATGTGCAAATATTTTTTTGCATGTGTGGTGGAGCTGGTGGTGTGTGGTGACGGTCCAGATCAGGGTGTCGACAGCATGATCCATGCCATAGGCTAAAAAATGAGTAGTTGAATAAAACTATTGTGCAGATTTAAGATGACAATGTAATTTAACACTGTTACTAGGTGTGCGAATATTTGCTAATATGGTGGAAGGGTATACTGGTAAATAAAGTCAAATTAGAATTTAATTAAATTATGCATGCCAGGAGCTAAAAAATGGTTAGTTGAATGAAACTATTGTGCAGATTTTGTTACTAGATGTGCAAGCGATTAAGGAAATGTGGTATGGTAATTAAGCTAATGTGTATTCGATGTGTCTATCTTTATCACACACATATAAATGTCCATATAGAGAAGATTACATGTAAAATCGTATTTATCGAAAGTACTACTACTACTTACGCTGCTCATATGTTGAGGGTAATATCTGTGACGAGCTGATTGATACCGTTCCAAGCTTGAAGTTTACATTAGGTAACGGGTTGAGTTAATTGTTCTTTAGATGGTATTTTATGTCGAATATTAATTGTAAATACCTGAATTCTGAATTATAAAATATTATTACCTATTGTATACAATTTCTGGAATATAAATATAAGCAGGGAGTTCAATAAAGGAAATCATTTATAATCATTAAAACAGCCATTTGCTTTATTGGGTATACGAAACGACAAAGTGTTATTGCTACAAACCCTTGTACTAATTTCTTTGTTCTCCGCAGAACAGGTAGTCGAATTAAACCTTGATTAATGTTGAAATATAAGCTTAAACGCATTCTCTTAGTGTAATAGGCAAATTTATTCCTGCTTCAATTGTGAAACATATTCTTTGCAATAAATATTAGAAAATACTATTCTTAATTTTAGCCGAAAAGCAGAGATAGTTATTATAAACTACGATATTAATTTATCCATATTTTGTATTTACCGAGCAATTATGTTGCAGGAACAATATAAACATGAAGTAAATTTATATTTATACAGCAATTATGCAAATGCATTCGTAATTGTAAATCTATTATAGCAATACCGACAAGCATTGTCATAATGTGTACGCTGCATTACACAGAAAGTCGTTCAAAATAAATTAATTCCATTGTTGTCAGACAATTGATATATTTATGGTTATTAAGCCAGTAATATGTGACTATAAAACTAGTGGCTAACAGTGGGCGTTTACGTTATTGTATTACTTTGAATATTTTTGTAGGTAGATTGAGATTGAACAAATAAGGACTTATGTCATGACTATAAAAGTAACTTTTTGTTTGCTTTCCAGACAGCATTAGGCCCTCTTCTCTCCTAAACTTACGTTTAAGTATTATAATCATTGAAAAAATTATGATCGCTAAATATAAAGAAACTAAATACTAAATAATATAAAAATACCGTGATCACGAAACTCGATCTTGTTCGAATACCATTTTTCCTGACAGTCACTTCTGACTGATAGATTCACTATTAATGAAGTTAAATGTTGAAAAGTGCAAGAAAAATATTACGTACAGTTTTGGTCCTAGAAGATCTAGCCGGCAATCTACAAGCAATTCTGTCAAATACCTCACTAAAATTCTATATTCCGGCAAAGTATCGAAGACCTCTACTGTATCTACAAGAATGGTTGCCATCAAACGCAGTTGGAAGGGTGGTGTAAGTGTTCGAAGAGGGCGACATTATTTACTACGTGTTCCTATCTGGTTTGGGGTCCCACGTTCTGGGCGACATTCTTTACTACGTGTTCCTAGCTGGTTTGGGATCCCACGATCTGGGCGACATTCTTACCTACGACTACTGCTTTTAAAATTACCACGGCTGCTCTGCTTCCTTTTACCTGATAATATATTCAATTAATTATAAATAGACCAGCCATGATTAATTTACTCTTTCAAACTTTATGTAAAAGCTATGTACATCCCCTTTATATTACTTTCTCAACAGTTCATTTCGAGATCTATAATTACCCCTAATAAATATTTCCATCTAATTAAAAAAAAGTAATAGGGCTTCAACAGACTTTTTACTCTAACCCTGTTTCAATATGAGCTCACAGTAAAACCTTAACTTTTAGTGCTGATTTTGCACACCAATAATTAAAACAGGCCCTCTTACCTTGTACATAATATCAGTTACTTCATTCCAAAATCTATACATAAATTCTAAAATAAAAATAACTCAAGTTAAATTATTCAGTTTGAAGCCTTTTTACCTGTTTGTCCTTTTAGTTAATAAAATAATACACCCAATCCCCAAGGTCATTAATCACATATTTACACATGTACAACGGAAAAGCTGCAGTTACCTGAATCACATATTTACATACGGAACCTGGGTACCATCCTCCCTGGACTGTTGTATGCACGAAAAACTCCAATCTGGATTGCGGTAACCAAAACTGCAAGCTCTACCCAAATGACCAAAAAGTCTTCTAATGTTTACCATTCGACCAAACTTCAGCTGTACATCATACCCCTTCTTCTAGTACTATACATGTTGATAATAAACCAACCTGATTAAGCCCCGACATGTACTCCAGACGAATTGCATAATTTACACAACTAGTACAAATTGAAAATCAAACTGTTATACTTTATTATAACTTAAATTCAAATATTATGCAATTGTAAAAGCAATAATCGAACCGGGGCGTAAGGTCGTTGAAAAATCAGAGAACTTCAAACCGTATTCCTCGCGCTTATATTCACGTTCTCCACCTCCTAAAGACTGTCACAATTCTTAAAATTTCTATAACACAACGCCAAATTCTTCCGTTTCCACAAACAGCCCCACACTCCAAATCACGTATACAACACTTCCATGTATTCGTTTCCAACCACCACAATTTTTAAAAACACTTCTTTAAAAATTACTTAAAGCTAACGACCAACACACTTGCACTATCTGTTTTCGTAGTATTTGAAAATCAATATCAAAACTACCTTGAGCATTTATCCCACGTCAACGAAACACAACGTTTAAAATACGCTTATATATAACGCGTGTTATCTCTATCTCACTCATACATACGCTCTCTAATGACCTTTCTCTGCAACTTTGTTTTCCACATTTGTATAACGAACGACTGTTAGCCCCATCCTATTCCGCGTATGATCAAGTTTTACGTCCTTTTCAGAAGCCATAACTCGTTTCTCGTCTCATTAATTGACGTCTGTAACTAAAGCTGTCTGGAGTAACTTATTATTTGTCCAGCCTTATCTACCCTATTTATTTAATAATACCCAGAAAAATAAAAATGGTTTGAAATCAAGCTAAAATCTTTTCAAAATCGTCCTACCATTTGTCTCTAATTTAATATAAAGGTTAAATTTTCGTTAATTATTGTAAAATATAAATTCTGTATTATACACGGAATGCTTCTTGTATATCATGCGCTATATTTTATGCGTATTTAGCTTGAAGAATTATGCTAAATTACATTTAACTTCCTGAAAATTTCTGAAAGCAAAGTTAATTTTTAAACTATTGACTTTAAAAGCGTTTCAAAAGTTGTATAATGTACTTTCACATGTTGAATCCAAAAATCGCTTTCAAAATCGAAAATTAACACCCATTCAGCCCCCAAATATCACAGTAATATATATATATATATATATATATATATGTATATTGCTATAATAATGGGGTAATCTAGGGATGTATTGAGTGATAAGGGTCATGCAATACATGTAAATAACATTAAAGTTTAGAAAACCAAACAATTTTATTATGAAATGACAGTAACTCGACAATTCAGTATAAGGCCAATAACGACCACACTGTATATAAATCACAACTAACTTTAATTCATGAAAAGAAGCTCATTCGTCAAATACCATATCATATTTAGTAAGATAAATAACCTACTCGTCGTATAATGCATTTTAAATTAAATATACAAGCATAAAACTGAAAAGAAATACGCAGGAATAGCGGTTTAAACGCAATGAGTTTTATTGAAATAAATACGCAATTAATAAAACGAAATAACCTGGCATGCTAGCTATAAACAAATCTCATTCAAAATATTAACTCATAAATAAATAAATGCATTCAAATACGACATCATAGAAAATATACTACGTGACCAACAACGTCGTATTTTCATAAAATCTAACAGATTTTGGAGTACTAAATAACAAATAATAAATGTTTGGTTACACGATAAAATTTGAATAATAGCAAATATAAACAAGAGAACGTGACTTAAACGAAGGTAAAAGTTGGATTCAGAGAAATACGCTATGCAAAGTACGTGCTTACGTGAGAATATACATAATTTCGACACGGGTATGGATGGTAAGTCCGAAGGCTGCAATGATAAAGGCAAAGTACAACGCCTCAATTAACAAAATGCGCGAGTAAATCCAATAGCACAGGTAGACGGAGGACTTTTTATATATAACGCAGACTTAGTAAACAATCAGTATAACTTCGACCAAGGCACAAACTATACCAATTCAAAGCTGGATATCACGCGAGTAAAAAATAGAAAAATTTAAATAATTATTTTGTGGTTGAAAGATTTTAAAAGTTGTGATAATCATGTGCCAATAAATATAGTAGAAGTCGCCGTTTACTGTGAAAAACGTAAGTAATAATTATTAATTAGACCTAATATTAATGTTTAATAATTTAGGGCTTTAAAAACCCTCGAAGGATACTCTAAATATACTCCAAATATCTACTAAGTACATTCTAAATATATTCTAAATATACTCTGGGTAAATTTACATAAACTCTAAGGTGAACGAATTTAAGAAACGAATTTAAGTCTAAACATTGATAGCTGAGCATCGAAAGGAAAATTAATTAACAAAGAGTTATACTGGGCAAAATTAATTAGAAACAATCCAGGGGTGCTGACCAACCACATGCAGAGGCAGAAACGAGCAGGGAGAACGCAGGTCAGAGATAAAAATATTATTTATTAGTATATGACTTTATATATTGAAGTATTTAATTTATGAGAGGTCATCAAAAATCTTTTGAAAATTTATGTAGAGAGAAGGAAAGTCATTTGAACGTCCAAAAGTGCTTCTAGTAACAGACAGCGGTATTTTTGCTGGCTTTAAGGGAGTTATGATTTTGACTTAATTAGATAGTTATTATTATTTTGATTCAGGGGTTAACTTTATAAATAATACATCAAAGTGTCAAATTTATTAAACTATAAAGTCTACATATTCTTGATCATTACACAAATTTTAGTTTGTTTCGTTTATATCATTCAAATAGAAAGGAGCTAAAGTAAAAGGGGATTAAACAGTCTTTGTTGTCGTATCGGCGTGCGCTCTGTGTGAATTGGACTGAGCTAGTTGAGGCATATAAGAAGAGGGATCTTTAAAAATTTTAAAATAGAGATTATATTAAAAATAAAAAGAAGCATAGAGACGACAACCCGTATATTACAACAATATATACATCAAAAATTACGTATCTTAATGAAAAACAATGGAAAACAAAATTACTTTCTACTTTCTTGAAACTAATAATAGGAATGTACTATCGGTATGACTATAAGTTTTTATAGTTAAATAAAATGTACACTAGCTTATGGTGACTGTGGGTGGGTAGTTTCAGAAAATGTATTATAAATACCCGTTGAGTAGTTTGACTGTAGATAACTTTGGAAACAACCAAAATCAAGTATATCTAGACTCAATTCTTTTTAACCAGATTCTACTAGAACTTTATAAAAAAATTAGCTGTTCTTAATCAACATGTCTCTTCAACATGAAGTCGTGTACTGAAGAAACCAAATTCTTCATAAAATTAAGATTCGCCAACCTGGTAGGGCGTAATTCTAAACTCTGTTGGCTGATCACTTTAATCAATTCCATGCCCAATTATTAAAGATTAACTGAACCTAGTGAAATTTACATGTTACGTTTTTCAATGGTCTTGACGAAGTGCTCTACAAAAAAAAATTATTCTATAAAATGATTCGAGATATTTTTTGCAGAATTTGGAAAAATGAATTAAGACTGCAAATTGAATTTACTTTTGTTATTTTTTTCTATCAAACATATGTAAAATTATTTACTGAAAGATTAACCAGATGAACCAGAAAAGGAGACTTTACCTTTTCCTACATCAGCATAATTTAGCGTGTGAAGCGTCTTCCTTTCAAGGCGATGATGTCATAAGGGCAAACGTTATATTTTACTAATCACAAGAAATGGAGCATAACACTGCACTAATGTAGAATACGAAGTAAAATGATATCATACTTAACCTTAGAACCCACATAACAAATTTGACAACTTTTGAGTACGAATACTGTAAAATTGCAAAAATAATACCCCTTTAGATCAAGACCGCATGTAACTCAACAATTATATTTTTTAATAGAAGTAACTGTGATCCCACTGGTGCGGTCTACCAATACAGTAACTACTAAAATAAAAAATGATTATAAACATTTTAAGAAAATGTTACAAAAGCTGAAAGACGCCTAATTACATCAAAATAAATGTTACATCACGGATTTGCATTCAGCTGGGGAATGGATCATGTACTTAAATAATAATTAAGCAGTAACCAAAGTAATGCCGCAGTAAGTATAATAGATAATAGACAGCTGGCTCAAAACTAATAAACCTTCTGCTAGAGTTAGCTTAGAAATTTTTGTGAATACTCTAAATTAATAATGTCTTCGCTTTTTGTTTATATCAGCTTTTCCTTTTTATAGTTTTTGCGCCGTTCCGTACAATCTCTAAACCACCGCGCTAACTGAAATTATGTTGCATTACTCAACACAACCGCCGATCCTTCAAGTTGTAAGCTAGATCAATACCTATAACAAAGATTATTAAACTTTAATGAGGCATCTAAGCTAATTAATTGTTGTGCCATAAAATCTGCTAAATATCTCCCTAATTTATTCAAAAGTGGGTTAACCTCTTTAATTATTTAGAAGGGTATGGAATAAAAACCTATTTGATTTAACCATTAATTCCAGATCTAAATTAAATCAAAACAGCAGCAAATAAAGACAAATTGTGTCCTAAGAGTACGTAGTTATAATTTTTGGTTTCATTTTAATTTATCTGTTAATACTACTCAACCTAACGACTGCATAATAAAGAAAACAGACTTATTTTACATTTACTGATGTGGAGAAGTTCAACAATTTACACAATTTTTTTACCGCTCCTTCGTTAAATATCATAACCAGAGCTGAGGCAAAATAGTCAATTATCAAAACTTTGGAATTGAAACTTATTCTAATTTTAGTTTTAACGGATTGTAATATTCAAAGTAATAGTGATTGTACTGAACTGGGCTGTAAAAATCAAGCGACATTTACACATAGCATTAGCTAAATTTGCAACTTACACTAATCTTTGTCAGTGTTATCCCTACCTTAAGATTTTAAGCTTATTTGGTCTTCCTGGCCCCACGTTAGTACTATCAGTGTATATGTGGCTGCTCGCGATATGGGCGATGCATCGGATGGACGAAACTACCCTACTTGCCGCAACAATTACCTTGAAGCTCAAATCTCGGGAAAGCATGATTTTGGGTATGGTTTGATTATGATGGTAACTCAAAATTCAAAGAAAATTGGACGCTACCGCATCTATGAACTTAACAAAAAATTAATTAACCTTGATGGGAAATACAGAAACCCTATGACAATTAACACAAAACCCATAAATAAATTATCAGTACTATACGATAAATATATTCCAAAAACAGTCGGAGTACCAGCGCACTACAACTTGATGTCAGCGCTAACTGAAAAGAGAGGAACATGATTTAATTAATGAATGGAAATACTATTTGTGTTCCTACAAACTGTAAAAATTGTAAATAACATTAAATAATACAAAAGTATAAAATGTTGTATTTTAATCGTATTACTGTTACTCAGTTATATGCTTCTAAACAATATACTCTGTATATTCTTTTCAGATATAAATTAAAGATCAATCCAACAAAATGTTATAATGGCGAAGTCAGCGTTCATATTTACAAGTTAAAAGTTCAATTAATCAAACTCCACTTTTTAAATACATAAATTCAAGTTTATTTCAAAATAAGTCAATTTTATTTAAAATTTATTCACTTGGAAACAATCTCAAAAAAAATTTTATTATATGGATCTAAAAAAAGTCTCAACATGAATAGTGGTATTTGTTAACAAATGCTTACTTTCTCTAAAATATGTCAACTAAGACATAATAACTCTATATGCAAATTATTGATTTAGACACTTACAATAATCAATTTATAATATATAAAAAGTTAACACGGGTTGAAAATAATAGCTTAAATAGAAGAATGTTTATGAATAAAACAAACACTTAGGTTTTCCAACTAGAATAATTGAAATAAGTTACGCATGCGCACTATCTTTAAGTACAAAAAAAGATAATTTGTATTAAATTCAAAACTTAACTATTCATGTGTGACAGTAAAAATGTAACACGATCGTCATTAAACAATTTCTTTCATTTTGTTTACAACTATGATTTTCCAATACAGGATCATTCATTTATAGGTTAAACGATAAAAACATCCACCAAGGGCATATTAATTTCAGTTTAGAAACTCACAAGTTCTCAACAAAGTTCAGGTATATTTGTAGTACAGTCGTAGAGGACCGGTTCGGCATCTCTTCTACTATTTGCTTAACACCAACTACAGAAAACACTAAACTTCAAACTATTAGATTTCATATATGAACCCTTTATAAACGTTATCTCCATATAAACGAACCACATAAAATTTGTAAATGCCTTAAGTTTCATAGGACTTGATTTACATCTGCAAATCAAATGTAACTAAATTGAAGTACTTTGATTAACCAGGTTAAAGATAAATGCACATAAATAAATCTACTGTTGTGTAAGTTAAAAAAATCTCATTTAGTTATAATAAAGTCATACTTCCTACTAACCACTAACGAAAAACAGACGTGTGCCTGTTAACATCCCTGCTGAATACTAATAAACTACTAAGCCAATTCTGCCAAGCAGTCAAGAAAAATGGCTGCGGTCCTTTCTGTTTATTACAAAGTGAATTTTTTCATCAGTGCGCACCCGTTGTCTCCCTGCGCGTGTCAACATGGAGCATTATGTTTCAACCAACACAGGGGTAATAATTGAGATAGAGTAAAACCGACACCAAATAATTTTCCAATGAGGATTGAGCCTAAGACTTTATATGGCCAGTGAACAAATAAATACTGCAGGGTAGTTAAGTAAAATACATACAAAAAGAACAAAAATCAATGGATTGTGAAATTTAGACATTACTTCTTCAAAGAGTTAAACATGCTACAAGATGATAGAATAGTTTATTATCGACACGATACCATTAGGTTAAGTTCATGACCATACTGTAACAAAATTTTTGTTACATTTCATATCTCCGAAGGAAAAACAGTTCTAACTGTTATTATTTTGCGAATCTGTCATTTAGCGTGTAATCGTTAATTAATTTAATGTACTAAAGAAGAACAACTCTTTCCGTTTATATTATTTTTATCTATAAGGAGTATTTAACAGGGACTCCTATACTTTCGATATCGTGGATACCTTGAACGTAACTTGAGTTACATAAACTACAGGCGTTTTGACGTCCGCTAGAGCAATTGTTAAACATAACGCCTGCGCGAAAATGACGCGAGGGCTAAGAGCGTTGGCAAGTAAGGAACACGGCCAGTCAACTTAAGGCAACAGCTACAACACGTGGTGAGGAAATCCATTAGTGCAGGTTTGAGGAACACGCTAAACAATGGAATTAGATTTTGGTCGAGTATTGTGAAATTAGTTGTTTTAAAGCTGTCCGAGGAATTATGGTTAATGCAGGCATGTTTTGTATCTTTCGGAATATCAAGCAGATGGAATGCTATGCGTCTTAGTTCATCTATTACGTTCGTCAACATCGCCGTTGTAGAATTAAAACATAATCTATCAGGTACTTATAAACTTTTTACTGAAAATCAATTTCGTGTGCTAATTAAGGTTAAAGCTTTAATTTACTCTCTACTAAATCATGGGAAACTTTCGTTAAATAACGTAAATTTCAAGTTTGTTTGCAAAATGTGTCTATGCTCATATATCACGTAAAATTTAGTTTGAAAGTATAATCTAAAAATTTAATAAGTCAAATATTTTTCATTCGGAACTAGATTGTTTTATAAAAGAAATTTTGAACCTTTAGATGATTTAAAAGTTGTTATTCAAAGTGCATTTATGATGCACATGTTAAGTGATAAAATATGTATAAAGTCCACCTTTGGATGAAAGATGTTTTCTAGCAATTTGTTGTGATTAGTAGAATACCTAAGCTGCTTTTAACATATGTTGAACTGACTTTTATTAATTTCATGCTTAGACCATATGAACTGTTTATGTAACAAGTTCTTTAGGTAAAAATCTTGTAAGCCAGAACAGATCTGTTTTATGGATGTTTAAGAACCTAAACTGTATTAAATAACTTATAAATGCTAATACCTCTCTATGTAGAGAAGCATATTCAGAAACTTCTGTAACTTACTTAATGTTGATAATTTTGATTATAGAGGAACACTCTAAGAAAGTTTTAAAGCTTATTATATATTGATTAATAAATTTTATTTACAAGTAATTTTGCAACAAAAGAGAATCATATTTCAATTAAACTTTGAATTGATACCTTTGTCTTTTATTTCACTTATTGAACTTAACATTGCTCAAATTAGATCAACAAAATTTTGAATGTGGAAAAAGTTGATACAGTACCAGGTAATAGAAACGGAATAAGTAATTTCCAGTAGAGTATTTTCTCATAGGTAAGGTGTTACTAAGGTTTTGAATTCAGGCCAATCGATCTATAAAGATCGAAATATTTTGTTGTTGTAAGGCACAAACGGTGTCTTATATTTTATTTTTCTGTGTGACATCTTCTTGCAGGTCCGACATCGCGGAAGCTGGAGCAGAGGTCCAAGAGGTTTCCAGAGGTATTGTTTATTGTGGTTTGTAAGTTTTTTGATAATCATTATATCCTATAGGTTTCTGCGTCTTCCTGTAGGATACTTTAGTTTTGCTTGTTGTCTATATAGATGCAGTGGCGTCCATTTACCTTTTGTTCCCGTTTGTAGTCGAGCCCACCATATACCCACGCCCAAACTCATTGCTCACCCATGGGGTAATTCCCAGACTAGACCGCGAATATAGTAAAGAAGGGCTTTACACCTTATGACTAACCAATTAGAAAAAAATACTATTAACATTTCACTGGCGCACAACGTGTGAGGCTCGATTTCGTTGATGTTTGATTTATAAAAATTAGTTATTTCAATATCCCTTAATGTGTTGGTTTAGTTGGTAAACTCAAAATTAATTTGGTTATAAATTTTCATAGGATTTATATCGTGTCTGGAACCTCAAGTCTTTTATGCATTAGTTATTTGAATGTCACAACAGGTTTGATTCGCATTAGTAAATTTTTTTGTCATATTGAGTTGGTCAAGAAATAAAATAACTTTAGGTTGTCAAAATAAATTTTTAAAAAATGGCTGAAACATTTCAAATTGTTCATTTACTCAAAGAAGAGCTGGAATATGAATTAAAAATCCGTGGAATAGAAAGTGCCAGGCCGGTTATGGAAAAGAGAAAAATTCTAGGTAGATTGTTGGCGAAAGAAGTAGGGAAACCTGATTGTTTAGTAGATCTGTCAGTATACAGGGTAGAATTTGAGGAAGAATGTAGAGAGATAAATGCTACCATCGATTCAATAAAACATTTGGTGTTAGAATTTGAAGGTGATTCGGGAGATTCTATCTTTGAAAGGGTACTTTCTAGGCTTGTCCATGTATCGTGTCGAGTTAAACGTATGAGACTCCCGTCTGACAAACTGAAAGAAGCTGAACTATCTAAAAAGAAATTGTTAGCAACCATCCTTACTGTCGAAGCTGAATTGTACGAGAAGGTGAAGCCGAGCCCAGAGTCAAGCAGTGCAAGTGATGCAAGTCACACAACTTCGTTAGCAGTAGCTGCACCTATGTATACATTCCCATATTTTACACCACCGATCCCTGTTGGCTCTTGGTCAGTTAAATTTTCAGGAGACCCCAAGCAGCTGTATTTCTTTTTGGATAGGATAAAGGAGTTGGCACATTCACGTAAAGTATCATATAAAGACTTGTTTGAGTCGTCTGTCGAATTGTTCGTCGGAAATGCTTTAGTGTGGTTTAGGAGTATTAGAGATTCCGTAAAAGATTGGGAAGCCCTTGAGAGTAGGTTGAAAGAAGATTTTTTACCCGCTCATTCAGAGGAAGAGATCTGGGAGACAATAAAAAATCGTCGTCAAAAGAGGGATGAACCAATTGTTCTATTCGTTGCTCATGTAGAAAGTTTATTTAGTAGACTACCCCATACCCCAGCAGAGATTACAAAAGTGAGGATACTCAGGAAAAATTTATTACCAGAATTCATATCGCAACTTGCTCTTTCAGATATTGAGGACACAGCTACGTTAATAAAATTATGCAAAAAATTGGAAGAGGCCATGACGTTGAAACAAAAATCAGTTTTCAGTCAGTCGACTAGCTCAGCTAAATTTCATAATAGTGCTAACTCGTCAGTAAAGAGTAAATACCCTTTTTATTTGAAAGATTCTTCTACATCAGAAGCTCGTGTTGATAATCAAAAAACGTGTGCTCCACAAGTTCAGACTATAAGTAATAATAAAACTTTTCCAGTACCTACCCATGCTAGTTCTTCAGGTCCAACAAAAATTATTTCAGGGTGTTGGAATTGTTCGCGACATGGTCATTCATTTCGGTATTGTAGATTCCCAAAAAGAATTTTTTGCTACGGTTGCGGTCATAAAGGAGTTACACGTGATAAGTGTCCGGCATGTTCAAAAAACGAGTGAAGAGATGGATGTTGCGCGGCCGGCATTCCATTCCTTCTCAAAAGGCGGCAGTTATGGTTTGTGAACAGAAGAATTATTTTGTAGAAAAGAGTGGTCTGAATGGTTAAAAGTAGTAAAAATTTTGTCGTACTAACCCTCAGCCCAAAACTGATTCGTTATTTGTTGAAAATCTGGTGATAATCGGCCATATGTGATGGTTAAATTATTTGATATAGATGTCACTGGTCTTTTGGATTCAGGATGTACTACATCGGTAGTTGGGTCTCTTGCTATTCCTTTAATCAATAGGTTAGAGTTAAAAATTTTCAGGTCACAGAAACAAGGTATTTTTACAGCGGATGGAGCTTTGAAACCAGTCGAAGGAATCGTAGATTTGCCCATTTTAGTAGGAAAACAATGTCGTGTTCTTAATGCTCTCGTAGTGCCATCTTTACCACACGCATTTATATTTGGTAGTGACTTTGATAAGCTATTTGGATTGATAGCAAATTTTAAAAATAATTCTTGGCATGTGCAAGGCGATGCGGAAAGTAGTGTTCCGTATGTGGGTCCATCATCAGTTCCCCTAAAATATAGTGACTGTTTACTCAATTTGGATGATTTGTCGATTAATCAGAGGTCACAGGCGCAAACTGCCATAGATTCATTTCGAGAAATTTCTAGTGCTGATAAATTAGGGTGTACTAATATGATTGAGATGGATATCGATACAGGAGATGCAAAACCCTTCAGGAAAAGACCCTATGTTATGTCTCCCTATATTAGTAAAGAGTTGGATAAGGAGTTAGATGAAATGATTCGATTAAAAGTAGTAGAACCGTGTCAGAGTCCATGGAATTCGCCCGTGTTATTAGTCAAGAAAAAAGATAGTAAAGAATATAGATTTTGCTTCGACGGGAGAGCATTGAACGATGTTACGGTCCATGACAGTTACCCTCTTCCTAATATAGACAGAATCCTAGGGATGTTACGTAATGCTAATTATATTTCTAGTCTTGATTTGCGAAAGTCATTTTGGCAGGTCCCTCTTAGTGAATCATCGAAGGATAAAACAGCGTTTAGCGTTATTTCGCGGGGACAGTATAGATTTGTAACGATGCCGTTCGGTCTAAAAAATGCTGCACAGACTCAACAGCGTTTAGTTGATGCAATTTTCGGTCCGAAATTCGAACCATACGTTTTCTGCTATTTGGATGATATAATTCTGTGCTCATCGACGTTTGAAGAGCACCTAAAGTTATTGTACGAAGTCAAGGAACGCATTCGAGAGGCAAATCTAACGTTGAATTTAGAAAAGTGCGAGTTTTTAAGAAGTCACTCAAGTTTCTCGGTTATATAGTAGGGTCAAATTCTTTAAGGACGGATCCAGATAAGGTGTCAGCTATGGTCAATTTTCCACGCCCAAAGACCACCACTGAAGTTAAGAGATTTCTTGGTATGTGTAGCTGGTACCGTCGTTTCATTAAAGACTTTTCATCTTTAGTTTCACCAATCAATGATCTAGTCAGGAAAAGAAAAAAAGGTCAAGTCGTTACGTGGACTTCAGAAGCAGAGGCTTCCTTTGTGTCGATTAAAGAGGCTTTAGTGTCTGCACCACTTCTGGCGCAGCCAGATTATTCTGTTCCCTTTATTATTGAGTGTGATGCAAGTAATACGGGTCTAGGTGCCGTATTAATTCAGAAAATCAGTGGAGAAGAACGTGTTATATCGTATGCCAGCAAAACCCTTAATCGAGCTGAACGAAATTATTCAACGACGGAGAAGGAGTGCCTTGCGGTAATCTTTGCCATTGAAAAGTTCCGTCCATGGGTTGAAGGAGTTCGTTTCACGGTCGTAACCGATCATTTTTCTTTTTCGTTGCTTTGGTTGAGTAATTTGCAGAACCCTACAGGAAAGTTAGCTAGATGGGCTGTAAGGTTAAGACAACATTCGTTTGATTTGGTACACAGGAAAGGAAAGTTTAACGTAGTCCCTGACTGTCTAAGTCGTGCAACTCCGGAAGAAAAACATGTTGTAAATTTAATAGAGGTCAAGCTTGATAATTTAGAAAATTGGTATGTGTCGTTACGTAAGAAAATTTTGGCGTCGCCTGAAAATTACCCTCAATGGAAAGTTGAGAACGATTTTGTTTTAAGTTTATCCCATCAAATTTGCCTATGTTGTCAAATGTAGTAGAGTGGAAATATTTAGTACCGAAAGTTCAAAGGGAAGAAGTCATTAGATCGTGTCATGACCCTCAGTTGCAGGACATTTTGGGTTCTCGAAGACAATTGCTAGAGTCCAAGAACATTATTATTGGCCCAAGATGAGTTTGGATGTGTTGAAATTTTGTCGTGCATGTTTAGTGTGTGGTGCGCAAAAATCTTCTAATGCAGGTCCTTTAGGCTTAATGGGAAAGGAGAAAGAGGCCAAGTTTCCATTTCAAATTATCGCGCTAGATCTTATGGGTCCATTCCCTCGCTCAAAATTAGGATTTAAATGGTTGTTGGTAGTAGGAGATTGGTTCTCAAAATATACAATTCTACATCCTCTGCGCAGTGCAAAGTCACATGTTATTGAACGGTTTATAGAACAGAAAGTGTTTTAATGTTTGAGTGCCCCAATTTATTATTTGCGATAATGGTTCAAATTTAGCAGGTCGAATTTTTAAGTCATTATGTAATAGGTTTGAAATTCAAAAGATATGGTATAATGCTGTTTATGCGCCACAATGTAATTTTGTTGAGAGGATTAATAGGACGGTAGGGACAGCTATTCGATCCTATCTCGAAGAACATGATACCTGGGATACCGAGTTAGCGCAGATTCAATTTGCTATTAATTCTGCTAAGCATGAGTCGACGGGTTATACTCCGAATTTTTTGGTTTTTGGCCGACACGTCCCTATGTCCGGTAAATTTTACAGTAGTGGATTTATTCCTGAAGCTGATGATGAAATCGTTCCTGGTAGTCGCCCATTATATGCTTCAGACCATCAAGGTATATTTAAAGTATTTTAAGACGTTCGTGCGAAGTTGCATGTAGCTTATCGAAGGTCAAGCAATCGATATAATCTAAGGAGGAGGAACATTTCTTTTGAGGTTGGCAGTAAAGTGTGGAGGTCCAATAAGGTGTTGTCGAGCGCGGCTAATAAATTCACTGCTAAACTGGCTCCAAAATTTATTTTGAGTGTAGTCAAAAAGAAGTGCTCGAATGTGGTGTACGATCTAATTAATCTAGATGGATCAAAAGCAGGCAGGTGGCATGTCAAGGATCTAAAACCCTATTCTGTCGTAGATCCAGAATATGTACCAGAGGACTGATTGGTCGTCTTTAGTATTTGTGTCGTAAAGGATATATTATAAATTTGGTTATGGGATAGAGTGGTGATGATAAATTGAAGGCTTTTGCCAGTATATCGTTGCTGGTAGAGATTGAAAGTTTCTCAACTAGTGTTGTTTTAAATGTGCACTAACGGAATATTTAGTAGTAGTAGACGAGAAAGACACAAATGTTGTTTTGCCCGTGTTGTTGATATAGCCCGTAGTGGAGCGAAACAAATATTTGTTGCTTCATGTTGGTGGACGTATTTTGATCGCGTCATGTGTTGTTATGTCTAGAGTAAGCGAGGAAGGTAGGTGATGTTTGTTGTTGTAGGTCGGAGTAAGCTAGTTGGCGAGGCCATTGTAGTATTGAGTAGCTTTTGGTTCGGGATGTTTGGTGTGGCCACAGTAGAGTTGAGGATTTTTTTTGAGACTGGAGTGTCCCAAAGAAAAGAGTAGCGATAGGGCTATGAATAGCTATAAGCTGAAGAAGCCAAGTATTCATTAGTAGGCTACAATGAGTATGGAATGTTGGCTTGATGAGCAGTTTATTTTTGGTAGAGGCAATAATCAAATTTTGCTGAATGTATTGAGCTGGAATTTTTGAGACCAGCAAATACATAATCATTGTTGGAACATTATTGATATTTATGTATATAGATGTGAGTTTTGATTTACTATTAATATTAGTAAGGTTATCGTGTCAAGGGTAGTAGTAGGAAAGTAAATCTTTTTGTTGTTATTTTGCGAAAGTTCATGTCAAGTTTTTTGTTTGAATTTCAGTTTATATTTTGAAAAGTAAGTTAGTTTTTTTGTTGCCCGTTTGGTTGCAACTCGAGTGTTAGACTACAATATTTTGACTTTTACCGATTACGACTTACCTATACTGACTCCTGACGGATGTGTGGTACGCAGAGTTACCTACACACTCATTTAGTTGCACCCCATTTTCCTCTACTTAATTCAAGAGGTCGCTCATAATTCTTTTTCGGTTCAGAGGTCAAAGTGCAAACTTACTTTGCCCTTACTTAAATTAGTTAGGATGCTTCTTTTTTGTATTTATCTTTTGGTTAAGGCGATAGTTTTCGTCTATAAAAAAAATCTTCTCGGTTATGTATATATTAAGATATAATTAACCTCAAAGTTTTTTTCTTTTTTTGATCGGAGGCAGTGTAACAAAATTTTTGTTACATTTCATATCTCCGAAGAAAAAACAGTTCTAACTGTTATTATTTTGCGAATCTGTCATTTAGCGTGTAATCGTTAATTAATTTAATATACTAAAGAAGAACAACTTTTTCCGTTTATATTATTTTTACCTATAAGGAGTATTTAACAGGGACTCTATACTTTCGGTATCGTGGATACCTTGAACGTAACTTGAGTTACATAAACTACAGGCGTTTTGACGTCCGCTAGAGCAATTGTTAAACATAACGCCTGCGCGAAAATGACGCGAGGGCTAAGAGCGTTGGCAAGTAAGGAACACGGCCAGTCAACTTAAGGCAACAGCTACAACACGTGGTGAGGAAATCCATTAGTGCAGGTTTGAGGAACACGCTAAACAATGGAATTAGATTTTGGTCGAGTATTGTGAAATTAGTTGTTTTAAAGCTGTCCGAGGAATTATGGTTAATGCAGGCATGTTTTGTATCTTTCGGAATATCAAGCAGATGGAATGCTATGCGTCTTAGTTCATCTATTACGTTCGTCAACATCGCCGTTGTAGAATTAAAACATAATCTATCAGGTACTTATAAACTTTTTACTGAAAATCAATTTCGTGTGCTAATTAAGGTTAAAGCTTTAATTTACTCTCTACTAAATCATGAGAAACTTTCGTTAAATAACGTAAATTTCAAGTTTGTTTGCAAAATGTGTCTATGCTCATATATCACGTAAAATTTAGTTTGAAAGTATAATCTAAAAATTTAATAAGTCAAATATTTTCATTCGGAACTAGATTGTTTTATAAGAGAAATTTTTGAACCTTTAGATGATTTAAAAGTTGTTATTCAAAGTGCATTTATGATGCACATGTTAAGTGATAAAATATGTATAAAGTCCACCTTTGGATGAAAGATGTTTTCTAGCAATTTGTTGTGATTAGTAGAATACCTAAGCTGCTTTTAACATATGTTGAACTGACTTTTATTAATTTCATGCTTAGACCATATGAACTGTTTATGTAACAAGTTCTTTAGGTAAAATCCTGTAAGCCAGAACAGATCTGTTTTATGGATGTTTAAGAACCTAAACTGTATTAAATAACTTATAAATGCTAATACCTCTCTATGTAGAGAAGCATATTCAGAAACTTCTGTAACTTACTTAATGTTGATAATTTTGATTATAGAGGAACACTCTAAGAAAGTTTTAAAGCTTATTATATATTGATTAATAAATTTTATTTACAAGTAATTTTTGCAACAAAAGAGAATCATATTTCAATTAAACTTTGAATTGATACCTTTGTCTTTTATTTCACTTATTGAACTTAACATTGCTCAAATTAGATCAACAAAATTTTGAATGTGGAAAAAGTTGATACAGTACCAGGTAATAGAAACGGAATAAGTAATTTCCAGTAGAGTATTTTCTCATAGGCAAGGTGTTACTAAGGTTTTGAATTCAGGCCAATCGATCTATAAAGATCGAAATATTTTGTTGTTGTAAGGCACAAACGGTGTCTTATATTTTATTTTTCTGTGTGACATCTTCTTGCAGGTCCGACATCGCGGAAGCTGGAGCAGAGGTCCAAGAGGTTTCCAGAGGTATTGCTTATTGTGGTTTGTAAGTTTTTTTTGATAATCATTATATCCTATAGGTTTCTGCGTCTTCCTGTAGGATACTTTAGTTTTGCTTGTTGTCTATATAGATGCAGTGGCGTCCATTTACCTTTTTGTTCCCGTTTGTAGTCGAGCCCACCATATACCCACGCCCAAACTCATTGCTCACCCATGGGGTAATTCCCAGACTAGACCGCGAATATAGTAAAGAAGGGCTTTACACCTTATGACTAACCAATTAGAAAAAAATACTATTAACATTTCAATACCAAAAAAACTCAAGGGTTTATTCTGGACGCAAATAGTTTTTTTCCTTAACCAAAGCCTTCTTGCCCCTTTTTCTCCTTTTATTGCTTTAAGAAATTAACCTGACCTATTTCTGGTAAGTGTTAATAGCCAATAACTGTAAACTTCGAGGAGGCATTTTCCTTAAAAATTGAGAGATCCGATAAAACTTAAGTTAAGCATTAGTTTTGGAATAATATGCGGACGTAGATTTTCGGAATGGCATCAGACATAACCTTTAGAGAGCTTTTACGTCAACAACATCTTTGACTCCAAAAACAAATACAATATAGAGAATGTCACATTTACTTTTTCACATATTTCGGGCACTCAAGCAATAGGGTGGCTGCAACTCGCGTATGACCTTTAAATAACGTCTGTAATTTATGTCGGTTAATTACTACGTATGGTTGATATACATCTATCCATGTAAAAATTGTACAAACATCCAATTTAAGACAAACTACATAAACTACCTCTGATTTGTTACAATTTAGGAGTGTCATAATTGTCGTACGCCTTATCCGAAAAGCGGAACACAAGGAATACGAAGCGCGAGCTGGATTGCAATACACCTATTCGTATAACAAATCCGTGTACGCAATAGGGCACGTGTCGTGCGTACGTTTTGACGTACCCGCGACTGGATCTCAAGGAGCGCGAAGCGCGAGGTGGGTAACTATACTACTGGTCGCGGAACCTTCCCTCACGTGAAATATCCAGTCCCTACTTGACAGGGGACAGCTTTTAGCTACTCCAATAGTTTTGCATTGTGCACCCGTATTGAATTCGTGGAATATTCTATACAAAGTTACAACAATTATTACGCAAGCGACTGTGATTAACTATCGAAGTCACATAAAAATTGGTCTATCGAGCCGAAGATCTGATAATATTTACACCATTTTAGGCTTGTATGAGTACTTAATGCAGCATTCCTTCTAATGGGTGGATATTGGGAATCGAGTTTTTTGTTTTATTCATAGTAAAAAACGGGTGCTTATACGAATATTGCTAACCTTTGTGTTCCCCAAAATTACTTTATAGACAGTTTTAATAGTGCAAGAATTAGGAATTCCGTTCGATCAAATAACTACAATTGCCCGTATTAAACGTAGTTACTCTTATAAAATTAAAATAAAGGTTATTATCTATGTTCGTTGCTTAACCTCAACTACCAACACGCTAAATAGAAAGGTTGATATTGGTATTTAACTCCTACATTACATGAATAATCCTAGATTCCTATTTATTCTGAATATCTGCACGACTTAAAAATTGTGGCAAATATTCTCTTTCCTATTTTGGGTTCATCTCTTAAGTCCTTAAATCCTTTCATCATATGACGGAGATTGCGAATTATAGAGCTGTGCTGAACAAATTTATTTAAGATAGTTAGCTTTATCGTCCTGTTTTCCTGTAAGCGCAATTGTTTACTTGCAACTGTTCTTGTTACATAAAGTTACGCCGTTAGTTAGCAGCGGTTCCGTTTCTTCTTGAAGTGTTGCTTGGATAGTTCTATTATCCAGAATTTTTGCCTTGTTTCTCCAAGTAAAAGAATGCCGTGCTTACTTAGAAGTGCTTCATAATGGTTGGAACGGTAGCGTTGCTAAAGCTTTTGAGGCCCCTTAGACCCCTTTTGCATTTTGGTTTAGTCCATTATTGATAACGATCTCAATCTACTTTCAGATTGGTTTTCCATTCCCCGTCAACCCAGAACTAATCCACACTAATAGCAAATTGCACGTAGTGTCTATTTCAATCGATGGAAATGACTCAGATAGCTATATACCTGTCTTATTACAACTAAAGACAGTTCCAGGTAAACGTTTTATAGTTAGTTTGAAATCTAGGAGAGTCCTAGTATTTAGCAGGACAGGCTACAGCAACATATAAGTCAATATATACACAACCAAAAACATATTTATTAATTAATTAATATACGACATTATAACTAATAATTTACAAGCTAACACGTTTTATATACCTGGTAATGAATTGCTTTGGTGTACATAGGGATTTAACATGTAAAATCATACTTATCCAATTTCCTGCTTCCCTATTTATCTCACGGCAAAAGTGCAAGAGGTATAAATTGTTTAAAATCTAAAACTGTCCATTGTGGCTTAGTTGCCTACCACCGAAATGTTTCTTCACGCGGACAAAATTCAAATAAGCGTCGAAGAAGCTTAAGAAATCGTAATACCCATGAATCGATTTGGAAATAAATTTGACTTTTTTAATTTTAATGTTTGATTAATTAGAATCAGTTCCCTGATTTAAATAAAAATAGTTTATCTGTACACGCAACAAACAGTTTCCTGCTTCCCTATTTATTTTACGGCAAAAGTGCAAGAGACATAATTTGTTTAAAATTTAAAACCGATCATGTTTAGCAGATCAGTTATGTGTCTTTTGGTGGTAGATCGCCGTTATTTAGCCGCAGTGGTGTTCTGGCTAGGCGTTCTAGGCAGATTCGATCGCCTTCTATTGTGGCCCATACCAAAGTAAACAATTTAATGTAGTGGAATATGGCCAATATACAGGTGTAAATAATTAATTTCAAAATTTTAATAAATACATATCAAAAATATGCTAGAAACTAGTAACACTTAAACCAACAGATGTTCAAATAATCCACCACTTGTTACCAAACAAAAGCCAAGTCTATCATAGAAATTTCTTCTCATGTAAACAAGTTGTCTATTAGTTATTTTACTGCGTTCATCGACAATTTTATTTTTTAAGGAATCAACATAAGATGTCTCTGACAATAAACTTTTGATTTTAAATGATTCCACACGAAAAAGTCATTTGGTGATAAATCCGGTGATCGAGCTGGTTAATTTATCCGTGCGCTGCACCCTATCCATGAATTAAGAAACATTTCACTTAGTCAAGCACCTACATCTTTGTAAAATGAGTAGGACAACCATCCTGCTAATACCATACATTTTCCTCAGCAAGTCCTGCAATATTATCAATTGCGGGCCCAATATCATTTTGAAGCAATCCCCAATAATTTTTAACCATTATGGCTGTCCTCAATAAAAAATGGTCCGATTACATGACATCCTAGTACTCAATCCAAGTATTCACGGTTTGTGGATATTGAGAGTGGTTGTCAATTACCAAGTGTGGATTTTGTGTGTCGCAGTATCTGTAATTCTGACGGTTTGGTTCATCGTTTACACTAAACGTTGACTCATCGGAAAAGCAAATGTTTTTAAGAAAGTTCCTATCAAGATTAGCCATATCCATTATTGTTTCGCAGAATGTTATTCTTGCCAGTCTATCTCTTTCAAAAATTTCTTGATGATTGCTGTATTTATAAGATTTATACTTATTTTTATCCAATATTTTTAATGCAGCTGTATAGTGTATATCCAACTCGAGGCCAATTTGTTTATCGCTAATATTAGGATTATTACACACTATTGAAATAACATTTATTTCGTTGCTGTTATTGTTTTCTGCTTGAACTTCCAACACAGTTTCCTCTTGTTCGTGAAGATCTATTGTTTTCCCAATGCAGGACTTACATGGTTTAAAACTGAACCATACTTAGCTTGGTTAGAAATTACTTTTTAAATGTAGCAATCATAGGAATTGCTCGATTCGGATAGAGATTTACAAACATATCTTGCACTTTCCGAAAAATATATCCCGAATAATACCACTTCAAAATTGATTTTTTTCGCTTATTGTTTACAGCCAAACCATTGTAAATTAAATCAGAGAACAGATTGTAATTAATCAAGCGTTAAAATTATAAATATCAAATTTATTTAGAAATTTAGTTGTGGGTATTACGATTTTTTAAGCTTCTTCGGCACTTATTTGAATTTCGTCCGCCTGAAGAACCATTTCGGTGTTAGGCAATCAAGACACCATGGACAGCTGTGAATTTTAAATAATTTGTCTCTTGAACTTTTGCCGTAAAATAAATAGGGAAGCAGGAAAATGCATAAGTATGATTTTACAGATTAAATTCCAATGTACAACAAAGCAATTCACAACCCGGTATATATATATATATATATATATTGCTGTGATAAGGGGTTGTTTAAGGGTGTACTTTATAGTAAAGGTTGTTTAGAAATGAGAAATTACCATAGGCAGCAGAAAACTGCATTTATTTAGTAAAGAATTGAGAAATGGAGATAGTTTGTAAATAGTAAGCAGTCAACACCCTGTATATAAAGTATAAATAGTTTTATGCGACGCAAATAGACACAGGAAGACGCATAGTTAGCGTAGAAACAAGGAAGACATGCAGTAAGTAAATAGTAAATATTTAATACCCTGTAGATAGAGTTTTAGTTAATTTAGGTAAGGCAAGTATGTGATATTTTTCAGTGGAAGCACGCGTATTTTATAAGTAAACATAATAAAGTGTAATTAAACACGCATTCAAAAGAGTTCCAAACAATTAGGTTAATACGGAGATGAGAAATAGAGCTTCGAGAAGCATTATGTAATGCGTACAAGTAGTTAGGAACTTTTATAAAAAGAAGTGATTAAAAATTGCGTAAATAACATGCATATATAAAAATTAAAAGTCGAATTGCATTTGTTGTTTATGTACAACATGGAAAAGCAATTAGATTAATCAAAACACCGCATGTTTAATAACGAAGCACCTGCGACCAGGCCACAATTATTGGAAAGCATAGAAAATTACATCAGAAACTACTTTAAATGCAAAGATTTGATTGGTGAAAATTAGCGACGAGCTTTTAGAGCAAACCCACTGACGGAGTAGGAGGTCAATGATATATTAACAGGCACAGTGATAACGAACTCAGTTTTCAACTCAACAAAGGCCGAAGTGCTCCACTCTGAGGCAAAGTTAGATACGTAATAATTTAAAGTGAAAAATTGTATAAGTGCGACTAAGATGAAAATTACGATTGCCGATTAAACGTAAGTAGATTTTAGAGAATTTATTTAAACTAAAGCACAATAATAATAGGACTTCCGAGTCCGGGGAGAATAATGCAATTCCGAGTCAGGGAAAAATAAATGATAAGAATTCCATGTTCCGAGTCCTGGGAGAATAATAATACAAATTCGAGTTTGGGGAGGATGATAATCCAATTCTAAGTTTGGGGAAATTGATAAGAAGTAATAAGTCTGAATGAGATGACAATAAATTGTGGTGCATAAGCATAAGTTAATAATGGTAGTCCAGAGAGTGATGGCAATAATTTAAATGCAATGGTTCAAGCGTGTGGATAGACAATATTTCGAATGGGCATGTAATAATCCTGAATTAGGGGAAAATAAATTTTATTCAAATGGATGGCTTAATGCATGGGAAATACTAGCTGATTATGGATGCGTCAATGCAAAGAAAATAGACCAGATCAGATTTTTAGTTATAAGACATTTTTTTTCTACTTTTTTTATTTGAATATTGAATTGGTTAATATAAATGAATGTGAAAAAGCCAACAAAAAGAGGACTTGCATACGTATAAAGTGCGTGATATGATAAGAGGTTTTGTACGTTCCACACTTCTTTTTTTTATAAAAATAATAGGTTTTTTTGTGACCTTGGGTTTGATTAAAAGGTATATAATTTTTGATAAATGAGATTTACAACATTAATTAATTGAAAAGTGTATTTTAAATAGTTTACAAAAACTGTACATAATATTTGTTTCCTTATATAGAATCGAATTAACTGAATTTTATAATTCCAAATAAATGCTAGTCGAGGTCATAAGATAAAGTTAATGGGAGCGATTTGATAATTTAAACAATCAAGGAGGAGCTATAAGTTGAATACGAAATTGAGAACGAGTAAGGCCGTAACGTATCAAATTTTGTTATTGGTCGATAAGGTTGGTTCAAGATAAAATCCAGTTAAGTCCCTGGAGGGAGTTCATAGCAATATTAATAAGACAGCCCAACGTCGGAGAATGATAATTGCAATTCTTGTTTATACATAGCAATATATATATATATATATATATATATATATATATATATATATATGATCATTTCAAATCGAGCTAGTAATTGAAAGATGGAAAATATAAGATCTTGGACAGGACTTGAACCTGTATCCTGGTTTTGCCGGAACCATGCGTTTACCAATTACGCCACTAAGACCGATGACACAACTGGAAAATTTACAAATTTAAATCGACTACCCGACGATACATCAACCTAAGTCTTGTCCAAGACCTTATATTTTCCATCTTTCAATTACTAGCTCGATTTGAAATGAACATTTTGGCTTTGCATAAAAGTCTAAGTTATTATTTCATCTTATTCACTATAGTACGATAGTATTTATCAACTTAGCTTGTGTAATAACGCTGCACGTCGATGTAATTATACTTTCAGCCTCCTGCTGATCACTACCGCTCTGTGTATTTTAATATCCTAAAATTTTAATATGCCTCGGCTAGCTCAGTTTAATTCACACAGAGTGAACAACGTTACGATAATCAAATAATTTAAACCCTTTTCTCTAATCTTTTTCCTGCTTTGAATGATAAAATGAAATCGACTAATATTTGTATAATGAAAAAGAAAAAATCATATTCACTTCACAGCTTAATCTGTTTTACTGTATGACAAAAATAACCCCCTGAATCAAATAACAATAATTTTTATATTGTTTGTCCCCAAAATTAAAGCTCCCTTTCCTTATTCTAAAGCCTGCAAAAATGACACTGTACTCTACTGAAAATTCTTTAAACGTTCAAGATTTCCCCCTTTATCCGTAATTTTTTACGTATAAAAGAATTTTTTTGTTGACCCTTTACATAAAATATTCAGATATAATAAATATAGTCAATGTTCAAAAATAAAGAGAAAATAATGCCTTACGCTAGATAGTTCTGACCTCTAGAGTTTCTTGTGCGACTTTCTGGATCTGATACTACATGCTATGTATCAGTACCCTAATATTACTTTAAATTGAGTTGCTTCAGTCAATGCTTAAAACAATCCTCTGTTTTGTGCGCCTTTGTCAATATCTTCATTCGGACTTCTTTCCAATATTATCAATTTATTTAGTTTCCAAATTTTACCCCGGTTCATCAATAATCTAGTATCTTCTTAATCTCCCTTAGAATTACTTGGATGTTACTTAGATTTTCTTATACTCTCTTAGAGCCATAAATTATTTAATATTTAACATTAATTAATTAATAAACTCACGTTTTCCAAGAAACGGCGAAACTTGTCTCATATATTTTTCACTATTATTTATTTTAATATTTTCTAACACCACTTTTCACAAAAATTTAATTATTTAATTTTAATATTCACTCGTTGTGTAGATTCTTGAGAATAAGTGATATGGGATTGTGCTTAATTCGGACTAAGACTGTCTGCTTATCAAATTCGCGTGTTATAAAAGCCACACCCCATCTAAAAGTTTATTGGTTATCGGCGCTGTTTGTTCAAAGTTTACGACCAGCCATAGGGTGTTTTAGATATTTTGGGATTTTACAGATATAGGTCTGATAAAATCTTGCCGGATTCTTGGTTACGTAGGATATCAGTGAATTTCTATTCTGTATTTATTTTAGACCGTCTGTTTTGATGTTATTACAGGAATTTCTAATTCGCTTTGGCACGTAATTTAACTTATGGCTTTTGTTTGTTTAGATAATACTTTGGGATTTGTATTAACTCCATGTAGAAAATCACGTAGACAAAATGACGTAAATTAACATATTTCTGTTTACATCTTGCGTTTCCAAAACCTATTTATTTTGAAAGATGCGTTTCTTATCAAAACGCTATGCTATCTTTTTTCACTATAGCATGTTTAATTTTAATGGGAATTGTATCATGATTTTCTAGCTTTTACTGTTTTAACTCGTATCCATTTACAAATTATGAATGCTTTTTGGTTTAAGACAGGTTTGATTGCGTGTAGAGTTATTTCTTATGCTGAATGTGTGTTTATTGTTGAATAATATACTTAACGGCATTAATTAAAGTTAACCGCGATCTTTCTACAGGGCATTAAATGTTTGCTCTTTGCATAATATGCAAATTACGTATTTTTTATGCTAAATAAATGTAGTTTTCTAACTCCTAGTACTATTTACATGTATTGTGTAACCATTATGACTCAATATACCCCTAAACAACCCTCTTGTCCTAGCAATATATATATATATATATATATATTTAATGCTATAATTATAGGGTAGTTTAGGGGTAGGTTAAGTCACTGGGGTCACAGAATAAATAAAAAAAACTTCCAGTTAACAAAAGCACATAATTACAGGTACTATAAGAGTAAATAGGTCGCTATACATATTTGTTAGTTGAGAGCACACTGTATATAATAGTACAAGAGATTAAACGCATAAGAAATAGAAATATCCAAGAGTAGTTACGAGTAAAAATAAGATATAAAAACGTAACGAAATGCATCAAAATTATATCAACGGAAAAACTATATGAATTGGCTTGATAAATATTTAACAAGTGCGTTAAATATATCATCGTATACGCAGGCTAAAATTATGCATTATTTGAATAAATCGTACGTGACATAAACTATAACATTTGTTCAAAAATCAAATTTAACTAGGAAATAAACAAACACCAAATTTATTTTGGTTTAGATTAGAATAAGCAGTAAACAATGAATACGTGACTGAATAAACGGAAATTTGTGGGATTTCTCAATTAAATATCATGGTATGTAAATGAAGACGTGATAACTCAAGCATTCATCCTAATATTTGAACTACACAATTGGTAAAATTTCCCGGAGTACACAAAAGCTAAACGCAAAAGGTGTCGCCCCAACACGTGAATAAACAAATAGAAAATAAGAGGTACGGCTTATAAATACGATAACAATTGAACGACGAGTTGAGTATACAATTTAAACTGGGCTACGACGATAGTCAGAAGTGCTAAATAATCTACGTAACCAGATACGAAAGTAAATGAAAATCATTTTGAAAAGTGTAAAAATTGTGCAATGGTAGGCCGATCTATCATAGAAGGCTCTGGTATAAATTTTATATGAATCTGGGATATTCTCCGGAGAATACTCTGGTATATTCTCTGGTTATTACTGTGGCTATTACTCCTGTTAAATGACTTTGGTAATTACTCACATGGTAAATGTTTTATTACTGTCTTGTTAATTACGGAGATGGAAAACTTTTTATTTACTGATATACAAATTGAATCTTAAATTGGATTAACTTAGAGGATTTTGAATAACAATTTGGATAATATTTTGGTTTGATATCGACTTCCAAATTCGACTCCAAATATTCAGACTGGACACGAAAACTCTTGGGGATGCAGAAGAACTATGGGACCATTCCAGGTTAGCCATATTGATAAAATTTATTACTGAAAACTGTTTTAATTCAATATTTTGGTACATGTAAGGGTCAACAAAACATTAGTTTCATTGATCAATTTATGAAAGGTAAATAGGCATCTTGAAACGTTTCTAGAGTCTCTAAATATAACAAAAGGCTCGTTTTGCTGGCTTCAATTTTTTAAATCTGGTATATGTAAATATTCTGAAAAAGGGGAAGATTTTAAAAAGGTTGTAAATATTTAATCATTATATGGTTTATTGTAGAATTGCTTTATTTAATTGAATCAGCTAGTTGAGGCAAAGAAAATCCATAACTTAACATTTCACATCATAAGTGCTTGATTAACATAAAGGGAGCATTATATTACATTAAGGAATCGTGGGAAAGAAAGTAACACAGCATTTCATGCCATGCCCAACCGTGGGGCTAAAAATAAATAAAACCATCGTAGGGGCTCGTTGATTGATCAAAGGAGCAAATATAAAAATATCACAGCATTTTATGTTATGCCTAACCGTGGGGCCTAATATAAGGGAATAACACAGCATTTTATGTACGCCCAAGTCGCGGGGCTAAATATAGGAAAATAATCACAGCATTTTATGACCCAAACGTAGAGGCTGGTGAAGTATCACAGCAATATATATATATATATATATATATATATATATATGTAGTGGATTTAAAGGGTTAAACTTGGGTATAAACAATGCAATTTCAAACACCCTGTGTAGAGAGAGGAACATAATATTTACGTGCAAAATTAATTTCATTTATTTAATTTAAAGTAACAAGTATTGACATAATTTTATAATTAGGGACTAAAAGTTAATAGGTTCATAAAGAAAATCAGTTTTATAAGCCAATAGAAATTATTAATTAATTTAATTTAGTTTAATTCAACGAATTATAACGTCAGAAAACGCATCAGAGCATGAAAAATCCATAATCCCAAGGCAAAAACCTTTCTTAACAAACAAACAGACGTTGGTTGTATAAAATACTGTGAAATGTAAGATCTGAAAAGTGTTATTTTAAAACGTTCGTTAATTAAGCACACCTGCATATTGGAAAGGTCATCTTCCGCTTATTTGTGAAGATAACGAGGCGAGCTTTCGAGGAAATATTGTTCAATCGTCGGTGGTTTCGCATGAACGCTAACAAAAGTTTCTTAAACAGCAGAAGGGATGAACAATCAATAATATGCTTCAGAATGAGACGGGCATAACAGCGTGCATTTTAGTAGGCACGTATTCGATCCACGTGGAGTCCATGAAGACGCGGGCAGCTATATCGATTTTCTACAACGCAAGCAAGGTTAGAATGCGACATCAAATATGGATAAGACAGGAATAGAAATATTACAGGCGGAGTTTTAAGACGTCACTGAAATGTATCATTGGTCGAAATAGATAGTTTTAGAACAAACAAACACGCGACAGGTGGATGTGATAGTTTTGTATGATATAGCGTGTTGACGCGGGAATATTTTTGGAAGTTTAAAACGGTTATACAAAATTTGGAGAAATATTAATTTCGATTATGTATTTCGCGTAAAGTGTGGCCAAGGGGGCCTAGTTTTATGATATAAATACTCTGGGAGAATTAGGAGGGCTCTCTTTAATTTTGCATCGCTTAACAATCTATTATAATTAACTTACAAAGCTTGTGAGTATTAAAAATTTGTAACATTCAGTGAAATAGTATTAGATTATTTGTGGCCTTATAGTTAGTACCGCGAGTATAATAGAGTGTAATTTAAATTTAACTGAGGTCCACAAATACGTTAACAAGCTTGTAAATTAATAATGCAATAATAAACAAGTGTAATATACATGGATTTGGATGTTGGAATTGGTGTTAATTGGTAGCACGCAGCTCAGCTTAAACTGAGTTGTCATCTATAAATAGCTGGTGGAGCGCGAGCTTAATCACAAAGCTGAGGGTTTCAGAAATATAAAGCTTCAACGGAGATGGACTTTTGAAGCTTTTTCCAGGTAACGCATTTGAATTTGCTGTTTTTTTTTATATAAACTGTTGAAATTATTTGTGATGTGTGAGTGAACTTTGATGGTTATTTTGGCTAATTTAACGTATTGAAAAAGATACGTATAACTGACTATCATTATGGTATTTTGGAATATAAAACAAAAGGTGTACGTAAAGCTCATTAAATTTCTGGATGAATTTAAATTTAATTGTTAAGAGTACGTGGGTTTATTAAGTGTTTAGTCATAGTCTGCAAAGTAAAAAGCATACATTAATAAACTGGGTTATCATGAGCTCACCATACTCCAGTGTGCAGTAACAAATAAAGATAAGGTATTATTTGGGGCCCATTTACTCCTGTTGCATTAAATGTGTTTGAAATTTCAATTTTAAAAACAAGGACTTTACAAAAATAGCATTTATTGAGGTGTAACTTGAGCACCGAACTGTACATAACTATGAATTATTATTTGTAAATAGTGGTAAATAAATATTGTATGATTGTTGTATTATTTTGTGATTTTATTGAATGGTGTGTGAACGGTAAAGAGAATGATAGTGAATTTAGGTATCCGAGAGGAGGCACAGCTGAGCTAGCCAGGGAAGCTGCTGAAGAAATTAATTTGATGAAGCAGAATCCGGGTTAGAAAATTTTGTAAAAGTTTTATATTTTTGTAAATTGTTTTTTTACTCTGGCAAGGTCCCAAGAGGACTTCCACGGCAATATATATATATATATATATATATATATATATATATATATATATATTAAGATATAAATTTTCTTGACCATATATAAATAGTAATGAATGTTCCTGGAAAATGGTCAGGTATAAGTAAAACAACTCAATTTGTTTTCATTGGTTTTTCATATATTTTCATGCTTTACGCGTTTCGGTTCCAAATAACCATTTTCAAAATAGCAGCTAAAAATTACATTGTTATAAATACTATAAAATTATACACTATAAACATATACTTGCACTAAAACATTTCTAAAATAAATAACAGATACATTATAACTATTGTACGTCGTAAAGGTTTAGAAATGTTATACTGAATGACTAGATTAGGTTAACTGGTTAGAACAAATAATCTGTTAGTGTTGATAATTTAAAATATGTATACTATTGGAGTAAATTGTAGTATGGGAAATGTGAATTACTTAAAAGCGTATTCTTATTGAAGTGCCACAGGTTACTATTTATTTTGTATTAGTCTGTAGTAAATGTTAGTGAATTGTTCATGGTCCGACTTGGAATTTACGGAGTGTCTGTCGCGTTGTATGTGAATGGTTTCTAAAATATTTCTTTTATTGTCGTTTGTTTCAGATATTTAAATTATAATTCTAGTGTCCCTAAACAATAAAAAAAAACGTTGTAAACAACCTTGTCGATCACGCCATCCAATTATCACACGGTAAATATAGACCAAAAAATTTGAAAAAAGTAAAAACCGTATTAAAAAATAACGCCTACCCAAAACAATTCTTTGAGCCATTAATTAAAAATAAAATCCACAACATATACAATAATACAGATAATACGAACAAACTCAGTCAATGTGAATCAATAGTTGGAATAGAATACATACCTGGTTTGTCCGAAAGAATTAAAAAATGTTTAAGAAGTCATAATATCCATATTGCCCACAAACCAAATAATTTTACTAAAACATTTTTACCAAACTAAAACCACAAATAAGAAAATAAGAACAAAACACATCGATCTATAAAATCAACTGTCTTGTACGGAGAATAGGAAATTCAAAAGTCAATATCCATAGACAAACAAATATCACTAAACAATTTAACTAAACACAGATAACATAATAAAACATAACAATACGATTTAACAACTGTTGGCTGACCGATGTAATAGAAATTCAAACACAGACTTTTAAGAATTCGACCATTACCCATCCAACAATACTCAATAAACAATTTTAAATATCAACACTTCAACAGATATTTGTCAACCATTAACCTAATTTCATTCATATAACATTTCTAAACTTTAGACGACAATAGTTATAATGTATCTGTTAAATTATACGACACTATAGTATTTATTTATTTTAAAAATGTTTTAGTGCAGTATATGTTTATAGTGTATAATTTATAGTATTTATAACAATGTATAGCTTATTTTGAAAATGGTATTTGAACCGTAAACATGAAAATATGACAATGAACATTGAGTTGTTTACCTGACCATTTTCCAGGAACATTCATTATATATATATATATATATATATATATATATATATATCTGTTTCAAATATCAGTCTCTTTGTCGAGGAGCTGATTACATGATTTATTGATGTTAGTCTTGGTGATCAAATGACATTCATTTAGCCTAAAACTAGCGGAGATTTTGCTCTTACTGGATAGGGACAGACAGTGTAAAGCGGACTGTCCTGAGCATATCTCGTTATCTTGCAGCATATTTTATATAATAATATATATATATATATATATATATATATATATTATATATATTATATATATATTATATATATATATATATATTTAAATATATATATATATATATTATTATATAAAATATGCTGCAAGTATAACGAGACCATATGTCCGCTTTTGCCAGGACAGTCCTGCTTTTACACTGTCTGTCCCGCTATCCCCAGTAAGAGCAAAATCTCCGCTTTAGTTTTAGGCTAGATGAATGCCATATTGATCACCAAGACTAACATCAATAAATCATGTAATCAGCTCCATTCTTACTTGACAAAGAGACCTGATATTTTGAAACAGTATATATATATATATATATATATATATATATATATATATATATATATAGTAATGAATGTTCCTGGAAAATGGTCAGGTATAAGTAAAACAACTCAATTTGTTTTCATTGGTTTTTCATATATTTTCATGCTTTACGCGTTTCGGTTCCAAATAACCATTTTCAAAATAGCAGCTAAAAATTACATTGTTATAAATACTATAAAATTATACACTATAAACATATACTTGCACTAAAACATTTTTAAAATAAATAACAGATACATTATAACTATTGTACGTCGTAAAGGTTTAGAAATGTTATACTGAATGACTAGATTAGGTTAACTGGTTAGAACAAATAATCTGTTAGTGTTGATAATTTAAAATATGTATACTATTGGAGTAAATTGTAGTATGGGAAATGTGAATTACTTAAAAGCGTATTCTTATTGAAGTGCCACAGGTTACTATTTATTTTGTATTAGTCTGTAGTAAATGTTAGTGAATTGTTCATGGTCCGACTTGGAATTTACGGAGTGTCTGTCGCGTTGTATGTGAATGGTTTCTAAAATATTTCTGTTTCAAAATATCAGGTCTCTTTGTCAAGTAAGAATGGAGCTGATTACATGATTTATTGATGTTAGTCTTGGTGATCAATATGGCATTCATTTAGCCTAAAACCAAAGCGGGAGATTTTTGCCTTACTGGGGATAGCGGGACAGACAGTGTAAAAGGGATTGTCCTGAAAAGGGACATATGGTCTCGTTATACTTGCAGCATATTTTATATAATAATATATATATATATATATATATATCTGCTGGTTAATGAATATATATATATATATATATATATATTATTATATAAAATATGCTGCAAGTATAACGAGACCATATGTCCGCTTTTGCCAGAGCCAGCATATTTTATATAATAATATATATATATATATATATACATATATATATATATATATATATATATATATATATATATATATATATATATATATATTTAAATATATATATATATATATATATATATATATTATTATATAAAATATGCTGCAAGTATAACGAGACCATATGTCCCGCTTTTGCCAGGACAGTCCCGCTTTTACACTGTCTGTCCCGCTATCCCCAGTAAGAGCAAAAATCTCCCGCTTTAGTTTTAGGCTAAATGAATGCCATATTGATCACCAAGACTAACATCAATAAATCATGTAATCAGCTCCATTCTTACTTGACAAAGAGACCCGATATTTTGAAACAGATTTGCTCCGTCGACAAATATAAAACAAAGCTCTTCACTTTCTTATTATAAATAAATAAAAAAATATGATTTTGGACGGCATGGGTTAATACTTTTGATATGCTTCAAAATTGAACTTTTGTTAAGAAGTAAGCGCCATATTAAAATTGCAGTCGGAATCGATATATTAGCGTGCTTAAAGATTACTGTGAATTTTTTTGCAGTACCAATGCGATAAAAGATATTAATATTTTAAAATTTGGGGTGTCAGTCATGTTGAAACAATATTGCAAAGTTTACCGATTTACTGACCATTAGAAATTCTAATACCCGTTTCCCTAAGTTTTCAAAATAAGTTTATAATTACCATTTTTACATGGCACCAAGGAATTACCGTAGAAAAGTTTTATGTCCCATCTTAGAGACAGTCAGAATATTTGCATTTGCCTAATTTCTGTCTGTGTTTATCTATGTTACGCTCAATACAAAATGCGTGGAAAGTTCAAACACATCTATTCTCTTAAATCGCGAAACAAGGAAGTTGCCTAGCTGCACAAGTCTATTAATGGGGATTAATAATCATATTTAAATACAAATACGTCCTTCATAATTATGTTTTCCATCTTGGAACTGGTCGGATGCGTACCTCCATTTCATTCTATTCTAAGCTAACTTACACATACATGTCCTAAAAGTTCCACAACCTACGTGTTTCACTATCTGTGTGGAATAGTCTAATCTAGGTGACCACTGCCTCTCTTTTTTCCTTTCTTTGCTTCTAGAGTCATTCGCGCAATTTCCTCATACTTTAGCATGTGTCCTTTATCATATCCCTCCTATTTTATTACAGTTTTTTCTAGTTTTACTTTCCTTGGATCCTATATGAATTATCCCCCCCCCCCCCCGCCTCTAGCCATCAAATATTGATATTCCTTACTATATCTATCGCTAGCCTATAAATGTTCGTTGTCAAATTCCTTAACTCGTTTATTTGCTTCATGCTTCTAACATTCCACACCAGGACTTGCAAGTCAATTCCGGTTTTTATTTTCTTCTAATTGAATTCGCCGATCACATCTTCCTGACAAGTCTCCTCCCGGAGATCCGAAAGAGGGACTATTTTAGCTACAGAACTTTAACCTCAGAAAATGCCATAAACTTTTAAAATGTTGTTAATACGCTGTGTAATTGGAAAGTGACGTTGTGATTTCCGGTTACCTTCTATATCGCAGTAGTGTTTCAAAAAGTCATACCAACGCCTATTTTCTCTGTCACTATGTACCGAAAGAGCTGCTGCCCTCTTTCGGGAACCTGCCTGAGAGTGATTCCTCACTAAAAACCCCAATAATTTGATTAAACCTATAGTACAACTCCTTAGTTTACTGAGTAGTGAGCACGCTAGTCATTCTACCCGTTCCAGTGTTCTAGAACTTCTTCCAGGTAGAGGTCCTTTCAGAATAGATCAAAAATTGCTACTTGTTATAAAAATTAAGAGAATGCTCCATTCTTGTACAGATTTATTTAATGTTTGGAGGCATCTTAAATGTTTCAACAAGTTTCTTAAAGGAATTGTAACGGTATCATTGTCATTTTTTTGGCACTAAGGGCAGGTTAGAGATTGTGTTAATACTATTATTTACAATAAAGCGTTTATTATCACAGCTTTAAAACACTGCCGCCCATAAAAATTTATAATTGTCTTCACATATTTCCAGTGAGCTAGTGACGTCACTAGCTGGTGACTGGGAGCAGTCTTTTAGTTGGTTATACTTGTTCAGTTTTCTGATGTTATTATAATCGTGAATAAGCAATTAGAAATTATCCAGGAATTCTAAAAAGTGATCGCATTTAATAAAACTGGTAGTTTAGGCTGTGCGACCTATAATTTCTGAAGTTGCATTTGGGTAAAGTCCTTTAGTGGTATTAACCATTTAATATAAATGTCTTCTGGAAATAAAGTTTCTTGTAGCATAAGATATTAAGTTAAAAAGCGCGAGTTAAGGTTCGGGCCTTGGGAGCTGCGTTTTTAAAAAACGTTTCCAAAACTTAACAAATTTATTTTTAATTGATACAGAAATTAATGTGGAATTTTCACAAACTGATTTTAACTTTAAATCAAAATAAATTAATTAATTGAACTAATATTGTGAGTTGCCTAAACAAACTGCAATGCTAAAGCTGAATACTTTTACCGACTGCTGGGTCCTTGAGCTCCTGGGCTTTTTATAATATCCTGCCCCCTTACATGGCTGTGGGAACTTGCAGATCTCATGTCTGCTTTACCCTAATTCTACACTTTGTTACATTGTTTTAATCTTATTGCTAGGTAATTGCGATATCTTAACCGTCTGTGACCTGCCACCTGCAGTAGCACTATCGTCTCGGATACAAAGTTGCATATCCGTTCCCATGAACTGTTGATAACCAGTCTGGTTTATCCTTGTATTACATTGTTGCAATTGACTTATGATTTATTTAACAATTTTTAGTAATTCCGATTAGATTCTATTATTTAATATATAGGTAAATTGAGGAATACATAACTCCTCCCGACGTACATGAAAAATTAAGGTTTTGCTTAATTTTTAAATTCATAAAATTCATTATTTAAAATTTATTGTTTCTAAGGGTACACTTATTGTACCTTTATTTCTCTTTGTTTCCTTAAATCTAAAACTGTTTCCTTTATTCTTATATCTAAGATACATTTTGTAAAATACATATATAATTACAAAAAATATTAGAATGGTTAACACAATTGTCCAAACGTTTATATTGTCAGAGTGTAACATGGGCACTTTGAGTTCACTTAAATGTTCTTTGCAACTTTCCATTAATTTTATGGTGTGGTTGAGGTCGTCTAAGTCTACATGCTCTAGCTTCATGGGTTTCTTGACTACTTCATCGGCTTCTTGTTGTTCTATCTTGAACTGTAGTTCCGGTAGGTTTGCAAGTTTCTTTGTTGTTATAAGGTCTTAACAAACTCTGATTACTTAGTCTTTCAATTTTACATAACAGTCTTCTTTAAGGGTGATTAATTTGCTTCAGGTTAATGCTAGGTTATTTTCATCTTGATTGCAGTAGATGGTTGCTATTACTCTAACCTTCTAAATTTTCATGGTGGTTATTTGTACGGATTTTGCTTCACAGTTTTCGTAATGATTTGAAAATTTTAATAGTTTTACTTTACTTTCGTCTCGTGGTTTGTTCGATGGATATTAATCTATTAAATTTTTCTTCTATGTTTCTTAAAATGCTTTCTATTATACTGTTGTAATTCATCATTTCTATTGCGTATTCCTTTCCGAATTTGCTGTGTCCATTGACGGTTTTAATCCGTAATAATTTTCTGTGATTGTTTGAAATTCGTGTTTTAATTCTGTTAGGTCGAATTTTTGTGCAAATGTCCAATAGTCTATGGTATTTTGCATACTGCCTAATTTTTTTGGTAGTATACCGGGGTTGTTTTTTATATCTTCTATTATTATTTAGTTGTCCGTTCTACCTGGGCGGAGGTTGACGGTAAGGGTGATGATTGTCCATCTGAAATTACAGGGTGTCTTAAGTTCTCCAAGTGAATGTACTTCGTTATTTTGTCGTTGTCTACTACTGCTATACTTTTGTCTGATATTCTCTTAATTTTAAATGGGTCTAAATTTCTGGGTGACGTTTTATGTCGTTTACTTTGGAAATTTTTCTCATACACGGTTTGTCCTATTGAAAATTTATTAGCGTCAGTATTTTTATTACGGGTTGTAGTGATACGTTCTTTGTCATTATCTAATTTATCTTTTACTTTGTCAAGGTTATTTTAAGTTTTTCTTTGTGATCCTTAGCGTATTGTTGATATACTTTCTTATTATAATGTATGTCATAGGGATTGCGTAAATCTGAATGTTCTAGAGTTAATTCTAGGGGTGTAAAATTTGTCGATGAGTGAATTGTATTATTATAGGCGATTGGTGCATATGACATTAAATTGGTTATGTGTTCTTTTTTATAAGTTATTCTTAATAATCGGATTTGTTTTAACAGGGTTGAATGTAGTCGTTCAATTAGTCCATTTGATTCAGGGTGGTTTTCAGTTATGAAATAAATTTTTATTTTGTGGAGTTCTAAAGTGTTATGTATTGCCTCATTTTTAAATTCGCTGCTGTTATCTAACGTTATTGTTTTGGGTGTTCCATACAATGTATAGTACTGTAAACATCCTTGGGTCATGTGAATGCTATTTTTGGATGTGATTGGTATTGCTTGTCCTATTTTTGTGAATTCGTCTACAATTGTCAAATAGTTTTGCGCTTCTACTACTAGAGTATCAGCATGTAGTTTTTGAAAAGGTTTGCCGGGTGTTTTGGTTAACATTAAGGGTATCTTTGGGGATTTTTTATCGTATTTCGCGTTGTCGCATAGTTTACGTTGGTTAATAAAATCTGTGGTCAATTCTTTCATATCTGTAAAATAATATCGTCTTACAAGTTGCTTTATGGTTTCATCAATTCCACGATGGTTGGTTTTCCCTTCTTGTTGATTTCTAATTACATCATTTATTTCGTCAGGGTCGTTTAATGTTATTAATTTTCTCGTACATCTGATAAGTTCTGGGCCAGAGTTATTGAATAATTTAACGTATAATTTTAAAAATCTTTTGTATAAATGTTTGGTGTTGAAATAAAAATAAAATCTTCTTTCTCGGGGGTGTATTCTTTTATAATCTTAATTATTTGCTCCTCGTTGTCATGTTTGGTTATTTGGATTTGGTATATCTTCTTGTTATCTACTTTTGTATATTTTACGGGATTGGGGTTATTTAAAACTTCGGTAATTATAAATTAATTGGGTTTCATATCGATTGCTTCGTTTAGGATTTTAATCGCGGTTTTAGGTTTTTCATTTTGTGTCGAATGTATTGTGTCGATCTATTCTGGGTCTTCCCTTATTTCTGTTTCGTTTACGTTTCCTACAATGGATTGTGTTTCTAATGCATTGAGTTGTATTCTACTTAAAGCGTCTGCGTTGTTGTTATAAATTCCTTTTTTATATATAATTTCGTAATCGTATTTTTCTAGTCTGATTCGCCATCGTTGTAATTTTGAATTCGGTTCTTTAAGTTTGCATATCCATACTAATGGTCTATGATCGGTGTATATGTAAAATTTTCTTTCGTATAAATAAAGTCTAAAATATTTTGTTGCCTAAATTATGGCTAATAATTCTTTTTCTATGGTGTTATATTTCTGTTCAGTTTCATTTAGGGTTCTGGATGCGTAGCTGATGGGTTTATTGTTACCTACTTTTTCTTGACTCAATACTGCGCCTAATGCTACATTTGATGCGTCTGTTGTTAGTATAAATGGTTTTGAAAGGTCTGGGTATTCTAATACGGGGTGATTCGTTAATATATTTTTAATTTTGTCTACGGCTTTAATGAATTCCGGGGTGTGTTCAATTTTGTTTCCCTTTTTTAAACAATTTGTTAATACTTTTCTGTAAGATGTTGCTTTCATTGGTGTGAGAATTAAATAAATCGCTTCTTTACTTCCTTAATTACTGCATAAATGTTGCGTCTCATAATTGTATTTAGATATCTCCGTATTAAGAATATTGAATTATGATGCACGTCTTTGTAATTATAGCTTTCAGTAATGTAGTTATAAAGTTTGTGATACGCGTTTTTTATATGGGTTAATTATAGCTTTTTATGATGAACGTTTACTTTTATTCGGTATTTGTACTGGAATAAATAGCTTTTAATAACGTTGTGTGGGATGAATGACGTTTTATTCACTGATAATTTCCGGTCTTGTCTTATGTGAGGGTTGCGTTGTAAATTTGCAGGCTGGTTTTTAATTAACAATAGTTCAATGGTTTAGGTTAATAATAGACTTGCAGAGTGCGTTGCTGTAATTTATAAAGTTATGATAGAAGGATAAGTTTTAATTAGCCTTTTCTGTAATTGCTTGTTTGTAAGAATTGCGTTTTGCTTTTGTTATTGAATGATGGGGTTAGTTACGTCTATTTTTACGTTTGCTGGATTAAACCGTTGCGTTTTCGTATTAGTTTAATAATTGTGCGCCAGTTAATTTCGGATTAATAATTATTCGTTCTTTGGTTACGTTTGGTATTAATTTAATAAATGTGTGCCAGCTATTTTGGTTATTTTTCGGTTTGTTTTAATAATTGTAAAAAAAATCTCTTAAAAATCAAGTCTCTTTTGTTTTAAAAATCTCTTTAAAGTTCAAGTCTCATAAAATATTTTTCGTTTGCTTTACATATAGTCTTTCGTGCTTGAAAACAATTCCTTTTGATTTATAAGTAAATTATTTTTGTTTAATGGCATAAAATAAAATTCTGTACATAAAATAATTTTAAAAAAATTTCTTATACTAGCAAATATCAATTATAGTTTGTAAAAATCAATTTGGTTTTAGGGAAATGAACTTACATTAATTTCTTCGATGGTTCCATGGACTTGTCGATGTTTGTACGTTGTCCACGTTGGCTTGGTTTGTTAGAGTCGATCAATTTGTGTATCTTGTCCAACTTCTGTTTGGTTATGCCAAAATTGCGAATTGAAATTCTTGGTCACCAGTCTTCCGATTTTTGGATTTTTAGTGCTTTTTTGAAATCCTACTGAATGCCCCAGTTAAGGTTCCGGCCTTGGTAGCTGCGTTTTTAAAAAACGTTTCCAAAACTTAACAAATGTATTTTTAATTGATACAGAAATTAATGTGGAATTTTGACAAACTGATTTTAACTTTAAATCAAAATAAATTAATTAATTAAACTAATACTGTGAGTCGCCCAAGCAAACTGCAATGCTAAACTGAATACTTTGACTGACTGCCGGGTCCTTGAGCTCCCGGGCTTTTTATAATAATCCTACCCCCTCACACGGCTGTGGGAACTTGCAGATCTCATGCCTGCTTTACTATTAATTCTACACTTTGTTACATTGTTTCAATCTTATTTTTAGGTAATTGCGATGTCTTAACCGTCTGTGATCTGCCACCTGCAGTATCACTATCGCCTCGGATACAAAGTTGCATATCCGTTCTCATGAACTGTTAATAACCTGTCTGGTTTATCCTTGTATTACATTGTTGCAATTGATTTATGATTTATTTAACAATTTCTAATAATTCCTATTAGATTATGTTATTTAATATATAAGTAAATTGAGAGATACATAACTCGCGTTGTGATTTAATTTTTAATGTCGGCGAAATTAGATACTCTGTAGTTGTGGATGAATTTGACTGTACTCTGAAATAGTAATAGGTGATTGGCTTAAAATTTACTTGCGCAACTTATGCTTAGACACACACACACACACACACACACACACACATTCGTGCGCGTACCCATGCACGTAAACACACAAAATAAGTGTAATGCATTTCATCATAATGACGCAGGGTCGTTCATTCCAGACAATTACCTTTCAGAGTAACTTCGATTCAGACAGTTGATCAAATAGTGCTTACGAACACCTCAATTGGCAATAAGCGTCATAGATCTTCCAACTTTGTCGCCCACATGAAATCAAATTGCAAACTGGTATAACAAGCGCAAGTTAAACCGCAGAAGTTTAAAAGACAAATAAGGTTAGTTCACAGTATCCAGAACACATAATTATAAAGTTTTCGGTACACATCCTTCCGTTTGAGAAACCAATTTCAGTATGCTTCTTACACAGAATTATAAAGTTCATAGTAATTTCACGTAACGGATCATACACCTTAAGGGTTAGAAACAACAGATTAAACCTTCCTTCTAATTAAAAGCTATGAAAGATGATAAATGCAAGTTTTTATGAAAGCCAAATATTAATCATAGCTTACAGAGATGTTTTGTTTTGGGAAAGAGGAAATTGCAGTCAGCTGAAAAATTACACGGTTTGAAAAACCTTAACCTTTTTGTACACATCATTCTTTCTGAATGCGGTGTATGTGGTTTTGTACTAGTATGTGCTAGTGATCTTTTTCTGTTGTTGTATATCCTTTATCAAGCTTACAGCTCTATTTAAAAAAATAGAAGGAAAGGATAATTCCGTACTAATTATAAGTTCTTGACAGTAAACTTCTTATCTCAAACTAAATTTCATTAGTTAGTCCACTGTAATTGCCGTCCACTTTATGAGATTGATTTGAAAAAGTAAATCACATAATCACCATTAATAGACTTGTGCAGCTAGGCAACTTCCTTGTTTCGAGATTTAAGTGAATAGATGTGTTTAATTTTCCTCGCATGTTGTATTGAGTGTAATATAGATAAACACAGACGGAAAACAGTCAAATGAAAGTATTCCGAGTGTCTCTAAGATGGGGCATATAACTTTTCTGCGGTAATCCCTTAATGCCATGTAAACATGGTAATTATAAACTAATTTGAAAACTTAGGGAAACGGCGGGGTTTGTTAGAATTTCTAATGGCCAGTAAATCGGTAAAATTTGGAATATTGTTTCAACATGACTGACACCCTAAATTTTAAGATATTAATATCTTTTATCGCATTGGTACTGCAAAAAAATTCACAGTAATCTTTAAGCACGCTAATATATCAATTCCGATTGCAATTTCAATACGGCGCTCACTTTTTAACAGAATTTCAATCTTGAAGCATATCAAAAGTATTAACGACGCCGTCGAAAATCATATTAATATGCTTGCAGCATACATGCGGGGTAGCTGGAATTGCAGTAACTCATCATCATTTGAATAATCGCATCCTAATTGCCCGAGTCCCATTTAGTTCTCCACGTAACTAGAGTTTTTTATACAGCAACCACTAAAAGCGACTTAGAATTCCTAGGTTCTTAACCTATATTTCAAACCAAAAGTTATTGGCGATTCAGGATTTAACTAACTCAACTTTGCCAGAATGCGTTTAGTATATCAAAAAGTTACCATCATTACATTTTGCAACCCGTAGATCACGCGTACAAGTTATATAATGCTAATACCATGAAATCATCACGGTGTACAACTTTCAGACATCTTTAGGTAAAGCAAACTGTTTTGTAACTTATTCTGACCAGGACCTGAAAATAAAAAAATACATTACATAAGAATTTACATCAGGCAACACAAGTGGGTTTTTTGGTGGTGGCTGCAACTGGATCACGATTGGTTTAAGTTTCAAAATGTACCTATATATGCTGAATAAATAATATTTAAATAAAACGACTGGTATTTCAACTTATTAAATCTCATATACTACAAAAGACTTACAAAATATTAAATATATATATATATATATATATATATATATATAATAGGAAGAATAATCCACATTTGGAATGCAAATGAATGCTTAATATATATTAATAGTTATTAAGATGAAATGAAAACCCAACTTTGTATTTTAAAGTTGAATTACCATTTCAAATCGAACTAGTAATTGAAAACCACTAAAAGAACGGGTACAGCAGGATTTGAACCTGCAACCTCTGATTCTCCGGATCAGTGCTCTAACCAATTGAGCTATCTAGCCTAATTGTTTAGATGATGTTATACTTAATACTACTGAAGCTTGGCCCTTGTTAGTGGTTTTCAATTACTAGTTCGATTTGAAATGGTAATTCAACTTTAAAATACAAAGTTGGGTTTTCATTTCATCTTAATAACTATTAATATATATATATATATATATATATATATATATATATATATTACTCATATTTAGACCAGGGTAGAAAATTAAATAATCACATCAAATAATTTTAATCACCGTGTATAATGAATATTATTAGATAATACGCGTTATTAAAACCGTGAAGCATAAAAATTTATTAGTTTCATTAAACATAAGAGATTTAAATCATGTACAAGACGCTTTATATCAAAAGAAGCAGTATTAAAAAGCTCTGCGTGTAATGTAATTATTCCTAAACAAATGGAAATTACGTGCAAAATTTATATTAATTAACCCTATTTTAAGTAACCGGTAGTAAAACAAAGTGTACACATAATAATTAATATTTAACTTGTATTCGCTAAAATGAAAGGATAGAAGTCAATTTTAATTGAAGGTAATTGAATCGTTAGTAACAGATAATATCTATAGAAACTTGTAAAAATCCAATAAAAAGCAAATCCTAGAAGTGTTAGTTAGAAGTAGGTTGTTTGAACACACCTGCGTATTTTAAAAGGCAATTTCAGTTTAATTTGTTTAGATAAACATGTCGATTCTAAGGATATTGGAAACGGTCAGATGCTTTAGCACGAAATACAAAACAGGGTTTATTTAAAAGCTCTGAGAATTAATATTATTTTGAACACCTGCGTAGTTTAAATATCACGTACGGCGAAAATTGTGTAGATAACAAATGGTTTCAAAGAATCTTGGAGAAACCGGGGCTTAATATTCACGAGAATGTGCGATACGGGGTTATTTAACCCAGATAGTCCACATGGACTAAAATATAATCGATAATAAAGAATATCAATTTGCACCAATACGAACAGGTTAGAAAAGGAAAGAGAAAATGCGTCAAGCAAAGACACATATAGTAAGAGGCGTGATTTAAGCAACGTCACGAGGGTCACAATTGGTTGAAAATAGGATGCAAATATCAGAGGTAGAAACAACAATTTCTGTACAAAATTAATTAGTTTTTCTCGGACATGTTTGCGTACCGTGTGAGAATTTCTGAGATTTAAATGGGGCGAGTAAAAATTGTAAAACCGACGCGCGAGCGACGGACTGGGAACATAGAATAAGAAATTCTTTAGAATTACCCGTTTTGGGGAACAGACCGACAGACAGGCTTTTGCTATATATACCGAGGTGAATATAAACAAGCTCTCTTAGACTTTTGACTATTCGATGCGTTAAAAGCTCTTACATCCGCGACTTGATTGAAGATGTTAAACAGTGCATTTTAGTTTGATAAAATAATTTAAAGTTTGCTCGTATATTTTAGTGATTCAGAATAGTTTGTTATTTACGTGCTAACATGAATGTACTTCAGTGCACTTAGATACAAGGTAATAAAATTTAGTATCACTGTACCAATTAGCAAAATTTACAACGACAAATGTATACACAAAAGTAGGCAGTTTTGGCGTATATTGGTGAAAGACGCATGAATTTCTTTGCTATTTTTCGGGGGTGTTAATAATTAAATGGTTCAAATACGTGTCTGGATCCACGAAACAAGGGTCAGATATACATAGATGAGTTCCGGAAAAGCCCAGAAACAACTTTAAATAAATGGTGATGGAGAAAATTTTAAAAGCGTTGAGAATTAGAAGCCGTAAATATAATCCTGTTGGAATGGTGTGATTAACTAAAGGGACGATGTACATTGGAGCTACGAGAACAGTAACCTTCAGGTAAATTATACTATTTTGTTTGACATTTTTGTGTGTGTTGAATAACTTTATAATTGATTTACTTTAAATGGACATTAGTGAAATTGTACTAACCATAAAATTTTAATTTTAAGATGAAATTTGCGTGTTTAAGTAGAAAGGGGTATTTAGTATTGATGTTCTGAATTATGATGAAAATATGGGTATGTCTTTGAGCTCAATTAGACGAACCTGGTTAATTAACGTAAAGGGTGGTAGATGCTCCTTTATACTCAGACTCCGGTCTGTTTATATTGTTATATTAATTAGTAGGCATCCAACAAGGACTTTAATTCTGGATGCACGTTAAAGTGATAATAAAATTAATCTTGAAATTCTTTTTAAAACTGAATTTTATGCTGAAATTTAATTTGAAAATTTAATGTATTCTGAATATTGATGTAAATAGAGTTAACGTTGATATTTGTGGTAGGAATGTGTTGTTTAATTTTATGAATGAGGAGGTTTATAAAATTAGGTGAGCAGCTGAGGCCAAACCAGGATCACAGCAGTTTATGACGCCCAATCTGTGGGACTAGAATTTTTTTGTTGAAAGGACCCAGTTCCCGCATTCACAGGAGTATATCACAACAATATATATATATATATATATATATATATATATTACCGTGAGGTTAAGCCTGAACAATCGAGCTCCAGTGTTAGGTTGACATAAAAATGCGGTAGTCTTCTAGATATAAATATAACTCCAATAATTTGCATCTAAATAAAATTTCGATGCCAATTTCGTGTTTTGATTATAATATGTTCTAGTTTGAGATTTACAAAAATTGCTTCTCCAAGTCGATCTACCACGGCTACTCATGTACCCTACCTCCTAGGATATACTTACCCCAACTACACATTCTTTCAATACTTTTACACACAACAAAATACAAAATAAAATAAAATCCTTGGACAAACATACATTCTTTTATTTCTACGATATAAATGATTATTCAGACAATTTCAATATTTACATTGGTATATTTACAATAATACATTTCACCTTTTTTTTCTGATTTTAGTTGTTTGTGAGTTACAACACTTCAACCTTTTTATTTTTCAAAGTAGTTGGGCCTATCGCAAAACCCCAAATTTACCTTTACTTGGTCTCTGGTGAGCTCAGTGTAAACCTTTTTCCTTGATATCCGTAAAATATTGCATGGTCAACTTATTCTAAAGATCCGTTTACTCTTTACGTCAAAAATTGTTAATCATGTTTTTACCTACTCAAATAATAATAGAAAATTGTCTTTTGTATACGGTAATCAAATTACTTTTCAGTTCACAAAATTTTTATCACATAATTTTAAACACACTTTGCTTTATAACACAATGCCAGCACCACAGTTCAATAATAAAACAAAATTCGTTACCTAGAGTGTACTTCGGACGCACCACCTCCTTGAATTTTCCACACATTCTCACTCCTACATGGACAGCAACTCCATCTCAATACGTTTATCCAGTTCCCCCCAGTTACTAGTGGATGCTTTTCATACCATCATCCATCCAAATTATGCCTCCGTCTCAAACGTGCCACCAGCACTCCCGTTCAAGAAATACTTGGGTCGCTTACCTCAGTAGCATCCTGTTGTACATTTGTTTTGCAAACCCATTTTAGGACGCCTTGCAATCCCCAACAACCAAAATAACTGTAGTCTGTACTTACATGACTTAGCGAAGCTTCTCTTTTATTTGTATATGTACTTCAAGATTTTTCAAACAACTAGAGCTACAGCACACCCACTTGTGTGCAATAACACTTTAAAAAAACACAGAATAATATTTGTTACTATTAAACTTAACGCCGATGACGAGCGAAGAAATGAAGAGCTTCTCACCCCCTTACGGCTGGTTATATAGACCAAAAACATGCCCCTCTCTGTTGTTTAATTTTAATGCTCGTACACAACAAAATACCGCAAAAATCATTTCTACGCGTGTAACGGCTGGTCTGCTTCGCCGAAACCAGCCTCAACTGAAAATCAATTCCTATAAGATTAACGCCCCACATGTAACACGAACCTAACCCTTTCCCCCTTTATCTCATATACAACTATTTTCTCTCTCATGCTTCGTTATACAAATCGCACTCAGATATGCACCCTCTCTAAAACTTAGACGCACGCGCGTCTCCCTTGAACCTGTAACGTCCAATTACGTTTCTTAGTTTCTCTCCCAATTTAAAATCGATAATTTGTACAAACATCTTCCATCTCTCTCTTGCTTATAGCTTCGAAACTATCCTTGTTCTTTGTTCGTTATTAAATCCAACCGATATCTGACATTTGCATCTCCCTCCTTTATATGCTATAACCAGTTTTCATATTGATCCGTGCCTGTCCTAGCGTCTATTTGCATTCGTAGAAAATATTGATTTTCTGGTGAGATTGTTGACAACACGCCCCAACCTAGTAAATAACCGTTACCTAACAACGTGCCTGTCATAAACGTCGAGTTTTCGTTTATTGATTTTCTTTCTTATCCCTTTTTAACAAGGTCGTGTTTTTAAATGCTATCTTATGCTAAATGATATTGAAATGTTTCTATTTCACTAAAATTATCCGTAGATTTATTGATCTTAAAGTAAAGTTAAAACAACAAAGTTTTTTAACTGTTGTACGCCGTTTATATTATAATTAAAGCTGCATTATCATCCTGTACACAAATGAATTGACCTTTTTGATGGGCGCTTAACACTTATTGACTCTGATCCCTAAATATAATGCAATTTCCTTGCAAATAAGTGTAAAGCTGGAACTAAAATAAAAAATTATCTCTATAATTCCTACATTAAATTAATTGTTACATGAGATTTCTAAGATATCTAGCTAACTTTTTAATAAGCGATATTTAAACACGCTAGCCTACCCTAAGCTGACCTATGACCTATCTATCTAATTCTAACCTACAAATTACATAGTAATATATAAATATATATATATATATATATATATATATTGCCTTTTCTCTCGGGTAAAAGCCTCACCAACAAAAATATATTCGAAATTTTATTAATTTTTCAAAATCGGCATTAAATTCAAAAACAAAGAAAATAATATTTCTTACCCCGATTCCAGCTTCCTCGGTTGAATTGCTTTCTTCAACTGCTTCCGGTTAGCTCAGTTAGGCCTCCTTTTGGATACCTAGATTCACTCTCGTACTTTCTATCGTTCACGCACACTCTCAATAAAACCACAAAATACAACAATCATACAATCTTTTATTTATCTCTATATACAAATAAAATTCAATATTATCCACATTTCAGTGATCAGGTTACACCTCAATAAATCCTATTTTGTAATGTCCTGTATTTTAATTTAAATTATCAAACACATAGAATGTATCCGGAATAAATGGGCTCTGAATAATATCTTATTTCCCATTCTTTCTTTATAATTTATTTTAAATCTGCGTAAACTCTGGAGTATGGTGAGCTCATGATAACCCAGTTAATTATGAATAGTATATGCCCTTATACTTCGCATACTCTTACAACAAACAAAAAAAAACAAACCCATGTACTCTTTACAAAATTTAACTTCCTGATGGAACGTTAATAAGCTTTATATACACCTTCAGATTTCTATTTAAATACCATAATAAAGTTAGTTATACGTATTATTTTCAATACGCAAAATAATGCACAATACCTTCAAAATTCACTCTCACACTCTCATAGTTTCATAGTTTATAACAACAACAATCTTAAAGCGTTACTTGCAATTTCTAGAAGATCTCTGCTCCGTTGACGATGCCGTATATTTGCTTCTTTCTGCTCTGCAAGCCGCTTCTAGTTATTAATAGAAGAACCCCATTTAAGTTGAGCTGCTTGCGCTGCCTTCACGGTGTATCCAATTTCCAAATCCAAATTAATTATACTTCTTTTATAATTGTTTAACTTAATCCACGTTACATAACGTCACTACACGAGCTTGTTAAAAAAAAAATATGTGGCACCTCAATAAATTCTCGACTCGGCACTATCCGCGTACAAATTAAGAGGCTAAGCCCGTACTATTTAATTTAAAATAATTTTTTATACTGACAAGCTCGTGGTAACTTTCGTACGTAGTCTGAAGTGATCGAAATACTAAGGGCTTTTTTTATATTTTGAAAAGGTATTTATACATTTACGATGCCACCTCTCGGCCGCATTTCACCCGAAGTCCCTCATTTACAATAACACGTTCTTAAAATTTTGGTTCAACCGTTTTTGAAATCCTCGAAATTTAGCGCGTCGTTACGATATTTTCTGAAAATTAATATTCAATATTCCCGTGTCTTGTCTGATGTACAACTAACGATATCGACCAATAGTCTATCCATTGACGTTTTACAAATCCCGCCTATACTAACGCTGTCCCTTGCTTATGCATATTCTACGTCTCTTTCTAACCTTGTTTGAGTCGTAGAAATCGATATTCCTGTCCGCGTTCTACAACTCCATGTGGACCCCAAAATACGTGCTTTAAATAACCCCTTATTAGCGTTCAATGCGAAAACATCCGACCGCTTACCCGATATTCTTTGAAACTTGTTTGTTATCCATAAAAATAAGTGGAACTTGACATTTAAAAACCTGCAGGTGTTTAATTAAACGAACGTTTTAACACAACATTTCTACGAGCTTCTTTTCATGGTATTACAACCCAACCGATATATTTGTTTGTTAACAACGCGTTTCACCTTGGTATTATTGATGTTTACACGCCTTTATGCATATTATATGTAAATAACCGTTTAATTAAACTCAATTAAATTAATAAATTAATGGCATTGGCCTCTACAATTTATTTCCTTTGCAAATCTACTAAATTTTAATTATTATTTGTAAAATTTTGTTAATACCTGTTACTTAAAAATGAACTAACTGGAATAAACTTCGCACGTAAATTCTGGTTGTTTCCTTTATACAGGGTGTTTTGAAATTAGTTTGTTTATACGTAGATTAAGCCCTTTAAAACCACTACAATATATATATATATATATATATATATATATATTGATGTGAAATGTACAAAAAGCTATTAAATTACCTGGTCCGTTGACTTTCTTCTGTTAATCGCCTCTTTACTCTTTTCCGCCTCGGCTGCTCACCTAGTTAAAACTTTCATCCTCATTCATAAAAAAAAAAAACACATTCCTACCACAAACATCAACGTTGACTCTATTTACATCAATATTCACAATACATTAAAATTTCAAAATTAAAATTCAGCATAAATTTCAGTATCAGAAAATTTCAAGATTAAATTTTGTTATCATTTTAATGTGCATCCAGAATTAAAGTCCTTGTAGGATGCCTACTAATTAATATAACAATATATGCAGACCTGAGTCTGAGTACAAAGGGAGCATCTACCACCCCTTTACGTTAATTAACCAGGTTCGTCTAATTGAGCTCAAAGACATACCCAAATTTTCATCATAATCCAGAACATAAATACTAAATACCCCTTTCTACTTAAACAAGAAAATCTCACCTTAAAATTAAAATTTTGCTGTTAGTACAATTTCACTACTGTCCATTTTAAGTAAATCAATTATAAAGTTATTCAACACACACCAACACATCAAAAATCGAACAACAAAGCATAAGTTACCTGAAGGTTACTGCACTCGTAGCTTCAATGTACATCGTCCCTTTGTTAATCACACCATTCCAACTGGGTTATATTTACGGCTTCTGATTCTCAACGCTTTTAAAATTTTCTCCATCACCATTCATCTAAAGTTGTTTCAGGGCTTTTCCGGAACTCATCTGTGTATATCTGAACCTTGTTTTGTGGATCCAGTCATGTTTACGAACCATTTAATTATTAACACCCCCGAAAAATAACAAAGAAATTCATACTTCTTTCACAAATATACGCCAAAACTGCTTACTTTTGTGTATTCATTTGTCGTTGCCAATTTGACTAATTGGTACAGTGATACTAAACTTTATTACCTTGTATCTTCTTTTCTAAGTGCAGTAAATTACATTCATTGTAGCACGTAAAGAACAAACTGTTTTAAATCACCAGAATATACGAGCAAACTGTTTAAATTATTCTATCAAAATCGAAAACTAAAAAGCACTGTTTAACGCATTGAATCAATTCGAAAATGTAAGAGAGCGAAACTTATATCAACCTGGGTATATATAGAGGTTAGCCCGTCTGTCGGTCTTGTCCCCAAAACGGCCAGTTTCTAAAATTTCGTGTACTATGTTCCCATCTCGCCCGCCTGTGCGTCGGTTCTTACTAAATTTTTCACTCGCACCAGTTAAATCTCAGAAATTTCGACACGGCTTGCAACGTCTGGAAATAACTAATTAATTTTTATACAGAAATGTTATTTTTCCTTCTCAAGTTTGCCATTTATTTTCAACCAATCGCAACCCAGTGACGTTGCTCCACTCACGCCTTTTACTATATGTGTCTCGGTCTTGCGCATATTATCTGTTTCTATCTACCTTGTTCTTATTGGTGCAAATTGATATTCTTTATTATGGATTATTTCAGTCCACGTGTGTTCTTATCTGGGTTAAATAATCCCGTATCTAGCCTTCCCGTGAATATTAAACGACGGTTTCTCCAAGATTCTCTGTAACCATTCGTTATCTGCAAAATTTACGCAGAACGAGCTTTTTTAAATAACCCCTGTTTTGTATTTCGTGCTAAAGCATCCGACCGTTTCCAATATCCGTAGAATCGACATGTTTATCTAAACAAATTAAACTGAAATTGCCTTTTAAAAATACGCAGGTGTGTTCAAACGTAACATTTTAAATAACCCTTCTACGATTTGACTATTATTGGGTTTTCACAAGCTTTTATGCTTATTATCTTATTAATAATGGTTTCATTAACTCCAATTAAAATAATACCCTTTAATTTTTAGTAAATCCTAATTAAATATTCAATTATTATTTGTACATTTCGTTTAATACTCGTTACTTAAACTTGAATTAATTAATATAACTTTTTGCACGTAATTTCCATTTGTTTCTTTACTCAGAATAATTAAATTACACGTTGAGCTTTTTTAATACTGCTTCTTTTTATAGCAAGCGTCTTGTAAATGATTTAAATCTCTTATTTTTAATGAAAGGAATGAATTTTTATGCTTCACGGTTTTTTAATAACGCGTACCTTTTCCCAAAGCTTCTACACGGTGATTAAAATTATTTGGTGAGATTATTTAATTTACTACGCTGGTCTAAATATGAGTATTTTCCCCCTATTTGAATACAAATAATCCCACTTATTTGAATTCAAATATAAAACATTTAAACCGCAAACAAAATTTACAAAAAAAAATGCCTATCTCTCTCTACCCTTATCTATCTAACTTACCTAACTTATATCCAATCTAAAAAATATTTACACCTATCCTATATCCCTATCCTATTTCTAACTTTTAACTATACTCACTTCCTATATACATCCTATCTACCTATCCTATTCCTAACTTTTTAACTAATCTTCACTATACTTCACTTCCCCCTAACTAATCCTATATACCTATCCTATTCTTATTCTATTCCTAACTCCCACTAATCTTATATGAAATATCTATACTTAACCTATCTTATTTTCTTCCTACATTTACTCTTTATTTTCATCCTAAACCTATTTCTAATTATCTCCCATATTTATCCTATACCTAGCTTTATTTTCTATACACACCTACTTCTACTCTTCTATATACACCTATTCTATCCATATCCTATCTAAATTTTACTCTATTATACACATATCTACTCTCTATTCTATATCTATACTAAAATTCACCTATCTCTATCCTTTGTTCATCAAGTTATTTAAATCTAACTCTCTTCTTGACCCTCCAAGTCTTTCTTCTCACCATCCTAATACTCTTCATCGCTATTTCTCCCCCTTCTATATCTATACTTATCATCCCTGTTATCTCACATAACATAAACTTATCATCCCTATTATCCTGACTCTTTAATATTGCTTCTTCTTCAGTCTCTACACATGTCTGTTTCTCATTTACAATTTTTTTTCTTTCTGCCGACAAATCAAGCGATACTACTTTAAAATTCTCGATTTTTCTCTCTACGGAAAATCCTAAGTACCTTCTAGAATTCTTGTGTAATGGAATCAGCCAGAATGAATTCCTTAAATCTACTTTATTAAAAACAAACTTGCCATTTAACCTTGTCAAAAATGTGTCCATGGATGGTGGACAATGGAATGGCGGTTTGGTCCGTTGATTAATTTTTCGTGCATCTTTAATTAATTCTGCCTTCACCTGCTCCCGATATGCTGCTGTTGCTTCTACCCCCACTAATTCTGCATGTTTTTGTACTAAAGCTTGAACCTCTACTCTCCTATCCTCTGGACATCTTATCGTGTTGATCTGTTTACCTTCATCATCCTCTACCTCTACTACATTAATACTCAACCCTGTGTCATCCTCTGTGACTTCATAACTGCCCTTCCATGGCACTACCCTATCCTTAATCCTTACTACCTTCCTTTCCATATCTATCAAAACCGCTAACTGCATCATACAGTCAACACCTAAAATGCTCTGAAACTTCAGTCCAGGTACAATTACAAACTCCTGTTCACAGCTTAAACCTCCTATATTTATCCTAAGCACCACAACACTATTTACTACAGCAAACTTCTTTTATTTGGAGCTACTAAATGGCTACGCTTTATAGGCATAATTCTATCACAAACCTTATCCCTAATTTTGCTGACGAATTCCTCCGATATTAAACTCGCCTCTGCCCCTGTATCAAGTAATACTTCTACATTATTTTCAAAAATTCCTATATTAATAATTGGCAAACATAATTTTTCCTCAGTTTCTGGCTCTACTTCCTCCTCAATTTTGAAAAATTCACGTGGATATTCATATACATTTACACTGAAATCTAGTGGTCTGTCGCGTTCTAAAAATCCTGTCCAGGTCTGTTTTCCCTACTTGGTCCTGGTCTAGCCGTCACCTCAGCGTATGTCCTAGGCGTTTCCACTCGTTCCGTGTCTGTATTAGCAGTCCCCCTCATGTCCGGTGAACTATTCCTTCTGGTAGGTTCCGGTCTCGGTGCAGGCCCCCTTCCTAAACTATTACTTCTAAAGTATGGTCGTCGCTGTTCCCAATTCTGTCGCTGGTATCCGTAACTATTCCCCCTTCTAGCATAGTTGTCCCGTCTATTGTCAAACCTAACTGTGTTGATCTGTCTTTCCCTATTATCCCAAGGTCGTCCACTACTTACGTCGTCGTACCTCTGCAGGTATTCTAAAAACATTTCTCTGTCCACTATGTTCTGTAGTGCTACGTGTTGTCTTATTTCTACCTCGAAGTGTCGTGATAAATACTTGATAATTTGTCGGTCCGTCAGTTGTGGGTTCAGTTGCTTTGCTATGCTATACTTGCGTATAGCATATTGCTCCCTACTTCCTGAAAATTCTCCCTTAAATTTCCCTGTGATTAAGTCGTCTCGTACCTGGTCTTGTCTGTGGTCACTCCAGTAGTGCTTTAAAAATCTGTCTTCAAAGTCCGTGTAGGTGTCTATGTCCTGTCCTACTAAATTGTACCATGCTTCCGCATTGTCTTTCAATAAAGCCTTTATCGTATTCAGTTTAGTCTGTTCGTCAAATAAATTTCCCACTAGATTTCTTACACTATTAATAAAAATTTGTGGATTTACCCTGTTATCGCCATAAAACTTCATGTGTTGGTCCAATGATACTCCACCTGTATAAAATCTGGGACCATCCCCCGTTAAATTTGATATGTTGTATTTAATACTACTAACTTCGCGTTCTACCCTGCCTAACTGATCCCTACATGAGTCCGTTACTTCAGTCATTTTTACATTAATCTCTTCTACACAAAAAATGCGTACTTCGGACCTTAAATGTCCCATTTCCTGTCGAAGACCTGTAATATCACGCTCATTTTTTTCAACCCTATTTTCTACTTTCCCCATCTTTACGGTAAGACTATTTTTAAACTCTGTAAATTCTTGAGTCGATTGCTCAATTTTCCCGCTTATCTGCTCTAATTTTCGGTTGGACTCTTCCCTCGCTCTATTCGATTCATCGCTTAGCTGTTCTAATTTTCTATTGGATTCTTCGTTCATCCTCTCTAGCATTCTCATTATCATCTCGTTTCCTTGATCCCCTGATTCCGTCCTCGACTGATCTCTACTGCCTCCAGCTTCTTCCATTTTCGAATTTTTCCCACACAATGCACTCCTTAACCACTCCTTTCTCTGCATACGTTCTACTCACTCACACACACTCTAAAATACTCTTAAATTTATACACAAACAGAAACTCTCTCTCTCAGATCGCCAGTTTCCTGGAATAAAATTACAAAAATTTTATTTGGAACTCGAGCCCCACGTTGGGCGCCAAAGAATGCTGTGAATCCACCAAAATCCGGGAACTACGGTTTTCGAATCGAGCCCACGTTGGGCGCCATGTATGCTGTGAAATGTACAAAAAGCTATTAAATTACCTGGTCCGTTGACTTTCTTCTGTTAATCGCCTCTTTACTCTTTTCCGCCTCGGCTGCTCACCTAGTTAAAACTTTCATCCTTATTCATAAAAAAAAACAAACACATTCCTACCACAAACTTCAACGTTGACTCTATTTACATCAATATTCACAATACATTAAAATTTCAAAATTAAAATTCAGCATAAATTTCAGTATCAGAAAATTTCAAGATTAAATTTTGTTATCATTTTAATGTGCATCCAGAATTAAAGTCCTTGTAGGATGCCTACTAATTAATATAACAATATATGCAGACCTGAGTCTGAGTACAAAGGGAGCATCTACCACCCCTTTACGTTAATTAACCAGGTTCGTCTAATTGAGCTCAAAGACATACCCAAATTTTCATCATAATCCAGAACATAAATACTAAATACCCCTTTCTACTTAAACAAGAAAATCTCACCTTAAAATTAAAATTTTGCTGTTAGTACAATTTCACTACTGTCCATTTTAAGTAAATCAATTATAAAGTTATTCAACACACACCAACACATCAAAAATCGAACAACAAAGCATAAGTTACCTGAAGGTTACTGCACTCGTAGCTTCAATGTACATCGTCCCTTTGTTAATCACACCATTCCAACTGGGTTATATTTACGGCTTCTGATTCTCAACGCTTTTAAAATTTTCTCCATCACCATTCATCTAAAGTTGTTTCAGGGCTTTTCCGGAACTCATCTGTGTATATCTGAACCTTGTTTTGTGGATCCAGTCATGTTTACGAACCATTTAATTATTAACACCCCCGAAAAATAACAAAGAAATTCATACTTCTTTCACAAATATACGCCAAAACTGCCTACTTTTGTGTATTCATTTGTCGTTGCCAATTTGACTAATTGGTACAGTGATACTAAACTTTATTACCTTGTATCTTCTTTTCTAAGTGCAGTAAATTACATTCATTGTAGCACGTAAAGAACAAACTGTTTTAAATCACCAGAATATACGAGCAAACTGTTTAAATTATTCTATCAAAATCGGAAAACTAAAAAGCACTGTTTAACGCATTGAATCAATTCGAAAATCTAAGAGAGCGAAACTTATATCAACCTGGGTATATATAGAGGTTAGCCCGTCTGTCGGTCTTGTCCCCAAAACGGCCAGTTTCTAGAATTTCGTGTACTATGTTCCCATCTCGCCCGCCTGTGCGTCGGTTCTCATTAAATTTTTCACTCGCACCAGTTAAATCTCAGAAATTTCGACACGGCTTGCAACGTCTGGAAATAACTAATTAATTTTTATACAGAAATGTTATTTTTCCTTCTCAAGTTTGCCTTTTATTTTCAACCAATCGCAACCCAGTGACGTTGCTCCACTCACGCCTTTTACTATATGTGTCTCGGTCTTGCGCATATTATCTGTCTCTATCAACCCTGTTCTTATTGGTGCAAATTGATATTCTTTATTATCGATTATTTCAGTCCACGTGTGTTCTTATCTGGGTTAAATAATCCCGTATCTAGCCTTCCCGTGAATATTAAACGACGGTTTCTCCAAGATTCTCTGTAACCATTCGTTATCTGCAAAATTTACGCAGAACGAGCTTTTTTAAATAACCCCTGTTTTGTATTTCGTGCTAAAGCATCCGACCGTTTCCAATATCCGTAGAATCGACATGTTTATCTAAACAAATTAAACTGAAATTGCCTTTTAAAAATACGCAGGTGTGTTCAAACGTAACATTTTAAATAACCCTTCTACGATTTGACTATTATTGGGTTTTCACAAGCTTTTATGCTTATTATCTTATTAATAATGGTTTCATTAACTCCAATTAAAATAATACCCTTTAATTTTTAGTAAATCCTAATTAAATATTCAATTATTATTTGTACATTTCGTTTAATACTCGTTACTTAAACTTGAATTAATTAATATAACTTTTTGCACGTAATTTCCATTTGTTTCTTTACTCAGAATAATTAAATTACAGGTTGAGCTTTTTTAATACTGCTTCTTTTTATAGCAAGCGTCTTGTAAATGATTTAAATCTCTTATTTTTAATGAAACGAATGAATTTTTATGCTTCACGGTTTTTTAATAACGCGTACCTTTTCCCAAAGCTTCTACACGGTGATTAAAATTATTTGATGTGATTATTTAATTTACTACCCTGGTCTAAATATGAGTAATATATATATATATATATATATATATATATATATATATATATATTAATTATAAGGTATGTTAAAGAGTTTTTTGGGATATAGTCTATAGTCCAATAATAAAACAATTAACTAAAAGTTTTAATCAAAACTTGTCGCTTCTGTAGTTTGTACCACCATTATCAAAAGCTAAAATGGAAGAAAAAAACCATCAGTAAAAATACATATTAAGACGAAGATAAGTTACTCCAATCAATCTAAATTTACACAAATATATACAACATTCTAAATGATTTACATAATAAAAGTGGGTAAATTTTTACGAACTTAGTACAAATAGAAAAATACGGGTCATAGCTATTCAAGAAATCGGCTAACCCAATGACCTCATAGAGGAAAGCCGATACTTTCATCCTTATCGGGTATGTGAAAACATAGAAATAGAATATGTCGGAAAAGAGAATAAAGTTTTTTAAACGAGGCTGCAGATAGAATTATGAACCAATCATAGGGGAGTAAAATATTGGGAAAATGATTGGCATCTAGTGAGCACTGATGTGTTTTTTAAATAAACGTTTTGTCATATTTTATGTTTTCCTTTAGGCCTATACGTGTAAATTGTTCAGAATATTTTTATTGTTAGCGAGTACTAAAATATACGACTGTATATGCTACTGTTTTATGCATAAAGCTAAAATGTGTTCAGAATACTACACAGTAGAGCAGCGTATAAAAATAGATATAATTTAAGTGAAACCGTATCTCAGTATACGTAGCCCGTGTTACGCGAATTTGATCGTTGCAGTTCTTAAATTGACGTGACGATGTTTTTATTCTATATTTCTAGGTGTCGTTCTAGGTAACGACATTGTCATGCGCTATGTGTTTTGATTGGATGATGCAAGAGACAAATGATTTAGCAGATTAAAGTAAGACTTGGTGAAGGTTTTTGAATAACGAATATAAAATCTACATACACTAAAATCGTATTGATTTAGTGATTATTGACGTATTAGAGCTACCACACTTTGTAACATAAAAACCAAAAAGCAGTTCCATTACTAATGTTTAAAACTAGGAGTGGTGTCAGTTGCAACTGTCAAATGCACAAAAATTCTATTTTTCTATTTTGTTGCACATTAATAATTTATGTGAAACAAAGATTACCTTCTAGTAGAATAAATCCCCTTTCCCCAAGCCTTCGGTCGCGGGAAAAGGACAGTCTCGTTCCATCCTTCACAGCATAGGGAAAAACAAAGTTCAAAACCCACTAAAGTTGATGAGGAACGAACTAATAATATAAAAAAACTTTTAATCAAATTTTCTCGAGGTTGTGTTTTTTTAACAAGCCACTTTTATTTTTAATTCTAAATTGCTATTTGTCTTTAAGTATTAGGTGTTTTGAATACCCTCAACAATCGTTGAAGAAACAGCACAACAAGGTAGTAAACCCTTAATATCTTGTTTGTATTTCATCTTGATAGTTCTATATATACAATCTCTGACAGTTTGTTTGGCAAATCCTGATGTCATCAGTTTCGAGAGATTGTACGTTTTCCAATTATAGCTTATGCATCTTAATTACGTTAAAATCTGTTTGATTTTATTGCTTAAATTGAAGTTTCCTTATCCCAATGGCTTTACTACGACTGTTAAGAGGTAGCTTGGTTTTAACTAATGTAGGTGGACCACTTAGTACTCCTTAAATAAATCTACGGGTTTTGTTTAACTGGTTTTTAGGCATTCTCACATTTTGCATATAAATACGTCTTTTAAAGTTTAAGAAAGGTATACGAAATATTAGAATTTAAGATTCATATCCTGTGTTCTATTATTCCATTATTTATATTCAAAGTTTATATTTTATAAACTACTAATCGATGGAATTAGTCCTGCAGATGGCCAAGAATATGCAATACTATCAAGTTGATTTAATGCAGAAAACAAACAGGGACTCATCGCTTCGTCGGAGTAGTTTATTTCCATAATTGAAGTCCAATTTATTTTAAGTTTTCATACATACCTTATTGTTTTATGGGCACACGCTTCTTCAATTTTTAAAACTGCTTTTCATGCTTGATGACATTACCAAAAATGATCTACTCTTAATCTTAATTTTCAATTCAACAAGATAAAATTTTGATTAACAATTACAGTTAGTAGTTGGTTTCGAGTTTTTGCGCTCCAATTTCAATTCTTAAAATAAGAAGATGTCCTATGTGCTTTACTGATAACTTAGTACTGTTTCGTTAATGAATAGTCATCCGACAGCGTGTGTTGAGATTTGTCAGAAGACACCGATGTATGCCAGTTTAATGTATTTAATTTTAGTAATCGCATTTTGCTGGATTTGATGTGACCATTTGTCTTGCAATGTACAAGAAGTTACGAGGATTTCTTTCTTCTAATCCATAGTTTCTGCATCTTGCAGAATACCACTTCATGGTACCATACCGCAGCTAACCTAGTCAACCTCAAAAGAGGTTTAATGTTTATAATCCTAATGCAGGGACGGATATTTTATAGGTTTCGGTGTTATGGTATTGTAACTCTATTGTTTTTAAATGCGAATTTTAATGAAGTTATTGTATTGAAACTGACTGTGAAATTTGAACCAGTATTGTAAAAATGTTTACTTGCAATGCAGGCGTAGACAGAATCAGTTGAGATTATTTGGCGAAATTATATATTGTACTAATTGTACGATAAAATTCACCTAGCTTTAAACCTGCTAACCAGCTTATAAATAGAAGTGTTTTCGGTAATGAAGCAATTGGCGATGAACCTTGCCGACCAAAGATCTGTAAACTTAACTTTGGAATGTCCTAGTTAATTACAGTTCCATAGGTAAGTACAGAACGTGTCATTGGTATAGAAAGTGCACAGGGTAAAATATGTAATTATAAATTTAAAATAGTTTAACGTGGTGTAGATTCTAACAAGCAACGAATTTCAGGCTAGAAACCTACTACCTCGCGCCGACAGTTTTCCTTTTTCTCATCTTTTCTTCTTACGTTTATTTTTTTTTTGTATTGGGGATACTATAACGCTATCGAGCATTTTTATGTAGCGTTTTAAGATAGTGCTGAATAAATCGCTTTGCGTATTATTTTTGCTTCTATACAAATCTTAAAGATTATGGAACTTAACAAATTTAATATTCAGTCGTTGAATGGACATTTCGGTAGTGCCTAAGTAAATTTCTAATAAAGAAACTTAATTCAAAGAAAGGTTTTGCACTATATTTCATTATCAGGAAAACTAGTCCTTGTCAGAATGGTAAAATGCACAATTGTGTTCTAACTGAATTCTTTCGAGTGAAAATATGACAGACGCGGTTCCAAGGTGTTCCTTCATTTGGCATTTTGCGTCTTTAACAATATAGAAAATAGAACACGGTTGAGCTTTATCTTTACCGACAATTCAAAACTGAATTTTGATTTAGTTTCTTTAGATCTATAAAGTTTGCATTAAAATAATTAATAAAAGCCTGAATACTGTTAACTGTGCAGTCGCTGAAACTGTTAACATTCTTAAGTTTGGGCTCCTACTAAAGTAATACAGAAGTTTCAGACTAACTGTAAACGTCAAAATAAAGTTTAGTAAATCAAATTTATTAAAGTTCTCACATTTATCAGATAGCGCGATGTAATAAATCAACTTCATAGTTAACGTTTCTAAGATTAATGAAGCTATATGAAGCACTCCTTGTGTATGAAAAATTATCCAAATCTGACAGGGACGAAGGCGTAAATGAACGTGCGTATTCCAAAGAGGTTGAGTGTTTTACCTATTGTGTTATGTTTTGCATGTAGTTGCTTTACTTTTGAGAACTACCTAAAATATATGAACGTCGCCGTCTATGAATGCTTCAGGAAAGCTATATGGTTATATGAACTTATCGCTTACAACATCGTAAGGTATGAATGTTGAGTTTAATTATAAAGAGAATTATGCCACTACAACTAGGCGGCACCTCAAATATATTTTGAAACTAAAATAGTTTCTATTGAACGTGCTTCATTTATATATAGGTGTATAAAACGCCATACACACTGTTTGGGCGTTGAATTAAACTTTCAGAGCAAATCTCTCGTGGAACTGAAAATACAAGAAACTGTAAACTTAGATAGGTTAAATTTTTCTACCGTCAAATAACTAATCTGCATTAGCAAGCTGTTTATATAAGGAGGTTGTGATATTCCTTTGAAATGGTTATAATAATGTCATTTTAATAGTTTTTGTATTGATAAATACCATGAACAGGGTTAGGTTATTTCTCTTAAGGAATATAGATTTTTTTTTTAGTTACATGTATTCTTGATCTAAAGAGGTATTATTGTGTATCTTATATTGTTCATACTCAAAGGTTGTCAATTTTATAGTGGCGGTTTCTAAGTTAGGGCTAAGATTAAGAGAGTTATAGTCATCGTAGCTTAGTACTCAGTTTTATCATTTACCTATTTTGATTAATAAGACTGAAACGTAGGACTTAATTAGTTTTGGTACCAAAAAGTTCACACGCTAAAATTTATGCTGACGCAGAAAAGAAAAAGTCCGTTCCTATGCTTTTAGTTGAAGGTAATAGGTTGTAACAGTTTTTTTGACCACTGCAGAACACCAATAAATTTTTAGTTTTACACACCTTTTGTCTAGTCCATTATTTCATGTAAACATCTTCAATTCAATAAGTATCTGTATTCAAATCATGAGGTCTAACCGCAATACAGAGATGCTAGTTTGATTGCTAACATCATGCGTTAAATATTAGTATAAATATATATCAAGGCCAAACAGCTTTCCTATGTCGTGCACAAGGTGTCAGCGGTCACTTTGGCTAGAACACTTGTCACGAGTTAACATGGGGAGCCTGAAGGTTCTAGCAAGTAATTTGCGTGTGGCTTTAAGCCATAGTAGAAAAATCCAAGTGTAATGGACACTTGCTTCAGTGATTTCTAATAATGGTAAGCGACTAAAAATCAACTTACTAGACAAACTAAATAATTTTGTTGTAGCGTTCTTTTCTTTTTTTACACCACGATAAAATATTCACTTAGATATTGATTTCACACAACTTTAAAATTTTCATTTAAATAATTCTTTTACAAATTTTTCTGCCAAAAATAATTGTTTTGCATATTCATTTGAAGACTGCTTCGTATATTCATTCCGTTTTATATGGTTTTATAAAAATTAGGTCGTTTAAATGTTGTGTTTCAAGATGACATTGATCCTTTATTTGCATTTATAAGTATCGAGTTGATAGTTCAATCGCGTCGGTGTAGCGATAAGAAAGTATTGGTCGAAATGACCGTCCTTCAACTTAACGAGAGTAGTTGGATTTAATGGAAAAATTCTGCGATGAAACTGCATGTTGAAATTTTAAAGAAATGTTCTACAAAGTAGATAGAAATTTTATGGTTTGAATCTAACGTCCGATAATTAATGAAATTGGTCCCTTTGAAATTGCAAGTAAGATTTTACAAGTAACTATGTAGACAACTACGCGAGGATAATTATTTTAGTAACGATCTACATATGGTAGTACATCGAAGTTAGGCGTATTTGCAATAACTGTTGTTATGGATTTTGGTTTGTCCTTTTGGTGCGTATAGAAGACACGCTTTAAGCTCATATGGTCAGGTACAAGGATCTCTCAGCTGATTATTTGCTGTACAACACAAGAAGGCGACGTCAATGGTTGGCCCAAGGACCGTATGTATAAACATCTGCTTACACATGATGTAGTACCATCACACAAACAACACCTGTAGGTAAGAATTTGTATTATTCTTACATCACGTCTGCACTTGGCGAACTTTGATACAAGGCTGCACCATAAAATAACCTTACGACAACCTATTAATGCCATAATTCTGTTTAACAAACTAGAAAGGACTTTGATAAATGTTTATTGCCAATATAAATGCAGTGTAATCACAATTATTATTATTAATGCAATTAAGCAAATCCATAGAGTTCTGACTAAAGGTTCATTTATGCATAATTTCAATTACAGTTTTTGAACATTGAATTAGTATACAACTTAGATATTTTCTTATATATGTGAAAACCGAATAACAGATCTGGTATTTTTGGTAAAGATTTGATGCAAATTTTGTAGTAAAAGAAACACTTAAAGTTTTTGATATTTCTTTCGAATTCATAATTTTACCTCAGGGTAGATGAAATTTGTATTATCTTTTTTAAACGTAAATTTTATACATACAATTTTTTATGAAGAAGCAACCTTTTATTAAAGAAAAGACATTTAATTCTCGTAATTAATTGTTTTATTTTGAACAAGTAAGTTTAAAAATGGTGTAACCAGGTATATGAACAAATAGCATAAAGTGGTAACTCCGATTTAACAAGAAGCTCTAATAGCCTTTTCAGAATTTGAAGCGTAAAATCTGTGTTCATAATATTGTGTGCATAATTAATCTTTTCTGTTTTTTTTATATGAGGTAACAAGAGAATACCTCTTGTGTCCTCACTTTGTTAATTTAATTAAATTTTCTTTACAGCTTCTGCGTTAGCAATTAATACGAGATTCCTTTCTAAGGACTTCCAAGTACCCTTAGGGAAACCCTGTGTTTAAAACTTAATGACTTGGTGGCGCCCTCCCTTACCCCTGTTTTGATAAGAATCAAGCCCTAGTAAGAGAATAATGTTTTGTAAAAAGAACCACGACCAATCCTCATAAGCTCTACCCAATGAATAGACCCTTAGCATAGTCGGAAGATATTTGCGTTCCATCATTTTAAGGAAAACCTTCCTTAAAGTTCACTGGTTTCATTTGGGGATATTAAAGAACTTAATTAACCAATCAACCCCCCTAGAAAGCGAAAATCGCGTAAGAGCTGCTTGTACAAATTGACCGTTGAAAACAATTTCTATGGAATTCTATATTAACGTTCGTCTACTATTCTCTGAACGTACCATTTAACCAACGGCTGTTTCTTAAAATTAAAGACCGTTTGAAAATAACAATTCTTAGATTTTCTTCTTCGTAGTATCGGTATAAATAAACGTTGGCTTTTAAAACGAATACATTTGCGTTAGAAATTATGGATTTTCTTATGCATGCAAGCTCCCTTTTTTGCTTTCATGCGTTTGATTAAAAGAATATTATAATTAATTATGCGTATCCTTGAACTTTTATGTACTTTAAAGCTTTTCTTTCCTTGTGTAATTTTCACATTCCAATTTATATATAAAAATACCTTAATACTCGTCTGTTTTCACTATATGAATTAAATCAATTTGGCGCGTAAATAATTTGCTCTTTCTTATATACACGGTTGCTGAAATTTTATTGTCTACAGCTATTTACCCTTTTAAATCCACAACAATATATATATATATATATATATATATATATGTGTGTGTGTGTGTGTGTGTGTGTTTTGATGAACTTCATGTACTGGTGGGAACTATGCCCTTGGACCTAGTAGTGAAACAGCGAGCTGCAATATACAATCTTACACACAATGACAACCAACAACTACAACGCATCTTAAACACAAACCAACTGCCCACGACAAAGACGGAAATAAAGAACTACATACTTGCAGAATGGCAGACAAGATGGAATCAAAGCACAACCGGTAGAAGGGTATACGCAATGATCCCAAATATTAAAGACCGCCTAAAAGCCAAATACCTGGTGTCTAGTCGGGGGTTCATTCATTACCTAACTGGCCACGGACCCTATCCAACATACAGAGAACGCATGAACCTAATTGACAACAACATATGCACTTGCGGAGAAATAGGAACACCGAAACATATAGTATTCGAGTGTAATGTCTTACAACCGTACCTCTACGCACATAGACAAACATTATTAAACAAGACCCTACACCAGATGATTTGGAACGAAAACCTTTTTCCACACTTAAATGCACTCACACAAAAAACCACGCCACTCATCCACCAACGTTATCTTGACGGATAAAAGACACAAACAAAACTACCCGGACAGAGACATAAAAGTACCACCTTTCCTTGGAGCGAGGCTCTGCCCCGGAGACCGGAGACCGATCTCCTGGAATTCCAAGAGCTCTGGTCTTGACGACCAGAAGCAACAAGATCAAACCATTAACCCGACTTTGAAACGATCCAACCCCCTAATATATAGAATTTGCATGCTTCTACATACTAGCAACCCTGTCTCTCACAAATAGTTAATTTTAAGTGGTAGTATAAGTTAATTTTAAGTAGTAGAATAGGGAATTTCTTTTCTTTTTAACAAACGCTAAATTTTAAGAACTTACACATACCTGAGGCAAACAATACAGCAAACAAATCCTTTCCTCTGAAAGAACCTAATTTTTTATTTATGTAATAGTATAAGTTCAAACATGTACAAAATTATATAAATTCAATCCAACCTTTTAGTAACCTATTTGATTGTGCATTAGTGCATATTCGACCACTTTTATTTGAAATATTTTTAATGTATATTTGACTTCCTCGCATAGAACATTGCACGTGCCTAATAATCAAATCGAGAACTTGCCATCGGAGAAAAAGTGAATGCCATAGAATGATTGATAAAATGCGTTCCATAAAGTTACGGCGACAAACAAGTGCTCTGCTGTAGCTCGGATGAAACTCTGAAAGGCCGTACGTATAGGTGAACCAGCAATGGTCTAGGAACGACTAAGAATCTCGAAAACTATAGTAACAGCTATAAAGAATAATAGAACGCCAGGGACAAGGAGCTATAAGGAAACCACGAGAAATGTTCTACGGTTTCCGGACACACCCTAAGTTACTTACTATACCAAGAAATTACACTTCAAATGAACAACAGGACTAATTTAATTAAGTAAATATTAAATCGAGTAAACGTAGGCCAAACTATGCCTACCAACATACATATATTGCAAGCTATCAATATAACTCTAAATAATACGTTAGCATTAGTTAATTTCAGTAATAAAACATTTAGATATCTTAACGCTATCTGGACACGAGCCAGGTCCAAGTAGGCCAGTACGGTTACAGTTAAGGCAAAAAAAAAAATCACAGCATGCTAAAACAAATAGGTTGCACAGGTTTTATAGCCACAAAATCACGGTAATATTCATCAATATATACTTGCTTAAAAACAGTTAAATAAACAGTACTCGTGAGCAGATTTACAAACTACTTTTTAGTTATAGCATTAAATTGTAATGTTTAAACTGACAGAATTAATACTTATGCATCATGTGCACAGTATAGTTCAAATAACAATAAATTGTATTACTTGGAATATCTACAAATATTTAAACAGGGTATACGAAATACTACCTTCACCAACTATAAAAACAGAATAATTAAAATCATATTAAATGGTAATGGTTCAATTGTTAATTATAACTTAGATCACCTACATAACAGAAGTCTAAGTATGGTTGCCAGGAATTAAAATAATAAATTATAAGGGTTATTTAATATGTGAAATTTAATAGTGTCAGCAATTTGGGCTTGATTCAACATGCAAAACACAATATAATGACGGTATACAATCTCGGTAGGTAAAGCCTACTACAAAAGCGATGATGCAGCTTCGTCGACGACTCCACTGCATGTGTGTTGAGAAATTCTTTGCAATCTTTAAAGGTGAACCTCTACGGAAAATTCGATTGAACTTGAACAGGAATATTATTTCAATCATCTATGCGGTACAACATATGCAGAGCTTAGATTTGAGATGGCGAAATGTTATAACAGAATATAAATTCCAAATAACGAAGAGAAGTCAAACTAAAATTAAGAATATAACACTAAGAACTAAGTACATAGACCATAGAGAAGAAAGAGATTGCTATATTAATTACAAAAGTCAGTGCATTATTACTCTTACCACTACATGTGAATACACAAGCAACGCAGAAATAACAGCTGGTTGGTGTCAAAAATAATTATATTGCTAGAGGGCATATACGAGCATATCCACCAAGGCGTAATTAATCTCTAAATCAACACAAAATGGAAAATTAATTCAGGTTCGGGGTATTTGCAAAAATTCGTCCATAAAACGTTATCAGTAGGAGCAAGACCCCAAAAACGTAGGACATCCAGCAAGGCTATTACAAAAGAGAGTGTTACCTTCAACATTATTAAAAATCCAGGTGTTCATTTAATCATTTTCTTACGAAAAAACAACTTTTTTCACATGTATGCCAGGACATTAACCTTTAACATTAACAGAATGCCAAGATTATAAAAAACGCTTAATGACAAGATACAATTGACAGCTTATCAAGCAAATGCAGTCAAGAGAGATAAACATGAGCTAACATCAAAAATTATTCCACATAATACTACCACTGAAAAGAGACTGAGGTCGGGGCGTTACACTCCCCCTCAACTTCGAAGAATTAAACTCTCCAATGAGTTTACGCCGCTCAGCAGCAGACTTCACAGTAACATAGCCAAGATACACACAAAAAAGTCAACCGTCTTAGGTACATCAGCAGGTTTTAATTCTTGAGCATGTCATAGGTTTTCCATCTTCAGTTTCCAGTTCATAAGTGGAAATACCCATTTTCTTTTTTACTTTACAGAGACCCAGAGAAAAAATGCAAGTTTAGTAGACAAAAATTAAGAAGCATAACTAAGGACTTTATTTCATCGCCAAACAGGTTGTCCGGGATCATAGTGAGCATCTCTGCGACGAAGATTATAAGTGTAACGAAACCGTACAACCGTACAATTTATGAAAGCCAGTTTTGAGGGTTTGCACCATCGTATACAAATCCAAATTCTCAGGTTCTATATTCTTATTAAAATCCTCGCCCGAAGAAATATGGACATATCCGAAATTGATAAATTAGAAGGTGAATCTAGTCGTTTCACTAACGGATGTTGTGATCGCGCATGCTAAAGCTGAGAGATTAATATCCCAATGACGTTTGAATGTCTTTGATATAGGAACCTATCATGGTTTTGAGGACCTTGTTTGTGCGTTCCGTTGCATTAGCACGGGGGTAGTACAAAGAGGTGTACTAAATCATGGATTTATAGCTCTTACAGAGTTTTTTAAAGTCTTTACTTTTCAGTTGACCTCTGTTGTTACAAATAATGTACTGTGGGACTCGACAAACTAGAAATATCTAATTTTCAACATGCTTCGACGCGGAACGAAGAGGAAAAAGAACAACATATTTACTAAAGTAATCTGTGACCGTTCATTTACTTTTCCAATGCTCCAACAGTAGGTACTACATTGGCAAGGAGGCGAGCGTTGAAAGTAAGTTGAGATGTCAAGTAATCTGTGACCACTAGAAGATACATATAACCTGAGTAGATCTAACAAAGGGGTCCATGAAGTCTAAACTTATCATTTGCCAAGGTTGGGTAACAGGGGATCGATCACCCATAAAACCAACGGAAAGCTTCTATTCAGGCTTATTCTGTTGACCGATAAGGCATTGGTGAACATACCGGGCAATATCACACGGCCAATAAAATGAGCTTTTAATTTTTGAATAGGTTTTAAATACTCCACGATGACCGCAAGTAGCATGACTATGGCAACAAAACAAAATCTGGGAGCGTTGGTCTTTAATAACTACTAATCTCCAAACATCTTTTTTTGTAGACAGATTGGGAAGAGTCGGTTTAACATATTTATAAAGTCGATCGGATTGAACTCGCCACACCGGAAATTCCAACGGGTCAGTTGGGACTTTCTGAAGCATCGTTCGATACCAGGGATCTGTAGTTTTAGAATAATTAGTTACTTGTGTTTCGATGGCAACCGCGGAGACAGAGACAGCACGCGAGAGAAAATCAGGTACAACGTATTCTTTGCCCTTTATGGTGAACAATTGTGTAATCGTAGGCCTGCAATCACAAAGCCCACCGTGCCAAGCATCCTTGGGGATCACAAAATTTGTGCAACTACAGTAAAGAATAATAGTCGGTGACTATAGTAAAAGGATGTCCTTCTAAATATTGTCTAAGTTTGTAGCAATTTTATTTTCCACCTAATATATATCCGTATAATCAATCCTTTTATTAAATATTAAATAATATAATACATTATAATGTTATCCAATCCACTTAATTTAATAACATCTATTGTCCAATAAAGAACTAGTATTTAGTTCATGTTAAAAGTTAAATTCTACGGTGACAATATATAAGCTCTTGTTTGGTATCCTTCCTAAAGCCCCCTCTACTCAGGAACCGCAAGGTAACGCTGTTACCGGGCAGCGACAAGCTCGGCCGGCACTTCTAACACAGCTGGGGTTAAAGCAGGTCGAAAATTGTTCTTAGGAGCGATGTCCTTCATTGATTTTTGGTGTTGGAAACATGCACGATGGAAGATTGCAAGTGTAAGCCATCTTCAAAAATTGTTTTGGATGGTCCATTTTTGTTGAAACCAGTCGTGAGAACGATGAAGTTTTTGTTAAAAGACCGTTAGGAACAGTAAGTGAATTTGTTTCTATAACAATATTAATTAAAATTTTCAGTGTAACTTTGGGAATAATTTAATTTAAAATATATTGCAACGTAAATTATAAATAAGCAACTTTTCTGAATGGTATTCATGCGAAATTGATGAAAACAATTCTATTCTTGTATAATATGGAATCACATATATAATTTATTCAAGTTAATTACAAACAACATTTGCTTTCTTGTGGTGTGAATTACTCCTGGAACATCTGTAAATTGAAACGCAGATAATGGAAGCCAAGTGACGTGTTTTTCAGAATGCAGCACAACTATTTGTTTAAAATGGAAGTTTCCGTAGTTAATGGTGACGTAAGCCCGAAGCAGGTATTTTGGTATTTTGGTGCAAATTGGAGTTCTGGTATGTACAAAAAATTATGTTCGTATGTTGTTTGAATTGTCGACGTAGAAACGAGATAAATTTTACTTTAACCGACTTATGTTAACTTTGAACAGGTCAAGGACAGACCTCAATTATATTTTTCGTTGTTATACGATATGAATCTGTAATTTGTTCCTACATAATTCTTTTATTAACTCAATGAAACATCAGAAGATGTCACTACTAATTAGATAAAGTAAATTCTTATAACTTTGAACCTTTAGAAATTAAATTTCTACATTTGATATTTTATGAACAATTATCTGTAATTATTTACTGTGAAATTAAGATAGATCTATCATAATTAACTCTTTCTATAAATAAGCAATTTTATGCTTTGTCAATTTGTTATATAAACCTCACTAAATAGTAATTGGTACGGATATATTCAGTACCATTGTAATTAACTCTTTCTAATTTAAATTAACTTATAAAGGAAGACATATTTTTTGTAGAAAATTACTTTATTGGATACCAAAAAGAATAGATTCTTATTTTCGGACTAAAGACTATTTTTTATTTAAGAGGAATGAAAGATGAGTCTGATTGTATTTAATTATTTTTGAGTTTGAATGCACAAACAGTGCTTTTCTTTGTTTAATTTGTTCACAGGTGCAATGGAGGATTGCTAAGGTCAAAGTCGAGCCATAAGGTAAGATACTTCAAAGATTAGGTGGCCTTTAAAAATTATATAGCGGTTATAGGAGAAAGGTTTCCGCATTAGCCTTGTACAAGGGACTTGTATTAGGTCTCCCCAGTATAAAAAAATACGGTGGCGCCTTATTCTTATTACTAGTGGTCGCAATTACACCCCGACCCACAGCTCATTCTCTACCCAGAGCATATAGTTCGACTAGCCGCTATACCTTCGAGATTTCCTCAACATAGAGCCACCTTCCATCCGAACTTGCCGTGGGCTCCTTTCCTAATTATCGGAAATTCTCGTTAACCAAAAAAAGAATAAATAAAGGTTATAAGTTTTTCAACAGACTAAACTACTGCAATACATTCCCGTTCGGTTGCAGAATATGTTTGTTCTTGCGAAGTAAGAGAGCCAGACAAATAACAGATAACGTTATCACTAGTTCCTGTAGGTTGGGTGAGCACAGCACCGACCATAAGCAGAGGCGTCAGTTTTCAATACAAATGGCCTCGAGAAATCAGGACAAATAAGTATAGGAGCGGTGATCAATAAATATTTTATGCGGTTGAAAGCAGCTTCGCATTCGGGAGTCTAGTTCCAATCAAATATCTTCTTAGTTAAAGTAGTCAAGGGTTGTACAATGGTAGAAACGCAACGTTTGTACTAGGATGCAGCGCCTATAAAGCGACCGAGATCGGTAACTGATTTGAGATAAAGAATATCCAAGATAGCTTTCACCTTTTCGGGATCAGTTCGAAGACCATGTTGGTACATCAGAAATCCTAAATAGCGTAGTTCAGGTAGACAAAATTAACGTTTCTCTAGACTGATGACAAGACAAGATTCAGTCAGACAATCAAATACTTTACCAATAATTTCCAAACTATGGTCAATATCTTTCGACACAATAATTGCATCATCGAGGTATAGCAGTACATAGAGTTGTAGATCGGCGCCAAGAGTATCATGAATAAACCATTGGAAGGTAGCAGAAGCGTTGGTTAAGCCGAAAGCCATCCGATTAAATCGGTAGAGCCTACGTTCAGGCACAGTAGATGCAGTGAAATCTTTTGATGTCTCACTTACAGGGACCTGCCAATAAACTGACTTTATGTCAATAGAACTTAAATCACGGGCATCTGTAAGTTTGTCTAAAATCGAGGAAATGTAGGGTAGTGGATAAGCATCTTTAATTGTAACAGAATTAAATTGGCGGTAGTCGATACAAAATCTATGCGACTCATTCTTCTTCGGTACCAAACGCATCGATAATAACCACGAACTCTTACATGGTTCAACGATTCTGTCTTCTAACATTGTGTCCAATTCTTCATCAATAATCTTCTGCTTAGCAGGTGAAACAGGCTAATAGCGCTGTTTAATTGGCCCAACCCCGGCCAGTACTTTAATTACACGTTCAGTGGTTTTACAGCAATCTAAACCAGTTCCCATATTGACTAATTTTTCAGAGATAAAAAGGTCTAAAGCATATCGTTGTTCAGGAGTTGAATTGTCGCGATGGTGAATAGTATGAAATTGTTCGGCTTGGTTTTCAGAGGGAAAGTGCCAAACATTTTCTTTTAAATTTGGAATTATATTCTTTGCTTTCTAAAAATCTACTCCCAATATGACCATATCATTAAATTCTGGTACTATTAAGATTATAAGTACATGTATTTTGTCCATTAGTTAAATGGGTGCTGATATATACCCTAAGGTTTAGAAGCATCATCACTAGCAACGGTGTACTCCGCAACGACTTTAATTAAAGTTAAACCCAACTTCATAAGTAATTCGTAGCCAGGTAAACCTACTACAGTTTGTGTTGCACCACCATCTAGCAATGCTAAGTTAGAATGCCCCAAAATTTTTACTTTCAAATTACGATGGTCCTCAGCAACATGGGGCAATACAAAGTCTAAAAATATTTCGTTTGGAAATTTATTATCAACAGAATTAATTTTATTTTATTATTATTATTGGCCAAGGTTGAAATAGTACATAGGGACCGCTCGACTTATCGGATCATCCGATTTATGTTTAAATTACAGTTACAATCAGGACACGTTCGAAGAG